>CM065541.1:13970000-15201257 GCA_033088355.1 Citrullus amarus
AAGAAACAAGAACAACAACTACTAATTCATCCGCTAATATTTCCGAAAAGTCGAAAACTAAGTGATAAGGGTTTCACAAAACAATTTAAATACGGGTTGAGATCATCATGTAGCATTGGAGTTAACGAAGAGCTTTCCCCAAAAACCAAAGGAAAAAGAATTATCCCTCACTAGCATTCTTAAAAATGGGTTGAGATCATCTTGATTTGGGGTGTTTGAGTTTGAGATCGAAAGGTCTTGTTTGTGAAGAAGGTTGTTAATTAATGTTACTTATCAGCGATTTAAGAAATATTCTTCGTTATAGGTTCGGACAGGCTCAGAACAATCATAAAAGTACAAAAATCTCCGTACTAAACCTAATTGATAAAAAATGGTATTATATCTCAACCTTAAGCATCAGTTTCAATTTGGGTGAAATTGTGAAGAAAGATGACCTTGTTAGACTTGGTCTCATTAATGATGTGTACTTTATTAGACAAGGTTACATTATTAATTAGTTACACATCATTGCCATACTCTGGTTAGGACGTGCAATAGAGATTGTATTGTGAGCATTGTTTCCTCCAAAACTATCTTGGAGACAGTTTTAGATTATGGAAGTGTAAAAACTAGTTTACAACATTCAGCATATGAGTACGTTCAGATGCACATGATGAACCAAACCCAAAAGAATATATATGTTCACGGATATGCCTAAGAGTAGGCTGTTCTCATGGAGGAAAAGAATGGTCTTTTATACAGTCCTGAATAAAATAAAATATTTGTATGACAAATATTAATTTTATATGGAATGTCGAATAAAAGACTATAAACCTTTACTAAGGTTAAATAGTGTTGATATTTTTTTTTTCAGGTAAATCCATGAAAGAGTTAATAAATGTTATTAACCATTTAACTACATTTGAATGTCAAATGAATCCTAGTCAAACATGATGAGCCTTCATCATATTGGGAGAGATGTTGGATAACTCAACCTTTACTATGACTTAGTTGAAGTCAAAATTGTCATATTAGTTGACAAATTTAAACATTTATCATCCTCAAAATTGTGTTGAGGGATGTTGACAAGCATTGCTAAGTCAAGTCAGGAACTCAAGATAAAGTTTTCGTACTTCATTTCAGTCTGGATTTATAGATTTTGTTGATGAGATAAAGCCCATAATATTAAGTTTTTCTCAAGCATCTTACATTTACAAAATGTTTGTCCAATATTCGATGCAAAACATCAAAAGCATGATAATGAAGTTAAGTCTAAGGAAGAGTGATCTAAGACACCTGTAGTGTTGAGGACATATAATTAATCTTCTCTCAATATGAGATAATTAATGAATAAATGAGACTTAACTTACAATTGGTTGGTTATATTGGTTATATCAATGGTGTGACCATTGAGTAGAAAATTAATACCCAGAAATACATCTACAAAAGCTTCGTATCGGAATCTACAAAGAAACGATCCAATTGATCAAGATGCACAATGAGGATCATATCCATACGATTTTGCACTTCTCGACAAATATAATCTGTTTCGTTATTCTAAGTGGTTATTCTATTCTTGGTAATGAAGAACTTGTTATTCTTAACTCTTGGGTTCAAGAGTTCCTATATAACTTAAGCGACACAGTAAAAACTTTTTCTATTCTTTTATTAACTGATTTATGTATAGGATTCCATTCGCCCCATGGTTGGGAACTAATGATTGGTTCTGTCTACAAAGATTTTGGATTTTCTCATAACGATCAAATTATATCCGGTCTTGTTTCCACTTTTCCAGTCATTCTTGACACAATTTTTACATATTGGATCTTCCGTTATTTAAATCGTGTATCTCCGTCACTTGTAGTGATTTATCATTCAATGAATGACTGAAAAATCTAATGTTTGTTACTTTGTACATAAGTAAAACATTCAAAATTGTACTTATTCCTTCTATCCATCCCGAAGGATGCCTCCTATATTCAAGTAACATTATTTCAGTAAATAGCAGAATCATGGATAGGGAACTATACTAGGGACCTACCTAATTTTATTGTAGAAATTTTTGGGCTCAATGATTGGACCATGCAAACTAGAAATACATTTTCTTCGATAAAGGAAAAGATTACTCGATCTATTTCCGTATCACTCATGATATATATACTAACTTCGGCACCCGTTTCAAATGCATATCCCATTTTTGCACAACAGGGTTATGAAAATCCACGAGAAGCAACCGGCCGTATTGTCTGCGCCAACTGCCATTTAGCTAATAAGCCCGTGGATATCGAGGTTCCACAAGCGATACTTCTTGATACTGTATTTGAAGCAGTTGTTCGAATTCCTTATGATATGCAACTGAAACAAGTTCTTGCGAATGGTAAAAAGGGCGGTTTGAATGTGGAGGCTGTTCTTATTTTACCCGAAGGGTTTGAATTACCCCCCCCCCCCGATTGTATTTCTCCCGGGATTAAAGAAAAGATGGGCAATCTGTCTTTTCAGAGCTATCGTCCCACTAAAAAAGATATTCTTGTGATAGGTCCTGTTCCTGGTCAGAGATATAGTGAAATCACCTTTCCTATTCTTTCCCCGGACCCTGCGACTAAGAAAGATGTTCACTTCTTAAAGTATCCCATATACGTAGGCGGGAACAGGGGAAAGGGTCAGATTTATCCCGACAGGAGTAAGAGTAATAATAATGTTTATAATGCTACAACCGCAGGTATAGTAAGCAAAATAATACGAAAAGAAAAATGAGGATATGAAATAAACATAGTGGATGCAGCAAATGGGCATCAAGTGGTTGATATTATCCCTAACAGACCGGTAGACTTGAACCTTGTTCTTACATGACCCGATCAATTCAATTAGGCACTCGCCATCTATTTTCATTGTTCAACTCTTTAACAACACGAAAAAACTATTGTTCAACTCTTTGACAACATGAAAAAACCAAAAAAAGCTCTGCCCTCCCTCTCTATCTATCCAAGGGATGGAAAGGCAGAGGCCTTTGGTGTCCCCTCCAGTCAAGAATTGGGGCCTCACAATCACTAGCCAATATGCTTTTCTCTCATGCCTTTCTTCGTTCATGGTTTGATATTCTGGTGTCCTAGGCGTAGAAGAACCACACCAATCCATCCCGAACTTGGTGGTTAAACTCTACTGCGGTGATGATAATGTAGGGGAGGTCTTGCGGAAAAATAGCTCAACGCCAGGATGATAAAAAGCTTAAGACCTCTAATTCTTATTACTTTTCAATATTCAATATCAATATGGAAAAAAAATGAAAAATGAAAAGGTCGTCTTATTAAAAACCCCTTCTCTCCCACTTTTCTCTCTCACTTCACACCTTGGAACGCACCGTTCTTATAGAGAGAGAGGCGCTTTCACATCTTCTTAACCCGAAATGGCAAATGGCTGGGGAGAGGAAAGGTTCCTTTTTTTAGGGTACCCCCGGGAACAGATCCAGTGGAGACGGGGTGGGGCTACAGGCCAATTCTTATGAAATACACTACTCATTATCGAATAAAAAAGATAATATAATATATATATATATATATACATACATATATATATATATATATATATATATATGATCTTTTATCATATAAATCTATTAATTACGAAGATAATAAAGATTCATATATTTCTGAATTACCAGTACAAGTAAAAAATAATCAAGAAAGTTCTTATAAGTACAACACAGATAAATGGAAATTTTTTGATATATTGACTGGGATCCCGATCAATAATTATCTAGTCGAAGATGATATTATAGATCTGGAAAAAATCCGGATAGAAAATATTTTGATTGGAGAATGCTGCATTTTTGTCTTAAAAATAAGGCCGATATTCGAGCCTGGATCAATATTGAGGCTGACACGAACAGTAATAAAACTACTAAAACGGGGGTTAATAATTTTCAACTAATTGAAAGAATCGATAAGAAAGATTTTTTTTTTATCTCACAATTAATCAAGATCAAGAAAGCAACCCATCCAACAATAAAAAAAAAAAAAAAAAAAAAAAATCTTTTTTGATTGGATGAGAATGAATGAAGAAATACTAAGTCGATCCATATCGAATCTCGAACTTCGGTTCTTCCCAGAATTTTTGATACTTTATAATGCATATAAGATTAATCCGTGGATCATACCAATAAAATCACTTCTTTTAAATCCCAAATGTATTGGCTTATTCGAAAAAAAGCCTTGTTCTTTGGAAGATCTATCTCGTATCTGGTACTGCACGGTTCCACTCTGCAAGAACTCCGAATCATTCTCTTGAAGCTCATCAAATTCATCATAAATGATCCGCTTGCCCCAAAATGACCTAGCCCAATAGGAAATCCCAATTCATTGGGCCTTACGATACAATCAAATAGAAAGCCCCAAGGGTGCCATATTCTAGGAGCACAAAATATGTGATTGAATAAATCCTCCTCTAACTGTTGCGCGTCGAGGACTCCTTCTCCTTCCCCTTCTTCAAACTCCGATTCGTATTGTTCATAGAGAAATCTCTGATCAACGATAGAACAAGATCCATTTTGTATCATATCTAAGGGATTCCTGGGTTTGGGCCGAAGAAGCAATGTCACTCGATCATTATCAAATCGACTGCAATCTTTTTCTGTCTGTGAGGATCCCAACAGAGCGCCTTCTACTTCTAATAGGCCATGAACTAGATCAGAATCATTCTCAACGAGTCCATAAGAAGTGATCCCATTTTTTTCATCGGGTCCGGGAAGAGACCAAAGGTCTTGAACGACCGATCCGACAAAACAACTCAAAAGATAAAGAAGTATCGTTAATTTCTTCATGCTCGTTCCAAGTTCGAAGTACCATTTGTACAAATAAGAACCCCCTTTGTTACATGATTTCTTCTTCATATAGATAGATATAGGATCTATGGAGCAATTACTTAGAAGTACATTTTGTGCAACAGCCCTTCCTATCTGATAGAAAAGGATCCCATGATCTTGAACCGATCTTACCTGGGATCGCAAATCCCAAGTTTGTCTATGAAGAGCAGATCTAATTATATTAGTATCTATAATTGATTTCTTCTGCGTAATACTAATCGATAGGGCCTCATTGGTAAGTGCTACAAGATCTCGTACATTGGAACCCATGGTTATGGAACTGAATCCATTAGTATGGAACATTTTCTTTTCCAAGTGAAATCCCCTAGTATATGAAAGAGTGAAAAAGTGCTTTTGTTGTTGTGGAATAAGAAGCCTTCATATTTTAATGCATGTATTTAATTTATTCGGAGCTATTAGAGCGGGATCCACTTTTTGGGGAATATAGGTCGAAGCAATAACAAGAATATTTCTAGTGGAACATCTTTCACAATCCCTGGAGAGATAGTTCACTAATAGACCAAGGGATAAGTAATTCGACTCATTCACATCCAGGTCATGAATGTTTGGAATCCATATTATGTAAGGAGACATTGCTTTTGCTAATTCGAATTGAAGGGTGATATAAAATCGATCTATTTCTGACATCATATCCATAGTTAGCGCATTCATCATAGTTAGAAGCTCCAGCTCCGTATCAAGGTCACGGTCGATATCGTCACTATCATCAATATCGCCACTATCATCAATATTGTCACTATCATCAATAAGAAAACCCTTAGGCTTGTTATCCAGGAACTTGTTCAGAAATACTGTAATGAAAGGAAGATAGGAGTTTGTCGCTAGGTATTTGACCAAATAGGATCGTCCAGTTCCTATAGAACCTATCACTAAAATACCCCTAGAGGGGGATAGGGCTAAGCGGAGCGAAAAGGGTTTTCCATGAGATGGGAAATGAAAACTATTAGCCCCACACGAGGTTTGTGAATAAGTGATTATCTGATAATGAGCAAGGAATGTCCGTGTTTCTGGATCGACCCCAACGTCTCCACCCCGTAGGAAGTACGAGATCACCCCAAGGATGCCTTCGGTATCTAGAGGTCGCGGACCGACCATAGAACCCTGTTCAATAAGTGGAACGCATTAGCTATCCGGTCTCCGGTTGGGCAGTAAGGGTCGGAGAAGGGCAATCACTCATTCTTAAAACCAACATTCTTAAGACCAAAGATGTCACACCCCCTCCCGGATTATCCTTTAAATATACCCGAAAGGGGATGTAAAGACAGCAACCTTGACTCCTTTGTAAGGTTCACTGTCTAACCACTATCACCAAGGATGGCCCAGGCGAGGTTCTTGCGTAGGCAAAGCATCTTGAACTTGCTCGCTACCTGGGAAAGAAAAAATAGGAAAGCGTGAGCAAAAGCCCCGTGAGTGACAAGTTTTGTAAAACGAGTTTTTGTTTGAAAACAGGCATGTTACATTTGTACATATAAAACAAGGATTTAACATAATAATTCAACAGAAACATATTTTCTGATAACTCTATCAAATCTCATAAATCCGTTCCAATTCATATAGAATCATTTTTCAGGATGATTAGACAGAAAACCCGTTTGGTTTCTCAATCTTTTCCCTTAGTTGAGGCAGAGCAAAACTCAACGCTCTCAACGTCGAAAACAACCTTAGTTGGAGTGGAACAAGACTCAACACATCCAACATCGAAATCAACTCTGGCTCGATGCGGAGCAAAACTCAACACACCGGCAATATCAACCTCTATGTGCACATAGGAACATGGCGGGCTGCCCAAGTACCTTCTCTATGTCCTTCAGTACTGGGTCCCGGGGAAACTCACGTGCCTTCTCATGTCCTTAAGCACTAAGCCTCATCTAAAACATTTAGATAGTACATATGAAAATCCTTTCATAGAAAACAGGGCAAATCTTTAATCAATAACATTTCATAATCATGCTTTCCGACACCTTTCAGGAACAGTTAACATGTCTTGTGAACAATAAAATCAAACATTATGCTTTTCAAAACAATTCATCACAGTGTCATATTTAATCAGAAAAACGAACTAAACAGTTCAATAAAAATCATTTTTGAAGAAGGAAAGGTGTCACTCACAACTTATCCTTAGGCCCTGAGCAGATTATATGCCTTCCCGAGCCCTTCTTGGCATGTAAATACACATTCCTCATGTTACGCTTTCCTTAAACTTCCTTTACATAATCGTTAAGTATGCATAATTAGATTCTAATCATGAATCATCACCGAGCCTCCCCTTTTCCAAAGTAACATAATAAGCAAGATTTGTGTCACTAGCGAGATAACCAACAACATTTCACATTCTTAGTGAGATTACTAGCGAAACTACCCAACAGGACACGATACTAGCAACACCAGGATAAGCGAGACTAGTGTGATTTACCTGAGAAGCGATACCTAGCGATACCTAGCGAGTTTTATGAGACGGAAAGCCCCCTTGCGTCCCAGAGACACTCGTCTCGCTACCTTTACTTTATGTACTCAGCGATACCCGACAACATAGATCTCCTCCTTTACTTTTTGTTCTTCTTCTATCTGTTAAAAGTCATATTTCCAGACAGGTTTAGAACTTCTTCTCTTCTACAAACTTGTAGAAAATTTAATTTCTCATATTACCTCAAACTTTCAAGACTTAACTCTCCTTCGTTCCCCAACTATTCCAAAATTACTCTGCATTGCTCCAGATTGCACAGAAATTCTGTAACTGTTGCTTTTACCCAAAAATTTCACATATTTAACTTCAATTCCAGCTTTACCATCCTTCACAAGAATTGTTAAGAATTTTGTTAACTTACTGACCTTAAAATTTCAGCCCTAGACTCGATCTCCTCGATTTATTCTACTCCAAACATCAGACACCGTCCAGTCTGTGCATCCACGAACAACATTCTGTTCCAACTTAGATTTCAACACCAAAGCGAGTAGACTTGTCACACCCCCTCCCAGATTATCCCACTCAACCCAAGAGGAGATGTGAGGACAGTAAATATCACCCCTTTTCTGTGACATAAACTGTCCATCTGTGCCTGATAATCCTAACAGATCATAACATGCATATTTTACTTTACTCATAGAAACCACAAAACTTATATATATATATATGTAATTAAGTTTGCTACTCGTCCACAATATACTTGTACAAACCACATTACAAATCCCAACATATACACAACTAGGTCTACACGCCACCTACATAAAGTTATATACACGTACAACTATTCAAACGTGACTAATTTCTGAAACTCGACGCTTAGGCAAGGCAAGCTGGAGTAGGCTAAGCACCGGGAAAGTCCTCGCTACCTTGCGGGGGAGGGTGGGAGAGAAAAGAAAACATGGAAAGCGTGAGCTAAAGCCCCGTGAGTGACAAGTTTGTAAAACAAGCTTTTGTTCGAAAACAGTCATGTTGCATTTGTACATATAAGACAAGGATTCAACATAATAACTCAACCAAAACATATTTTGCACAAATTTATCAATCTCGTAAATCCGTTCCAAATCATATAGAATCGTTTTCCAGAATAATTAACCAGAAAACCGTTTGGTTTTTCAATCTTTTCCCTTAGTTGAGGCGGAGCAAGGCTCAACGCTCTCAACGTCGAAATTAACCTTAGTTGGGGTGGAGCAAGACTCAACACACCTAACGTCATAATTATCCCTGGCTTGATGCGGAGCAAAACTCGACGCACCAGCCAATCAACCTCTATGTGCACATAGGAATATGGCGGGTTGCCCAAGTACCTTCTCATGTCTTTCAGTACTGGGTCCCGGGGAAACTTACATGCCTTCTCATGTCCTTCAGCACTGAGCCTCCTCTAAAACATTTAGATAATTCATTTGAAAATCCTTTCATAAGTAATAGGGCAACTCATAGTTCAATAACATTTCATAACATACTTTCCAATACCTTTAAAGAAACATAAAATATGCTTTATAAACCGATTTATCACAAAATCGTATTCAAGTAGAAAACCGAATTATCATATGCGAAAAATCGTTTTGAAGCAAGAAAAGTGTCACTCACACTCTTTTTAAGCCTTGAGTGGATTATACGCCTTCCTTATCTCCTCCTGGCCTGAAATAGACATTTTTCCTTGCGTTACACTTTCTTTTACTTGATCATTAAGTATGCATAAGTAAATTCTAATCATTACTCAACATCGAGCCTCCCTTTTTTCCCAAAGTAATAATAATCGAGATAACTAGCGATACTACTCAACCGGTCATGGTACTAGCGACACTAGGTTGAGCGAGACTAGCGTGACTTTACCTGAGGAGCGACACCTAGCGATACCCAGAGAGTTTTGTGAGACAGAAACTCCCTTGCGTCTCAGCGACACTCGTCTCGCTATCTATACTTTATCAACTCAGCGAGACCCGGTTCTTAGCAGCACCCGACAACCGAGCTATCTTCCTCTCCTTCTGTTCTTACTCCTATTCTGTTAAAGTTATACATCCAAACAGATTTAGAACTCCTTCCCTTCTACAAATTTGTAGAGAATTGAGTTTTACAAGTTACCTCAAAATTCCAAGACTCAACTCCCCTTCGTTCTCCAGCTATTCCAAATTTACTCTGCGTTGCCCTAGCTTGCACAGCAACTCCGTAACTGTTGCTTTTACCTAAAATTTCACACATTTAACTTCAATTCTAGCTTTACCATCCTTCACGAGAATTGTTAAGAATTATATTAACTTACTGACCTTAAAGTTTCAGCCCTAGACTCGATCTCCTTGATTTGTTCTACTCCGAACATTAGACACTGCCCAGTTTGTGTGTCCACCAACAATCTTTCCTTCCAGCTTAGATTTCAACTCCAAAGTGAATAGACTTCCGTCCAAAATCCACCAGAACACTCTCTTCTACCTCCCCTTGTAGTTCGTCTGAAAGGTGAAACTGACTTAAGTTCTCGAAGTGTCTAAAACAATTAAATATTTAATTCATTTACCTATATATATACTGCCGACTGGTGGCGCGCAGGGTCCTCATTCTTACTTCAACGCAAAGCACTCATAACGCAACCTGCTCTAACACCTTCAGCAGTCATCCACACTCAACGCATGGCGCCCTCAACGCCTCCTACTTCGACGCATAGGGACCGCTCTGTCTTCAACGCATAGAGACCGCTGTCTTCGACGCATAGAGACTGCTCTGTTTTCAATGCATAGAGACTGCTCTCTTCGACGCATAGAGACTGCTCTGTCTTCGACGCATAGAGACCCCTGTCTTCGACGCATAGAGACTGCTCTGTCTTCGACGCATAGAGACTGCTCTGTTTTCGACGCATAGAGACCTTAACGCATGGCCACTCAAAACGCTAGCTCTTCTCTTCTTTTACCAACGCATAGTCTCAGCCAAAGCTTAGCCAAAATTTTGCTTTTCCACTCTCGGCTACTTTTCCTCTAACAACGCATAGCCACAATTTCACTTGCCTTTTCCCAACACGTAAGTCAGTGCTTACAAGACTTCCGTCCAAAATCCACAAGGACATCCTCTTCTACCTCCCCTTGTAGTTCGTTTGAAAAGTGGACCCGACTTAAGTTCTCGAAGTATCTAAAATGATTAAATATTTAATTCATTTACCTATATATATACTGCCGACTTAACCCTCAAAAGCAGGCTGGCGCGCTGGGTTCCCATTCTTACTTCAACACAAGGCACCCATAACGCAACCTACTCTAACGCCTTCAGCATTCAACCATACTCAACGCATGGCGCCCTCAAGTTCTTGGGTTACTTCCTATGCGTCCACGACCTTAGTCTTGACCATGCGTCCAACATGGTCTTTTATTTCTTTTCTTCTGACTCTTCAACGCATCGGTTTTTCTTTTAAGTAGGATATGACAAAAGAGGCGGGCGGAAAAGGGGGGAAAGCTCTCCGTTTCTGGTTCTCCTGTAGCTGGATTCTCCGGAACCACAAGAATCCTTAGTTAGAATGGGATTCCAACTCAGTACCTTTTGAGATTTTGAGAAGAGTTGCTCTTTGGAGAGCACAGTACGATGAAAGTTGTAAGCTGTGTTCGGGGGGGAGTTATTTTCTATCGTTGGCCTCTATGGTAGAATCAGTCGGGGGCCTGAGAGGCGGTGGTTTACCCTGTGGTGGATGTCAGCGGTTCAAGTCCGCTTATCTCTAACTGGTGAACTTAGCCGATACAAAGCTATATGATAACACTCCATTTTTCTGATTCGGCAGTTCGATCTATGATTTATCATTCATGGACGTTGATAAGATCCTTCCATTTAGCAGCACCTTAGGATGGCATAGCCTTAAAGTTAAGGGCGAGGTTCAAACGAAGAAAGGCTTACGGTGGATACCTAGGCACTTAGAGATGAGGAAGGGCGTAGTAAGCGATGAAATGCTTCGGGGAGTTGAAAATAAGCGTAAACTGCTGCTGAATCCATGGGCAGGCAAGAGACAACCTAGCGAACTGAAACATCTTAGTAGCCAGAGAAAAAGAAAGCAAAAGCGATTCCCGTAGTAGCAGCGAGCGAAATGGGAGCAGCCTAAACCGTGAAAACAGGGTTGTGGGAGAGCACGACGCTAGCCTGACGGAGCAATTTCAACAATATCAATCCAACTTTCAATCCATCCCGAACTTGAAATTATAGTCATTAGCCACCCTTGAAAGAGATGGGGTCTACCTTGTTCCGCCACCGATGCATGGTCAGGGCTAGGTAGCGCATGGTAAGGGTGGATGCATGGAAGTAAACCGAGAATGGAAAGAAGTGAAGCGAATAAGCAAGAAAGGAATAAAGTTAAGTTGTGAAGTGTTGAAGAAGGTTGTGAAGTAAACATAAAAACTGGTGCATGTGGTGGACGCATGCTAATCTATCCTTAAGAGAAGTAGTTTAAGTGCGAGGAAAAGGTTAAAAGAATAATCTTGGGAGTAATTAAGGAATGTTCAAGGATAGAAAGATGGTCATTGAACGCAGGATGAAGGTGAATGCATCAGGATCAACGCATAGGGTTAACTTGAGAAGGAGTTGTTGTTATGGACATAAGGAAGAAGTTGGACGCATGGTATGATGTCATGAGTTACAAACGCATAGTATTGTGCGTTTGTCATTAACGCCTAGTGGCATTGTGTAAGCATTGGGTTATAATAGTGCGGCTATGCGCTGAAGGTGATCTCGAATGGTTGTTGTGAGCTGAAGTGGTCGCTGCGTTGGCAGGGGAAGATACGCACTTAGCTTACCATGCGTCGGTAAGGTTGTCATGCGTTGAGATCTCTATGCGTTAAAGATAGAGTTATCTTTATGCGTCAAAGAGTAGTATAGTTGGCTGAGAGTTAGAAAAATGAGTAGTGAAGCTCAAACTTTAAAGGAAACTTAATGAACGCATGAGGGCGTTGTGTTGAATAAATGGTTATCTGTTGGAAAATGTTAGATGCATAAGATAAGTTTATAAGGCCAGGTGGCTATGTATAGATTTGACACCTTATCAGTAGGAGGTGTTAAAGGCATGTTAAGTGTTTCATGCAAGGTGACACTTGAACTAATGCATGGTTAATTAAGCATGCAGCATGATATGTGGCAAACAAGTGGCACAAGGAGAGGAGAAGTTGGATGGCAAGCTTCCTATAAATAGAACTTTGAGGGAAAAGGAGCGACGGATGACTCTCAAAGAAGAATTCTGGAGAGAAAAGAGAAGAAGAAGGCAACAAGGACGTCTGTAGTAGAAGTATGCGACCAAGAAAGAAGGTATTTGATAACTTAGTTATTTTATGTAAAGAAGTTGTCTGGTGTTAAAAAGGGTCGGCTATGCATTGAGGACAAACATAATGTCCAAGGTGAACGCGGCGTCCAAAGTTAGATGATGCGTTCATGATGGACCTTGCGTCCAAGAGAGGGCAACGCATCCGAAGGGGAAGTAAGAAGAGTCGGGATGCACTTTGCGGAAATAATCAGCCTTGCGTTACCAACCTTGCGTTGAAGGGCAGGGTTGCGTTCAATCGAGCTGACAGAGGAAAATGGAGCTTTGCGTTCCAGAGTTAGAACACTGCGTCCAGAAGGCTTGGGAAGAGGAAATAGAGGAAAGGAAAAAGAAGTATTCTTTGGCAAGTACAAGTGAGTAACACCTGCGTTTTATAAAAATAAATGAGTTCTTTATGAATGTAATTCTATGGGTTTTGAATAAAATAATGCATACGTTTTCATATATGTAAGGCATACGAATATGAGACTTATAGACATGAGCATGCGTTTAGAGACATGAGCATGCATTTAGAAACATGAGCATGCGTTTAGAGACATGTGTATGCGTTTTACTTGTAAATTTTGAGAACGTTGGATACTTGCTATGAGTTATAAAACGCACGGAGATTTATGTTATTAGTTCTCATGACTTTTCTGGAAAACATGATATTATATGATGTCAAGAAAGATTTGAAAATGAACTTTATGAAAAGCATGCATTTTATATTAAAACTGGAAATTGAACTTAGCATGCTGAAGATGTGAGATTTGGAAACGGTTAATTCATGGGTTATTGATACAATGTTCCAAAATATGTAGTGTGTTATATTAAACTAGAAAAGGCACCCGAGGCTCAGGGACTTGGAGAAGGCCAAAGAGTAGCCGTTATATCATAAAGGTACCCAATGCTCAGGGACTTGTAGAAGGCATATGGGTAACCTGTATATAGAAATGGGACCCCAATGCTCAGGGATTCGTTGAAGGCATTGAGGGCGGCCCGAATTTGGTACCTATGTGCACATAGAGGTATGTACGATGCTGATGTGTTGAGATTACTCCACACAGCTAAGGAAAAATCGACGTTGAGGAGCGTTGAGCATTGCTCTGCCTCAACTAGGGAAAAAGTATATTATAAGAACAAGATTTTTGAGTATGTAACCTGAAACGGGCAAGCATGATTTCACAATGGTATTGGAGTATAGTTTATTATGACTTGAAGTGTTATGTTTTATGCGAGTTTGACCAGTTTTATAGTTAAATATATTGTTTTCAGAAAACCGTTACTCACTGAGCCGTTAGCTCATTCTTTTAAATGTTTCCATTTTCAGGTAGCATGACAGTTCTCGTTGCCGATCGAAGTTGAGGTTTGTCAAGAGCATGTGGATAGTGAGGTTGACAGTGGGTTACGTGATAGGGTAGTCGGTAACTGCTGTCTTCACATCTCTTTTCGGGTTATGGAGGATAAGCCAGGAGGGGGTGTGACAGCAAGACCCACCCGTCGAGTAGGGACGAAAGTCGGCCTTAGTGATCCGATGGTGCCGAGTGGAAGGGCCGTCACTCAACGGATAAAAGTTACTCTAGGGATAACAGGCTGATCTTCCTCAAGAGCTCACATTGACGGGAAGGTTTGGCACCTCGATGTCGGCTCTTCGCCACCTGGGGCTGTAGTATGTTCCAAGAGTTGTGCTGTTCGCCCATTAAAGCAGTACGTGAGTTGGATTCAGAATGTCGTGAGACAGTTCGGTCCATATCCGGTGTGGGCGTTAGAGCATTGAGAGGACCTTTCCCTAGTACGAGAGGACAGGGAAGGACGCACCTCTAGTGTACCAGTTATCATGCCCACGGTAAACGTTGGGTAGCCAAGTGCGGAGCGGATAACTGCTGAAAGCATCTAAGTAGTAAGCCCACCCCAAGATGAGTGCTCTCCTATTTCGACTTCCTTAGAGCCTCTGGTAGCATAGCCGAGACAGCGATGGGTTCTCTGCCCCTGCGGGGATGGAGCGACAGAAGTTTTGAAAATTCAAGAGAAGGTTACGGCGAGATGAGCCGTTTATCATCACGATAGGTGTCAAGTGGAAGTGCAGTGATGTATGCAGCTGAGGCATCCTAACAGACCGGTAGACTTGAACCTTGTTCCTACATGACCCGATCAATTCGATTAGGCACTCGCCATCTATTTTCATTGTTCAACTCTTTGACAACACGAAAAAACCATTGTTCAACTCTTCGACAACATGAAAAAACCAAAAAAAAGCTCTGCCCTCTCTCTCTCTATTTATCCAAGGGATGGAAGGGCAGAGGCTTTTGGTGTCCCCTCCAGTCAAGAATTGGGGCCTCACAATCACTAGCCATTATGCTTTTCTCTCATGCCTTTCTTCGTTCATTCTATTCAATTCATGATTCGAACCTACACTATCGTCACCGCAGTAGAGTTTAACCACCAAGTTCGGGATGGATTGGTGTGGTTCCTCTACGCCTAGGACACCAGACCAGATGACTCTATGAAATTATGTCTATACTTCCACATATTACGAGTAACGTAGGAGACATCTCTATTTCTCCCCTCGGGAATCCTTAGAATTACCACTGCTTAGCTTTCAATTTGCCTCTAACCATCAAATGAAATGTGAATAACCCGTCCTGCTCTCTTTGAAACAAGGGACGCTCTGGTTCTGTCAGTGCTTGAAACAATTTAGTCTTCTCCATATTACTATATCTCTAGTGTGACACCCTATCTCCAAAACCTAGGTATTCAAAATGGCGAGTAAGGATAAAAGCATAAAAGTATGTGGATTAACGGAACTTTCAAAATGGAAAAGTTAAGTTTGTAGAATTGCTGAATTATGGCCAAGAAATTCTATGCGTTGAGATGAATGGTATTAGGAAAAGAGTAGATGTCTCACCAAGGGTGAGAATGAAGGACTAAAGGTATAGTTGGGAATTGGTTGAAGTTAGATGTATTTTGGAAATCAGGTTGACGCATAGATGGTTAAGCTCTAATGCATGGTATTTAATATTGAGGATTTGAAAAGGGACACAAGAATTAGGAGGAAGAGGAAAACACATGGCTTACACTTAATTTCGAAAATTGTTAAGCTATGAAAATGGTTTTGGAAGGTGGTAAGCTAAATAGGGTGATGTAACAAGCATTGACGAAGTAAAGTTGGTTAGAACCACCGGATGCGGGAAAAGTACCTTGCATTGGAAAAGTTAGCGTGCGTCGGAGAGATGGCTATTTAAGGAAAGTAATGTGTTATGCGTTGTAAAGAGCAATAGTGAACGGAAGTGAAGGAACAAGAATTATGAGTATTGACCACGGCTATGCGTTGGTAAGCCTAGCATGGGAAGCTATTGTAAAGAGAAGAAAGTAGCCTGTTAGTAAGTTGGAAGAATTGTTATATGATGAAAGGGCTACTATGTGGAGAAAGGTTTCATAATGCGTTGGAAGAGAAGATGGAACTTGATCAAGAGAAGTTGTACTTAACCTACCATACGTTGATAAGAATACCTTGAATTGGAGAGTAGTTGTATGCGATAGGTTGAAGGTTAGCGATGGGCAGTAGCTATGCGATGGGCAGTAGCTATGTGATGGGCAGCAGTTATGCGCTGAAGGTTTGCTATAAAGGATCATTGTGATGATCAAGAAGTCCTTAAGTATAGTATAGCATGTGCAAAAGAGGTTGTTAAGCGTTAAAAGTGTCTATAAGATGTTATGCGTTGAAGGATTATTATGTGCTAGTAAGGACTTTAGTGTTGGTAAGAAGTCTTACTATGCGTCGAGGAAGTTTATGCGTCGAGGAAGTTACGCGTTGAGGGTGGCTATTAGCTATGCGTTGAAGGTGGCTACCATTGGTTGTTAAGGTTATACGCTGAGGAGCTTAACTTCATGATAAATGGAAGTGTAACCACGATCTCGGGTAAACGCATAGGAAAAGGTTAAGGAAGGAAATGGTTAGAGGAATAACCTTGGGATATAACTCAAGGACGCATAGAGGGATAATCAAGAAACCTTCAAGGAAGATGGTCATGGACACAGGATGAAGTAAAGGTAAATGCAAGAGGATAAACGCATAGAGGAAGAACTTGAGTTGGATGTGGTTGTCAAGGGTAAACCACATTGTCAAAAGGATGATTGTACAAGAGAAGAATTTGTAACTGAGAATGGACATAAAGAAAGAGAGTTGGACGCATGATAGTATGCGGCTAAGGCAGATGCATGGTATTATATGATAAGGTGAAACGCATAGTAGAATGCGTTTAAGACTTGAACTCCTAGTTGAATGTGGTGGAGAAATGGGGTTAAAGGTGGTAAAGCTGAGAGTAAGGAAAGGGAGTAAAGAAGCTAAAATCTGGAAGAGGATTATATGAACGCCTAGGAACATAGGGTTGAATGAATAGTTGTATATTGGATTATGATGGACGCATAAGATAAGCTTATAAAGGCCAGGTGGCTTCATATAGATTTGACACCTTATCAGTAGGAGTTGTTGAAGGCATGTTAAGTGTTTAATGCAAGGTGACACTTGGATTAATGCATGGTTAGTCAGGCATGCAGCGTGACATGTGGCAAACAAGTGGTAAAAAGAGAGGGGAAGTAGGATGGCAAACCCTCTATAAATAGGACCCTGAGGGAAGAGTAACGACTGATGATTCTGAAGTAAGAATTCTTGAGAGAAAGGGAAGAAAGAAAGTATTTTTGACAACTTAGACATCCGATGATAAAGAAGTTGTCTTGCGTCGAAGAGGGGTCAGCCTTGTGTTTAAGACAAACTCAACGTTCAAGGTGAACGCCGCGATTGAAGATAGGCGATGCGTTCAAGTTAGACCTTGCGTTCAAGAGAGGTCGACGCATCCGAAAGAAGTAAGAAGAGTTAGGCTACACCTTGTCAACCTTGCGTTTAAGGGCAGGGTTGCGTCCAACCGAACTGACAGAGGAATGTCAGTCTTTCGTTCCAGAGTTAGAACGCTGCGTCCAACTGAGCTACCAGAGAGTGGAAACAGCTACCTTGCGGGCTAGAAGCTCAAGCCTTGCGTTCAAGGAGCTCGGGAAAGCAGGGATTTGAAGGGAAAAGAGGAAATTTCTTAAGTGATTTGTGAGTGACACTTTTCTTACTTCAAAACGATTTTGTCGCATATTATCATTCGGTTTTCTACTTGAATACGATTTTGTGATAAATCGGTTTATAAAGCATATTTTATGTTTCTTTAAAGATATTGGAAAGTATGTTTATGAAATGTTATTGAATTATGAGTTCCCCTGTTACTTATGAAAGGATTTTCAAATGAATTATCTAAATGTTTTAGAGGAGGCTCAGTGCTGAAGGACATGAGAAGGCATGTGAGTTTCCCCAAGATCCAGTACTGAAGAACATGAGAAGGTACTTGGGCAACCCGCCATGTTCTTATGTGCACATAGAGGTTACATGCTGGTGCATTGAGTTTTGCTCCGCATCGAGCCTTATTTATTTTCGACATTGAGAGCGTTGAGTCTTGCTCTGCCTCAACTAAGAGAAAAAGATTGAAAAACTAAATGGTTTTCTGTTTAATTGTTCTGGAAAACGATTCTATTTGATTTGGAACGGATTTATGAGATTGATAAAGTTTTATGGAAAATATGTTTCCGTTGAATTATCGTGCTAAATCCTTGTTTTATATATGCAAATGTAACATGCCTATTTTCAAATAAAAGCTCGTTTTACAAAACTTGTCACTCACGAGGCTTTAGCTCACGTTTTCCCATGTTTTTCTAATTTTCCAGGTAGCAAGCGAGTTCGGGATGCTTTGCCTACGCAAGAACCTCGTCTGGGCCGTCTTTGGTGGAAATGGTTGGACGGTGAACCTTACAGAGGAGTCAAGGTTGCTGTCTTCACCTCTCCTCTCGGGTTATGGAGGATAATCCGGGAAGGGGTGTGACATCTAGAGTCAATAATTTTATATGAGGAACTACTGAACTCAATCACTTGCTGCCGTTACTCTTCAGTTTTCTGTTGAGGTCTATCCTGTGGAAGTACTCAAATTGGATCAGTGATCGATTTCTAGGTTTCGTCGTAAACCTAATTGGTTATTTCCAATTACGTAAATCAATAGTTCAAACCGCACTCAAAGGTAGGGCATTTCCCATTTTTATAGGAACTCCTGTACCAGAAACAATGGTATCTCCAATTATAGCCCCTCTGGGATGTAAAATATATCTTTTCTCACCATCCCCATAGTGTACGAGACACATGTATGCATTTCAATTAGGGTCGTATTCTATGGTTACAATTCTACCATATATGTCTTTTTCATTCCGTCGAAAATCGATTTTACGGTATAGACGCTTATGACCTCCCCCTCTATGCCCTGCGGTAATGATTCCTCTGGCATTAAGACCTTTACCACAACGATGCTGTCCATAGATCAAATTATTTCGTGGATTGGATTTTACTTGACTGTCTACGGCTCCATTACGTGTGCTCGGGGTAGAAGTTTTGTATAAATGTATCGCCATGCTATTAAGTATTTTGATTTAAGTTCTTTCTAAGAGGTGGAATAGAATAACCCGGTTGAAGCGTAATGATCATACATCTGTAATGCATTGTATGTCCCATAATAGGTCCCATTCTTCTACCCTTTCCCGGGAGTCGATGACTATTCATAGCTATTACCTTGACACCAAAGAAGAGTTCGACCCAATGCTTTATTTCTGTCCTAGTTGATCCTGATTCGACATTAGAAGTATATTGATTTTTCCCCAATAACCGAATACTTTTGTCTGTAAATACTGCATATTTGATTCCATCCATAAATTTTCTTCCCTATGAGTTCGAGTCTCAATAAGAATGCTAGTTCTTACTGTTCATATGTTATAATATGAATATACCACACCAATTCGTTATGTATGGATGATGAGTCTATTGGAGGGTCCCATTGGCGTGCATCCAGTAGGAATTGAACCTACGAATTCGCCAATTATGAGTTGGGCGCTTTAACCATTCAGCCATGGATGCTTAGCGGGGATCCTCGTACATGGTGAATAACCAAATTCCAATTGGTTATCGAAAAAAAACCCTACGGGGTGTAGTGGAAAGAACCTACAGTATAACTCATTAAGGGTAGAAGAACGTGAATTTTCTAATTGAAAGCCAAAGGAAGAACGTGAAATTCTTTTTAATCAAGCAGATCTAACAAGGCTACCAAGTCCGGAACTCGTACAACTACTGGGAGGCAAGAATCAGAATCTAAGGGTAAGTCTAGTCATCCTCAGGCATAGGTGAAGATGGTCAGTTTGATAGGATAGCTCAGAGGCTAGCAACTAGTGTAGGGTTAGTGTCAGCTGATCCTGAGAAAAACTACGGTATAGAAAGATTGAAAGCCTTGGGGGCTACATCATTTGAGGGAACCATAGACCCAACAGATGCAGAAGCCTGATTAAATTAGATAGAGAAATGTTTCAGGGTTATGCGGTGCCCTAAAGACCGAAAAGTTGAATTAGTGGCGTTTTTGCTTTAGAAAAAAGCTGAAGATTGGTGGAGACTAGTGGAAAACCGAAGAGGTGACAGGGACTCGCCATGTTGGGAAGAGATCAAGAAGGCATTCAAGGAGAAATATTATCCTAAGTTCTTTTGTGATGTGAAGAGGAACGAACTTTTGAGACTTGTCCAAGGCTGCAGACTTTGATGTTCTTTCCAAGCAATATTTTAGATTCGAGGACAAATCTTCTTGAAGAAGGGGAGAATGATATGAACGGAAGAATCTCAATCATGCAATATGAACTTCAAGAATGAGCCATACATGCTATCCAAGTTTAGAACTTTATGGGAAAATCAGTTTCCTCTCCACCGAAACAGTGTTTTTACACTTTTGCTTCAATTTTCTGCTCAATTCGAATCCCACCATCTGTTCTAAGGCCTAAGAATAACAAGAAAACTCTAATGGTCGTATGTGAACAGTTTATGATCAGATTTTGGAGATTCTCAGGAACAAGATGTACTATAGGAGTAAAACGGTAATTTGACCCAGCTATAATTACGAACAACTTGCAAATGATCGACTAACTGGTTAAGCATGGTTATTTCAAGTAGACAGAAATATATCTACAGTGAGGAGAGTATAGCTATTGGGCTATAGTGGAATGTCTCGATAGTTAACGAATGTTAATTAGCTAGGTTAAAGAGTTTAGCCGGTTAATTTCTTGTGATCTATAGGTCCATTAGGTTCCCTTGTTAGCTCATTAACTAAACCTTAGAACAGTGTGATGAGAGAATTTGAAATCGTTCAATATCAATTTAGGGGGTAAGTATTACATTTTGTTCGTTTAATTATGAATTAAACAAAAATGGGAAGTTAGAAATATTTAAATGTGATTTAAATATTGATTGAATGAATAGAGATTCATCGATTGGAAAATGTCAAGATAAGTGGAAAAAATATTAATTTAATATAATTAATTAAAATTTTTAATTAATTGTTATTTAAATTCATTTTAATATTATTAAAATTTTTTAATTAAATTAATTTTATTTAAAATTTAAAAAAATTTTAAAAAAATCATTTATGAAATGGATTTTAGAAAATTCAATTTTGAATGAATTTTAGAAATTCATTTTAAAATAGAATTTAGGTTTTTTTTGCATGGGAAGAAGGAGGAGGTGTATTCACATCAATACCTCCTTAAACCTCCTTCAAGCACCAATTAATTAATCATTATTTTGGTATCAATTTGCATGTAAATTTGATTTGCATGTTTTCCTCTAGTGGAAAGTTATAATGATGTAGTTAGAGTGCTTTATTTCCAAATTGCTTTTGCATGTGTGTTCCTAACTCTTTCAGTGGTGAGCTAGCAAGGGGACCTTATGAACTTATAGATTATAAGTTTCAATGATCTAAGGTTAATTAATTAAACTCTTTAATTAAATTGATCTTCATTCATTAACTAAATGGCAAACCACTATAGACCTATAGTTGAACTCTTATGCATTGTAGGATAAGTTGTGTCCATGGCTATAATCAGTATAAGCAAGTTGATTATTCATAAGTTGTTCGTAATTACCGCTAGGTCAAATTTTTGTTTTACTCCTGTAATTACCTCTTCCCCTTAAGTACCACTGATTTCTCTAATGTACAATTTGTTTATGGTCCAACAGTAAACTAAGTCCCTCTCTGGCCAGCAAAAAGGTGTGGCCCCTTCTTCAAGACCTAAAATAAGCACTTAAGGGAACTACTCATCTACTTACCCTATATGGGAAGGAGTATTTCATCTTGTGAAGTTATATTCCCAACTCCCTATTTAGTCAAGTCCCAAAAAATGGCAGGTTTATTTAGCTGGCAACTTGGGTTACTCTCACCCATGTAAATTAAAGGACCGACCTCACAGACAGGAGTTCATAAGTCACTCAAGATTAAGTCGTGATATGAACAGATGTACCTCAATCATGCAATATGAACATTAAGAAGGAGCCATCTATGTTGTCCAAGTTTACACTAACAAAAAAAGAAAAATTATGTGAAGTCAAGTGAAATTTATGAAGAATCAAACTTTATTTATGGAACAAAGAGTTCAGGTGGGGGTTCATAACTCAGAGATGGTTACAAATAAGTCAAAGCATATGTCATTCAAAATCATCTTGATCACTACCATGATACTTTCTCTTAATAAGCCTTATCCTAGAAGCTGGTGCCTACTAATATCATTCGTCTTAGCCTTTGCACCACCATTATCTCATAAAATGTGAACTAACTTAGAACTAAAATACTTTCAGAACTATAAGGATATTTTATGGCTACACAAAGTCTTGCTTCACAAACAAAAACAAATATCTTATGTACCAATCTCACCACATAGGATAAAAATTTGATATGACCATAGATTTCTCTAAATCTTTGTAAGACCCAGTATATCTTGTGAAAGATCAAATTTTAACACCAAACACAAAATTTATCATTATTCATAGATACTTTGAGAAAACTTTTAATTTTCTACGCAATGGTCACACCATTGATATAACCTAACCAACTAATTGTAAGTTAAGTCTTATTTATTCATTAATTATCTCATACTGAGAGAAGATTAATCATATGTCCTCAACACTAGAGGTGTCTTAGAATACTCTTCCTTAGACTTAACTTCATATTTGAATGATACATTATCATGCTTTTGATGTTTTGCATCGAACAATGGCCAAACATTTTGTAAATGTAAGATGCTTGAGAAAAACTTAACATTATGTCCTTAATTGGTTAGGTAGTCAAATTTTTATGTTATATTACATCATTCATAAGGAGTAATACATCATTAACAAAAGACATGAGAAATATCCATTTGTCAATTAGTGACTCACTTGTCTATACAAGATCATTAATATTTGTTCAAAGTCTTAGGTTATGGCAATTCTTATCAAATCTTATATTCAAAGATCTAATTGTTTAATTCATTTCTGAGATGAATCTATACAATTTTGCGAACTATTTGCATTTGATCTTTAAATGTTGAACTCCTCCGTTTGTTTATGTAGATGCATTCTTTAAATTATTTTCATAAAAGAATCTAAACATTCATTTTACATATCTCATATACAACAATGAACAATGCTCAAAAGACTCCATTATGGCAACGAGTGAGAAAATTTACCCATAGTCTAATTTCTTTCAATAGGTTTATAGTCTATTTAACCTTAGTTCATCATGTGCATCTAAACAGCCTACTCTTAGGCATATCCGTGAACATACATATTCTTTTGGGTTTGGTTCATCATGTGCATCTGAACGTGCTCATATGCTGAAATGCTGTAAACTAGTTTTTACACTTCCATAATCTAAAACCGTCTCCAAGATAGTTTTGGAGGAAACAATGCTCACAATACAATCTCTATTGCACGTCCTAACCAGAGTATGGCAATGATGTGTAACTAATTAATGATGTAACCTTGTCTAATAAAGTACACATCATTAATGAGACCAAGTCTAACAAGGTCATCTTTCTTCACAATTTCACCCAAATTGAAACTGATGCTTAAGGTTGAGATATAATACCATTTTTTATCAATTAGGTTTAGTACGGAGATTTTTGTACTTTTATTATTGTTCTGAGCCTGTCCGGACCTATAATGAAGAATATTTCTTAAATCGTTGATGAGTAACATTCAACGATTTTGAATTAACAACCTTCTTCACAAACAAGACCTTTAGATCTCAAACTCAAACACCCCAAATCAAGATGATCTCAGACCCTAGGAATGGCTAGACGACGAACTACTTAGATTATCGATAAAACCACGGATCGGACAAAGCTTGCAATTTCCATCAACCCTTAATCTTTGAATCACTCCACAAGTAAGATTGATCTAGTCAAGCTTGAATGATTCTAGACAAGCAACCTAAACACTATAGAATTGCAAAAGAAACATAACACAAGGCTAAAAGAAAGCTTAATGGCTCTTTTACTACATTTTCAAGTCTCTTCCATGTCTCTTTTTTGAACAATTACATGAGATTATATAGGCCTCAAAATCTAACCTTATACATTCTATGAGGCATTCAAAAAGTATTAACACTCTTAATTAATGTCCATTATAAGCCACGATCAAATTGTAACATAAAATCACATAAAATCACTGAAAAATATATTTAATAAATACAATAAAATCCGAGATTAACTTTTTTCATCCATATTCCATGCATTTGTTACCATCCAAGAGTAAATGACATCTCATTTGAAGTAGCTTGAGGTCTTTGTTCATTAAATGAAGCTTGATTCTTCATAAATTCCGGTTGACATCACATAATTCTTCTTCTTTGCTTAGTATAAACTTGAACAGCATGAATGGCTCATTCTTGATGTTCATATTGCATGATTGATACCAAATGATAAGGAACGTTCGGGGACTTGGAGCTAACAACCTTGTCGACGAACAATACCTTTAAATCTCAAACTCAAACACCCCAAATCAATATGATCTCAGACCCTAGGAATGGCTTGATGACGGATTACTTAGATTATCGAAAAAACCACTAATCGGACAAAGCTTGCGGCTCCCATCGACCCTTGATCTTTGAATCACTCCACAAGCAAGATTGATCAAGTCAAGCTTGAATGATACTGGAAATGCAACCTAAACACCATAGAATTGCAAAAGAAACATAGGCCTCAAAATCTAACCCTAGACATTCTATGAGGCATTCAAAAAGTTGTAACACTCATAATTAATGACTATTATAAACCACGATCAAATTGTAACATAAAATCACATAAAATGACTCAAAACTGAAAAATATATTTAATAAATACAATAAATCTGAGATTAATATTTTTCATCCATATTCCATGCATTTGTAACCATCCAAGAGTAAATGACATCTCATTTGAAGTAGCTTGAAGTATTTGTTCATTAAATGAAACTTGATTCTTCATAAATTCTGCTTGACTTCACATAATTCTTCTTCTTTGCTTAGTGTAAACTTGGACAGCATGTATAGCTCAGTCTTGATGTTCATATTGCATGATTGAGGACTCCATTCATATCAACCGCTCTCAAGAGCTTGCATCTAGTGGGAAATGTCACACCCCCTCTCGAGCTATCCTCTTAACCCAAAAAGAGGCGTGACGACAGCAGACATTGATTCTTTACGACATCTACTGTCAACTTAAATCTCCTAAAATCCTTACCAAGTTCCTAACAATAGTTTATGTTCACATCTAGGCTATACGCAATAAATCTCAAAATTAAACTTTTATAATAATAACAACAGAGTTATAAAACATATCCCCCACTCCTTAGACCCCAATAAGTACAATGCTAGGTCTAAGTACAAATGTTTACAATGTTCAAAACTAAGAAGTAGATCGAGACAAGTTCAACAGTAGGCTAAGCACCCCGGTTCCGCTCGCTACCTAGAAAGTAAAAAACATTTGAAAATATGAGCTAGGTTGCCTAGTGAGTGACATGTTTAGAAAAACATGCATGGCTTAAAAGCTCAATGAAATCATGCTTAATAAACTGAGTAAAGCTTTTGGAAGCTTATAAACATTTGCTATCTTAAAAGATTTTCCCTTAGTTTGGGGCGAATAAACTCAACGCTGCTCAACGTCGAAAACAACCTTAGTTGGGATGAAATAATTTCATCGTACCCAACGTCGAATAACCTTAGCTGTGTGGAGTAATCTCAACACAACAGTCTCGTATTTCTCTCTATGTGCACATAGGAATTATAACCCAAGCTACCCTTGTACCTTCTCTAGTCCTTCAGTACTGGGGTCCCAATATTAAGGCTGCCCATGCTTTCTCTATGTCCTATGGTATTAGGGACCATATATTGTATTTAGGCTGCCCATATGCCTTCTTCGTGTCCTTCGGCACTAGAGATCATCTTTTGAAAATAAAGCATGCTAAATCATTTACAAACACAAGTTAAACAATTCCTCAGAATTTTCAGAGTATTTCTCAAACAGCATGCTTTTCACAAAGCTCGATATCATAAAACACCATGCTCAAAATCATGTAAAAGCATGTTCAAAATCACGTAAAGAAACACATGTTTTATCAAATTCAAGTCATGCCAGAAATCTCGTATTTTGCGAATAAACCGAGCATTCTAGAAATATCGAGAGAATAAATTATTTTAAACGAAATTAAGTCACTCACAACTTGTCTTGGGCACTAATGGGTTATATGCTTCCCCTAACTCTTCCCGTCCTGGAATAAATTAATTCTTTTGTCAATATCCTTAAAATTCTCTTCATGGCATAATTTAAGTCATTTTAGCTCAAAAAGTCTCACGGACAAGCAAATACTAACCAAAATGTCCAAAAGTTTTAAACTGCCCCTAGGCATGTCCAACAGCCCTGCAGCACGATCACCCAGCCGGCCTAACTTCAAATGAGTGACAAACCTCGCATAGCACACTGCCCTGTAGGCCCAGCCACTGCCTTGCACATACTGCCCCTCGTGGGCAGTAGTTTCTGCACACACACTGTTAAAATAACCTCAAAAGAGGCAAGGCGTATGCGCGTCTGCATCATGCGCCTCAGGGAGACCGACAAGACTTGTCTCGCTCAACTTCTGCACACTCACACTGCCACCAACGAAACCTATCTTGCCTCCACAGTTTACACACCGACAACAACTCCTCTCACTCACTCTCACACAACCAGTGGTGTGTCGGCCCCCTCCTAGGTGTCCAAAACATGTCAAAATAACCTCAAAGGATTCTTTCCTCTGGCCACTGCCCTAGTTTGCCCGCACGCACGACTTCCTCAAATGCGCCCTAAAAAACACTACCTTCACCATCTATCGGGAGTCCATATGAATGTCTATACATATTATGCTCGTGTGTGTATCTGTTCATTAGGTTTTCAATAGATTGCTAACTACTGAGTTAGGTTAGGACAAGAATGCTTGTACGTATGTATGTTTTGTTAGGTGCCCTGAGGAAACATCTGGAGTTTTATTAGCATTTGAATGCACAAAGAGTATGGTTTATTATCATGTTTATCAGGTAGGTCAAGAATAGTACAGATGATGTGTGTCACAATAGGGGTGATGCTCGTCATTTTCCCATATCCTTCTAGATCAGAAGGGTATTGGGGAGGGGGGTGTGACAAGTTGGTATTAGAGCGAGAGTTCTAGGAAGAGTAGCAACTAGTGTAGGGTTAGTGTCAGCTGATCCTGAGGAAAACTACGGTATAGAAAGATTGAAAACCTTGGGGGCTACATCATTTAAGGGAACCATAGACCCAACAGATGCAGAAGCTTGGTTAAATTAGATAGAGAAATTTTTAGGGTTATGTGGTGCCCTGAAGACCGGAAAGTTGAATTAGCGGCGTTTTCGCTTTAGAAAAAAGCTGAAGATTGGTGGAGACTAGTGGAAAATCGAAGAGGTGACAGGGACTCGCCATGTTGGGAAGAGATCAAGAACACGTTCAAGGAAAAATATTATCCTAAGTTCGTTTGTGATGTGAAGAGGAACAAACTTTTGAGACTTGTCCAAGACTCGATGAAAATGGTAAAGTATGAGAAGAAATATACGGAGTTATCGAAGTTGCTCTTCCCATCATTGCTAGTGAGGCGAACTGTTGTAAAAGGTCGAAGAGGTACTACGAAGGGAGATACGAACACCAGTTACAACTAATGCTGATGGACGGAGTTCTCTAAGCTAGTTGAGGCTGCTATGAGGGTAAAGAAAAATCTCACAGAGGAGAAAAGGGAAAGGGACAGTCACAGGAGCAAACGTGTTATACAACAGACAGAAGGAATGAGTGACCGCTCCAATAGGAGAGACGATATAAGGCTCGTGCCAGGGATATTTGGGAAAGGAACTTTAAGCCTCGATCAAGTTGACCGTCAACTTACAAAGACAATATAGGTGGAGGTATGAGAAGCCAAGGTCAGAGGAGGATGGGTTATCCAACTAAGTTGGCAGGGGGATCCTATTCAAGGCAACTAGGTGGGCTAGTTTTGCGAGGAAACCTTAGTGTGCTACCTGTGGCAAACACCATTCAGGTCAGTGTTATAGTGAAGCAAATGTCTGCTTCAATTGTACGCAGACAAGTCACTTCAGTAGAGACTGTCCTTAGTTAATGCAATAAGATAATGTTGAGCAGAGAACAATCTCACAAGCGGTGAAACAACAACCCAGAAATGTTGTAGGTGGTGGGACCGGCAAGATGACCTCATCAGCAGGGTAAAGTATATGTTATGACCCAGCATGAGGCGGAAGAGGCCCCAGAAGTAATCACTGGTACATTATCTATTTGTAATAAACTTGTTCATGTACTAAGATCCAGGGGCAACCCATTCTTTTATTGCTAGCTTGTTTACAGTGAATGTTGATAGAGATTTAAAGGCTATGCCTGAAGAACTGTTTATCCATACTCCTATTGGTGATGTGTGAATAGCTAGTAGATATATAGGAATTGTGAGGTAGAGGTTGATGGAGTTCGTATGGCGGGAAACTGGATTCCTCTAGACTTGTAGGAGTTTGATGTTATCCTTGGTATGGATTTTTTATCGAACTATCATGCATCCATTGATTGTTATAGGAAGGAGGTTTTTTTTAGGAAACCAGGTGAAGAGGAAGTTACTTTTAGGGGAAACAGGAAGATACTTCTAACCTGTCTGATTTCGGCAGTTAAGGCAAGCAAGTTGCTAAGTAAGGGTTATAATGCATACCTTGCACATATAGTTGATGTACAAGCTGAGAAGCTAAAACCTGAAGATATCCTTATAGTATGAGAGTACTTTGATGTCTTTCTTGAGGAATTAGCGGGTTTACCACTCGACAAAGAAGTAGAATTTACTATAGATCTAATTCTAGGATCAACACCAATCTCTCAAGCCTTTTACAGGATGGCTCGAAGGATTTGAAGGTGTTGAGGACTCAACTATAGGAACTGGTGGATAAGGGTTATATCCACCCCAGTGTATCTCTGTGGAGAGCATCGGTATTGTTCGTGAAGAAGAAGGATGGTACGATGAGGTTATGTATTGATTACCGGAAGCTCAATAAGGGAATAATACATAATAAATATCCATTACCTCGAATTGATGACCAATTTGATCAACCTAGAGGAGTTCCAGTGTTCTCAAAGATTAACTTAAGGTCGGGATATCACCAGCTAAATATTAGGGAGTCCGATGTTGCTAAGAAAGCTTTCAGAACGAGGTATGGAAACTATGAGTTCCTTGTGATGCCCTTCGGATTAATCAACGCTCCAGTACAATTCATGGACCTCATGCACCCTGTACTCTACCTGTAAACCCTATTTTCATTTCTAAGCACCTAACTTAAGTATGTGATATTGTTGTGGACTTATTCGCATTTTCTTGTTTAGCAATAAAGGGAAGTGTGGAGGAGAAACTGAGGACGGTAGGCTTGTGGATTAAGCCGAGAGTACTTTTGGTAAGTCTAATCTTAAATATCCTTATGAGATATATCAAGTTTTGAATTTTTTTTCACAAGCTCATGAGAATGTAGAAAATTTAAGAAGGATATCACCATTTAGACCAAGGTTGAAAGATGTTATCGAGAAGGATGACTATCGTTATTTCTATTATTATTATTATTATTATTATTATTATTATTATTATTATTATTATTATTATTATTATTATTTTATTTTATTGCTCTTAATCAAATGGAGGATTTACACTGAAATTAAGCTATGAATCAATAAGAATAAAAAAAAACAAAGAAAGTGGAGAGGGAGACCGTAGTGGAGATGAAAAATGAAAAGGGAACTTATCTTTTTTCCAATTCTTTGCCGACTTCCCATTTTCTCCAAAACTGAAACAAGAGATGGTTCTTTAGCTAGGCATCAAAAGGGAGAGGTAGAAGAAGATTCAGGTGGATTCGAGTAGAATTTTGAGGAGAAACTTGGTGAAATTCGAAGAAGAACTGAAGTTGGTCTAGAATTCGTGCAATTTGGATAGGGTTGTTTCTTTTGCAATTCTATGGTGTTTAGGTTGCATGTTCAGAGTCATTCAAGCTTGACTTGATTGATGTTGCTTGTGGAGTGGTTCGAAGATCAAGGGTCGATGGGAGCATCAAGCTTTGGTGAAAGTTTGTGACCTTTCATGGTGCCTTTTAAATTAGTTTAAATAGGGCTGAAATTCCACATTTTGAAACACAACTTGGAATTTGAATGAAATCTCCATGGAGTTTTATCTCTCAAGCAATGCTTTCTTTGCATTCTTGTGTATAGAATGCATGTTTAGAACTTTCAATCTAGTTTGATCAATTAGATTGTGGAGAGTTCGAAATCTTGAAGTTAGGAACAAGTTCTTCTTTCTTCTTGATCTTTGATCAAGTCTTTCCAAGTCAAATTTGTTTAGCTTTCTTGGGGTTGGCTATCAAATTCGTTTATTGGGGGTTATTCTTATTATCATTGTGGGGGTTCACCTGAATAAGGGGAGTTCTCAAACATAATTGAGGTAGTTCCCTTTTATCAGTTTCTTATCATTTGGTATCAGAGCTTCGACTCTAGATCGGTTCACCTAAATTTTTAAATTCAGCTTCCTTCAATGTCAAAAATTTGTGTTTTGAAAATCAGTTAGGAGTAGAAAAATTGTTATCCCTAAAGAGCATTTATTCTTAAGTTGTTCTTTTTTTCTCAAAAGCATGTCAAACCTGAATTTTTACTATTTGATCTCATTTTTGCCATTAATTTCATCATTTGGTGTTCAATCTCATAGGTTACACTTGGGAAATTTGAGGAAGTAGGTTGTTAAACATTAAATATGGCAGTTACAACATCTATGCACATTGAATTTTCCAACCATTAGTTAAGAATGGTACTCAAAAGTTTCAAATTTCAGCCTATAGATTAATTCTTGAGAGTGTAAATGTCTACACCAGACTTTGATGTTCTTTCCAAGTAATATTTTAGATTCGAGGACGAATCTTCTTGAAGAAGGGGAGAATGATATGAACGGAGGAATCTCAATCATGCAATATGAACTTCAAAAATGAGCCATACATGCTATCCAAGTTTAGAACAACCAAAGAAGAAGAATTATGTGAAGTCAAGTAGAATTTTTGAAGAATCAAGCTTCATTTAATGAACAAAGACTTCAAGCTACTTCAATGGGATGTCATTTACTCTTGAATAGTTACAAATGCATGGAATATGGATGAAAAATGCCATGTAATTGTTCAAAAAAAAGAGACATGGAAGAAACTTGGAAAATGTAGTCAAAAGGGCCTTTGAGATTTCTTTTAGCCTTGTGCTATGTTTCTTTGCAATTCTATGGTGTTTAGATTGCATGTTCAGAATCATTCAAGCATGAGTTGAACGATCGTGCTTGTGGAGTGATTCGAAGATCAAGGGTCGATAGGAGCCGCAAGCTTTGTCCGATCTGTGGTTTTGCCGATCGTCTAGCCATTCTTAGGGGCTCAGATCATCTTGATTTGGGGTTTTTAAGTTTCCTAAAGGTCTTGTTCGTCAACAAGGTTGTTAGATCCAAGTCCTCGAACGTTTCTTATCAGAAAAAGGGAAGAGAGACAGCCGGATACCATCCTGCGTTACTCCTGAGATGGAGAAATTGTTACATATCTCTAGAAAGCTCTTCAGATGTGCATGAAGGTCTTCACCCAAAGCACCCCCAAATTGTCCTGCAGCCTACAACATCTGTAGCATGACTGGTTTCATCTTAAATCTTCTATTTCCTTCAAAGGTGGGGCATAAGATTCCTGGCGAGAAATAATATAAATACGGCGACGCATATTGTCACACCCCCTCCCAGGTACCCTCTTAACCTAGGAGGAAGTGTGAGGACAGCAGACACCGATCCTCTTACGGGATCCACTGTCAACCTTATACCTTGAACAACACCTAATAAGCTAGGGTTAAGCTATCATATGAACATTGATTTACATTCAAACCAATAATTACATAAATTCACTAACCACCACCCTAAACCCTCTATATGTACAACATAGGTTTAAGATCAACTATTTACAATACTCAAAATTCACAGACGCAGATAGTGGTAGGCCCAGACGAGTTGCTGTGTAGGCTAAGCACCTCGGACTCGCTCGCTACCTGGAAAACAGAAAAACAAGGAAAACATGAGCTAGGTTGCCTAGTAAGTGATGTATTTAGTAAAAAGCTTCCTTCAACTCGGAAACTAATCAAACCGTGATCAATTTATGAAAATACGTAAATAACATCAATTCAAACCCATATCCAAGCAAAACATGCTCACGTAGTATTGTCATACCATATATGTTCATTTCTGAAAAAGAAACATGAAAATTCAGCATATTTTGAAAATATTTTCCTTAGTTGAGGCGGAGCGAAGCTCAACGCTACTCAAGTCGAAAACATCCTTAGTTGGGGTGTAGTAATCTCGACACACCCAACGTCGAATATCCTTAGCTGTGTGGAGTAATCTCAACACAACAACATCTATGATACCTCTATATGCATGTAGATATCATATCTTGGGTTACCCGAATACCTTCTCCAAGTCCTTCAGCATTGGGAGCTATGTAAGCCCCACACGTAGCTTTGGAAGTTAACAAGCTGTAAAGATTAGTTTTTGAAGATGACAAGCTAAAGAAGGTAACTAAAGAGTGGCCGAGAGCCTTAAGGCATGAGTTATCATGTGTTAAAGGTGTCCTATGCGTTGGTGAGGGTGTGCCATGCGTTGGTGAAGTGAAGTGTTGGCTGAGAGTCTTTGTGCATGAACTACCATGCGTTGGAGAAGCACCATGCGTTGGTAAGGCCACCTTGCGTCGGAGAGCTGCTGCTATGTGATGAAGGATTGTTGCTATGTGTTGATGAGCTGAAGCTATGCGTTGGCGAGGCTGTGATGAAGTAGCATCCGTTAGCCAATTCATTTTTTAAAGGAAAGAAAGTGGAGGTTAAGTTGGCGGCCTATTTAAGTGAGTAAGCTGAGTGTTTGATCATTTTAAACACATTCAAAAGCTCAAATTAGTTCAATTTCACAACTGAGAGACGAAAAGAGGTAGGAGAAGGTGTTTAGGGCAAAGTTGTGGAGAATTCAAATCGGTTTCGTGGTAAAACTGAAGCTGGAACAATGAGTCTGGCTACTGTCGTGCAATCCGAGCGTGGTCTAGTGTTTAGAGAAGAGCGAGCTGAGAAGATCGAATTTAGGGTTGAAATTTCATACCAATTTCTAAGAAGGATGTTTGAGTTGAATTTCAAGAGAAATATGTAAAATTTATGGTGGAAGTGACTGATACAGATTTGCTAAGCAATTTGGAGCAGCTCGAAGTTATTTGGGAATATCTGTCAAATGAAGAGGGAGTTATGCTCTGAAATTTTGAGGTAAGCTAGAAAGTATTTCTTTATAAGTTTGTAGAAGGGAAGAAGTTCTCAATTTAGCTGAAAATGCAATTTGTAACAAATAGAAGTGAGAAACCTGAGATAGTGCGTATCGTGCAACTGCAGTAGCGCTAAGAATTTAAGCGTTAATAGCGAGACGGGTGTCGCTAGTAACGCTGAAGGCTTTGCGTCTCACAACTCTCGCTAGGTATCGCTAGGTATCGCTGCTCAGGTGAGTCTCGCTGGTCTCGCTCACCATGGTATCGCTAGTACTGCTTACTTGTAGTTCAATCTCGCTAGTAGTCTCGCTAGCTATGTAGAATCTCACTTATTATGATTTTTTTTGGATGAAGTTGTCTCGGTGGTGAAACATGAATAAAGTACAAATGTGTAAACATAATGGTTTGTAAAAAGAAACTTTAGGGAAGTCTAACACGAGAAATGTGTTATTACAGGGCAAGAAGAGCTAGGGAAGGTGTATAATCAGCTCAAGGCCTAGGACAAGTTGTGAATGACACTTGTATTTAAAATATGTTTATCTTAAACAAAGTTTTATGGTTGAAAGATTATGTCGAAACATGATTATGTATTATGCTTTCACGAGTTTTAACGTGCATATTATATGTTTTATATTGAAAATCATTTGAGACATGATGGTTGTTTATTGAGCTTTATGAAAAGCATGCTGTTTGTTAATATATAATTTTATGGAAAACATTCAAGTTTGTAAATAGAATTGTGAAAACTTGAAATGTTAAAAACTCGTGAATTTATATAATGCCATATGTTACTTGTGAAAATGGGACCTCAATACTGAAGTACAGTGAGAAGGCATAGGCAGCCCGGATTTGCTATACCGAGGAACCAAGAGAAGGCATTTGGGTTGATTGACAGTCCCCAATGCCGAGGGACTTGGTAAAGGTTTGTTATGGGACGCCAATACTGAAGTACGGTGAGAAGGTATATGGGCAGCCCGGATTATAATTCCTCTGTGCATATAGAGAGATTTTTTATACTGATGTGTTAAAATTACTCCACATAGCTAAGGATTTTCGACGTTGGGTGTGTTGAGAATACTCCGCCCCAACTAAGGATATTTTGACGTTGAGTAGCGCTGAGCTTCGTTCCGCCTCAACTAAGGAAAAGGTTTTTAAGACGAACATGTATGATTTGACAAGGGTATTTAAGCATATTTTTACAATGGATATGACTTGAACTGATGTTTTATACGCATTGTGTTAAAATGTTTACTATGATTAGTTTTCGGGCCAAAGGAAGTTTTACGAAACTAGTCACTCACTGGGCAAGCTAGCTCATGCTTTCTTTGTTTTTCTATTTTCCAGGTAGCGAGCGAGTTCGGAGTGCTTAGCCTATACAGAAACTCGTCTAGGCTCATGAAAGGCTATGTGTCCTTCATGAGGTAGCATTGAAGAATGCAATCCTGGAGGAAGCCCATAGCTCAGTGTATGCTATATCTAGGAAGTACCAAGATGTACATGACTCTAAAGAAACACTACTGGTGGCCAAAGATGAAGTGTGAAATAGCGGAGTTCGTTACTAAATGTACCTGAACGTGGAAGCATGTGACAATGGACTTCTTATTCTATTTACCTCAAACTCCTAAAGGTTTTAATGGCATATGGGTGATTGAGGATAGGCTCACCAAAACTGCGCGATTCTTACCGGTTAAGGTGACGTTTACTTTAGACAAGCTAGCTAAGCTTTATGTGGATAGGATCGTAAGCCTGCATGAAGCCTTATTGTCCATAGTATCTGATAAAGACTCGAGGTTTACTTTGAAATTTTGGCCCAGCTTATAGGAGGCAGTTGAAACCCAATTGCATTTTAATACAGCTTTTCATCCTCAAACTGATGGTAAATCTGAAAGAACGACTCAAACCTTGGAGGACATGTTATGAGCTTGTGTGTTGCAGTTTAGAGGAAGCTGAGATTCACATCTACCGTTGATGAAATTTGCCTATAATAATAGTTATCATTGCATGACACCAGTGTGCTGGAATGAAGTAGGAGAAAGAAAGCTAATTGGCCCTAAGTTGGTGCCAATCACTTCTAAAAATGTTATAATAATTAGGGAGAAGTTGAAGGTAGCTTGAGATAAACAAAAGAGCTATGCAGACAAGTGGCGAAAGGATTTGCAGTTTGATGTAGGAGCCAAGGTATTCGTTAAGCTATCCCCCTGGAAAGGAGTTCTATGATGTGGCAGGAAAGGGAAGTTGATTCCGAGATATATAGGGTCATATGAGATCAGATAGGGTATATAGGATATATAGGATCTGAGATCATATAGGATATTTGTGCATAAGACTTGTGTTGTACATATAGAGGTTTAAGGATGAAGGAATCGAATTATGTGCCGAAGCGCATGAACGTGTGTACTTTTTAATATAGGTTTTTAATTTAAGAAAATATAGAGAAATTTAAACATGTTTTAATTAAGCATGCTTCAATGAGAAGAAATGCAAAGAGAAAGAAAATACCTTTGAAGAAAACTCTTCAATCTTCTCCAATCTTTACTGCATCCACGATCTCTTCAATCTTTTTGGATCTTGAACAAGACACCCCACCAAGTGTTCCCTGCTATCCTCCGGCAAGGAAAAAGTTTGTGGGAGCCTCTTTCTTTTGGAAGACCAGGAAGAGATTTTGCAAAGAAACATTTTCTTTGTAACTTTGGAGTGTTGAGAGATTGAGAGAGAATTTTTGAGAGATTGTTCATACATACCAATAACATCTCATGAAAAATAATTTAAATTAATTGTGGGGGGGGGGGGGGGGGGGGAGTTAATTATGATTAACTTCCCTTCCTAAAAATAAGAAGTAGTGGGAAGTTAATTATGATTAACTTTCTTTAACCATCCTTTAACTCCCCTGGGTGTTAAAGTCTACCTAAAGTTAAATTAAATCAAATCAAATTTAATTTAATTTAATAATTTAAGTAAATATTAATTAATCTAATTAATAAATAAAATTAATTAAATCTCATATATTTAATTAATATTACATTTGAATGATATGCAGATGTATTTCCTTTTCATAACCTATAGCTTAAATATGAATCTTATTCATATTATGTGTTAACCTATAGTTTTAATATAAATCTCATTCATATTATAAAGTTGAATTTTGATTCTTATAAAAAAAATAACTTTATATTGTAATGTAGATACATTATATTAATTGTATCATATACAATTAACTTAAATATTTATAATTTGAACGATTCAAATTGTTCCAAAATTAAATATTCCTTGTTTTTACCCTTAGTGTGACACCCTAACCTTTGACCTAGTTGCTTAAAGAACATAAAGAAGGGAAACTAGGGTAAAAAGTGTAAACTTGGACCACAAGCCTGTGGAGTTGGAAAAATATTTGAGTAAGAAAATCTAGGCTTGTGAAGTTAGCCAAAATTTGGCCAGTTTAAGAACCCTATGCATTGGAAGAGAAAGAAGGAAGAATAGTGTTTGTGTCAACTTGAGTTTTTGGTTAAGAATAAGCCGTAAATGAGTTTGGGAGAAAACCTAAGCGATTTTTGAGTCTTGGATGACATGGTGGCTTACAAGCTAAAGAAATGTTCTAAGTGTCACAACTATGCTTGGAGAACTCAACTATGCTATGAGAAGTATATAGTTGGACGCATAGTTTGATAAAAAAGAGAAGAAATTTCACTAAGTGTTAAAGGAAGAAGAGTTGGAAGCATAGTTGGAAGCTAGTAGTAAGTTGGACACACACTTGGGAGGAAAACTACCATGTTGGATGCATGGTAGATGAGTTGGATGCATGGTGACCCTTTTTAGAGGAAATATTGGTTAACTGTTGAAGTGTTGGAATGAAATCTAGGTCTTGGAAAAGAGGGAGAAACGCATAGGACAAAATTGAAGAAGAAACCTCATCATACCTAGGGTTGGACGCATAAGCCAATCTTCTAGGAAGATTTGGCTAAGTGTTGGATGATTTGGAGAGTTGAAAGCAATCCCAAGGAAGGTGAAGTTGGATTGGACGCATACTAGGGTAAGATAATTGAAATTTGGCTAAAGTATAGAAGCTTAAGAGAGGAAAGTTGGGAGCATGGTTTTGAAGACACATCATGGACGCATACCTCCTAAAGGAGAGAATTTTTGGCTAAGTGTTGGACTTTTGGGAGGAGTTGGACGCATGGGAGAGAGAGTGGACACATAGGAGGGGCTTGGTATGGAAAATTTGGCTAAGTATGGGAAGATTGGAAGAAGAAAAGAGAGCATAAGAAGCCAAACCCTAAAAGTATCATCTTGGACACATAGTATGGGTAGGTTCGATGCATGGTCCTTATTCCAAGACTAGGTTGGATGCATGGTTGAGCTAAGTGGCTTCATTTGGACATAACAGTTCATAAGTAGGAGGTGTCGGGTTGCATGACAAAAACACCATGCAAGGAAGCACTTATTTGGATGCATGGAGTGTTCATCATGCTAAGTGTCAAGCTTGGAGGCAAGGTTGGATGACAAGGCTTGCCATCCAACTTCTATAAATAAGGCCCAAGGGTAAAGGAGCTCCTACACCATCATAGAGCTCTTGAATTCACTAGAGAAAAGAGAGGAAGAAGGTGAAAGAGGAGCCTTGCATCCAAAGGAAGGTTGGTAGGCATCCAAGTGCTGTTTTTCTTGTTGTTGAAGTGTTGTATGCGTCCATCAGTTGTCCCAGGCATCCAAGGAAGGTTGCTCTGCGTCCAACTGAGTTGTTTGAGGTGAAAAAGTATTGCCCTGCGTCCAAGGAAATTCTCTACGTCCAAGGAAGAGTTTTATGACATTCAAGAAGTTGTTTTAGGGTCTCTGAGGTTTCCAAATTGCTATTTCCTTAGTTCCAAAAGCTCGGGAGAAGCTGAGGAACTTTGAAACTAAAGCAGAGGAGAAACCCTATGTTGGACAAACAACTTTCACTGTGAGTGATTGATTTCTTTTTGCAAGAGAACTAAATTATACTCTCTGTAAATACTGGTTAATAGCATGCCTATGAGCTTATATAATATAGCATGATTGTGCAATATTATACATGCTATGGTGAGGTATCGGATAATTTATATCAAACATGTTAGCATGAGGCTAGGACAAGTTATTGAATAAGTACATAGTATATCGAACTTGTTGGATATTAGATTCTAACACCGATGCTAAAGGATTATTTGAAGGCATCGATGAATAGATTATGTTTCCAATGCCGAAGGAACCTACGAAGGCAACAATCATGGCTGGGACCAGGATTCGACACCACACAGGATGGTCAGAAGGTCGGAAGGACCTACTTTCTAAGTTTGTGGCGGGGAGTTCTTGAGCCTACGAGAAGTACCCGAGAGGATGGTCAGGGGCCGACAGGCCTAGCTCTTAAGCCTCGAAGGTAAAATTATGTGCACATAGGGAAAACATAGGGAACATATGGATACAAAAATCATGAATTTAGCTGAGCTGGGTTGGCCAGTGGGAAAAATCAGTAAGGATTGCTGTGCCGGGTGAGCTAGTAGGATAAACAGAGGAGTTGCTGTGCCGGAGGTGCTAGTAGGAAAAGATGATTCTGGGAATAACGCTACGAGGGACGTTTTGAGTACAAACTCGATTCAATTGTAAATTTACTTGCACATGATTCATTTTATAAGTATTATGACTATTATTATAATGTTGAAAGGATTGGTTGAACCCTAGGTTTATGATCACTCGCTGGGCTTCATTGAATCTCATCATTTTCTTATGTTTTTCATTCCAGGTAGCAGCTGAGTTTTCGTTGCTATTCGAAGTTAAGGTCTGATATGAACGGCGGAACCTTAATCATGCAATATGAACATCAAGAATGAGCCAGACATGCTGTTCAAGTTTAGACTAAGCAAAGAAGAAGAATTATGTAAAGTCAAGCATAATTTATGAAGAATCAAGCTTCATATAATGAACAAAGACTTTAAGCTACTTAAAATGAGATGTCATTTTGATATGAACGGAGGAACCTCAATCATGCAATATGAACATCAAGAATGAGCCAGACATGCTGTCCAAGTTTACATTAAGCAAAGAAGAAGAATTATGTGAAGTCAAGTGGAATTTATGAAGAATCAAGCTTCATTTAATGATCAAAGACTTCAAGCTACTTAAAATGAGATGTCATTGTGATATGAACGGAGGAACCACAATCATGCAATATGAACATCAAGAATGAGCCATACATGTTGTCCAAGTTTACACTAAGCCTAGAACAATTATGTGAAGTCAAGCAGAATTTATGAAGAATCAAGCTTCATTTAATGAACAAAGACTTTAAGCTACTTCAAATGAGATGGCATTTACTCTTGGATGGTTACAAATGCATTGAATATGGATGAAAAATATTAATCTCGATTTTATCGTATTTATTAAATGTATTTTTTAGCTTTGAGTCATTTTATGTATTTTTGTGTTACAATTAGATCATGGCGTATAATGTTCATTAATTATGAGTGTTACAACTCTTGAAACGCCTTATAAAATGTCTAAGGTTAGATTTTGAGCCCTATATAATGCCATGTAATTGTTCATAAAAGGAGACATGGAATAGAGTTGGAAAGTGTAGAAAAAAAGTCTTGGAGCTTTCTTTTAGCCTTGTGCTATGTTTCTTTTGCAATTCTATGGTGTTTAAGGTTGCATGTCCAGAATCATTCAAGCTTGACTTGTTCGATCTTGCTTGTGGAGTGATTCGAAGATCAAGGGTCGATAGGAGCATCAAGCTCTGTCACACTAGTAGTAGGCCCAGACGAGTTGTTGTGTAGGCTAAGTGTCACGGTCGTACTTCTCCAACCGTGCGGCGCCATGACATTCTTCCATACATGGCCAGCCTAAAGGCTAACTTATAGCCAATACATTTAGTTCTCAAACCTTTATGCTTTGTTGGACCTTGAGCGAGTTCTAACTTCCTCACCTAAACTTCCGCTCCTTTGGTTTCGCGACTTGTCTCGAACGCCTGTTCGACTTTCACACACGTGAGCATCCTTTCGCTCATCAACGGCTTCGTCTCGAAGAACGTTCTCAACTCAATGCTCACACCCAGATTTACTCTCGACACTGCACCTCGCCCCTTCATGCCTTACAAGTTCCTCTTCCACATACATGCACGTTCGCCAGGGACCGACCCTTGGGTCGCTCGTACATTTATGGGGACCAACGGGACATCCATTAACTCGGAGCTTATCTCGGTATGACGACACTTGCGACCATACCACGTCGTATGAGGATACCGTGCCGGAATTCGGTCATATAAAGCAACCTCTAGTGCACCCAAGGAGGCGCAATGTCGACACACCCGTGCCACCCGACACTGTCCTTGAGTTACTCTTCCTCACAGAAAGATGCCCGAGACGCTCGTCTAGTGACACTCGCCCACGCCATGACACACTCATGTGCCATGTGGTAGCTTACTTAGGCCCCAAGGCCCAGCGGTGGTGGAGAGCCAACACCATGCCTTCCCCCTATAGTACATTCTGAACATTTCCTTCTTTGACACCCATGCATATGCAACGTGGCGAGGAGTCACTCGCCCCCGTAGAGTGCCCGTCTGAATTCCGATTGACACGGAACCTGACGTGCTTCCATCCTCTGTCGATCAGATCTAACTCTAGAGCCATTCGTCCAAACTCACCACGGTGGCCTATTTCTGAGGTCATGTCCTAGGGCTCCACATGGCCCCTACTGAGCTTTGCCACTGGCACTTGCCTATGACATTGATGCTTGTCTTCTTACTTGTTGTTCAGGTTGACACGCTTATCAACTTATCTTGGTGTGTTGGGTGATGCACCGTCCTCCTCAGTCGCATCGCGGCACTTCTCTTGGCCCTCTGTCATTCCCAGATGTGTCGACACTCTTGTGTCGCCACTACATTATCTGCACACGTGAGGTCACAATCTACTATCTCCAAGTTAGATTGTGACACTAAGCACCCCGGTTTCGCTCGCTACTTAGAAAACAAAGAAACGATAGAAAACATGAGCTAGGTTGCCCAGTTCAGAAAATCCTTACTTAACTCAAGAATACAAGAAAACCATGCTAGGAAATCAGTGATAAAACAGTAAATAGCTCATCACCAAACTCAAGAAAACACGCTTGATAAATGGTATTAAAACCATATACAAATCATCATCATAAACCATAAAGTTCAACATAAGTCTGAAAGATTTTCCTTACTTGAGGTGGAGCGGATGATATGAACAGAGGAACCTTAAACATGCAATATGAAAATCAAGAAGGAGCCATACATGCTATCCAAGTTTACACTAACCAAAGAAGAAGATTATGTGAAGTCAAGTGGAATTTATGAAGAATCAAGCTTCATTTAATGAACAAAGACTTCAAGCTACTTCAAATAGGATGTCATTTACTCTTAGATTGTTACAAATGCATGGAATATGGATAAAAAATATTAATCTCGGATTTATTGTATTTAGTAAATATATTTTTCAGTTTTGAGACAATTTATGTGATTTTATGATACAATTTGATCATGGCTTATAATGGTCATTAATTATGAGTGTTAAAACTCTTTGAATGCCTGATAGAATGTCTAGGGTTAAATTTTGAGGCCTATACAATCCCATGTAATTGTTCAAAAAAGAGAAATGGAAGAGACTTGGAATTAATGGGTTATAAGCCTTTCCTAACTCTTCTCGACCTAAAATAATATAATTCCCTCTGTTAGATTCATGAGGATTCCCATTAATGTATAACAAATAGGTCTTAACATTAAAGTTTAGCTCACTAGCGAGACCAAACTACTCAAGACTAATTAACCTGTGAGACTTAATCAGACCAGCGAGATCTGCACTAGCGAGACTAGGCAAAACTAACGAGATCTATACTAGCGAAACCAAGCAAAACCAGCAAGACTTACTTGACTAGTGAGACAAGCGAGATTTGTGAGACAAAAATGGCTAGCAAGACTTAGCGAGACCAGCGAGACTTGTCTTGCTCCACGCCCGTAGTGTCGCTGTTGTTTCCAGCGAGACCTATCTCACCCAAGCTTACTGTCTTCACTTTCAACTACTAAAAATAGTATTTCCAGCTTGAATTAGAATTTACTTCCTCTAACAAACTTGTAGAGAAGTGAGTTTACTAGCTTACCTTCAAATTTCAGGGTCTAGCTCCCCTTTGTTCAATGGATAACTCAAAATATCTCCACCATTCTCCAGATTACTCAAAAAATCAAACCAGTCATGTCTACCTACAATTTCACCTGTTTACCTTCAGATTCAGCTCAGACATCCTTCACAAAAGTTACTAGAAAATGAGGTAACTTACTAACCTCAAATTTTCAGCTCCAAACTCGATCTCTACAGCTTGCTGTCCTTCAAACATCAGAACCTGTGCAGATTACTTGAATTCCAAAACAACTTCACCTCCTCTTCGAATTTCACCAAATTTCTCCTCAAAATTCTACTCGAATCCTAGCTGCGGAACCCTAATTCGTTTTAGTTTGGAGAAGAATGGGAAGTCGGCAAAGAGTTGGGAAACGTCTCCACCCCCAACTCCCTTTCCAATTTTTTTTTCATTTTTTTTATTATTATTATTATCCACTAACTCAATTAAATTCCCAATTTTTTTCTTTTTAATTTTCCTTTTACTTAATTATTAATGATAAAATAATAATACTTAGAATAATATTAATAATCCTTAATAGCCTCATTCCATCTTGATTCAAATGGTGATATCCCCTTTAAGTCTTTCACATTCCAATGAACTTGTCAAAATAAATCCCAAACTTGATATATCTCATAAGGATTTAAGACTAGACTTTACCAAAAGTATTCTCGACTTAATCCAAAAGCCTAACTTCCTCGCTTCCCTCCATTTGTCCTTTCAATCCAAATAAGAAAGTGCGAATAAGTCCAAAACAATATCACATACTTAAGTTAGGTTCTTAAAAATGAAAGTAGGGTTTACAATTGTCCACCTCCTTATAAGAATTTCGTCCTCGAAATTTAGTAGGTTGCTAACTTCTCGGAAATAGATGTCGATATTTCTTGAGCATTCGCTCCCTTGTTTCCAGAGTGGCTCCTTCAATGTCGTAATTCCTCCAAAGTTCCTTTCACTAACGGAATCACCTTGGTCCTTAAAACTTGTTTCTTCTCATCTAACACTTAACTGGTTCTTCTTCACAACCTAAATCTTCTTTTAGCTCGATTGGTTGCACCTCAAGTACATGAGTAGGATCAGGAATATAATTTCTTAAAACCGAGACGTGAAACACATGAATATTGGACATCTCCAGGCTAATCTGTAAGTTGTTGGTCCAACTCTTTCCAAGATCTCGTAAGATCCAATATACCTTGGACTCAACTTCCCTTTCCTACCAAATCTCAAAACTCCCTTCCATGGTGAAAAATTCAGGAAAACTCTATCACCAACTTCAGATTCAAGATCTCTTCTCCTGTTATCAGCATAACTCTTCTGTCGATCTCGAGCTGTCTAAGGTTCGCTTTAACCATTTCTACCTTATTTGTTGTAATTTGTACAATCTCTGGTCCAACTAGCTTCCTCTCCTAGCCTCTCCCCAACACACTGGGCTCTGCACGACCTACCATATAATGTTTCGTACGGAGCCATACATATGCTCGATTGGTAGCTATTATTATAAGCAAACTCCATTAAAGACAAATGTACATCCCAACTACCTTTGAACTGCAAAGCACAAGTGCGAAGCATATCTTCTAGGGTCTAGATCATCCTCTCTGACTGTCCATCAATCTAAAGATGAAAAATTGTACTGAACTACAACTTAGTTCCCAAAGCCTACTGCAAACTTACCCAGAACTTAGAAGTAAACCTGGGATCTCTGTTCGATACAATAGTCACTGAAACTCTGTACTGACTTACAATCTTATCTACGTACATCTGTGATTAGTAACACTCGAGCATTTGGATCTAACAACCTTGTTGACGAATAAGATCTTTAAATCTCAAACTCAAACACCCCAAATCAAGATGATCTCAGCCCCTAAGAATGGCTAGATGACCGATTACTTAGATGATCGAAAAAACCACGAATTGGACAAAGCTTCATGCTCCCATCGATCCTCGACCTTCGAACCACTCCACAAGCAAGATTGATCAAGTCAAGCTTGAATGATTCTAGATATGCAACGTAAACACCATAAAATTGCAAAAGAAACATAGAACAAGGCTAAAAGAAAGCTCCAAGGTTTTTTTTTTATTACATTTTCAATTCTCTTCCATGTCTCTTTTTTTTAACAATTACATGGGATTATATAAGCCTCAAAATCTAACCCTAGACATTCTGTGAGGCATTCAAAGAGTTGTAACACTCATAATTAATGACCATTATAAGCCATGATCTAATTGTAACATAAAAATACATAAAATGACTCAAAACTGAAAAATTACATTTAATAAATACAATAAATCCGAGATTAGTATTTTCCATATTCTATGAATTTGTAACCATCAAAGAGCAAAAGACATATCATTTGAAGTAGCTTGAAGTCTTTGTTCTATGAAGCTTGATTCTTCAAAATTCTACTTGACTTTACATAATTGCAAGTTCTTCTCATTGTGAATCTTGATAGCATATTTTGTGCACCCTTGGCGTCTTTCATGATGTTCATACTGCATGATTTAGGTTCCTCCGTTTATATCATTCTCCCCTTCTTCAAGAAGATTCGTCCTCGAATCTAAAAATATTGCTTGGAAGGAACATCATAGTATTGGTGCGTTACACTCTTAAGAAAGAATTATAGGCTGGAATCTAGAACTTTGTAGTTATATTCTTAACTAATGGTTGGAAAATTCAATGTGCCAAAATGTAACTTCCATATTTAATATATGACAACCAACCTTTGCAATTTTTCAAAATAATATGGGATTGATACCAAACTATGGCATTTAAAGACAAAAATGAGGTCAAATAGTAATGTTTCAGATCTAAAATGGTTTATGTTTCTTCTCCTCACTGATTTTCAAAAGACCCATATTTGATATTGAAGGAAGCTGAATTTGAAGACCTCATAGAAAGCAATGTTGTTAGACTCTAATTTAAAACCTTGAAGTTTATGAAAACATCAAAACATGACTTAGATATGAGACTTTTTCTTTGACTTTCATAAAATAGACAGAATGTGACGAGATGAATAGGAAAAAAGAACAAGAAAACAACAATAACGGAAACATATATCCGATCTAGAGCCTAAGCTTTGATACCAAATGATAAGTAACATTCGAGGACTCAGATCTAACAACCTTGTCAATAAACAAGACCTTTAGATCTCAAATTCAAACACCCCAAACAAAGATGATCTCAACCCCTAAGAATGGCTAGACGACGGATTACTTAGACGATCGACAAAAACCATAGATCGGACAAAGCTCGCAGCTCCCATCAATCCTTGATTTTCTAATCAATTCACAAGCAAGATTGATCAAGTCAAGCTTGAATGATTCTAAACATGCAATCTAAATGTCATAGAATTGGAAAAGAAACATAGCACAAGGCTAAAAGAAAGCTCAAAGGCTCTTTTACTACATTTTCAAATCTCTTCCTTGTCTCCTTTTTTAAACAATTACATGGGATTATATAGGCCTCCCAATCTAACCCTAGACATTCTATGAGGCATTTAAAGAGTTGTAAGACTCATAATTAATTGCCATTATACGCCATGATCTAATTGTAACATAAAAGTACATAAAATGACTCAAAGAATTAATTATGAGTGTTACAACTCTTTGAATGCCTCATAGAATGCCTAGGGTTAAATTTTGAGGCCTATATAATGCCATGTAATTGTTCACAAAAAGAGACATGGAAGAGATTTGAAAATGTAGTAAAAGAGCCTTTGAGCTTTCTTTAAGCCTTGTGCTATTTTTTGTTTTGCAATTCTATGGTGTATAGGTTGCATGTCTAGAATCATTCAAGCTTGACTTAATCAATCTTGCTTGTAGAGTGCTTCGAAGATCAAGGGTCGATGGGAGCTGCAAGCCTTGTCCGATTCGTGGTTTTTTCGATCGTCTAAGTAATCCGTTGTCTAGCCATTCTTAGGGCTAAGATCATCTTGATTTAGGGTGTTTGTGTTTGAGATCTAAAGGTCTTGTTTGTCAACAAGGTTGTTAGATCCAAATCGTCGAATGTTACTTATCATTTGGTATCAGAGCTTAGTGTCACGTGGATAGTGTTTCAACCTAACCAACTGCGCGGCACTTGGGACGCCAAGTAAGCCTTTGAAGTTATAAGGATTGTTTCCTCCCTAGGCATAATCGGGTGAGATTGGCAAAGGAAGTGTTTGGCAAGGAAGACTTGAGCTTTTGAGTGAATGAGAGCTTAGAGGGCTTCACCAACCAAGAGAGAACATACAAGCTTAGAAAAGTCGATTGTATTGCTTAGGTTCTCAACCGTTGTGTACAAATGAGGCCCCTCCTCATATTTATAGAGGAGCTAGCTGACTTCCCCCTAGCATGACCGACTTACAATGTTAGTCATGGAGCTTCTAGATTCTTCCCGTATGTACATCGGGCAGCAATCCGATGTACAAGTCTAGAACTAACCGACTAAGGCCCATGCTAGAACAATCTAGACCTATCGAGAGCCTTCTAGCATATTTACATAGGTGACCGACTATCATGGAAAGTTCTGGAACTGTCTGGACACCTCTCGCACACTCTAGCAACTTTTCGTGCCATCCAGACCTGTCGAGGCACCTCTCGGGTCTCTCAGCAGCATCGCACCTTCCCACATAGTCCTGCACCTTTGAGGTTCTTCTGGACCTTTCTCGTGTTGTCGAGGCCATGGGCGAGCAGTCGAGCCCCCTTTTGTGTCTTCCAGATGCTTCCGGATGTGTCGGGCACCAGGGCATGGGCGCTGGCACTGCCTAACGGCCTGCCCATCCTTCCAAACGCGCCTATCTCGATGCGTTTAGAATCTTTTGGGACTCTCTCGATGTGTTTAAGATCTTCCATGAGTCTAGGGACACTGTTGGACGCATGAGCCGCGTTGTGTGCGCCTGACAAGCCGATGATGGGTGCACACTGTCGGCACTCACGGGACACGTATACGGGGTTTTCATCATGAACGCATCTTGGGCATGCGTTACCCTTGCTTACTGAAAACCTTGTGCAGGCTGGCGCGCAGCGCTGCCTCTCCTAGCAGATGCGCGCATGGGCTGCACATCTGTGGCTGGTTGCGCAGCCACACTACCATGCGTTGACGCATCTAGGCATGCATCGAGGCTCTCGATGGGGTGTCGGGCTGCGACAAGGGTGCACGTTTGAGGCTGGGGCGTGGCTCGACGGCTTGGGCAGCCTTGTTCAACGCCATGGCTCTTGCGTTGGCTTGGCTTAACGACGATGTTGCTCCTCTTCCTCGACTCATCTTTGGCGATGCTACGCAAGTCAAGAGCACTTGTGGCGCGATTTGAAGGGGTGTTTATCGACACGTGACACCCGCCCCCACTCGATTTCGTTGGGCTTCCTCGAGCGCCTTCTCCTCTTCATGCATCCCTTTACCATATGAAGCACAGACATTACCTTTGTCTCGGGCAACTCCTTCACCATCAAAGGGACCACGTGGATTCGTTGTCCATCATACAAAGACAACTGTTTGGAAGCAGGTGAAAGGGTGGCGTTGGCCTTCCTGAAGAACTCCAAGCCTAAAACCACCTTATAGTCATCTAACGAGACCACGGTGAAATCAACCAAACCTCGCCATTTTCCCACCTTTAAGAAAACATCCTTGGCTATTCCCTTCGCATCCACGGTTGTGGAATTCACCGACTTCATCTTTCCACCTCCTCCAACGACCTTGAGGCCAAGGCTCACGACCTTATTCGGATCAATGAAGTTATGTGATGCTCCTGTGTCGAGCAACACCTCATGAACTATACCGTTGATCCTCGCATCAATGTATAGTTGTCCCTCCTCCCCAATCTCCCGTGGAGAGAAGCCACCGATCATGGCGCTAATCTGCTGCAAGGAACCCATTCGACATACAGGCTTTACTTGTTCTTGCGCGCGGGATTGAGCCACTAAGGCATTAAGCGCCTTCTTTTGCGGGCAATCTCTCGTCCAATATGGCCCATCACATAGGAAGCAAGGGCGTTTGAAAGGCTTACCTTCATTCTTGTCGGCAGCTTTTCCATTCTTCTTCCTGTTCCATCGACCATTCCTATGGCTCCCCTCAGCCTTATGCCCATCAGATTCATCAGACTCCAACTCTTCTCCTTCCTTCTTCGTGGCCTTTTTGGTCTTGGTTGAAAAATCCACAAGCATCTCTGCGGTAGCAATGGCATCATCAAGAATCTGCACATCTCGCCTATCGAGCTCTATCTTCGCCCAATCCTTGAAACCATCTCGAAAATAAAAGAGTGCGTCTTTGTCGGATAGGCCTTCAATTTCCAGCATGAGGGTGGTAAACTCGCTTATGTAGTCGGGAATACTACCAGTCTGCCTTAATCTCCTAAATTTTCCTCGAGCTTCCGTATCGACATTGTAGGGCACAAAGTGCTTTCGGAGTTTTGCCTTGAATTGACCCCACGTTCAGATGCTATTTCCGTCTCGCTCACGTTCTGTATACTTCCTACGCCACCAAAGTTGCACTGCCTCACGTAGGAAGTTGGGCGCATTGGCAATCTTAGCACCATCGTCGATGACGCCTAGGGCCTCGAAGTATTGCTCTAGGCCGAACAAGAAGTTATCTACCACCGTCGCACTTCTTGTGCCATCGTAAGTATCAGGCTTGGGCACCTTCACACCATTGGTGCCTCGCACAGCGGATGAGGTGCTGGTGGATGCGCCACCATTAGCACTACGCATCGACCGACACTCCTTGCGCATGTCGTCGACTTCACCACGAAGATCGTGAAGTTCCCTCTCCACAAACTTCCTAAGATTGGCTACTTCATCAAAGAGGGTACTTACCTCTTTCCCCAACGTCCGTCCCAGCTCCTTGATCATCTCCTTGGCAACCGCCGTGATCTCTGAGCTATCTTGGACAAGCTCTTCAACGCGTTCACTTAGACGACCAACGACAAGTTGCACCTCTTCAACCGCTTCTTCCAAGCTGGTGAGACGTGCATCATCTCGCCATTTTCCTCGGGTCATAGGTCCTTTGACTTGCACACGCTCCACGAATGAGCTCCGTGCTTCCTCTGCGGCCATGGATCTCAATGTTGGTAACACAATTATGCGTTAGCAACTAGATTGGAGGAATCAGGCTCTGATACCACCTGTCACGTGGTCAGTGTTTTAACCTAACCAACCGGGCGGCACTTGGGTGCACTTGCTGTCAAAGACACGTCATAGACACAATAGGGTGAGATTGGCAAAGGAAGTGTTTGGCAAGGAAGGCTTGAGAGAGTTTGAGTGAATGAGAGCTTAGAGAGCTTCACCAACCAAGAGAGAACGCACAAGCTTAGGAAAGTTGCTTGTATTGCTTAGGTTCTCAACCGTTGTGCACAAATGAGGCCCCTCCTCATATTTATAGAGGAGTTGGTCGACTTCCCCCTAGCATGACCGACTTACAATGTCGGTCATGGAGCTTCTTAACTCTTCCCGTATGTACATTGGGCAGCAATCCTATGTACAAGTCTAGAACTAACCGACTAAGGCCCATGCTAGAACAATCTAGACCTATCAAGGGCCTTCTAGCATATTTACATAGGTGACCGACTATCATGGAAAGTTTTGGAATTGTCTGGACACCTCTTGCACACTCTAGCAGCTTCTCGTGCCATCCAGACCTGTCGGGGCACCTCTTGGGTCTTCCAGCACCATCGCGTGACTTCTCGCATAGTCCAGCACCTTTGAGGGTCTTCTGGAGCTTTCTCGTGCTGTCGAGGCCATAGGGAGCAGTCGAGCCCCCTCTTGTGTCTTCCAGATGCTTGTGGATGTGTCGGGCACCAGGTCATGGGCGCTAGCGCTGGCACTGCCCAGCGACCTACCCATCCTTCTAGACGCGCTTAGAGACGTGTCGTAGCCTCTGGCGTTGTCCCAATGCGTTTAGAATCTTCTAGGACTCTCCCGACGCGTCTGGGATTTTCCATGCGTGCAGGGACACCGTTGGAGGCATGGGCTGTGCGTTGTGTGCTCCTGATGAGCCGACGATGGGCACACACTATCGGCACTCGCGGGACACGTATGCGGGGTTTCTACCATGAACGCGTCTTGGGCATGCGTTACCCTCGCATGCCTGGCAACCTTGTGCAGGCTGGCGCGCAGCGCTGCCTCTCCTGACAGATGCGCGCATGGCCTGCACGCCTATGGCTGGTTGCGCAACCACACTACCATGCGTTGACGCATATGGGCATGCGTCGAAGCTCTCGATGGGGTGTCGGGCTGCGACAAGGGCGCACGTCTGAGGTTGGGGCATGGCCCAATGACTTGGGCAGCCTTGTCCAACGCCATGGCTCTTGCGTTGGCCTAGCTTAACGACGATGTTGCCCCTCTTCCTCGACTCATCTTTAGCAATGCTATGGGAGTCAAGGGCACTTGTGGCGCAATTTGAAGGGGTGTTTTTCTGACACGTGACATTAGGCTCTAGATCAGATATATGTTTCCGTTGTTGTTTCCTTGTTTTTTTTTCTTATTCATCTCGTCACCTTCTGTCTATTCCATGAAACTTAGAAAAAAAGTCTCATATCCAGTTGTGTTTTCATATTTTCGTAAACTTCAAAGTTTTAGTCAGAGTCTTATCTACAAAATTTCTTTTATTGATGTCTTCAAATTCAGCTTGCTTCAGTGTCAAACTTTTGTGTTTTGAAAAATAGTCAGGAGTAGAAAAATTGAAATCCCTAAAAGCATTTGTTCTTAAGTTGTTTTTTTCATTCTCAAAAGCATGATAGATTTGAAGTATAACAATTTGATCTCATATTGTGGTCATTTGTTTCATCATTTGGTGTTAAATCTCATAGGTTACACTTTGAAATTTTGCAAAAGTTGGCTTTTTTTACATTAAGTATGGAAGTTACATTTAGGCACATTGAATTTTCCATCCATTAGTTAAGTATGTAACCCAATGTTTCAAATTCCAGCCAATAAATTAATTCTTAAGAGTGTAAATGTGTGCACTTGTCCTTCAATGTTCCTTCCAAGCAATACTTTATATTTGAGGACGAATCTTCTTGAAGAAGGGGAGAATGATATGAACGAATAAAACAACAGCCCAATTACAATCTGGGGTGTAAATGTGTGCACTCGTCGATCTGGATGGCTTTTTCTCCAAATTTCTCCAAACTACAGCCTAGGACCAACCCTAATGACTCTTAATAAAATTACAGATCCTTTTCACAAATTAAAGGCCATAAAACAACAGCCTAATTACAATCATTACAACAAATTAAAACTGAATTAGATGCCAAAACAAGTTCAAACCCAACTATAGCAACCACAACATTCAACTCATGAAACTGCACCCACTAACCTCAAAGTAATGTCAATTGAGTGCTTTAAACATGCTCTAATACGAATTGATGGAGATAGCAACATAGCAGCGAAAGAAAACAGGATACAAAGCACTCTAATTACATCAATTTAAAGGAAAAGCATGCTTAGATAAATTGATATACAAAGTAACACTTACTTGTAGCTCAAACTTTGTCTCCGAGAATCTCCAAAATCTGATCATGAACTGTTCATTGGCCACCACTAGAGTTTCCTTGTTATTCTCAGGCCTTAGAACGGCCGGTGAATCCGAGTTGAGCAGAAAATTTGGAGCAAAAGAGTGTAAAACACTATTTTGGTAGAGAGGAAACTATTTTCCCGTAAAGTTCTAATGCAGAAAAATCCCAACCTCTTCTTCAGCTTTCTTCCACCTTATTTAAAGAGGAAACCATGCACATCAATTTACATGTTGAATAACTGTTGGAATTTGTGCCCTAAAGCCTCGTAATTGATTGGTTAATTAATTTAACTATGCAATATTAATTTATCCATTAACGGAAAAATCCAAGGTTATTGCATGAAGCCTTGAACATGTATGTAGTTAACATACAGGTGGATCATGTTCGAAAAATAACCTAAAGGTCTATAGTATATGGATAAAGTTGGGTGTCTTAACCTTGTGACGCTATGGATACGGCTCACTTTGCAATAGTTACAAATGGTTTGATCCAAACCGTTCATGTGGAGACATGTGAGTGGGTATCCTATATAAAGAGTTTGTATAAGACTAGACCGCAAAATATTTAATGATCTTTGTAAATCTGTTAATTGAAGAGATTAATATTTCATAGGATGATCATGTAACGTCCCGACCTTCAGACTAGCAGGACGCTACTCTATGCATGAATATTTTCATAAACACTTTGGAACATGGGTAATGAGACACGTTTTATCATAAGGCCGAACAAAAATAATTTTGAATATTTTATTTAAACAAATATAAAGGAAATAAATCGTTTAACAGGGTCCCTTAAACACATGAAGACAAGTTTGACCAAGAGTTTCATGAAATAATGCAAACAAAGGAGAGAATGAACAAACAAATGATCACTATCCTATGTGATCACCAACAAGAGACTTTATGCCCTAGAGAGCAAATGCAAAACGGAAGTGACAACAGTCCCATGGCGTGGTCAAGGATTCCTCTTGTCACGCGCCTGTCTATCCCGTCCCCTACTTGAGAAAAAAAATCATAGGGAAGAGTGAGTAATAATATTGAATAAGAGACCCACTATTGGGCCTACTAGGTGAGGTTATTATCCTTTTATCTCGTGCACCCGTGTACCCAACTGATAAGTAACCCCTGAGGATATGGATCTAACAACCTTGTTAACGAACAAGACCTTTAGATCTCAAACTCAAACACCCCAAATCAAGATGATTTCAGCCCCTAAGAATGGCTAGATGACGGATTACTTAGACGATCGACAAAACGAATTAGACAAAGCTTGCAACTCCCATCGACCCTTAATCTTCGAACCACTTCACAAGCAAGATCGATCAAGTCAAGCTTCAATGATTCTGAACATGCAATCTAAACGACATAGAATTGCAAAACAAACATCATAATGCTAAAAGAAAGCTGAAAGGCTCTTTTACTACATTTTCAAATCTCTTCCAATGTCTCTTTGTTTGAACAATTACATGACATTGTGCTATGTTAACTTGGACACTATGCTATGTTAACTTGGACACTTGACTTCAAATAATTCTTCTTCTTTGCATAGTATAAACTTGGACAACATGTATGGCTAATTCTTGATGTTCATATTGCATGAATGAGGTTTCTCCATTCATATCACCAACATAGGCATAGGCATAGGCATAAGTAGCGAATCCGGAGGCACGCAGTGATCTCGAAGGTCACAGTCATAAACATAAACATAGGTGGTGATCCCGAGGGACACCCTGTTGTAATCATAATCATAATTATAGTCAGTGTACCCAAAGGTCCACATTTGTAGGGGTGTATAGATAAACAGGATAACAAGCACCGTGACATAGCAGTCATCACTAACATAATCAACCATCACTATCATAATCAAGTAGAGTTTCCAGTTCATAGTAATAAGCTAAATAACCATCATTCCAATGGATGGAATAATCATAACCAGTCAATGCAATAATCCAGACCATACAATAACCATAATTCAGTTAATAGGTAACCATAGGCATCAACATAGACTTTGAAGTAAGTCCCTTACCTTGGGATACATATAACTAGCAAACCACGCCCACCCGTTACTCAAAGTCCTTCACATAAAACCTAGAATGTAGATTCATTCAAGTTAGATCCTCCAACTTAAATTTAAACGAAGTAACCTACTCGAGCAAACTAAGTAACCTCACCCAACACGTGGTTTAAACTGAACCACCGAGTCTTACCTAACCAAATCTGAAATTGGGAGGCGGCAATGAAGCAAAGACGAGCGAGACCTACTCGAGCGAGAGCGAGACCTTCCGAGTGAGATCAAGACCTTCTGAGCAAGATTAAGACCCTCCGAGTGGGAGCAAGACCCACCGAGTGAAAGCGAGACAGCACCTACACCGCGGCGAAGGGGTTCCTTTAGGGACGAGCGACCAGCGACTCGACTCCCCGACGGCGACCGAACGAGTCCCAATTGAGCAAGACGACATCAGCGGTGCTAGTGGGCGGCGGCAAACGATGAAGGCAGAAGAAGGAGAAGTCGGGGGAGAAACGGGGGCGACGTGAGGTTGAAGGAAGAAGGAGGTTTTTTTTCCCTCTTTTCTTTGACTGCACGCAAAACGAGAAGTCAACCCTATTTAATGACCAAAAGCTAAATTTCTTTCTTTTTCCCAATACCAATACTAAACTAATTTAAATAACCTATTTTGTTTCCCCCCTTTTTTCCTCTTCCTTTTCCTTAAATAAATAAACTCAACTCCGAAATTAATATTTTACTTATTGTTATTATTTTTTATTTATTTTATTTTTCCTTTTTCTCCCACTCCTTAGAATCACTTTACTCCACCACCAAGTAATTAACCAATTCCTTTAAATTTCCTATTAACCTCAAAATTCCACGTTTAAACAATTAAAAATAGGTACTTAATAAGAAAAATACCTAAAAATTTGGGACGTAAAAGATCATGTGCGACTCGATCTTAATCTTGCGTGACTGATGAACTCCTGTTTGTGAGGTCGGTTCTTTGATTTCCATGGGTGAGAGTGATTCGAGTTGCTGACTCAATAAGCCTACCATTTTGGGGATTTGACTAAATAGGAAGCTGGGAACATAATTTCACAAGATGGAATTCACTCCTTACCAAATAGGGTAAGTAGACGAGTAGTTCCCTTGAGTGCTGATTTCGTGTCTTGAACAAGGGGCCCCACCCTCTCACTAGCCCAAGAGGGACTTAGTTTATGGTTAGACCATAAATAAATTGTTCATTAGAGATATAAGTGGTATTTAAAGATAAGAGGTAATTACAGGGGTAGAACAGACATTTGACCTAGCTGTAATTATGAACAACTCGTGGAGGATCGACTTGCTTATACTGATTATATCCATGGACACAACTTGTCCTAAAGTGCATAAGAGTTCAACTATGGGTCTATAGTGGTTTGCCCTGCAGTTAATAAATAAAGATTAATTTAATTAAAGAGTTTAATTAATTAATCTTGGATCATTGGAGCTTATTAATCTGTAGGTCCATAAGATCCCCTTGCTAGCTCACCACAAACCAACAAAAATCAACTATGTGAAAAGAAAAATTTGAAATGTTCAAATTTATGAGTGAAAATATTATTTGTATTGGATACAATTAATTACATGATTTATTATAAAGTTTATTTGAATAAGATTCAAATTATAACTTTATAATATGGAGAATTAATTTATTTGAATATGATTCAAAAAATTAATTATTTATTTGGATGAAATCCATATAAATAAATAGAGGGAGAATTAATTAATTAATTAATTTGAATTGGATAATAATTAATTATTTTATTTGGAGAGATTCAAATTAAAGATTCTATAGAAAATAAATATTTAAATAAGATTTAAATATTTTAAACCATTTAATATGAGATATTATTCGGATAAATATTTATTAATATTGGATATTATTAAATATTTAATTTAAAATCTTTGCAGAGGGGTTATCCTAATAATGTTAGGGGTAACCCATAAAGTTTTATAACAGGGCCCTTGGGAGCGCTCATAGAATACACCTCTCTAGAAGAATGATCTCTACGATTACTCTAAAAGTCTTCCTCTAGAAATTATCTCAATTTTCTTAGAAAAGTTCTAAGAAAATTCTTCTCATTCTTTCAAAAAGCGGTTCCCAAATCATATTCTTGCCAGAGTCATAGCAAGGAAGATCTCTTGGAAAAGGAAGACTATAAGGAGAAAACTATCGGTTCGAGGAGAAAACTGAAATTATAGATCGGCAAAGGTATGTTGCTTAACATTTTCTTAACTTTTTGTATTTTTAATTCTTTTAAGAAATCAAATAACGCGATCACACGCTTCCACCGGAATTCAATTCCCTTCAATAACACCACTGATGGTAAATAAGGTGCTTGAAGGTAGTGGAAGTTGCATGTGAAGGAGAGGTCTCCACCTCCTCCTTCACCATGCAACCAAAGGTGGTGGGATTTCCCTCACATTTCAGGAAATCCCACCAACTCAATTCTCAATTTGAGAATTGGGAATTCAATTTTGATTCCATAAATAAAAATTTCTATTCAATATAATTAATTTAAATAATAATTAATTAACCGATTAATTAATTATATTAAATTAATACTTTCCCACTTTTCTAGCAATTTCAAACTCGATAAATCTCTATACACTGATAAAATATTTAAATCATATTTAAATATTATTAAAATCTCAATTCGTCTATTTCACAACTAAACGAATCAAACCGTAAAATCCTCATTTTCTTAATCTTAACACTTCAAATTGTCTCAATATATTGTTCGAAGGTTTAGTCTACAAGCTAACAAGGGGACCTAATAGACCTACAGATCATGAGCTCCAACAATCTGAAATTAACCGGCTAAATTCTTTAACCTAGTTAATTAACATTCATTAACTACCGGGTCACTCCACTAAAGCCCAGTAGCTGCACTCTCCTCACTATAGACATATTTCTGTCCATTTGATATAGTCATGATTAGTAAGTTGATCCTTCACAAGTTGTTTGTAATTACAGCTAGGTCAAAATACCGTTTTACTGATAAGTAACCCTCGAGGATTTGGATCTAACAACCTTGCTGGCGAACAAGACCTTTAGATCTCAACCCCTAAGAATGGCTAGACAACGGATTACTTAAACGATCAGCAAAACCATGGATCGGACAAAGCTGATGCTCCCATCGACCCTTGATCTTCGTACCATCCCACAAGAAGATCGATCAAGTCAGGCTTGAATGATTCTGGACATGCAACCTAAACACCATAGAATTGCAAAAGAAACATAGCACAAGGCTAAAAGAAAGCTCCAAGGCTTTTTTTCTCTACATTTTTCCAAGTCTCTTCCCTGTCTCCTTTTTAAACAATTACATGGGATTATATAGGCCTCAAAATCTAACCCTAGGCATTCTATAAGGCATTGAAAGAGTTGTAACACTCATAATTAATGACCATTATTAGTCATGATCTAAATGTAATATAAAACAAATAAAATGACTTGAAGACTAAAATTACATTTAATTAATATAATAAATCCAAAAATAATTCTTTTTAATCAGCAACCCATCATTTTGCAACCATCTCTAAGTTATGAACCTCCACTTGAACTCCTTGTTCCATAAATGAAGTTTGATTCTTCATAAATTTCACTTGATTTCACATAATTTTTCTTCTTTTGTTAGAGTAAACTTGGACAGCATAGATGTTCATATTTCATGATTGAGGTTCCTCCGTTCATATCATTTACCCATATTCTTCTTGAATACTTTTAGCTCTAACTTTTGTCATTTGTCCTTGTGGCATAATGATTGCCTCATGATTGGGTTCACTTGGAGGTGGCGAGCCTTGTTGTCGCATGAAGTTGATTTAGAGATGTATATATAGAGGTTTGAAAGAAAAGGTCGGTTTGTGCAAATTACTCGTGCCAAAGAAGAAATGTTCCGACCAAAGTTTTCCAAAACCAGTGTAGTCGATGTGTGAGAGCTGCTGTGTGACACCCTAACTTTTGACCTGGTTGCTTAAGACACATAAAGAAAGGAAACTAGGGTAAAAGGGTGTAAACTTGGATCACAAGCCTGTGGAGTTTAACTATGCATTGGAAAAGAAAGGAGGAAGAAAAGAGCTTATGTCAACTTGAGTTTTAGGTTGAGAATAGGCCATAGGTGAGTTTGGGAGAAAACCCCGTTAGGCAATTTTCGAGTCTTGGGTGACAAGGTGGCCTATGAGTTAAGGAAACTTTCTAAGTGTCACAACTAGGCTTGAGGAACTCAACTATGCTTGGTGTAGGGAAAAGATAGGGAAATCACACTAAGTGTTAAATGAGGAAGAGTTGGAAGCATAGTTGGTAGCTAGTTGTGAGTTGGACACATACTTGGGAAGAAAACAACCATGTTGGACGCATGGTTGGTGTTGTGGACACATGATGACCTATCTTGGGAGGAAATTGGTTAAGTGTTGGAAGGAAACCTAGGTTTTGGAAGGGAAGGATAAACACATAGTACATAGTTGATGGAGAAACTCCATCATACCTAGGGTTGGAAGCATAGGTTATTCTTGGAGTTGGCCAAGTGTTGGATGATTTGGAGAGTTAAGAAGCAACGCTAAAGAAGGTGAAGTTGGGTTGGACACATACTAGGGAAAGATGGTTGAAAAATGGAAGTATAAAGACTTAAGAGAGAAAGCTGGAAGCATAATGTCACGTGGTCGTTGTTTTCAACCAACCAAACGTATGGTACTTGGTGCTTAAAGACAGCCAAGTAAGCCTTTTTGAGGTTTGTCGGGTGACAAAGTACTAAAGAGGGAGAGAGAAAAGACAGCAACTGAGCTTTAAGAGAAATGAATGCGTTTTATTACACTTCTGCCGAAGGTTGCTTACAAATGAACGCCTCTTGCCTATTTATAGAGGCCTTACACCGCCTTACTTTCCATGTCCGACTTACAAGGTCGGTTATGGGACTTTCTAAACAAATCTAAGTCGGTTACATACATACATATGCAGCGAGATATGTACAAGAGTCGGCCTAGGAGTCTCCAGAGTCATCAGGTCCTTTCCAGCATCTATGCGGGCATGTCCAACTGTCGGGGAGGCTTCTAGAGCTACCCAGATGTCTCTGACAGTGTCGCACCCCTTCCAGAGTAGTCGTGTAATACCCTATCTCCAAAAACCTAAGTATTCATATGGCTAGTAATGATAAAAGGATAAAAGTATGTGGATTAACGGAACTTTTTAAAACGAAAAAGTTAAGATTGTATAATTACTGAATTATGGCCAATAAATTTTGTGCGTTGAAATGAATGGTATTAAGGAAAGAGTAGACATATTTCTGGAAATTAGGTTGACAACGCGTCGGGAAGTGAAGTTAAGGAAAGTAATACGTTAGGCGTTGTGAAGAGCAATAGTACGGAGGAAAAAGGAACAAGAACTATTGAGTATTGATCACGATTAAGCATTTGTGAGCCATGCGATAAGCTGTAATTATGCACTGAAGGTTAGCGATGGATTGAAAAACTATGCGATCAGCAGTGGCTAGGCGTTGGGAGTTTACTATGCTCTATGAAGGTTCATCGGGCTGATCAAGAAGTCCCCGAAAATGGTATAAGCATGTGGGGAAGAGGCCGTTAAGCGTTGAAGGTTATTATATTGGGAAAATTTCTATGCGTTGGCAAGGCGACGCATTGAGAAAACTGAAATTCTTAACAGCTAATAATTGAGAAACAACCTTAGAAATGGTATTATGAGCTAACAAAAGGAAACTAAGTTCAGGCATTGGATATGCTATAGAAATGAAAGCAAACCTAATAAGAGAAAACAATAGAGGGATGGATATTAGAATAATTGTTGAAGGAAATGGCTAGGTATGGGAGAAATTTGGAAACAAAGCGTTGGGTATACCTAGTGGACGCGTAGAAAGGCAACCTCGAAATCTAAAAGGTTGAGAAGATTATCAGCTAGGAGTTGAGAATGTTATCAGCTATACGCTGAGGAGTTCACGTGTTAAAGATGGCTATTAGCTATGCGTCGAAGGGGCTTATGAGTTGTAGGTGGCTACCTTTAGTAAAAACAGAAGTATGTGGTGAACGCATGCTAATCTATCTTAAGGAAAGATTTAAGTGCAAGGAATGTCCAAGGATGGGAAGATGATCATGGACGCAGGATGAAAGTAAACGCAATAGGACCAACGCGTAGAGAAAGAGCTTGAGGAGGAGTTGTTATGGATATAAGGAAGGAGTTGGATGCATGGTATGATGTGATGAAGTACAAACATATAGTATTGGGCGTTTGTCATTAACGCCTAGTAGCATTGTGTAAGCACTGGTGTAAGATAGTGCGGCTATGCGTTAAGAGTGATCACGAATGGTTGTGAGCTGAAGTAGTTGCCGCGTTGGCGGGGGAAGAAATGTACTTGGTTTACCATACGTTGGTAAGGTTGTATGCGTTGAGGTCCCTACGCGTTGAAGACAGAGCTATCTCTATGTGTCAAAGACAGTAGTGTAGTTGGCTGAGAGTTAGAGAAGTGAGTAGTGAAGCTCAAACCTTAAAGGGAACTCAAAGAATACATGAGGGCATTGTGCTGAGTGAATGGTTGTCTATTGGAAAATGTTGGACGCATAAAGATAAATTTATAAAGGCCAGGTGGCTTCATATAAACTTGACACCTTAAAGTAGGAGGTGTTAAAAAGACATGCAGCGTGACATGTGGCAATCAAGTGGCAAAAGAGAGAAGTAGGATGACAAGCCCTCTATAAATAGGACCCAGAGGAAAGAATAAAGACTGATGTTTCGGAAGTAAGAATCCTTGAGAGGAAGAGGAAAACAGAAGCAGAAGAAGGAACCCTTGCGTTGTAAAAGGAGATTTGCGTCCAAGAAAGTTGACGCATCCAGTTGCACGCTGTGTCAATCGGAACAACCTTGTGGGTTAGAAACGCGAGCCTTGCGTTCAAGGGCTTGAGAACGCAGGATTTCAAAGAGAAAAGAGGAAATTCTTAAGTGACTAGTGAGTGACTCTCTTCTTCCTTCAAAACTGAACTTTGTTGAAAATGTTCTTATGTGATATGGTTTTGTGATAACTGATTTCATGAAACGCATGATGTTTGATCATATTGTTTAAAAGGCATGTTTTATCTGATTGTTTTACTATATTGAAAGGCATGTTGCAAGATATGGTTTATCAAGAAACATCCTGTTTTCTATAAAAGGTTTCATATGAATGATTTATTTAAACTGATTGATAAAATGTTTAAGAGGAGGCTCAGTGCTCATCTATAAGAGAAGGCTCGTGAGTTTCCCCGAGACCCAGTACTCAAGGACATGAGAAGGTACATGGGCAACCCGTCATATTCCTATGTGCACATAGAGGTTAATCTGGCTAGTGCGTCGAGTTGGCTTCGCATCGAGCCAGGGATGATTTTCGACGTTGGGTGTGTCGAGCCTTGCTCCACCCCCGACTAAGGTTGTTTTCAACGTTGAGAGCGTTGAGTCTTGCTCCGCCTCAACTAAGGGAAAAGATTGAAAAACCAAACGGTTTACCGTTTAAATCCTTTTGGAAAACGATTATATATGATTTGAAAATCGAATTTATGTGATTTGATAAAGTTTTGTGGAAATTATGTTTCTGTTGTATTAATATGTTAAATCCTTGTTTTATATGGGTAAATGTAACATGCCTGTTTTTCGAACGAAAGATAATTTTACAAAACCAGTCACTCATGGAGCTTTAGCTCACGTTTTTCCTATGTTTTTTCAAATTTTCCAGGTAGCAAACGAGTTCGGGATGCTTGGCCTACACAAGAACCTCGTCTGGGTCGTCTATGGTGAAAATGGTTGGACAGTGAACCTTACAGAGGAGTAAAGGTTGCTGTCTTCACATCTCCTCTCGGGTTAGAGAGGATAATCTGGGAGGGGGTGTGAGAAGTCGAGAGTTCTCCGCGCCATCGGGTCTCTTTCCGCATAGCCTAGCGCCTTCGGGGCTTGTCTAGAGCTTTTTAACGCCTTCCGGTACGTCGAGCATGTGAGCATGGGCGCTGGTTCATGCGTGCTCGTGGGGCTTGGCGCACGCATGGGTGCTTGCGATGGGTTGTCTCTGCCGTTGTCATGGTCCCCACTTGGCGTTGCTAAGGGGACTTCCGCCTTATTGTCACGAAATTTGGAGGGCGTTTTTGACACGTGACACCCTCCCCCAGTCAAGCTTGCGACGCCTCGTTGCATAGCCGCTCCCAATAGTCTTCTATCATTTATGGGAATTGCCATAGCTGTTCCTCTCCTTCTCAGCTAGTCTCTGTGTCGGAGAGTCCTTGCCATTTGACTAGGTACTCAGTGTGACTCTGGACTCCTTTTCGGCTTACCCTCTGGTGAGCCAAGATGGCCTCAATTTTTCTGTCATACTCAGTTACAATTTCTGTTAGGGCCCTCTGGGATACTCCTCGATCCGGGTCTTCCTCGTCTTGATGGAAGGGCAAGCATGCTCACGTGGAAGACATTGTGGATCTTTAGTTTGGGTGGTAATTGCACCCTATAGGCAGCCTTTCCTACTCTTTCTAGAATAGGGAATGGGCCTTCGTATTTTCTGACCAACCCCTTGTGCATCTGATGAAGGGACTTGAATTGGTTGGGTAATAACTTTATTAGCACCATCTCCCCTTCCTTATATTCCTTGGGGCGTCTCTTGGTGTCGGCCTATTTCTTCATCCTTTTGGCCGCCTTGTGTAGACATGCTCTTGATATGTCTTGTTCTTCCTTCCATTCTTTTGCCATTTTATATGTCGAAGGGTTTGGGCCTGAGTCCAATGATCAATTCCATGGGTGTGTTTGGCTGTTCCCAATTCATGATTTTGAAGAGACTCTTCCCCGTGGATTCGCTCTTCTAGAGGTTGTAAGAAAATTGGGCAATGTCGAGTAGTTCTGCCCAATTTCTTTGATGGGCACTCACATAGTGCCTAAGGCATTGCTCCAGCAAGGCGTTCACTCTTTCGGTTTGGCCATCGCTTTGGGGATGGTAACTAGTGGAGAAGTTTAGGTTCGTCCCCATCAATTTGAAGAGCTCCCGCCGAAACTTTCCTGTGAACGTGGGGTCTCGGTCACTGATGATGCTTCTTGCGATCCCCCATAGTTTCACCACGTTCTAAAGAAGAGTCGAGCTACTTCATCTACCTTTACGTTTGCTAAGCAAGGGATGAAAGTAGCATACTTACTGAATTGATCGACAACCACCATGATACTACGAAAGCCTTTGGACTTGGGCAGCACCACTATGAAGTCCATGGTGACGCTCTCCCATGGCTCTTCGGCAATTGGTAGGGGCTCAAAAAGGCCTGCCGGATGTTGCTACTCCCCCTTGTCTTGTTGGCAGACGAGGCAAGTTTGCACATAGGCTTCAACATCGTCTTTCATCCTCGACCAATAATATTTATCTTGGACAAGAGAAAGAGTACGATTTACTCCGGGGTGACCAGCCCACAAAGAGTCATGGCGCTCCTTCAGGATAACCTTCCGTAGACTCCCCCACGTAGGCACAAAGAGTCGGTTGCCTAGAGTGAGGAGGGTGCCATCTTTTTCCTAAAATCTACGGGTCTTCCCTTCCTTTGCCAGCTTCATCAAGTTCAATGCTAGCTTGTCTTGTTGTAGCCCCTCCTTGATTTTTTCGACAAATGAGCTTTGGGGCGCACTGACAATAATAGCCGCTAACTTAGCCTTGCGGCCGAGAGCATCAGCCACGACATTAACTCTTCCTGGCTTATACTTGAGCTTAAAATCGAATTCTGCCAAGAAGTCTTGCCACCGTGCCTGCTTGGGTGACAACTTTTCTGTGTCTGGAAGTAGCTAGGGCAATGTTATCAATCATTACCATGAACTTGCTTCTGGGTAGGTAGTGGCACCATGTCTGCAAGCAATGGATGATGGGGGTCATTTCCTTCTCTTGGACCGTGTATTGCCTCTCCATATGATGAGTTTGTGGCTCTCGGAGGCAATGGGATGTCCTCTTGCATCAATACTCCTCCTATTGCAAAGTCAAAGGCATTTGTGCACTTCAAAGGGTTTAAGTATGATCTGACAGCACCGTGACTGGCTCCTTTTGGACTGCCTCTTTTAATTTCTCGAAGGTCTGTTGGCACTCATGCGTCCACTCCCAACGTTGGCTTTTCTTCAGCAAGTTGGTGAGAGGGGCGGCGATTGCTGAGTATCCCTTGATGAACCGTCAATAGTAGTTCACGAAGCCTAGGAAGGACCTTAGCTCGGGGATTTAAGTGGGTGGATTCCATTTTTTAATGGCCTCTATTTTAGCTGGATCCATCATTAGCTTGCCATCCTTGATCCAATGACCAAGGAACTCCACCTCGGGTTGGTCAAGGAAGACCTTTCAAAGATGCTTAGCATGCTGCTCTAGGGTCTGACTGTACACCATGATGTCACCAAGTACACTACTATAAATTTGTCCAAGTAAGGATGGAAGAGTTTGTTCATCAGAGTGCAAAATGTACCAGGGGCGTTAGTGAGTCCGAAGGGCATTACCAGGAACTCATATGCTCCATAGCGGGTCACGCACGCAGTCTTTGGTTCATCTCCTGCCTCGATCCTCACTTGGTAGTATCCCGAGCACAAGTCAAGTTTGTTGAAGCATCATGCCTTCCCAAGCTGAAGCATCGTGCCTTCCCATGGTCGGGGGCTTTGCGCCAGGCTCTAGTTCTATCTCGTGGTATACTTCTCGTCGTGCGGGTAATTTCTTTGGGAGCTTAGCGGGCATCACATCCTTGTATTCAGTAAGCACCTCCTCAATGCATTTTGGCAAGGGTGGCTTGGCGTGGTTCTCTTCTTCTTCATCTTGCAGTTCTCTAACTGAAGTAATGTAGCTTGTGTCCTTCTCGAGTCTTCTTTTGAATTGGAGAGCCGATAACATGGGGTCCCTCATCCTGCCTCCGTTCCTTAAAGGAATGACCCTTATTTTATGATCATCAAGGATCACGAGGGAGCTATAGGCGGGGACCGGGAAGGCCAAAGCTTTCCTGAAGAAGGAGATACCAAGGACTATTATAAAGTCATGGGTACAACATTAAAGTCCAGCGTACCTTGCCAATGCCCAATCTTCGTGGGAAAACCCTTCGCCAGGCTTACTACCGGCTTGGCCTCACTATTAATTGCCTTAATCGTGCCTTGTCCCCGTGAGATGTCAAGGTAAAGTCTTAACGCCTCCTTCTCATCGATGAAGTTGTGCGTGGCTCCCGTGTCTAGTAGCCGTGGCAAGCTTGCCTTTCATCGCAATATCCACGTACAACAGCCTGTTGTTTTCTGTTTTTCTTGGCGAGAAGAGGTCTGCAAGGGCGCTGATCTGTTGAATTGAACCCACCTTGGCTTTTGGTTCAACGACCCCATCATTGGCCTCTTGGAATTTAGCAACAAGGGTGTTCATCGCCTTGCGGTTCGGACACTCCCTAGTCCATTGAGGCCCATAACATATGAAACAAGGTTTAGGAGGTTTGGAGTACTCACCTTTGAGACCCTTGCCGCGTTTGTAGTTGAAGGGCTGCCTTTGTTCCCATCCTTGCGGTCGTGCTCCTTCTTTTGTCCCGACTTGTCTCCCCCACTCTTATGCGGACCAGGCTTCTTCCCCTTTTGGGTCGAGTAGTCGACAAGTCCCTCTGCTGCAGCTATCGCATCATCGAGGGTCTGTACGTTGCGTCGATCAAGTTCGATACGTGCCCAATCTTTCAGCCCATCCCTTAAAGACAAGAGGTGAGCGACATTAAGGGGCAATGTCTAGCTCGCCATAAGCCTAGTGGCCCAGCGTCCAATAGTTATACATCCACTGCGCAAGGCGCCCTTAATCTTAAAGTCCTGAAGCCCGACACCTTCAATGGTGCCTGCAATGCTGCGGTTGTGGACAATTTTCTATTCGGGCTAGAGCGCTACTTCAATGCATTGGGAGTAAGCGATGACAGTGCTCGCATCAATAATGCCCTGACGTACTTGAGAGACTCGCATCGGAAACATCCTCGAAGATCAGAGACTTTAGTGGAAAGGGTACTTACCTCGCATCGGAACAATTGACCGAGGTCTTCGTTGAGCTTCTTGACGATACTCGTCACCTCAGCAATCTCTTGGACAATCTCATCGTAATTGTCGCTCAGTGTCACGGTCATACTTCTTCAACCGTGCGGCACCATGATTCACGTTCGATCATGGTCAGCCTTAAGGGAAAAGCAAGTCCCAATCTACATTTTGCCCATTCTTTTGAAGATTCGTCGGACCTTAAGCGAGATTCTTTCGTCCTCAACTGAACTGAACTCATGCGAAACTGACTTCATTCGGCCTACACTTCGCCTGTACGTGCGACTTCCCTCCTTTCGTCATCATGATTCTCAACAACCCAACCCCCATACTTCTATATCGCTTCGGAACTTTGCCGGGACGAGTTCAACCCCTTCATCGAGCCAAACAGGCTTATACTACTCTATCGGGACTTTTCGGGACATTATATTGCTTAACGGGACAACTCGGGCAAATACCGTGTTAACAGGGACTATCGAGTCCCACAGATGCTTTTGGATGTCATCCCGAGTGTCGGGACGACATCAACTTTCTCTCTCCTACTCGGGTCAACTTATCGAGAACCATTGTGATCACCCCATGGGTATTTTTCCAACTCGAGACCTCCCGGACATCCATCCATCCAGACATATCTTGGCATGAATCTTTCCGTGTCCATGCTAGGTCAATGTCGAGCCAAGATGGCATACCGAGTGCTATATTGAACCTCCAGCCCATGGGGAGGGGCGCAATGCCGGCACACCCATGCCGTCCGACACTGTCCATCGAGATCCCATTCCAAATGGAAGACGCCCAAGACACTCGTCTTGCAACGCTCGCCCACGCCATGACACACTTGTGTGCCACGGGGTAGCTCACTTAGGCCGCAGGGCCCAGGGGTGGTGGAGAGCTGACTCCATGCCTCCCTCTATAGTACATTTTGAACAATTTCCTCTTTAGCACCCATGCATATGCAAAGTGGCGAGTGGTCACTCACTAGCGTAGAGCGCCCGTTTGTATTACGATTAACATGGAAATTGACGTGCTTCCATCTTCCATCAATATGGAACTAACTCTAGAGCCGCTCGTCCAAACTCGCGACGAGACCCCTACTTCTGAGGTCATGGCCTGGGGCCCCACGTGGCCCCCACCGGGCTTGTCATTGACACTGCCAATGGCACCAATGCTCGTCTTCTTGCTTGTTGTTCAGCTTGACATGCTTGCCCACTTATCTTGGTGTGTTGGATGATGCACCGTCCTCCTCGGTCGAATCACGGCACTTCACTTAACCCTCTGTCATTGCCAGATGTGTCGACACTCTTGTGTCGCCACCACACTGTCTGCACAAGTGAGGTCAGAATCTACTATCTCAAAGTTACATTTTGACACTCAGCTTGCCAATCGTTGTTTGCATTCTGCCCACAACCTATTCAAGAGTGGCTAGACGGGCTTCCATCTGCTTCCTTATAGTCGGACTCTTCGACTTGACGTGTTTGGGAAGGGCACGCTCCTCGCTTCGTCCTCAGGTGGCTAGCATTTCGGGTTGAGGGTTGACAGGCGAGCTGTAACCTTCCTCAGATTCCATGGATAGCCGACGCATCGCTTGGAGGTACCTAGGTATGAAAACCTTTGCTCTGATACCACTTGTCACATCGTCGTTGTTTTCAACCAACCAAACGTGCGGCACTTGGTGCTTAAAGACAGCCAAGTAAGCCTTTTTGAGATTTTTCGGGTCCTTTCTAGCATCTACGAGGGCATGTCCAACTGTCGGGGAGGCTCTAGAGCTACCCGGATGTCTCTGGCAGTGTCGCTCCCCTTCCAGAGTAGTCAAGAGTTCTCCAGCGTCAGCGGGTCTCTTCCCGCATAGCCTAGCGCCTTCAGGGCTTGTCCAGAGCTTTTTAGCGCTATTGAGGTTCTTCAAGAGGCTTCTAACGCCTTCTGGGTACGTCGAGCATGCGAGCATGGGCCAGTTCAGCTCAGCGGCCTGCTCGACCTTTTGGTCGCGTCTATAGGCTTGGTGGGCTCTCTAGGCATGTCGCGTGTCTTCTAGAAGCTTCTAGGATCGTCTGGAGACTTGTCGCATGCTCGGGCCGTGGGGGGCGCCTCTGAGTTTTTCGAAGAGGGCGCGTCTTACTTATGTCTGGACACATCTGTCTCTATTGCGGGTCATGTGTTGGCACTAGCCGTGAGGCGCACGCCTAGGACGTATGCGGGCAGTGCACCAATCTTCTCGATAGGCACGTACATCCCCTGCACACGCGTAGTGTCGTCATGCTGCGTCCTTGGGGCCATGCGTGCCCATGGGGCTTGGTGCACGCATGGGTGCTTGCAATAAGCTATCTCTGTCGTTGTCAAGGTCCCCACTTGGCATTGCTAAAGGGACTTATGCCTTATTGTCACGAAATTTGGAGGGTGTTTTTGACACGTGACACCTTCCCCACTGAAGCTTGCAACGTCCTCGTTGCATAGCCGCTCCCAATAGTCATTTATCATTTATGGGAATTGCCATAGCTGTTCCTCTCCTTCCCAGCTAGTCTCTGTATCGGGGAGTCCTTGCCATTTGACTAGGTACTTAGTGTGACTCGGGACTCCTTTTCGGCTTACCCTCCGGTGAGCCAAGATGGCCTCAACTTTTCTGTCATACTCAGATACAATTCCTGTTGGGGCCCTCTTGAATATTCCTCGATCCAGGTATTCCTTGTCATAATGGAAGGGCTTAGCATACTCACGTGGAAGAAATTTGACTAAGTGTGGGAACCTTGGATTAGTTGGAAGCATACCTCCTAATGGAAGGGATTTTTGGCTAAGTGTAGGACTCTTGAAAAGAGCTTGGACGTATAGAAGAGAGAGTGGACATATAGGGGCTTGACAAGGAAAATTTGGCTAGGTATAGGAAGGTCAGAAGAATAAAAGAGAGCAAAAGAAGCCAAACTCTAGGAAGCATCATCTTGGACGCATGGTCCCTATCCCAGGACTAGGTTGGACGCATGGTTGAACATTTTTGGTGCTAAATGGCTTCATTTGAACATAACACTTCATAAGTAGAAGCTGTCGGGATGCATAACAAGAACACCATGCAAGGAAGCACTTGTTTGGACGCATGGAGTGCACATCATGCATGGTGATATGTGGGAGCTAAGTGTCAAACTTGGAGGCAAGGTTGGATGACAAGGCTTGCCATCCAACTTCTATAAATAGGGCCAAAGGGGTAGAGGAGCTCTCACACCATCACAAGCCTCGATTTTCACTAGAGAACAGAGAGAAGGAAGGTTGGTAAGCAAACCTTGCATCCAGGAGGTGTAGGTCTGCGTCTAGGGAGCTATTTCCCTGGCTGTTGAAAAGCAATCTGTGTTCACAAGTTGTCCCAGGTGTTCAAGAAAGTTGCCCTGCGTCCGACTTGATCTGCCCTATGTCCAAGGAAGTTTTCTGCATCTAAGGAAGAGTTTTCTAACATCCAAGGTGCTGTTTTAGAGATTCTGAGGTTTCTCAGTTGCTGTTTTCTTAGTTCCAGAAGCTCGGAAGAAACTGTGGAAGTTTGGAACTAAAACAGAAGAGGAATCCTAAGTTGGACAACAACTTTCACTGTGAGTGATTGATTTATTTTTGCGAGAGAACTAAATTACACTCTCTGTAAATACTGGTTAATAGCATGCCTGTGAGTCCTATAATTAATAGAATAATTGTGCAATATTATGCATGCTATGGTGAGGTATTGGATAATTTATATTGAAATGTTAGTATGAGGTAGTATGCATGCTAGGGTAAGTTATTGAAGTAAATAGTATATCAAGCTTGTTGGATATTAGATTCTACCGATGCTGAAGGATTATACGAAGGCATCGATGAACAGATTATGTTTCCAATGATGAAGGAACTTCCAAAGGCATTGATGATAACGATCATGGCTGGGACCAGGATTCGATACCGCATAAGATGGTCAGAGGGTCGGAAGGACCTAGTTTCTGAGCCTGTGGCAGAGATTTTCTCGTGGGATGGTTAGGGAGTTACAGAAGCCTAATTCCTGAGCCTACGAGAAGTACCCGAGGGGATGGTCAAGGGGCCAACGGCCCTAGCTCCTAAGCCTCGAAGGTACGACTATGTGCACATAGGGGACAGACAAATATGGAGACGATGTTTTTAGCTAGCCAGGTTGGCCAGCGGGAAAAAACCAGTTAGGATTGCTGTGTCGTGGGAGCCAGCAGGATAAACAGAGGAGTTGTTGTGCCGGGGGTACAAGCAGAGAAAGATGATTTTTTGTATAACCCTATGGGGGAGGTTTGAGTATAAGCTTGATTTAGTTGTAGATATACTTGCGTATGATTCGTATTACAAGTATTATGATTATTATTATTATGCTGAAAAGGTTGGTAAACCTAGTTGTTGGGTTGTATGTCCTAAAACTCGTAGTTTTTGTAAATAGGTGATTTTTAGTACATATGAAGTTATTCAAGTGAATTAATTATTTATCAACTCTAAATCCAATTAAACTACGAACCCTTGGCTACTATCATGAGTACTTGGACTTTATGTGGAGACATAAACAGGATCAAGTTCGAGTAAGTAGCCTCAATAGTCTATAGTACATGGATCAGGTTGGGTACCTCTTCCTGGAGACACTATTGAATACGGCCCGCTTCATGATTGTTACAAATATTGTAAAGTGTCATAAATAAAGTGATTCTGATTTGCTCATGTAGAGACATGTGAGCGGGGGTATTCTACAGAATGAGATTGTGTCAGACTGACCCTGAAATAATTACTGTTACGTATTAACACCGTTTACGATTAACACTGATTAATTTCACTTATCGATGACCTAGATAACTTGATCTGAATCTTGAGCTATCTATGAACTCCTGTTTATTCAGAATTATCCCTTGATCTACATAGGTAAGAGTAAGCTCAATAGCGCTGCTCAACATTCCTCCCATTTCAGGGATAAGACCGGGTAGATAGTTGGGAACATAGAATTTGCAAGACGGAATTCACTTCTACCCAACTTAGGGATAGAAGAGAGGTTGTTCTCTTAAGTGTTGTTCCCAGGACTTGAACAAGGGGCCCCATCCTCTCACTAGCCCGAGAGGGAATGGATTTAGTGATTAGATCCTAAATCAATTGTTCATTAGAGGGACAATGGTACTTAAGGAGAAAAGATGTAACTCAGAGGTAAATCGGTATTTGACCTAGCTGAAGTTATGAACAACCTGTGAAGGATTGACTTATCGATGACGGTTATATCAAATGGACACAAATATATCCACAGTGAGGAGAGTGCAGCTACGGGCTTTAGTGGAGTGTCCCGTTAGTTAACGAATGTTGGTTAACTAGGTTAAAGAGTTTGGCCGGTTAATCTCGGATCGTTGGAGCTCATGATCTGTAGGTCCATTAGGTCCCTCTACTAGCTCATAAATGGACTAAAATCTTAGATAATGTGGTGAATAAGTTTGAATCATTCAAATCTTGGCTTAAGGAATGAAAGTTAGATATATACGATATATCGACGTTTAATTACGAATTAAACGTACAAATAGAGTTAATTATAATATTTAAATATAATTTAAATATTAATCATATGAATAGGGATTCATATCGGTTTTTTTTAGAAAAATCGAGACAAGTGGGAAAAATAATATTATTTTATTATTTAATATTAAAATAATATTTAATTAATTAAATATTAAATTTTTTTTATCTAATTATTTAATTATCTTTTTGAAATTAAAAATCAATTTTAATTCAATTTTGGAAATTCATTGAAAATTGATTTTAAAATTGATTTTTGAAGATTGGATTTTCCCACTAACTAAGCTAGGAGCTTGGTTGTCTTCTTCACAATTAACCAACAAATTAACCATTTTGTGTTGTCAAATTTTGATGCAATTGCATTGCATGTTATTCTTTAATAAATAGAGATGATTTTAACATAAAAATGGTTAAGAATTTTGTGAATGGGTTAATTTTGCAAAATTCCATCCATTGTTCATCTTCTTCCCAACCTTCATTCTTTCTCAAATTCACCACAAATTTGGATTCCATCATCCAATCTAAGCCTAGAGAATAGTAGAGAAGACTCTTGTGGTGGTCTACAACCAAGTGGTGCTGAAATTCATCAAGAATTGAAGGAGAATTTGGAGCTTCAAGGGTAAGTGTTCTTGAAACTTTGGTTTTTCTTCTTAATTGCATGTTTAATCCTCTAAATTGAGCATCTTAGAGTGAAAATTGATCAAATTAACTTCTGCTGCATGCTCATTAATCTATCACTAGTTTATTCGATCACTCGCTGGGTTTCATTAAAGCTCATCCTTTTCTTATGTTTTTCTGTCCAAGTAGCAGCCGAGTTTCGTTGCTGCACAAAGTCAAGGTCTGCTGAGAAATTATGTGTACTTAGCTACGGGCGACAGTTAGAATAAGAAACTAGAAACACGTCTTCTGTAAACAAACGTGTTAACCAGTTGTAATAATATTAACTTAAGCATGTCTTATATGAATTAGTTTCTTTTTGTATTTAAGTTGCACAAGTCAAGTTTGAAAAGGGATAAAAGTTTGGTGCACGCATGTCACAACAGGGTCGGCATCCTCACACTCCATCTGGGGCTACAGAGAGGGGTGGCTCGGGGCGGGACGTGACATGCCGAAGAAGAATTCCACTAGTAAAAGGTCGAAATTTGAGGAGAAAGTGAGGTTGTTCATGCTTTTCGGTGCTATCAAGCAAGGATTGAAGATTGGATGATTCCGAGCTATTGAGGAGGAATTAAAAGGTGAAATATGAAGGCAACCAAGTTAAGAGGTTGATTTTTAGGTTTATGGAGAAAATTAGATCTAAAAATGGTTAGAGGTGTTGATTTTTGTGGCTGAAAGTGTAGGTTAAACTATTGGAGTTGTGGGGTGACTGCTGGCTAGAGGTTGAAAAAGGTTAGCGTCGAAGAGGCTATCAGTGGCAAGGGATATCAGGCAGCGTTTATAGATTATTTCGGGCGTTGCACCCCTAGGCGGGCAGGTTGAGGCACAGGGGTAGCAGGCAGTGTAGTCGGACAGATGCAGGCAATGGCGTGTGTGTGGTCGAAGAGGGCTGATGCTGGATGCCTAGTTCTTGCGCAAGGTCGACGCTCAGTAGCCTGTAGGACTTTGACACTAAGTGTGTGTCCATGGTTGACCCCCAACATGTGTATGCTTGAGAGGACGTGTGGCTGTGTGGGTGTGCAAGAGTTGCCGCACAATCTTGGTGTCTGCCCGTGTGGCTATGCTGGTGTGCAGGAGTTGTCGCACAAGGCAATGTCAGTGCACTACAGTGGGCATGAGCGATTGAGGCGGTGGGCGAGTGTTGATGCCATGTCTAGCCTAGTTGCAATTTACACTATTTAAGGAATTGCTTAATCCAATTGGTGTTGGTGAGTTATTTCAAGAGTGAATTTGATCTTAAGAATGTGTAAACTCTACATTCATTTCTAAGCACCTAACTTAAGTGTATAATATTGTTGTGGACTTATCACATTTTCTTGTTTAGATTGAAAGGAGAAGTGGAGGAAAAGCCGAGAAAGGTAGGCTTGTGGATTAAGTCGAGAATACTTTTGGTGAGCCTAATCTTAAATCCTTATGTACCGAGTTTGGGATTTTATTTTGACAAGCTCATTGGAATGTAAAAGACTTAAAGGGGTTGTCACCATTTGAACCAAGATGGAACGAGGCTATTAAGGATTATTATTATTATTAGTGGATAAAATAAAAATAAAAATAAAAATAAAAAAGAGAAGGAAAAGAAAAAAAGCAAGTCAGTGGGGAGGCTAATTATGAAAAGGAGAAAAGCAACTTTTCTTTTCATTATCGACTTCCATTCTCCTCCCCAACGAAGCAAGTTCGTGGTTCTTGATAACTTGTAGAAATACAAGTTATTATTGTCTTTCTCTTAGAAAAATAGAGTTTAAATAGAGAATCATGCGGTAGTAGGGGTTAAATTCTATTGATAAATCTTCCTATGCGTTCTACTCTTGTAAATTGATAAAGATAATTGTTTTGAAGCCTTTTGAGCCTAAACACACATGCTTTAACGCAGGAATGCGAGCAACCTATGGATGCGTTGGCAACCCTTTAACGCAGGAACACAAGCAACCTATGGATGCGTTGGCAAACTTGAACACAAGAACCCAAGTAGGCCATGGACACATATCAAAGAGAAACGCAAGGCAGCAGAGAATCAGATAAGAATCTTGAGAGATTGTCGGGAGATTGATATGCTTGATCTGCAGCGAGAGTGGTGGATCTAAATTAAACCGAAAATCACGCGATTAGGCGAGATGGACGCAAGGCAGAAATTCAACCTCCAATCATGCAGATTTGCCAACGATTGCAACGCAACATCTATAAAAGGGCAGACCTGAAGGCTAAAAAGTTGTTGAATCTTTTGGAAGAATTCCTAAGTGACAGCAGAGTTCTTTCCAGATGACAACAGGAGACAAATAGCTCGAGAGAGAAGAGTCTTCCCTCCGCCTGACCACTTCACAGTAGAGATCACTCTTCCACACCAGCAAGCTCAAGACATTGAAAAGCCATTTCATGCTTTCTATCTATTTCTTACTTGTGTTTTAGTTTGTAGACAAGAAATTGTATTATCTGAAACATTTATTCCGTTCATCAATCTATACATCTTTCATGGCTATTCATTTCTTATCCCTTTCCATTTGCTGTTTACCATCCATGAGTAACTAACTTTCTTAAGGGTCACGGGTTGTGTTATCATGTAAATAAGAACCTTAGTTTTTATCTATTTCATCTTGTCAATTGCAGTTTTAATCTAATGCTTATGTCCATCTAGCTAATCGATATAAGTAGTAATAATCAGACTGCTCGAGAGAGTAAGAACATTCGAAGATAATGAACAATCTTACAACCGACCTTCGAAGGTAATGGAAGGTTTGAAATGAAGCCTGTGATGCTGCAGATGCTGCAAGCTGCAGGGCAATTTGAGGTGCAATGGGAGAAGACCTGCATGCACACTTGAAGAGCTTTTTGGGGATATGCAATACATTTTCCATAGCATGGGTACCGCATGATGGCATCAGGCTATCATTATTCCCATTTTCTCTCAGAGATGAGGCAAGACAATGGGCATACTCGTTCGAACCAGGTGAGATTACCACTTGGAAGCAGATGGTCGAGAAGTTCATGCATAAATATTTCCCTTCGACGATAAACGCAAGGAGGAGGCGAGACATTGTCACCTTTAAGCAGAAGGATTTGGAGACTCTGAGTGAAGCTTGGACCGATTCAAGCGGCTGGTGAGGAATTGTCCGCATAATGGCATTCATGATTGTGTGCAGATGGAAATCTTCTATGGAGGATTAAACAGACCGTCACAATCAGGCCAAAGATATTCTCAACAGAATTTCGAGGAATATTAAACCAAAGATATTCGCAATCAGGCCAAAGACCCTCGAATTCTCGTTTTCCTTTTTCAATATTAAACCAATTTTCTTCTAAATTAGGGTTCCATGCGTTCATACCTCACCATCCATGTGTCCAACATGATGATGTTCCTTCCAAAGATATGTCTAACTCGTAACTAATTCCCAACTATGCCTTCAATTCTTCATTCCTTAACTCTTAGTGAAATATCTTCTCTTTTCCTAATACTATGCGTCCAAACTAGCCTTCTTTATCGCATAATTGTGCTTTCCAAGCATAGTTGTAATACTTAAAAGATTTCCTTCAAAATCGCCTAACATGGTTTCTTTCAAACTTACCTATGGCTTATTCTTAATTCAAAAACTCAAGCTGACATAAATGCTTTTCCTCCTTCCCTTCATCTCAACGCATAGAACTCCTTAATCTGGCCAAAATTTAGCAAACTCCACAAGCTTAAATCTTTATGTCTTAAAAATTTCCTAACTCCACATGCTTGTGATCCAAATTCCACTCCTCTTGTCTTACTTCTTTTTCTTACAAGCCCTTTAAGTACTTAGGTTCAAGAAGTAGGGTGTTACATCAACTATTTGACTTCTTCCAAAAGCCAACTATTTGACTAAATCCATGTCTCCGATTATGAATCCGCATTCATAATTTCAATATTTAAATCTCATTTAAATATTTTTTACCAAATCTCTCATTTGATATCATATATCAATTACTTAATCATATCTCATATGATTAACCTAATTTGAATGATTCGAATTATTCCTTCTATTTATTCCAAGTTTATTCCTATGTGAACTAGCCAGAGGACCTTATGGACCTACATATCATGAGCTCCAACGATTCAAGATTAACCGGTTAAACTCTTTAACCTAGTTACAACATTCGTTAACTACCGGGTCACTCCACTAAAGCCTGTAGCTGCACTCTCCTCACTGTAAATATATTATGTTCAATTGATATAATCATGATTGGTAAGTCGAGCCTTCACAGGTTGTTCGTAATTACAACTGGGTTAAAATTACCGTTTTACCTTTGTGCTTACCTCTTATTCCTTAAGTTCCACTGATCCTCTAATGAACAATGATTTGTAGTCCAACTTCCAAATCAAAAGTCCTCTCAAACCCTATTTGAGAGGGTGGTGCCTATTGTTCAAGACTTAGATTTAGCACTTAAGAGAACAACCTCTCTACTAACCCAAAAGAGGGTAGGAGTGAATTCCTTCTTGCACCCTATGTCCCTAGCTATCTATCTAGTCTTACTTTTGAAATGGAAAGGCATATTGAGCCAGCGCTATTGAGCTGCTCTCACCAATGCAGATCTAAGGATAATCCCGAGTAAACAGAAGTTCATAGTTAGTTCAGGATTAAGATCGAATTGCGTAGGCCATCAAAGGCGAGATAGTCAGTTTTAAACAGTAAACGGTGTTATAAAGTAAAAGTGACTATTTCATGGTCCAGTCTCATGCAAACTCTTTGCACAGGACGCCCCCACTCACATGTCTTCACATGAACGAATTAGGATCACTTCATTTGTACTAGTTACAAAGTGGGCCGCATCCATAGTATCCCCAGAATAAGGCGCCCAACCTTATTCATATACTATAGACCATTTAGACTGTTAACTTAAATTTGATCCAGTTTTATGTCTCTACATAAAGTTTGAGTCTCATGTAACAGTCTAGGATCCTTTGATGATTGAATTTAGATTTAGTAAGAACATTTTATAGAATCAATAACTACTTATTGATTATAAATTTCAATAACAACTTTATTGAATGATAAAAGTATATTTGGTATTTATAAACTATAAGTTTTAGGACATAAAACCCAACAAGAAAAGCTTCTATGCCTTTTTTTTTTTAAAAAAAAAAGCATGCTAATTAATATTGATGTTTATCCTATATGTTTTGTTCTCTGTATTTTGGGTTTTAAAATAAATTTAATGTCACAAGGCGATCATTCGCTTCCATTGGGAATTCGAATCCTTCAATTAGTATCAGAGCCAAATCATGCTTTAAATTTCATTTTAGGACCAAATTTTGGAGAAGAGATGGGTGTGAATTTCTACATTGTGAATGTGGATTTGCAAAATAAATGTTTTCCATTTTGGCACCTTAGATTACTGTATTGATGAGATCAAAATATGTAAGGGTCTGTTGTTTTGGGCAATGTAATTATGCTATCAAGTCTACAAGTCTGTGTCATTCGAAAGGCAAGAGTTGTTGATGAAGCAAACTAAAAAGGAGTAGAAAAAGCTCTTTGTGCTTCAGCATAGAGCACAGCAATGCTTCACTGCGCTCCGACTTCAAAAGCCAAAGCATAGCAATGCTTTCCAAAAGTTTGTGATGCTTTGATGGTTGGGGGACGTGTCTAGTTTTTGCAAGATTGTGGGTTCAATCTTGGAGCAAATTTTCCATTTTTTTTTTCACGTATTTTTAATTAAGTAAATTGATATAATTTGATTATATCTAATTAATTTTAGGGGTGCCCAAATTTGATCTATTTTTGCTATTTAATTTAATTTTTGCATAAGATGTATGATTAAATTAATTTTGAAATATGTTGCATAATGTATGTCATATAGTTTAAAATCTCACTTTAGGATAAACATTATCATGCCTCATATTTAATATAAGTGTTATATTATTTGGAAGTATGATTTTATTAGCATGAACATGCATTCTATTTAATATAAGTGTTATAGTATATAGTTGTATGTATTAGTAAGCATGTCCATGCATCATACCATAATATAAATGTTATATTGTATGATATGACATACTTATTTTTCAATATTAATATAAATGTTATATTGTTTAATGAAAATGCATTTGCATTGAGCATGACATTACCTTCATAAAATATAATTGTTATATTTGGCTAATGTCATTAGAATGCATGTCATAGATTTTAATTATTCCTTAAAATATAAGGGTTACATATTTAATGAAATATATTAAAATCTATAATAAAGAGTTGCATGCAAACATAAGTTATGAATTAGATTTAAATGGTTTAAAATTGGTTCACCTAGACTTATGTTTAATCTAATATGATTAGAAATATGTTAATCTTTTATATTTATTATAATATGATTAAAATGAATGTAATAAAAGATTAACTTTATAAAATATTTGTCTATAAGGGACTTTTGTCTAAGAAAGGTTTTGTCTAAGGCTGAGGTATTTAAGCTGACGGAAACGGAACATCTTACCTAGAAACTGGCTTGGAAGGTGAATTAGTCAAATATTTTATAAGCATGCAACAGTTGATTTGATTTTATTAAAGTGTTTAATAAATGATAATCAAAGTTGTTAAACTATGCAATATAAGAGTTATATTGTGCAAATTAACGAAGGACTTAAATAGATTAATTAGCCGGATTTACCTAAGTAATAAACCCTAGGTTTAAAACACTCAATCGAAGGAAAAAGATATATACGATATGTCATTTTCTTCTCACATTTCTCTCTAAAAGTTCACACTGTAAGATCTATGCTCGGCCTTATGGCACCATGATTTGTGTCCCCCCTTCGGATGGTGTTTGCATAGGTCAATATCGAAGTGAATGGAGAGAGTGTTTATAGTAAGTTGGAGAATGACATGTGTCAACACATCCTACAGTCTCCTTCACTGGTTTGCTAGATAACTTTCATGCTCGGCCTTGTGGCACCTCAATTTGTGTCCCCCCTTCGGATGGTGTTTACATGAAATTTATCTCAAACTCCTGTTAAGGATAGGGTCATTTTAGTTTTTGCCTAATCAGTTGGCTCATTGGGGCAGAACTATAGGATCTAAAATGAAGGGTTACACTTACAAGAAATTGTTAAGGATGTTAATGATTTCTTGACTGAATGATGGTGACTAATTATTTTAGGAATAAGAGTTATTCTGGTGTAAAAGTTGAGAGTGTCTCAATTTAGTGAAGGGGTGACTGACTACCCTTCGGTGGCTTTTATCTTAAATCACTGAAGCATCATTGTAAAATTAGATGTTAAAATTTGGGTACATTAAAATTTTGCTAAATATTGATTGGGTTATATGAGTTATGCATGTTACTAATAAGAAATAATTTGTATGTTTCAACATCATCAAAATGTCAAGTGCTTTTATAACTTTGCTTAGTGCCGATAATATGAATGGTGATAACTACACTTCAGGGAAAAATACAATTAACACTATACTCATTGTAGAGGACCTAAAGGTTGTCATCACTGAAGAATGTCCTCAAGTTCTTGCTCAAAATGCGTCACGAAATGTTCGTGATGCATATGAGAAATGGATGAGGGCAAACGAAAAGCTAGAGCATACATTCTTGTCAACTTGCTTGAAGTTTTGGCAAAGAAACATGAAATCATGGTCACTGCTAGTGAGATCATGGATTCAATGAAAGAGATATTTAGACAATCATCCTCACTAGGGTTGGTAATAGGGCCGGGGCGGGTGGGTGGGGGATCCCCGTCCTCACCCCCGATGGGAGAATTTTCCCCCCATTCCCGCCGTCATCCTTGCCTATTTTAGGTGGGGACGGGGGTAGGGATTCTCCATCGGAAAGACGGGTCCCCGCGGGGGCCTATTCCCCGCGTGTTGAGGGAGAGCGAGAGTGCGATACTGAGAGAGAGAGAGAGAGAGAGAGAGAGAGAGAGAGAGAGAGAGAGAGAGAGAGAGAGAGAGAGAGAGAGAGAGAGAGAGAGAGAGAGAGAGAGAGAGAGAGAGAGAGCGAGATTGAGAGAGCGAGTTTGAGAGAGAGAGAGCGAGAGAGCGAGACTGAGAGAGGGTCTGAGAGAGAGAGCAAGACTGGGAGAGAGAGAGCGAGACTGAGAGAGAGGAGACAGAGAGAACGAGATTCTGAGTTCAAATGCACAAAACTCATTAGAGCGAGAGTGAGACTGACCAGTTACAAACCTACAAATTTACAATGATAAAACTCAAACTAGGGTCGGGAGAGCGAGATGGCGAGATTGAAATTGTTGTTGCTCTTTAGGCTTTACATATATATATATATATATATATATATATATATATAATAATTTATATATTAACTCACGGGGTCGGGTTACTCTCCCCATCCTCGGACGGCTACCCGGGTAATGAGACCCTAGTTTGACCCCTGTCCCTGGTCAAATTGGGGATTTCCTGACTCGATTAGGTCGGGACCCTGCGGGTTTTTTTTTGCCATCCCTAATCCTCATAGATCAAGTATGATGCTCTAAAATTCATTTACAATGCAGGTATGAATGAGGGGGCATTAGTGCGAGAACATGTTCTCAATATGATGGTTCACTTCAACCTGGCTAAAATGAATGGGGCCCTTATCGATGAGACCAGTTAAGTTAGTTTTATTATGGAATCTCTACCTGAGAGTTTCCTTCAGTTAAGGACCAACGCTGTTATGAACAAATTGAACTACTCCCTTACCACCCTCTTTAACGAGTTGCAGACTTATGAGTCCATGCATAAAAGCAAAGGACCAGATGGGGAGGCAAATGTTGCCAGTTCCTTTAAAAAGTTCCACAGAAGTTCGACCTCTGGAACTAAGTCTGCTTCTTCCTCTACCAAAAAAAAAAAAAAAAAAAAAAAAAAAATTGAAAGAAGAAGAAGGGTAATAAGGGAGGTAAAACTAACCAAGTTGCAACCCAAAAGGCAAGCAAAAGGCCAAGGTTGCAAAAGGAAATTGTTTCTATTGCAATCAAGATGAGCACTAGAAGCGGAACTGTCGCAAATATTTGGCAGAAAAAAAGAAGGCAAAATAGGGTAAATATGATTTACTAGTTTTGGAAACCTGTTTAATGGAAAATGATGATTCTGTCTAGATAATTGATTTAGGGGCCACCAATCATGTGTGTTTTTCTTTCAGGGGATTAGTTCCTAGCAACAGCTTGAGACTGGCGAAATGACCTTGCGGGTTGGAACAGGGCAAGTCGTCTCAGCGGTTGCAATGTGAGGCGTCAAATTACTTTTCCATAAATCTTTTCTTTCATTAAAGAATGTATTAGTAGTTCCTGATTTAAAAAGAAACTTGATTTTTGTATATTGTTTGTTAAAACAGAATTATTCCATTAATTTGAATGTAAATGATGCGTTTATTTATAAAAATGGTATTCTTATTTGTTTTGCAAACTAGAGTAATTTATATGTGCTAAGGTTGTTAGCATCTAAATCACCCTTCTAAAATACTGAATTGTTCAGAACTGCAACAACTTAACATAAAAGACAAGGTTTCTCCTAAAGAAAATGTTTATCTTTGGCATCTAAAGTTAGGTCAGTAATGCGTAAATTCCGTATTACTACAAGTGTACGAGTCAAGTTATAATATAAGACAGTTAAGTACTAATTATAGTTCCACCGAGGATCCAATTGTGAAGGTTTAAATCACTTAACTATTCTAGAATTGAATCAATGTTATTTGAGGATTCGACTTCAAGTTGCAATTTGAGAAAACAAATAAGGAAAGCAAGTAAATTTGGAATACAAGAGTTAAAGAGAGTTCTAGGATATTGAATCCTTGTTTAATTCATTATGCAACATTCTAGGGTTCATGGAATTTATTGCAATTCATATGCTTAAGTCTAGAAACATAAATCTGGGTTATTTTCTATAAAAGACAATCTTTTCTTATGCAACCTAATTGATTACTAATATCTTGAAACCAATATAAGTTACATGGCATTAGGAGTAGTCTTTAGCAACTTTCATTGTTAACCTAACTATTTGCATGAAAGATTAACAACGATTCATTATTATAGATCCAATAAGACATACAATTCCTTAAATCATATATCTAATCTAACATGCATGGATGACCAATCAACAAGAATTAAGCACAATAACAATGAAAAACATATTTATTACAACACTCCATGAAAAGTCTATAACATTAGCATAACATCATAAACAATTTATCAACACCCTAAAACTAAAGAGTCTAGCCACTCATAGCTTTGAGTAACATGTTCAACAAAAATTTCAATATAAAAAGAGTGTAAAGAAATAAAAACTCGACTGTAAAGAAGCTCTTCATTGAGGGCGAATCGCCAAGATATCCTTGATCTTCACATCGGAAACTCGAACAACACCAGACTCTCTCTCAAACTGTTTTCTCTTTTCCTTGCAGCTAGCTCACTCTTTGAGGCTCTGTATTGTGTTGTTCTCTCTGCCTAGGGTTGCTGGAAACCCTTCAATTTATAGACTTTGCTGCCTAGATTTCTTTCCAAAATTGTAGATTTTTCAAATTAGGAAAGATGGCGCCGCGGGTCGCTATGAGATGGCAGCGCTGTGCTGTGTGTCATCGATTCCTACCCCCAACGCTGTGCTGCAATGCCGAACCAACACTGTTGCGCTTCCTGTATAATTGCTCTCGAGAAAAAGCATCGTGGCAGTGCCGAACTGGCGATGCGACGCTGTCCTATATTTAGGGGTTTTACGATTTTCTTCTCTTTTTTGTTTGATTTTGGCTCGGTTTGATTCTTTTGGCTTTCAATTCTTATTTTCTTTATATGGACCTGAAAACCACTAGCAAACAAGTGAAATCTAATAGAAACTCCCTTAATTTAAGAGAATAAAAAGCAATTTTTAAGCGCTTTTCACCACCCGAAACTTAGAAATTTGCTAATCGTGAGCAAAGAATAGAACAAAACATAGGGAATTTAAACGAAAAGTGTGCTAAAGATGCATGTCTCAGAGAATAGCATTTAAGAGCTCAAGTAGAAACATGCAAGCATATCTATATTGGTATAAACATTCAAGTCCAAATCTTGCTATCTCTCGTGTGTGTGTGTGGAAACCTCATTTAATTCAAATTGCTAAAACTCAAATTGGGACTTAAGAAGGCTTCCTTAGTTTTCCTCCTACTGTAGCTCATGCACCAATTGTCAAGCATCCACACACTTCAAGCGAGTAATATGTCCACTAAGGTGCCATTCAATCACATTTTTCATGGGCCCTAAACTTGCATTCTTTTACCTAGGGGTACTAGCTTTCACACATTCACTATAGGGACTCGTACCTAATCAACTCCTAGGCATCCTTGCCGATCACAGCAAAGGCAGCTCTTTTTACCCCCATCCATGCATACTCATTACAAGTTTAACATTTAAAAGGATAGGCATGTAAAACTCATATATTTTGTGTACTCTTTTTCTCAAAGGCATGTATACTCTTTTCTTTTTCCTTAGTCTAAGATTACAAACCATCATGTATTTCAACTCTCTAACCGGTGGGGCCTTTCGGAGTGACAACCAAATACACTCAACTTAATCCTTTTTCAGTTAAAGATTCTAAATTAATGTGGCTACGTGCTCAAGAATATGGGAGATTTTAAGAGGGACTTAAATGAATTTAACTCAAGATAATGTTATCCTATTTCCACAATAAGTTGTCTATCATGCAAATTTGAATCTCATCATGGGCAATCAACAACATAAGCACACAACCATAAAAAAAAATAATAATAAATAAATAAATAGATCCTTTTTCAGTTAAAGATTCTAAATTAAAGTGGCTACGTGCTCAAGAATATGGGAGATTTTAAGAGGGACTTAAATGAATTTAACTCAAGATAATGTTATCCTATTTCCACAATAAGTTGTCTATCATGCAAATTTGAATCTCATCATGGGCAATCAACAACATAAGCACACAACCATTAAAAAAAAAATAATAATAAATAAATAAATAAATCCCGTTATCTTTAAAAGCTCAAAAATTTCATTAACATGCATATGATCATTGAAACTTCACAAACATGCGTAACAGAATAAGAAAAAACACAAAAGTATGAGTGGCACCTCCCACCCCAAACTTAGAATCATGTATTATCCTCAATGCATAAGAGAGTCGAACAAAGAAAGAACAAGCCTGGGAGCAAGCGGGAAACCACCGAATAGGCTTGGTGGAAATTGTATTTTTTGTGATGAACCATGATCCTGAAAATATTAAAGCATATAAGTGACTCTATGATTTTTTAAAATAAAATGAAGAAGTTAAAATAACAAAGAAAGCAATAAAATTGGGTTGCCTCCCAATAAGCGTTTGCTTTAAGGTCTCTTAGCTAGACCGAACCAATTGATCATTCAATGAACGCAAGGTTCTCAATTCGGCGTTCAACATCATCGATATAGTGCTTTAATCGTTGACCATTCACTTTGAAGGTTGTTCCATCATTGCCTTGTAACTCCATTGCTCCATGTGGGGACACCTTCATAATGACAAAGGATTCCGACGACCGTGTCCTAAGCTTTACTAGAAACAAACGTAAATGTAAGTTGAAAAATAAGACTCTTTGTCCAGGAAGAAAAGGTCTGTGGAGTGATCTTTTTGTCATGTCATCTAACGGTGCACTCCTTGTAGAGTTTGATATTCTCATAAGCTTGAGCATAGAACTCCTCCATCTCATTGAGTTCCAAGAGGTGCTTCTCACTGGCCTTCTCAAAGTCTATGTTCAGTTTCCTGATGGCCTAATAAGCTCTATGTTCGAGCTCTAACGGTAAGTGACAAGCTTTTCCAAACACCAACTTGTACGGTGAAGTACTTATTGGGGTTTTGAAAGTTGTGCGGTAGGCCTATAGTGCATCATTGAGCTTTAGAGCCCAATCCTTCATATTGATCTTGACGATCTTTTCCAAAACCTACTTGATTTCCCTATTAGATAGGTCAGCAAGACATTAGTTTGAGGATGATAAGCTGTGGCAATGTTATGATTAATACCATACTTTTGCATCATGGATTCAAACAATTTATTACAAAAGTGAGAACTTTCATCACTAATAATAGCTATAGCTGTGCCAAAACGTGTAAATATGTTCTTATGCAAGAACTTCAAAATAGTGTGAGCATCATTGGTCCTAGTAGCTATGCCTTCTACCCACTTAGATACATAATCAACTGCAACTAAAATATATAGGTAGCCATTAGAAGACATAGGAAAAGGCCCCCATAAAGTCAATACCCTAGACATCAAAGAGCTCCACCTCCAAGAGTTCGACCGTGTTTCCCGTAAACTATTATGAGTTCGAGCTTGAGGACGAAGAAAAGAGATAGGATGAACATTTTCTTTTTTCTATCCATCCAGAAGGATGCCTCTCTAACAACTATTCATCCGCAAAGATCTCGCCCAAATAGAGAAGTGAATCTAAAGGCCAAAGAGTGATCTTTGAACGCTACTACGCATCCTTTAAAAATAGTCTCGTGTAAGGTAGGTTTGGGTATAGCAGGACTTGAACCTGCGACCATTAGGTTAAAAGCCCAATGCTCTACCAACTGAGCTATACACCCAAAAAAAAGTCAAATAGGTGGTGGATGAGGATTGATGCAGAAAAGAAAAGAGGGCGGCCCCTCTCCCTCGTAAACTCGGTCGAGCTGCGAAGCTCCTCCCCCTCGTAAACTCGGTCAAGCTGCTTCGCCCCTCTTCTTCTCATCATATTAAAGGGGCGCGGCTCTGTATGAGGCTCGTACTGCAGAGCAAGCGAAGAAAACGTAAGGGTGCGCGTTAGCACTCCTGCAAGAAAACGGCCTCGCTAACGCGCCCCTTATTGAAAACTCAAGGAAAGCCTTTCTCGATATGAGAAAGATGCGCTCAAGCACCCAACCTATACAAGGGGCTTGGGCTCGAAAGCCGGCCTTACTCAACAAGCACCTTTATTAGTAAGGTTGCTTCTTTCTACTCATTGAAGATTCTATCTACAAAAGAAGGTCAACGGGGGATACTAAAGTGGCTCTCACTGACACCATCTACGATAAGGTGAGGTCGTCTTTCTTTCCAGCCGCCATACGGTTCCGCCTTAAAGCCTTAAAGAAGGGAAGGGGGGGAGCTGTTATCTATGTAATTACGGTCTTTGTTGGCCGTTGTTCCGGTCGAGCACTCTCTTTTCTTTGTCAAATTCCGTCTTACCAAACAAGACTGACTTCTGACCAACCCGCGAAGGGTTGTGAAGTTGGACCAGGTACGAAGAATGAATCTATATCTGTGTACGGAAGTTGCTGGCCGGCGGCCGCTCAACTGTTCGAGCGTTTTCCTTTCTCCTATTATTAGAGTGGGGTGGTTGGTTCCGATTCGACAAGGGTCGAATACCTGGTCGAAGGTCCAGTACAGTAGGTAGCAGGCGTTTTCGTTTTGGCTCCCGAGCGAGAACGAGAAATAGGCGATGCACCATCCTTGCAGCTACGTACGTTGACCTTGACTTGACAGATTCATCCAATTGAACCCACACTAAAAGGAGGACCACAAGCTCGGGGCTCGACGAAACGGAAAGTATCAGCATGTTGAAACTTCTTGGGGTTAGCAGTGAAAGAAAGAGCCCGGCATTCATTTCTTCATTCATATTCATAGCTTAGTCTACTAAAATCAAAGGGGGACCAGCCTCATCGTGGTAATTAGAGGACATCTTGGATCGTTCACCTCTAATGTGACACGTTCCCTCCCAGTTATATGATCAACGGGATCAGTCGTCCCTCGAGCGGGGCTCTTTTTCTTCCGGGGAGGCAAAGTCGTCCCCTCTACGGATCGAACCCCCTTTCTCTAATAAGTCGGAGGTCTTCGTAAACATGTTAAAGGGCTCCCGTCTTCGGCGGGTCACCTTTCCAAGACTGAGAAAGGCGAACATCTGGGCAAGGGAAAGCGCGGTGTGCCTGGTGCAAATGGCTTTCTTTTTTCATGATATACCAATCAGAATGGAGGGCCCCCCTACGTACATGATTGATAGAATCACTACGTAGGGGGGGTCGGTCAACTTGATGCGAGAGAGGCATGAGTGCTGTTCGATCTTGTGGTGTATTCGTTTGTAGTGAGTAGGGCCTCTTTCTCGTTGATCAGTTCGCCTCCGCTCGAGGGAAAGGTCTCCATTCCTACGGCGGTTTTGTCAACGAACGCGTCTCGGGCCGGGAACTTGATCCCCCCAAAAGGGGCTGCTGCGGTCGAACTCGAATTCTGGAAATCCGTCGGGGCCCTTTTACCAAGTCTACCGTCTCGAAGATGATAGAGGGCCAATTATCGTTGCGTTGCACAAGACGGTGCCGTCTCACTTCGAGTGCCTTCCTTCGTAGTCAAATCTGATGATACGCTTTGGCGATGTTACCTACCAAATAAAAGGCCTGCTAGGTGATCGAAATCGCTCAGGTCAGTGAGGACTCACTCACCTACTCCAACTCTCTCGTTTTTATCTCGATAATAGTTTCTTCTATCTACTGAATTCAAAAGGCGACCCGCCGCGCCGGGCTATAAGATGAGATACTGCTGTTGTACTACTTGACTGGTAATAAAAGCTTACGTAAAAACGGGAAGACTCTTGTATGTACGGTAACCCTCTCCTACGCTACTGGTGGACTGTTGCACAGAAAGGCCGACAGAAGCAACGTTTCTTAGCGCGCTTTTCAAGTGCTTAGCTTCTGCTAGCGGCGGGCGGCAAGGCCATAAAGTCAGTTCAGTTGGAAGCCTAAGCCAAGAAGGTACGAACGAAGTGACGGGCCCTTTTAGAGTTTTAGAGATAGGGTAGGGGGGCGGCTTGATTGTGATAGTAATTTCGAACATCTCTCCCTTTTCTCTTAGCGTGCACAGTTTGCTTGCATGCCGCTTTAGGCACATCTCTCTTTCTTAGTTTCACGCTGGCCTAAGTCAGTCTTTTAGTAAGCGTATAGTTGCAGCTATTTAGTGTATAAGCAATTCTTTAGTGGACGCACCGAAAGGGCGGGATAAGACAAGGCGGTGGAGGTTGGTTGAAGATGATGTTACGCGGCGTTCAGAACCAGCCTTGAAGTGAATGAATTTGAAAGAACGAAGAAGTAAGGAAATGAGACGACTCTTTCTTTCACTATATCATAAACGGATCTTCCCCTCCACACCAATCACGAGTTTTTCTCCATTCCTCTCGTATATCGTCGTAACGCCCTTAATGCTAGGTTTTGAAAAAGACTTTTCATGTCATTCCCATTTAGGTCCGATTCGGATCCCTCCGTTGTTTCCTTTTCCTCCCGCACCTTTTCCTCGAAATGAGAAAGAAGATGGTACACTCGAATTGTATTATTTAAGTGCTTATTGCTTGCCAAAGATCCTACTTCTACAATTGGTAGGTCACCGGGTTATTCAAATAAGTTGTGTTTTCTGTGGTTTTCCCATGTTAAAACTTCCGTACCAATTCGGTCGATCCGGAATGGATCGGTTAAACATTCTATTAGGGAGCCTGGTCTTGACTCTTCTGTGTGGTATTCATTCTCGTTCGGCTCTTGGAATCACATCCAGCCGTGGTTGGAACAGCTCGCAAAATCCAACCACTTCACCTACTTCATTGCCCCCAACCGTTTCTCGTACCTCTATTGAAACAGAATGGTTTCATGTTCCTTCATCGATTGGTTATTCCTCCCCGTTCGTATCTCTTTTTCCAATTTCGGTCTCGATTAGTTTACAAGATTGAATGGCTAATTTTCCTCCGGACCCTCGATTCGATTGTTTTCCAAGAATGTTGAGCCGGGTATGTAAGCCGTGTATCTGGGAGGAAGTTAAAAGAAGGGCTTTTTCCGCAGCTATTGAAATGAAATAATAATCTCTTTTTTGTCCCACCGAATAAAGATTGAATATATGTCCAATCTCTAGTGGTGGTGAAACCAACCAAGATGTATGTCGTCCGACCCGACCTCAGACTCTTTCTTCCCGACCTATTTGACCCTCTGGCCGCTGTTATTTAGGTGGTATCCCGAGATCGAATTCCTCCCGGGAACACACGAAAGAAAGATATGAACTGGGTAAATAGAAATGGAAAAGAGATGTTTCCAATTCATTCAAATCCGAAGCTTTTTCTACATCCATATGATCTACTAAAGTCGATCGGTATTGCCCATATAATGAAAGCAGATCTTGGTCCATAGAGTCCCAAGAAGGTAAGAACTCCAACCTGTCCGATGCTTCTTCGGCCAAATACAATATACAAGTGGGACCTGCACTATGAGCAAGCTGTGCGAAAAACCGCTTCTTTTTTCCGGTTTCGCAACAACTTGGGCGAAATGGGGTTCTACCGGGAAACCATGGATTTTTGAGTTTTCGCCATTGGTTACTGGTCGAGCCACTGGAATGGAATGAGATAAGAATCTCTGGAGATCTTTCCTCTCCACTTACTCGTAACAGGCTTTCCCTCTGTAGAAGACTTCTTCCGAATGGCATAATTGTCCGATTTCTTCCTCGATCTTCAAAGAAGACTGACTTCTCCTACTCCTCCTTCTCCTTTAGGATAGGATCGTCGTTGGTCCTTCTTTCACTAATGATCTAATGAGATGACCATTTTCTAGTTGTTCGCGCGAACGCGCAAGGGACGAGACTTTCTATCGCTTGCGCTTGCTTTTCACTCGGAAAGACAACGGTCTCTCTCTTCTATAAATATAAAGCGAAGCAAAGCGCATGGCGCTTCAGTGAAGAAAGCTCAATAAACACAGACGAACACGATGCAGGGCATAGCATAAATGAGACCGCTGATCATTTCATCAAACATATATGCTTGACCTTTCTCGATGCTTTTTTTGGGGTGACTCACCAACCGACCCAGCAGTGATCGATGACAGAATGGTACGAACAAATCCAATGACTTGGATTTGGTAGTTCTCCATTTTCTTTTCTCTTTACCCCTTTTTATATCTTTCTAAATGGGTGTGCACCTCCAGATGGGCAGGGGCCGGCCTCCCACTCTCTTATGCAGCATTTATTAGCTTAGCTGAGTTGGGTGGATCGTGCAATAAGCCTCTCTCGACCCTCCCTTTCTCATACGTCTTTATGAAAGCCTCTCGCCTTTCGAGATCCGGTCCATCATCAACTCAGTCAGATCTTCTTGTTTGCTTGCTTTTCTTAGGCGAACTTTAACGGATTTGATCGGCATTTCGTGCCTGCTGCCCTGCGGAATTCGACCTTTTATCAGCAGGTTGGGTAGCGTAGTAAGGTTAGAGGCGCAATGAAATTAGAAGAGTTGGCCCTATATTTATTTCGATTTTTTTCGAAATTCGATTGCTGTCTCCGAAGTCCTTCTTGATCGATGGTCCCCATTAGCATTAGTGCCAATTAGCAGCCGCTTTTTTTGGAAGGCGAGGTACTCATGTGTGATCGCAGATTCCACGGTAGCAGTCGTTCTAGCTCGACATTAGGAGCACGGGGGCTCGAGATATCTAAAGGAGGTACGGACCCCTCCCATCGTACGGTACGATGCAGTTGAAAAACGTAAGCCCAGCCTATACAAACCAAACAAGGGCTTACGTTTTCTTGCTTTTCTTTGTTGAACCCTCTACGGTCTACCCTCTTTCGAGATATCCCAATTCTAGCGTTCGTTAGCAGAAGTAGAGATAGGATTTATTACAACATTTATGTGAAAATGACAGAAGCCGCTAGAAAGGGAAGAAGCACATCCTGCACCTTCACTTGCGAAGCGCTACGCTCCTGCTTACGAAAGACTACTTTCCAAGCGAATTACGGAAGAAAGACTACTGGGAGTGGGAATCAAGCTCCAGCCCTGAAAAAACTGCCCGAGGATCGACCTATGCTACTACCAAGCTCACCGCTGCCAAGCAAGGGATGGCAATAACTAAAACTTCGATACCCAAATGAATTCACCCAAAGACTTAAGACCTAACTAATCTCATTCTTTTTTTAGCTCCGCGTCCACCGAAAGTAGGTTACCTTCGTCACCGTCAGCATTTGCTTCTCTCGTTCACTTCAAGCCTTTGGTGTAATGCCCCGTCAGCCCTTCAGAAATAAAAACATCAAAAAAAGAAATGGTTGCCACCGCAGGGGTTGACGATTCCGTAGACATCGTAGATGAAATACGAACAATAGCACGGGCAAACCAACGCTTTGATGAAAGTTGTGAGCTCTTAGCGATTAGTCAGTTCTCTTTTTGGGAGACAAGGGAAGGGCTAAGCCTCATGCTAGTCTATCTTCACAGTTGAACTCCTGTACGTACTAATGGTGTTACAACATGAAATGAGTCTGTAATTACTATGCTTTGTGGCATTAGGGATCTTGGGAACTTTAGCAATAATGGTATTGTTAACCTCCCTAAGCAAACTGCCAGAGTCAAAGAAGGAAAGGATAGCATCCAATACATCTTCTCCTACTACTGATGAATGAGTCAGTGAGTGAAGTACGGATTGAGGAGCAAGGTGAGTACGTACGATCAGTAAGTGCAAGTGTCTCCGTTGATCCCACACACAACTAAGGCAAATGAAGAACAGTAGTGAGCAACAAGCTAAGCCAATAAGCAAAGCCACCTTTGAGTCAATCATAGGAGAACCGAAAGATCTGGGAAATGTCTCGGAGGTACTAGGTTGGGTTAAAGATTCTTTCTTTAAAGTTTCTTATTGCGAAAGGAATGGCATTCTAGAAGCTCTCACTCAAACAAGGACTTCCTATACTGTACTAACAGCAGAGTCAGTCAAAGTCACTTTTTTTTAAGGCTAAATAAGAAATGTTCAGACCTTCGCTTGATGAAGCCTATCGGAAAAGACAAAACGAGGATGATCGTCTGATTGAACCTTCATTCCTGGATTCTCATAAACGACTGGAATTCAATTATCGATTATCGGATCAAGATGATTATATTGAGAATGTTTTCTACTTATCTTCTATTACCTTAAATAAGTTAGCTATTTTAAGTAAAGAACTTTTCTCTTTCGCTGAAAGTCTCGACCTATTTAGTGAAAAAATTTCTATCTCTATCTATAGTAGGAGCAATAAGAGAGGAAGAAGTGGGGAGAACATCCCTTAGGCTAGCTAGTCACACAGCTTGAACTACTCTAACTAAGAACTCCCGCTAACCCGCTCTCCTACATCGTGTAGGGTATGGAACTCGCTCGCCCAGCCGGAGAGAGGATATCCCGGCTAGAAAAAGCCGATTCATACCATTCCTCGGGCTGACTTAACTCAGCAACTCTTAACTAAAGAACAACTAACGCAACTGGTGCCCTCAGGGTGGATTTTTTTTGATTTGAGAATAGACTACTCGAGGAGACTTTAAGGAGATTTTGTCGAGTAGTCGCAGAAGTCAGGTCTCACGCAGAAGACAAGTGAAAAGTATCTCGAGGTTTCGCCGCTTTGAAACATTTTCAAAATCTCGCAAAAATGCAGCGTGGTTTTTCTCTAAAAACTCGGAAGGTTCCGCCAGAAATAGTTTGGGATTCAATCGTTTGGTCTTTTGAAGTTCCCTGATTGGTTTGAGAACCTGATTGAAGAAGACCTGCATTTTGGAATACACGTAGATCTGCAGATCCAGTGTTTGAAGTTATTCGTTTGTGTTTCGATTCCACAGTTCAGACGGAGACGTTGTTGAGTATGTGGCTTGACTTACTCCAAGGTGACTCAAGTCTTGATTGAGCAGTCATTTTTCGTAGTCACGGGTCCTGCTTTAGCACTGTTTCACATTTGAAACTATAGAGGGCGGTTTGTGACCTTCCAATTTTCTAGTGACGGGGGTCGTGAGAGATAGCAAAAGGATGCATCCATTTCTAGGCTAATTCAGTGTCTTGTGGATGCTATCTATGAGGTAGTTAGACACGCCCCTTGCTTGGGGGATCCGTTGTTGGGTCTTTTAAAAGGACTCCATCCGCAGGGCACAAACAAATGAAGGGAAAGCATGCTGTTTTTCTGAGGTTGGGTTTTGAGATGAGAGTAGGATACACACGTCGAAGAAATCCGTTGTCTAGAGAGAGTGGAGTGATCTCAAAGAGTTTTCGATTTTCATATTTCAAACGTCGACTTTGATATAAATATCAATATATATATAGTTTTTCGAATCAAATCAAACGAGATTTCTCATTTGCTGCTGATAACTTGTAGAAATACAAGTTATTATAGTCACTGTTTGATTTAATTAGAGTAACTTTAGAGCTAAACGCATGATTTTGGTAGTTGAATTATGTAAAATGTATCACCATGCGTTGACGCTATTTACAAAATACCTGAAAAACTATGAGCTTTTCTGTTCCTAACGCAGGGTTAAGAAGAAAAGAAGCACAAATAACCCAAGTACTAAGAGACGAAGCTGCTGCGAGAACAAGTGAAAACCCATGCGTCGAGAAAAAGTAGATATAGACGCATGGGCAAAAAGCTGTCATGTCATTATGAAAAAGGACAACACTTTATCAGATCATGGCAGAACCTATGGGCCGACAATGTAAAAAGTCTACGCAGCAGGGCAGGGAATTTAATGCAAAGGTGTCAGGTCATCATGAGTATCAACTTTCCAACGCCTATAAATAGCCCAAAGCTTCTCCATTGTGGGAGAAAAGAAAAGAGAGAAACGAGTTCAAGAGGCGAAAGCTCTGCACAATTTTTCCCTCACCATAACTAGCTTCCATTTCGAGCTCTTCTGAGAGAAGGATTCTGAGAACTTTCAGAGTCGTCTCCCAGTGAGTGAGAATCTTCACCCTATGAAATTTATGTATCAGATAGCAACCATCTCAAGCCTCCATGAAGCAAGATGTTGCCAGTGGCGGATTGACGCCTTCCATTTCTGTTTTATCTCCATTTCCCTCCTTCTTACTTATGTTATGTTAATAACATTCGAGAGAATGGTTTACTTTCTTAATATGAGTTTGATTGACGATTATCTTCCATCTATTTCCATATTAAATACCTTACACCATGTTGTTTGAATGCTAAATGAGTTAGATGTTAGAAGTTAGTTTTTCTTAAGCAATGTTAAGTATGTTACATCTTGATTAATGCATATCATTAGCTTACATAACTTTGTCTGACAAACAAAAGTAGTAAGCACGACTGTCTAGCTTGAGAGAGTAGATAGTTTATCTTTAGCATTTATCAGGACTAGATGAGGTGCAGAGATGTAGTTCATCTTTTGCCAACGCAAACTTACTATGCGTCTTAAGATAAGATTAATGTGGCGTCGAAACATCGAGAGATGGTTTCACAAACGCAGTTTGTAGGTATGGAATTATACTTGGAAAGCTAGGTAACAACTAGCTCCTGCGTTAACTCTACTTTTATCGCATGGTTCTATTCATTCTCAACGCATGCTATCTGACACTAAATGACATTTGACTAACCATCGCCGCGTCCACCTCATTGTTAGTTGTAGGAAATTTTATTCATTCTTTATGTATAGTTTTAGACACATACAACCAACACATGCACATATTACATGTATAGTTCACCGCATAGTCAAGCATCTAGTCTCAACGCCTAGTTATTACAAATCTCTGCGTTCGACCCTGGACTCACCAGGAAACCTATAAGAGCTTATACTTGGGCTTTTTATAGGAAAACTTGCGTAATCATGATCATATTTGAGTAATTCTCGACGCATCTTTGTACAGAATTGATAATATCTATTTTTGTGCAACAAGCTATGAAACTCAATTTAAATTGAATAGAAATCAAACAACTGCTGCCACTCAACAACAGCAGGTCTCAGCTCTGCACATTCCTAGAAATTTGTTCTTTCTTTCAGCTAAAGATTGTTATCATCTGGTATGAGAGTCCAGGTTATGCAGATATGGTAGCGATACAATCTTCTGGATCTATAGTTGCTGATATGATTACAGCATTAACGCATACGATTGTCAAGGATCGCAAAATGGAACCTCTAAATGTAGATGTTTGGAAGATGAGAATGCTGTTGCTTCTCAAAGAACAGGATCTTTTTTTTTTCATTCTTGAGAAAAGAGAAGCCCGCAGATCTGGCGCTAATGGCTTCTTCAATCAAGTGATGTTGTTGTAGCCAAACAACAAAAGAAAGCATATGAACAGCATCGATAGTTGTAGACAATAAAAAAAAAGTTCTTCGAAGCTGTGCTAATGGTGGTCAAGGATAAGGTACTAGTTTCAGTGGGAGACATTGAGTCCGCATGAGAAAGATGGGAGACTCCCCTGTACCTCTTTAGGGGAATGTATGAGTCAGTGACAATGGTAAACATGAAGTTTCTTCGGCAACGGTTTTTTCCAAGCAAGATGCTTGAGGGGACGAGCGTGTCTCAGCACTTAGACAAGATGAAGAAGATTCGAAAAGAATTTGGAGCTGTGAGAGTCAAAATGCCCTATACAAAAGAGTGATCAGTGACCGGGAAGTCCGCTTCAGTCATTTGAGTCTTTGACAACCACTCTCTCCTGTGAAACTCCTCCTTGTTCTATGATTGATCTGACCATTTTCTTTAGGCGGAAGCTGAAAAGAGATTTGAACAGCAGTCTGAAAAGACTAATGCTGCGCAAAAGAATATGTTTCTAAAAAAGAATAAGCACAAAGTGAGTGCAGAAAGACCTGAAAAACATAGAGTGTTGGTCCTGTAAGAAGAAAGGTCACTTGAGTTTTGAGTGCCCATAAAAGAAGGGCAAAGGGAAAAAAAAAACCATGATGATCAGAAAAAGGTAGTGTTGGTCACTACATTGGCCCTGTTTGCCAACATTTCAGATAGTTGGTGGATCAGATCCTCGCATCATATTTTCTTCCGAAAGGCAGAATTTGGTACAGATATGATTGAAGAACTAGGTTCTTCATATATGGGCTGTCACACCCCCTCCCGGATTACCTACCTATCCTGAAAGGGAATGTGAAGACAATAAACATCACCCCACTTGTGAGTATATTGTCTCTTCTTACCTTCCTTCCTGTGCATACATTTACTCATATACATACATAGAACTCAGTCATACTACACATGCTTATAACTTGATATAATTCCTTGTGTAGAGTACACTTTTATTACATAGCATAATTTCACTTCCATATCCATCATACAATGTACCTCCACCAACAATCCCCACTCAAAACTACATGATCTACATGCCATTTACATAAAACATATGCAACGTACAACTCTCAGACTTGACTGTATTTTGAGAACTCGAGACTTAGGCAGGGTGAGCTAAAGTAGGCTAAACACCGGGAACGTCCTTGCTACCTGGGGGGAGAAAAGGAAAACATTGAAAAACATAAGCTAACAGCCCAGTGAGTGACAAATCTTTGTAAAATGAGCATTCATTGAAAACAGGCATGTTACGTATAACGAATAAGTAAGAGTTTAACATTTGTTCAAATTAAACATGCTTTCCATAAAATCCATTAATCTCAATAAATCAAATCTTAAATCATATAAGAGTGTTTTCCAAGGAGTTTATCAATCTCAGTTTAGTTTTTCAAACTTTTCCCTTAGTTGAGGCGGAGCAACGCTTCTACGCACTCAACGTTGAAATCATCTCTTGCTCAGTGCGGAGCAAACTCGACGCACCAGCCAAATCAACTTTTATGTGCACATAGGAATATGACGGGTTGCCCAAGTACCTTCTCAAGTCCTTCAGTACTGGGTCCCGGGGAAACTCACGTGCCTTCTCGTGTCCTTGAGTACTGAGCCTCCTCTAAAACGTTTTAGAATTTCATTCACATAATAGTTCATATGAAAATCCTTTCATAGAAATCATACAAAACTTTATTCAATAACATTTCATAAAAATGCTTTCTATCCACTTTAAAAATATATATAACATGCCTTATGAGTAATGCAATCAACATTATACATATTAAACAGTTCATTGTAAATCATACTTCATAAGAACATTTTTAATAAAATAGGATTGAAGAATAAAATAGTCACTCACAACTCTTTCTAGGCTTTACGTTGGTTATACACTTTCCCTATTTCTTCTTGGCCTGCAAGAGACATGTACCTTGCGTTATTTAACATTAATCTTCTTCCTTTTCTAAACTAACTTATAAGCGAGAATCCTAGCGATACCAACCAATAAGAGCTGTTACTAGCGATAGTTGATGGAGCAACACTAGCGTTACCTTACCTTAGCAGCGATACTCAGCGTTATCTAGCGAGATTTGTGAGACGGAAGACTCTTTTGCGTCTCAGCGACACCCGTCTCGCTATTAGTACCCCAACAGTATGCCAACACTTAATTTCTCCGCGGCACCCTGCACTGTAATTCCTTCCTTTCTTCTTGTTCTTACTTCAATCTATTAAAAGTCACAATTCCATACGGATTCAGGACTTCTTCTCTTCTACAAACTTATAGGAAATTAAGTTCTATAGCTTACCTCAAAGTTTCAAGGCTTAACTCCTTCTCGTTCTCACGATATTTCGGAATCACCTTCTGCTGTTCCGGATTGCGTAATAATCTTGTAAACTCTGTTTTTCCTAAGTATTCACATAGTAAATCTTCAATTCAGCATTACCATCCTTCACAAAAGTTGTTAGAAATTATGTTAACTTACTAACCTCCAAGTTTCAGCTCTAAACTCGACTTCCTCCACACGTTCTACTGTGATTATCAGTCACTGCTCGAACCATGTGACTTCAGTCATTCCTCTGTTCCAGCTTCGTTTTCAACATCAATATGGGTCGAATTTCGTTCAAAATCCTCAAGAACGCCTTCCTCAATCTTCTTCTAAAGTTTGTCTGAAATATGGAACTGACTTAAGCTCTCGAAATGTCTTAAAAAAATGATTAAACATTTAATTAATCCAGCTATATAGACTTAGCCTTTACAAACACCAGGACTTATGCTGCTGACTTACCCTTCACCCGCAAACTAGTGCAGGGTTCTCATCTTAACGCGAGGCACTCAAGTTAACTTCTCTTCCAACGCCTCCAGCAACTGGCCACACCCAACGCATGGTGTCGTCCCCAACACCTCCTATTTTTGACGCATACCTTTCCGTCACTCAATACTACTTTCGTCGCGTCCAGACCATTCTGTCTTCAACGCAGGGTGACTCCAACACATGTCTGTCTTCGACGCATCGACTTCAGCGCATAACTGTCCTCAACGTAGAGTGACTTAAACGCATGGTTCAAGCACATTTCTTCCCCCGCCAGAATTACTTATCCTTCAACGCGGGTAGCTACTTCAGCTCACTAACCTCCGTGAATCAACCACAACGCATGGACTTGGCCAACACTTAGCCACCATGTTACTTTCCAAAAATTCTAGCTCTCACTCACGACCACTTCTCCCTTTGAAACACATAACCACAAACGCATGGCTGCACCCCAACGCTTGGCAACGCAAATCAGTGCTTATATGGGCAATGGCACTTCGACTGTAATCAGAGGCCGAGGGAATGTGTAATTTCCGTTGGAAAACGGAAAGTCAGAAGAGGTATCAAATGTTGATATTTTCTTTTTTGTATCTGAAAAGAACCTACTCTCGACGAGAAGAGCCTTGACTTTCTATGTTATTAGTAAAGCGCGGGAGCGCTACTTCTAGCAGCTTGCTTCAAAAAGCTTGACTTGACCTTATTATTATTCAAAGGGGAAAGGCTTTTTTATAGATGTTGAAGAGGGGTGAGTAAGGGGCAGCTTCTTAGCGCTCCAGGAAATGAGATTCCGACCAAGAACAAAAGCCCGAGGTAGAGTGTCGGTCGTCAGGGCAGCCTGCCTTTTTTTTATAAGAGTAGGGGCGGATAGCTTGGCACCTGGAGATATAGGCGTAGCGCAGGGCAGTCTCGACGAGATAAGAATTCCATTTTTGAGTATACTTTGTTTGGGTTAGGCGAAGTTCAGAGGTGGAGCGAGATACCTCCATGCCGAGAAAGTAATACAGCGGATGAAAGAGAAAAATTGGTTGTCAAGCTCCTTGATGAAATCGAATAAAAGAGAAGAATCATTCCCGGTGAGAATGTTGTCGTCAACGTATAAAAGAAGGATGAGGCAACGACCATGACGTCGACAAACAAAATGTCAGAATCCGCACGGTTCCACTGTAGCCGGAACCCTTTATCCAAAATCAAGCAGTGAGAAACGAGCTAAATTTCTTCAAGCAGGCCCCCTTCTTAGCTCTTGGTGCCTGCTTTAGCCAATCGAAGCATATAGATCCGTAAATCGCTTTCTTGAGCTTGCATACCAAGTTAGGATTCCTAGGGGAAGATCAGCCTGGAGTTGGAGGAGGCTGAATAGAAACAGATTCTTGCGGATCCCCGCTTCCCTTATGTTGTTGAAAGGCATTCTTCACGTCAAGTTGATTGAAATAAGGGCAACTTTTTGATTGCAGCCAAGGCAAGAATGCCACGAATGGTGGTCATTTTAGCGGGCAAATGTTTCCCCTATCTTTTAAGGGGGTCGACTCAAGATTTTGGAAGGAATCCTTTAGCTAGCTTTGTATCTCTGACGCGAGCCATATGCTTTATGCTTGATCTTGTAAATCTACTTGCAGCCAATGGCTTGTTTCCCTGCGGGCAATGAGACTAAGTCTTATTTATTCTTTTTTTCCTTCTTCCTGCATAGCATCTCTCCAGCAAGAATGATTTCAGGCTGAAGCAAATGATTAAGGTTCATGAGAAGATTGAACTGACATGAGGTAAGCTCGATGTTTTGGGAAAAACTCTTTCTAAAATCAGACAAAAATTCAGCAACGGGATAAGAAACGTCGAGAGGATCGACGAACCTGAGAGAGGGATCCAGAATCTGAGGAAGCGACTGGAAGGGAAGCAACAGGTCCCGACTGCTGATCTTCTGGAGTAGTCCTAGCCTGGGCAACATAATGGTTTCGCCGCCGAGAAGAAACATGCTGTGCCGGGTGATTGGAATCCTCTGAGGTCAACTGAACAGGCTGACAATCGGCAGAAGATGCTGAGCAAAGCAGCTGGCCTGAAGAGTGGGGCTGATCCGTAACATCAACTGCAGAAGAATGAGGTTCGAGTTGATGAACAGGAGAAGGCCGCAATACATCTCCATCACCATTCTCCCCCGGGGCTGATTAATTAGGTTAAAGAAAATATGAGGCGACCTCATTAAAGAGAACATTCAAGGATAATCTTCATCTCTTGGATTTCACGTCATAGCATCTATACCCGGACTGAGCATATCCAAGAAAGAAACAAGCGGTGGCCTTGGGGACAATTTTTCTCTTAACAGCGCAGGAATATGAACAAAACACGTGCATCCAAACACTCGAAAATGCCTGCCTATAGGATGGTACTGCCTCAGTAAGAAGTTCGTGAGGTGCCGCTGCTGCTTATTCCCTCTCGATTCCCCCCCCAAAAAAAAGGAGAGAGATGTCCCGTCCCTTCTTTATGCACATCCATATACATAGCCAGACACAAAGGTGTACAATCCGGTCAAAATCTGGGGTTCTTGTTGTTCATTCACTGATTGTTCTCTTACTTGCTCTAGTGGCTGGCAAACGCCAACCGAGAGGGGAGAACGAATGGCTCAGGAATCGACTGGTTCCGAGCGGACTCATGGAGCTGCTGCTTGGATTATCGTAGAATAAGAGGATTTGTCTTTCTTAGCTTAGGAAATGACTTCACTTTAAAGACCGCCGCTGGGAGGCGAGGGAGTCACTTGTCTGGTCTTGCGGTGCACTCACTCCCGTTACGAGAATGAAATGACGCCCCAGCTCGACTCGAGACCAAGACTCCTTACAACTCGCACCAGGTTGGTCTAGTAATTAGGGGGCGGCCGGAGATTGATTGAAAAGGCAGCCCAGCCGCCCCTCCCCCCTAGCCGCCTACCTACTCGTGCTCGTAGCTCGATCGGAGGTCAACGAGTGTGGTCCGGCGAAAAAACATAAGTCGTTCGTCTCGACATGATAAGTGAATTGCTCAGTAGTGCTTCACCACTACCGTAGCTGGCAGAAATAGCTTAATGGTAGAGCATAGCCTGATGATGGCTTAGAGGATCCATTGACCTATAAACAGGCAATGAATGATGTTGATCAAGATCAGTGGATCAAAGCCATGAACCTCGAAATGGAGTTTATGTGCTTCAATTTAGTCTGGGAACTTATAGGTCAACCTGATGAGGTAAGACCTATCGGTTGTAAATGGATTTACAAACGTAAACGAGACCATATGGGGAAGGTACAGACCTATAAAGCCCGGTTAGTAGCAAAGGGTTATACCCAGGTAGAGGGGGTAGATTATGAAGAAACCTTTTCACCTGTTGCTATGATAAAATCAATAAGGATACTCTTATCCATTGCCACTTTTTATAATTATGAAATTTGGCAAATGGATGTCAAGACTGCCTTCCTAAATGGCAATCTTGAAGAAAACATCTACATGGTCCAACCAGAAGGGTTCATAGAACAAGATCAAGAGCAAAAAGTTTGCAAGCAGAATAGATCCATTTGTGGATTAAAACAAGCATCAAGATCCTAGAATATGAGATTTGATATTGCAGTCAAATCTTATGGCTTTAAACAAAACGTTGATGAACCTTGTGTATATAAAAGGATCATCAATTCCACTGTAGCATTTCTTGTTCTATATGTAGATGATATCTTACTTATTGGGAATAATGTAGGATATCTTACTGACATTAAGAATTGGCTAGCAACTCAATTTCAAATGAAAGATATGGGAGAAGCTCAGTATGTTCTCGGGATCCAAATAGTTCGGAACCGTAAGAATAGAACGCTAGATATGTCTCAAGCATCTTATATAGACAAAGTGTTGTCTAGGTTTAAGATGCAAGATTCCAAGAGAGGTCTTCTACCTTTCAGGTATGGAATACATTTGTCAAAGGAACAATGTCCTAAAACACCTCAAGAGGTTGAGGATATGAGACAAGTTCCCTACGCATCAGCTGTCAGGAGTCTGATGTAAGAAATGCTATGTAGACGACTAGACATATGTTTTGCAGTAGGAATTGTCAGTAGGTATCAGTCCAATCCCGGGTTTGCACATTGGATTGCCATTAAGAATATCCTCAAGTATCTAAGGAGAACGAGGAACTACGTGCTTGTGTATGGAAATAATGATTTGATTCTTACCGGATACACTGATTCTGATTTTCAAACCGATATAGACTCAAGGAGATCTACTTCGAGATCGGTATTCACTCTTAACGGAGGAGCAATAGTGTGGAGAAGTATTAAGCAGAGTTGCATTGCCGACTCCACAATGGAAGCGGAATATGTTGCTGCATGCGAGGCAGCCAAAGAAGCAGTATGGCTTAGGAAGTTCCTCAAAGATCTAGAAATTGTTCCCGACATGCATCTACCAATCACTTTACATTGTGATAACAGTGGGGCAGTAGCGAACTCCAAAGAACCAAGAAACCATAAGCGCAGAAAGCATATTGAGCGCAAATACCATCTCATCAAAGAAATTGTGTAGAGAGGAGACGTTATTGTGAGACAAATAGCATCTGACCACAACATTGATGATCCATTTACAAAGGCCCTCCCGGCTACTGTTTTTGAGGGCCACCTAAAGAGTTTAAGACTACGAGTAGAATAAATAGGGCAAGTGGGAGAAATTGTGGGTATGGGATGCCCTAGTTTATTGTATTTAGATTTCTCTTACTGTACTCAACTTTGTTGTAACCCACTAGGAGCTTTAGTCCAAGTGGGAGTTTGTTGGGTTGTATGTCCTAAAACTCGTAGTTTTTGTAAATAGGTGATTTTTAGTACATATGAAGTTATTCAAGTGAATTAATTATTTATCAACTCTAAATCCAATTAAACTACGAACCCTTGGCTACTATCATGAGTACTTGGACTTTATGTGGAGACATAAACAGGATCAAGTTCGAGTAAGTAGCCTCAATAGTCTATAGTACATGGATTAGGTTGGGTACCTCTTCCTGGAGACACTATTGAATACGGCCTGCTTCATGATTATTACAAATGTTGTAAAGTGTCATAAATGAAGTGATTCTGATTTGCTCATGTAGAGACATGTGAGCGAGGGTATTCTACATAATGAGATTGTGTAAGACTGATCCTGAAATAATTACTGTTACGTATTAACACCGTTTATGATTAACACTGATTAATTTCACTTATCGATGACCTAGATAACTTGATTTGAATCTTGAGCTATCTATGAACTCCTGTTTATTCAGAATTATCCCTTGATCTACATAGGTAAGAGTAAGCTCAATAGCGTTGCTCAACATTCCTCCCATTTCAGGGATAAGACCGGGTAGATAGTTGGGAACATAGAATTTGCAAGACGGAATTCACTCCTACCCAACTTAGGGATAGAAGAGAGGTTGTTCTCTTAAGTGTTGTTCCCAGGACTTGAACAAGGGGCCCCATCCTCTCATTGGCCCAAGAGGGAATAGATTTAGTGATTAGATACTAAATCAATTGTTCATTAGAGGGACAATGGTACTTAAGAAGAAAAGATGTAACTCAGAGGTAAATCGGTATTTGACCTAGCTGAAGTTATGAACAACTTGTGAAGGATTGACTTATCGATGACGGTTATATCAAATGGACACAAATATATCTACAGTGAGGAGAGTGCAGCTACGGGCTTTAGCCGTTAGTTAACGAATGTTGGTTAACTAGGTTAAAGAGTTTGGTCGGTTAATCTCGGATCGTTAGAGCTCATGATCTGTAGGTCCATTAGGTCCCTCTACTAGCTCATAAATGGACTAAAATCTTAGATAATGTGGTGAATAAGTTTAAATCGTTCAAATCTTGGCTTAAGGAATGAAAGTTAGATATATACGATATATCGACGTTTAATTACGAATTAAACGTACAAATAGAGTTAATTATAATATTTAAATATAATTTAAATATTAATCATATGAATAGGGATTCATATCGGTTTTTTTTTAGAAAAATCGGGACAAATGGGAAAAATAATATTATTTTATTATTTAATATTAAAATAATATTTAATTAATTAAATATTAAATTATTTTTTATTTAATTATTTAATTATCTTTTTGAAATTAAAAATCAATTTTGATTCAATTTTGGAAATTCATTGAAAATTGATTTTAAAATTGATTTTTGAAGATTGGATTTTCCCACTAACTAAGCTAGGAGCTTGGTTGTCTTCTTCACAATTAACCAACAAATTAACCATTTTGTGTTGTCAAATTTTGATGCAATTGCATTGCATGTTATTCTTTAATAAATAGAGATGATTTTGACATAAAAATGGTTAAGAATTTTGTGAAATTAAGGGTTAATTTTGCAAAATTCCATCCATTGTTCATCTTCTTCCCAACCTTCATTCTTTCTCAAATTCACCACAAATTTGGATCCCACCATCCAATCTAAGCCTAAAGAATAGTAGAGAAGACTTTTGTGGTGGTCTACAACCAAGTGGTGCTGAAATTCATCAAGAATTGAAGGAGAATTTGGAGCTTCAAGGGTAAGTGTTCTTGAAACTTTGGTTTTTCTTCTTAATATCATGTTTAATCCTCTAAATTGAGCATCTTAGAGTGAAAATTGATCAAATTAACTTCTGCTGCATGCTCATTTATCCATCAGTTTAGTGGTAACGAGTAGAGTGCATAAGCCCCCTTAGAAATAGGGGCGAGCAGCAAGCAGCCCCTTGTATAGGGTTCCAAACCAATCAACCTAATAATATAATAAGAAAGGAGGGGCTTCCCGTTTTGTTTTAGCGCGCAGTGTACTAGTGAATAGGAAAAGCGGATTGAGATTACTAATGACGGATGGAGGTTGAGTCTCGAGCATGTTCGGTGCCTCGCCCTTGTCTCCTTCGCCTACCCCCCATATCTATAGGCGGCAATGGTCAGAGCTGGTAAGCATGGTAACTGTATTGGCGGCCGGAGCCGGCGCTCCGCGTTCGAGATAGGTTCCGCTCTGACGTACGCCCCACCTCACATAGAAGAAGGGGAACCCCTTCAATAGAATCGAAGAACCCGTGTGGGTGGGAGGGGATTGAATCATTCATTCATCAGATACGTCTTCTTCCGTGATCCATTTCATGTCAACTCTAATTAGTTATCAAAAGGTCGACTTTACAAAGGGAACGTCGTTTCCTGGGAACCTTGCAACCTTGCGGTTCCCGGTAACCGGCCGCATCGGCCCGGTTACCTTCGTCACCGTCGGTTCCCGCAACCATTTCTTTTTTTGATGTTTTTATTTCTGAAGGGCTGACGGGGCATTACACCAAAGGCTTGAAGTGAACGAGAGAAGCTATCGAGAGAGTACCAAATGCTGACGGTGACGAAGGTAACCTACTTTCGGTGGACGCGGAGCCAACGAGTTCAGTCGAACAGCGTAACGAGTCTAAGGTTACAGAAGCGTTCGCCAACTTTGATAGGTATAGCATTGCAAGCAAATAGAACAGAGGAGAGCTTACCGTTTGTTTCTATTAGAGTCGCGAGCTTGTTGTAGTCGGTCAACAAACAAGAGAGAATCTTGCTGCTTACTTGCTATATCCCGCGTTCTTGCACGGCTCGGCTCGTTCTTCGAGCCCTGCTTCTCCCTTCCCCCTCTCCCCGTTCTACCGTCCAAAACAAGGCCGTATGGAGTATAGCCAAGTGGTAAGGCATCGGTTTTTGGTACCGGCATGCAAAGGTTCGAATCCTTTTACTCCAGATTATTCACACCCGATCGGATCTGTCAAGATCACGAGGGAGCTGACGACTACAGGGAGGGGAAGCGGCTGACTGCTGTCCCTGAGCCCAGCTTGTAGCAAGCCAAAAGTGTGACTTGAACCTACAGGGCCTTTTTTTTTTTCGGTATGCTGCTCCGCGATGAAGGAGCAAGAAACTCTCAATCTCACCAATGAGAATGAGAATGAGAATGAGAATGAATATCCTGCGCCCGTTATCTCCTTATCTTCCTATTTATAAGCCACAACTCACTTCTACGTTTCCTATTTCCCATAGAATCTCTGAGGCTTTCCTAGCCACTCTCGTTTTGTTTTTTTATCTTCTTTGTCTGAAAATGGGTTTGATTTGCTTCACCTATTCGAATTTCTACAGATTCTTCTTTTATTCATCAAAGCTCATCCTAATCTCCGCCGAGATTACTGCCTTAGCCCTGTCCTATCATCTGTATAATGGGGTTCGTCATTTATTGACGGATTTTTCTTATCCAAAATCGGGCTCTCGAATTTGTTGTCTGTTTCAACGAGCCCTTCCGTTGGTCCAAGTAATAAAGTCAATACCCTAGACATCAAAGAGCTCCACCTCCAAGATAGGTTTCATGGGAAGCTCATGATGTCTAGAAATATTGCCAATACGTTAGCACCTATCACATGATTTTACAAAAGTATAACAATCTTTAAAAAGAGAAGGCCAATAAAAGCCTGACTGAAGTACCTTGGATGCAGTTCTAGTGGGTCCAAAGTGACATCCATAAGGGGAGGCATGACATGAGTTTAGAATAATTACCACCTCTTCTTGAGGCACACACTTCCTTATCATACGCACAAGCCTTGTATAGAAGTGGGACCTTCCAAAGGTAAGACTTAACATTGTGCAGAAATCTCTTCTTTTGTTGAGCGTTCATGTCAGGTGGCAAATGTCCTCTTGCACGATAGTTAACTATGTCAGCAAACCAGGGCAAACTATCTTTTACCTGATATAGTTGTTCATCAGGGAACATCTCAACAACGGGGGGATATGAGTTAGCATCCCCATTCTCAATCTTAGACAGGTGGTCTGCAACCACATTTTCACATCCTTTTCTTCTGTCTTTAATTTCTAGATCAAATTCCTGCAACAATAATGTCACACCCTACTTTTAAGAAACTGACGCGTTGAAGAGTCTATGAAGAAAAGAAGTAAAAGACCATGTTGGACGCATGGTCAGGGCTAGGTAACGCATGGTAAGGGTGGACGCATGGAAGTAAATCGAGAAGGGAAAGAAGTGAAATGCATAAGAGAAAATGTACGCATTGGCGATGGTAAGACGCTTAAGCAAGAAAGGAATAAAGCTATGTTGTGAAGTGTTGAAAGAGATCTAAGTCTCGAAAAGATAGAATACTATAGCAAATTGAGTAACGCATAGACTAATGGCAAGGAATGTTCACAAGTGCTGGAAAGTAGAAGGTTGTGAAGTAAACATAAAAACTGCAGCATGTGGTGGACGCATGCTAATCTTTCTTAAGAGAAATAGTTTAAGTGCAAGGAAAAGGTTAAAAGAATAACCTTGGGAATAATCAAGGAATGTCCAAGGATAGGAAGATGGTCATGGACGCAGGATGAAGGTAAACGCAACAGGACCAACGCATAGAGGAAAAACTTGAGAAGGAGTAGCTGTTATGGACATAAGAAAGGAGTTGGACGCATGGTATGATGCGATAAGGTACAAACGCGCAATGACGTCTAGTGGCATTGTGTAAGCACTGGTTTATAATAGTGCGGCTATGCGTTGAAGGTGATCACGAATGGTTGTTGTGAGTTGAAGTAGTCGCCGCGTTGGCGGGGGAAGAAACGTACTTGGCTTACCATGCGTTGGTAAGGTTGTCATGCATTGTGGTTCCTACGCGTTGAAGACAGAGTTATCTCTATGCGTCAAAGACAGTAGTGTAGTTGGCTGAGGTCAGAAAAATAAGTAGTGAAGCTCAAACCTTAAAGGAAACTCAACGAACGCATGAGGGTGTTGTGATGAATGAATAGTTGTTTATTAGAAAATGTTGGACGCATAAGATAAGCTTATAAAGGTTAGGTGGCTATTGCTAACCTATTACGTTTTTTCTGTAGAAAATGGACATACTAGTGCTCCATGTTCACCGGAAGCTTCACTCCCGCCCCGATTTGTGTTCACATCGGTTTACGGTGGTGAACACTGCAGTTATGGTATGTACCCTGCATTTATGATATGTCCATTTGACCTATTGTTATTACCGTTTAATCTAACATTTGATTTCCTACAGGATTCCCTCACGAATATTGAAGGAATCTCCTGCAAGATACTGCCTGATGGTGTGGTAATGCACGATGGGACAGTTGAGCCTTGGACCAACAAGGTTGCACACTCAGGCTTCTGGGCGATGCACTTAACATTCATGGAGTTCGCACATGGTCTGAACGAAGAATACAAGCCTGCGTGGTCGGAGGTGGATTACGTGTTCGGGCTGATTAACATAAATGAGCATTGGCTCATGGAGGCAATCGACCTTCGAGAGTCCACAATTTTCGTCTTCGACTCTATGCCAGACTATATACGTGCGGACGTAGTGAACCCAAGACTCCAGCTGCTCAGCGGGGCCATACCATCCATTTTTATCGCCGCCGGATTCAACACCAACATTCCAAATTTCAAGTACCGGCCATGGGACGTGAAGTGATGTGATCCAGGACAACGCTTCAATGGGGCAAATCCCTCGACTGTGGGATTTTTTCATGTAAATTTTTAGAATACCTTGTAACGAATACTAATAGAGATAGTTTAAATTTGAACAATATGTCTGTATTTAGAAAACAGTATGTAGCCGAATTATGGGCAGACAAATTTCTATGGTAAATCAATGAAGTTAGTATTCGTTTAAATTTTGTCTCAATTAAATTTTGTCTCAATTAAACTTTGTCTCAATTAAATTTTGTCTCAATTAAACTTTGTCTCAATTAAATTTTGTCTCAATTAAATTTTGTCTCAAGTAAATTTTGTCTCAATTAAATTTTGTCTCTATATATGCGATTGTGAAATTTACACTAAGCGATGACTTAATACTAAGTAATCACTTAAACATATAATAAACAACTACGCGATCGTTTAATAAATACTATGCGATCATTTAGTAAATATTAAACGATCGTGTAGTAAATACTATGCGATCATTTAGTAAATACTATGCGATCGTTAAATAAATACGATCGTGTAGTAAATTCTAAACGATCGTTTAGTAAGTACCATGCGATCGTTCAATTAACACTTAACGATCGTTTAATTTAATCTAGACTATTAAACGATCGCATATGTAAACAATTACGAAGTAAAATAATTACAATTACAATTACATATACACTTAACGATCATGTGTGTAAACAATTACAAAGTAAAATAATTACAATTACGAAGATATATACACTTAAGTCCATTGTACAAAAAATACCAAGTCCATTGTTGTCGATCGCTTAAGTAATCCGTCGTCTAGTCATTCTTAGGGGCTGAGATCATCTTGATTTGGGGTTTTTGAGTTTGAGATCTAAAGGTCTTGTTCGTCAACAAAGTTGTTATATCCAAGTCCTCAAGGGTTACTTATCATTTGGTATTAGAGCTTAGGCTCTAGATTGGATAAATGTTTCCGTTGCTGCTGTTTATTTATTTTTTATTTTTATTCATCTTGTTTTTTTGTCTATTTTATGATACTTAAAAAAAAAAAAAGTCTCATATCCATTCATGTTTTCATATTTTCATAAATTTCAAGGTTTTAGATCATAGTCTTATCTACAAAATTACTTTCATTGAGGTCTTCCAATTCGACTTTCTTTAGTGTCAAATGTTTGTGTGTTGAAAATCAGTCAAGAGAAGAGAAAATTGCTATCCTTGAGATCATTTGTTCTTCAGTTATTCTTTCTTTTCTCAAAAGCATGTCAAATCTGAATTCTTACAATTTGATCCCATTTTCGCCAACAATTTCATCATTTGGTGTTCAATCTCATAGGTTACACTTTGCATATTGAATATGGGCTATTAAACATTAAATATGGCAGTTACAACATCTATGCATATTGAATTTTCCAACCATAAGTTAAGAATATAACTCCAAAGTTCTAAATTTCAGCCTATAGATTATTTCTTAAGAGTGTAAATGTCCACACCAAATGATAAGAAACATTTGAGGACTTGGATCTAACAACCTTGTTGACGAACAAGACCTTTAGATCTCAAACTCAAAAACCTCAAATCAAGATAATATGAGCCCCTAAGAATGGCTAGTCGACGAATTATTTAGACAATCTCCAAAACCACGGATTGGACAAAGCTTAATGCTCCCATCGATCCTTGATCTTCAAACTACTCCACAAGCAAGATCGATCAAGTCAAACTTAAATGATTTGGACATGCAACCTAAACATCATAGAATTACAAAAGAAACATAGCACAAGGCTAAAAGAAAGCTCAAAGGCTTTTTTTCTACATTTTCCAAGTCTCTTCCATGTCTCTTTGTTTGAACAATTACATGGCATTATATAGGCCTCAAAATATAATCATAGACATTCTATGAGGCATCTAAAATGTTGTAACACTCATAATTAATGACCATTATCATCCATGATCAAATTGTAACATAAAAACACATAGAATGACTCAAAACTGAAAAATACATTTAATAAATACAATAAATCCGAGATTAGTATTTTTCATCCATATTCCATGCATTTGTAACCATCCAAGAGTAAATGGTATCCCATTTGAAGTAGCTTGAAGTCTTTGTTCATTAAATGAAGCTTGATTCTTCATAAATTCCACTTGACTTCACATAATTCTTCTTCTTTGCTTAGTGTAAACTTGGACAGCATGTATGGCTCATTCTAGATGTTTATATTGCATGAATCAGGTTCCTCCATTCATATAAATCCTAAAATCCTAAAAATAGGGCAACGCTGCGTTGCCAATTCGGTGCTGCAACGACGCTTTTTCTCGAGAGCAGCTATATAAGAAGTGCAATAGCGCTAGTGCGGCGTTGCGGCACAGCGCTGGGGGTAGGAATCAATGACGCACAGCGTAGCGGCACCATCTCATAGCGACGCAGCGCCACCTTTTGATGTCGGTCAGCACCACGGCGCTAGCTTTCCTAATTTGAAAAATCTACAATTTAGGAAAGAAATCGAGATGACCAAGTCTATAAATTGAAGGGTTTCCAACAACCCTTGGTAGAGAGAAACAAAACAATAAAGAGCCTCACAGAGTGAGTTGGCTGCAAGGAAGAGAGAAAAGAGTTTGAGAGAGAGTTTGGTGTTGTTCGAGTTTCTGACATGAAGATCAAAGAAATCTTGGTTGTTCCTCCTCAATCAAGGGCTTCTTTACAGTAGAGTTTTCCTTTCTTTACACTCTTTCTATGCTGAAATTTGTCTTGAACATGTTGCCCAAAGCTATGAGTGGCTAGATTCTTTAATTTTAGGGTGTTGATGAACTGTTTATGAAGTTATGCTAATGTTGTAGACTTTTCATGAATCGTTGTAAAGAATATGCTTTTCATTGTTATTGTGCTTAATTCTTGTTGATTGACCATCCATGCATTAGATTAGATGCATGACTTGAGGAATTGTATGTCTAATTAAATCTATAACAATGAATTGTTGTTAATCTATCATACAAATAGTTAGGTTAACAATGAAAGTTGGTAAAGACTACTCCTAATGCCATGTGACTTATATTGGTTTCAAGATGTTAGTAATCAATTAGGTTGCAAGAGAAAAGGTTGTTTGTGATAGAAAATAACCCGGAATTATGTTTCTAGAATGTTGCATACTGAATTAAACAAAGATTCAATACCCTAGAGCTCTCTTTGACTCTTGTATTCCAAATTTACTTTCTGTCCTTATTTGTTTTCTCAAATCATAACTTGAAGTTGAATCCTCAAATAAAATTGACTCAATTCTAGGATAGCTAAGTGATCTAAACCTTCGCAATTGAATCATATTCAGAACTTAACCGTCTTATATTATAACTTGACCCGTACACTTGTGATAACACAGAATTTGTGCATCAAGTTTTTGGCACTGTTGCCGGGGATCCAAAGAACGATTTTTATTGCTTAATATTCATAAGAAGTGATAGATCTTACTTTGAGGTGTATACTATTTGTGTTGATAACTTTGTCGATTTAGGCCTTGTGACAACACTAATCTTTTCCCTCTTGATCCCAAGATTGATAGGATGTTTAGAAGGAATCTAAGGGTTCAACACAATCCCACCAAGGAGATGGCGGAGGAGATACCCAAGGCAATTCAAGATTACTTTCAACCACACTACTGACAAATCAACCCTGCATTATGAACGTGCCCACCAATGTCAACAACTTTGAGTTAAAACCGGGATTGATTCAAATGGCTAGAGAGTTTGCCCTTTAGAGGAAGAACGAATGAAGATCCTTATGTTTGTCTTTCTTAGAGATATGTTGAACGGTAAAGATGAATGGTGTTTCTAATGATGCTGTCAAACTAAGACTGATAAGTAACCCTTGAGAATTTTGATCCAACAACCTTGTTGACGAACAAGACCTTTAGATCTCAAACTCAAATACCCCAAATCAAGATGATCTCAGTCCCTAAGAATAGCTAGACGACGGATTACTTAGACGATTAATAAAACCACAGATCGGACAAACCTTGTGGCTCCCATCAACCCTTGATCTTCGAATCACTCCACAAGCAAGATCGATCAAGTCAAGCTTGAAAGATTCTGAACATGCAATCTAAATGCCATAGAATTGCAAAAGAAACATAGCACAAGGCTAAAAGAAAGCTCAAAGGCTCTTTTTCTACATTTCAAATCTCTTCCATATCTCTTTTTTATAACAATTACATGGGATTATATAGGCGTCAAAATCTAATACTAGACATTCTTTGAGGCATTCAAAGAGTTGTAACACTCATAATTAATTACCATTAGTATTTTTCATTCATATTCCATGCATTTAGAGTAAATGACATCTCATTTCAAGTAGCTTGAAGTCTTTGTTCAATAAATGAAGCTTGATTCTTCATAAATTTCACTTGACTTCACATAATTCTTCTTCTTTGCTTAGGGTAAACTTGGACCGCATGATGGCTCATTCTTGATGTTCATATTACATGATTGAAGGAGACATAGAAGAGACTTGAAAAATGTAGGAAAAAAAAAAAAAAAAAAAAAGAGAAGCCTTGGAGCTTTCTTTTAGCCTTGTGCTATGTTTCTTTTGCAATTCTATGGTGTTTAGGTTGCATGTCCATAATCATTCAAGCTTGACTTGATCGATCTTGCTTGTGGAGTAATTTGAAGATCAAGGGTCGATGGGAGCCGCAAGCTTTCTCTGATTTGTGGTTTTGCTGATCATCTAGCCATTTTTAAGGGCTGAGATCATCTTGATTTTAGGTATTTGCGTTTGAGATCTAAAGGTATTGTTTGTCAACAAGGTTGTTAGATCTAAATCCTCAAGCGTTTCTTATCATCCTCATTTGAAATATGCATTCTTGGATGATTTTTCTTCTTTTTCTATTATTATATATTCTAATTTGAATTTGGTGGAAGAAGAAAAGTTGTTGAGAGTGTTAAGGGAACATAAATCTGCTATTGGTTGGTCTATTAAGGATCTTAAAGGTATTAGTCCATCAGTCTGTATGCACAGACTGCCACCAATATACCATTTTTAGCTCTCGGTTTTAAATTTACCCTCATTAACAATATAGTAAATAGTACAACAAAAAACTCTTAATAAAAAATAATTTGTAGGCTCACCAGACCACACCTCATAAGGTGTTTTACTATCAATACCTGTGTGAGGACCACAGTCGATCAAATAACATGTTGTATTTACTGCATTTGCCCAAAACCTTCTAGCTAACCCAACATTAGAGAGCATGCACCTCACTCAACATTAGAGAGCATGCACCTCAACCCAACATTAGCCAACCTAAAATTTTGTGAACAATGAGTAAAGAAGATTGAAAAGAAAGCTTGCCATACAAATTAGACCCGTTTCAAAGAAAAGAATATAGAGGTAGAAAAGTAATGCAACTAACGAGTAGTTGATTGAGTATAGCATTCTGAGAGACTAGTCAATGCGTTGAGAAAATTTTAGGGTTGATTGAAGTTTCTTAGATAGAAGTTATGCTTGAGGACAAGCATTTTTCTAAGTTTGGGGGTGTGATGACTTGTAGAAATACAAGTTATTATTGTCCCTCGCTTAGAAAAATAGAGTTTAAATAGAGAATCATGCAGTAGTTGGTGTTAAATTCTATTGATAAAATCTTCCTATGCGTTCTACTCTTGTAAATTGATGGAGATAATTTTTTTGAAGCTTTTTGAATCTAAAACGCATGCTTTAACGCAGGAACGTGAGCAACCTGTGGATGCGTTGGCATACTTGAACGCAGGAACCCATGTTATCCATGGACGCATATCAACCAGAAACGCAAGGCAGCAGAGAATCAGATAAGAATCTTGAGAGATTGTCAGGAGATTGATATGCTTGATATGCGGCGAGAGTGGTGGATCTAAATTAAACCGAAAATCACGCGATTAGGCGAGATGGACACAAGGCAGAAATTCAGCCTCCAATCATGCAGATTTGCTAGCGATTGCAACGCAACATCTACAAAAGGGCAGACCTGAAGACTAAAAAGTTTTTGAACCTCTCGGAAGAATTCCTAAGTGATAGCAGAGTTCTCTCCATACGACAACCGGAGACAAGTAGCCTAAAGAGAAGAGTCTTCCCTCCGCCTGACCACTTTACAGCAAAACTCACGCTACCATCCCAGCGAGCTCAAGACATTGAGAAGCCATTCCATGCTTTCTATCTTTTTCTTACTTATGTTTTAGCTTATTAGCAAGACATTGTATTCTCTAAAACATTTATTCCGTTCATCAATCTATACATCATCCATGGCTGTTCATTTCTTATCACTTTCCATTTGCTGTTTATCATCCATGAGTAACTAACTCTCTCATGGGTCACGGGTTGCATTATCATCTAAATAAGAACCGTAGAAGACTCTTCCATCTTGTCAATTGTACTTTTAATCAAATGCTTATGTCCATCTAGCTAATCGATATAAGTAGTAATAATCACTCTGCTCGGGAGAGTAAGTGATTGTGGAACTCAATTGACAAGGCTAAGAAGTGTTACATAGACATAGGAATAACCTTGACACTTAACACTCTCCTATGCATTATACGCATGGCGGCTGACAACCGAGAGAAGAGTCGCTGGTATGAAATAGATCTCACTATGCATTTCTAACTTTAGATGATGACCAACCCCAGCCCGTTTACCATTCATATAATTCAATTAGCTGACTTTGCTGTGTCGCATATCTCTCCATCAAACTACTTTAGCTTAGGTTTGCTGCTTTGTAGTTAGTTAAACGCATCACTTCTCACCACCTTCTTTAGATGCATGACTCAAATAATCCAACTAATTATAGAATCTGCATAGTCCCTGTGTTCGACCTCGGACTCACGGAGAAAACCTCATTCTTTGCTTATACTTGGGTGAAGAATAGGAAAACTTGATAGATTAGTAACGCATAGTATTAAGCATGTTGAATGCATAACAAGTTTAATAAAGATTCACAATAAGATCCACAACAATAACCATGTTGGAGGAGTAGGCTGAATGATGCGTCTTGCTTGAAGTAGTTGAAGGATGCGTCTCTAAGGTGGGCTTGTGTCGGATGTTGCGTGCTAAGAAGAAGCTTGAAGGAAGATGCGTCTTGGTGTGGAAGGCTTAATGCGTCTTTGAGCTACTGATGAGGAGCAGATGAGGCCTCTATATGGGGCGTTCATCAGCCAAGAGGAGGCTACGTGCAAGGTGGTAGCCGAGTGAAGGAAAGAAGAACCTCTAAGTTGCTCGACCATGCGTAGAGGGAGTATTTTTGAGGTGATGCGTTCATCATTTTTCTTACTTGGATAAATTTGACAATTAAATATTAATTATGTCTAATTAGGTGTCAAAATGGGGTTAATTGTGACGTTGGTAAGCATAAGGTGTCAAGCTAAGAGTTTGCATGAATTTCCTGTGAGGACTATACATAGAAGGTTGGATGATGGAGCTTGGTTTGTGCAAACGACTCGTGCTATCTGAGATTTTCTTCAACCAAATTACTCCCAAGAAAGTCTATTTCCAAAGAGGGGACTGCTCGAGAGAAATTCCTTGAGGAAGGATTTGAAATCCGTCGAAGGTTCAAGGTAGTGTAGACTATCGAGTAATCTGGAACAGGGTGGAAAGAATTGTTGATATCTGACAAGAGAAAGGAAATTTGAGGGTGTAATTTTGAGGTAAGTTAGTTAAGTTATATCTACAAGTTTGTAAGAGCGATAAAAGTTTAATTTTGGCTGAAAATATTAATTTTGGCAACTTGAAGTGAAGACAGTGTTTTAGAGGCTGTCAGGTAAGATCGAGGCAAGGTTGAAGACGGGTTGCGTGCAGGATAGCCTACGCAGTGGCCAAAGTTAAGATTTCAATAGAGGTTATTTTTAAGTGTTTTGGACGCCCTCTGACTTGCCACCGACACTGCTAGTGTGCAAGTAGCTGGGCGAGGCAAGCTAGTGTGCAGAAGAGGTGTCACACCCCCTCCCAAGTTACCCTTTTAACCTAGGAAAAGATGTGAAGACAGCAAACATCGACCCTCATACGACCTCTGCCGTCAACCTGAACAATCCTCAAGACTAAACCAAGCACCTAATATACAGTTTATAATTTACAGTCGAACATCAATCTCAAAACTCCAAATAAACTAGCATACAAGTATAAACTTTCAATCATCAACTTAAAAGCAACGTATGACTACAAGCTCCCACTCCTTAAACCTTTATATGTACAACATATGTCTTAGGCACAAGTATTTACAATGTATACACACTAGTGGCAGGCCCAGACAAGTTGTTGTGTAGGCTAAGCACCCCGGTTTCGGTCGCTACCTAGAAAACTAAAAAAACAATAGAAACATGAGCTAGGTTGCCTAATGAGTGACAAGTTCAGAAAACCATGCTTAGCATCAAATCTAACAAAAACATACTCGATAAATGGTATTACAATAGTAAACATTTTATCATTGAAAACTATGAAGTTCTGCATATGCCTGAAAGATTTTTCTTATTTGAGGCGGAGCGGAGCTCAACGCTACCCAACATCGAAAACAACCTTAGTTGGGGTGGAGAAATCTCGACACACCCAACGTCGAATAACCTTAGCTGTGTGGAGTAATCTCAACACAACAACGTCGAATATACCTCTATGTGCACATAAGAATCATAACCTAGCTTGCCCTTATACCTTCTCAAGTCCTTTAGTATCGGGTCTCATATATAATATTTAGGCTGCCCATATGCCTTCTTCGTGTACTTCGACATTGAGGACCATTTTAATATTCAGGATGCTCATATAAGTTCTCTGTGTCCTTCGACATTGTGGACCTTTTATAATCCTTTTGTAAATAATGCATGCTTTGTTATTGATAATAAATAAAATGTTCATAAATACAAGTAAAACAAAACTTCAGAGTCTCATAGTGTTTAACAACAATATGTTTTGTAATAAATTTTGTCACCAAGTAATATCATACTTAATCATTAAAGCCATGTAAAATCATGCTCAAACTCATATTAAATAACTCATGCTTTTCATGCTCAACTCGTGCTAGAAAAACTCATACTTTAAAAATAAATCGAGCATACAAGAAATATTGAGAAAACAAATCATTTTAAATAGAATTTTGTCACTCACTACTTGCCTCAGGCTCTTAATGGATTATAAGCTTTTCCTAGCTCTTCTCGACCTGAAATAGTATAATTTTCTTTGTTAGATTCCTTAGGATTCCCATCAAGGTATATCAAATATGTCTTTAGCATTAAAGTTTAGCTTACTAGCAAGACCAATCAACTAGCAAGACCAACCAACTAGTGAGACTAAGCAAAACCAGCGAGATCTCCACTAGCGAGACTAAGCAAAACCAACGAGACTTGCCTGACCAGCGAGATTGATGAGACTAGCGAGACCAGCGAGACTAGTGAGACCAGCGAGATCTATGAGACAAATGTAGCCAGTGAGACTTGTCTCACTCCACACCCGCAGTGTCGTTGTCCTTACTAGTGAGACCTATCTCACCCAAGTTTCACCTGTCAGCTTCAAGAATACTGTCTTCCCTTCCAACTGCTCCAAATTTCAAGGTCTAACTCCTCTTCGTTCGACAGATAACTGAAAATTTATCTACCCTACTCCAGATTACCCGAAACATCAAACCAGTAACTTCTACCTACAATTTCACCTCAAATTTTCAGCTCCAAATTCGATGTCTACAGCTCACTATCCTTCGAACATCCTACCCTGTTCAGATTACACGAATTTCAGACCAGCTTCAATTCCTTTTCTAATTTCACCAAGTTTTTCTTCAAAATTCCACTCCAATCAACCTAAATCTTCTTCTTCCTCTTCCTTTTGATGCCTAGTTGAAGAACCACAAATTGGTTTTGGTTTTGGAGTAAATAGGAAGTCGGCAAAGCAATGGAAGAAGATAAATTTCCTTTTTCATTTTTCATCTCCTCACCGACTCACTCTCCACTTCCTCTTTCTCTCTCTCTCTCTCTCTCTCTCTCTCTCTCTCTCTCTCTTTTTATATATTAATCCACAAACTTAATTTAAATATAATTTCTCCATTTAATTAATAACAACGAAAATAATAATAACACTAATAATAATAATAACGACAGTCATCATCTTCGATAGCATCTTTCAACCTTGGTCTAAATGGTGACAATCCTCTCAAGTATTTTACATTCTAATGAGCTTGTCAAAATAGATCTCAAACTTCATAAGGATTTAAGATTAGACTTACCAAAAGTACTCTTGGCTTAATCCACAAGCCTACCTTCCTCAGCTTTCCTCCACTTCTCCTTCCAATCTAAACAAGAAAATGTGAATAAGTCCACAACAATATTACACACTTAATTTAAGTGCTTAGAAATGAAAGTAGGGTTTACAAGAGGCGTATGACACAAGTAGCAGACTAGGCAGGAGATCGACGCCAATTGGTGTGTAGCCGATGTAAGCCCCGTACTTGACCTTGTGAGAAGGCAAGATAAGAAGAGACTAAGAGATGGGCGTTTGGTAGGAATAGTTGGCTGAAATGTGCGGGGGCAAAAATGGCTAAGTATTGGCCATGCGTTGGTGGCACTATGCGTTGATGGAGGTAGTTTTGGCGTGGACGCAAAGGAAAAGGAAGGCTATTAGGCGTTGAAGGCTACGAGGCGTTGAGAGCCACTCTGCGTCGAAGGTCACTATGCGATGAACGCATTGAAGGCCACAAGGCATTGAAAGTTGAAGGCCACGAGGCGTCGAGAGCCACTCTGCGTTGAAGGTCACTATGCGGTGAACGCTACCATGCGTTGAAAGTGGGTATGCGTTGGTGCATAGAAGGTTGGTCGAGAGAACAATGCATTCGTCAGCTATCCGACGGTGGGAGTTGGGAAATTGTAACATACAAAACTGAGGCTATGCGTTGCTGAAGCCAAGTACAGAAGGTATGCATTGATTAGATTATTATATAAAGACGAAGTGGAGTTTAAGTCGGTGGTATATATATGTAAGTGGACCGAGTATTCAATTGTTTTGATCACATTTCAGAGCTCGAGTTGATTCCATTTCGAAGCTAAACAACGGAGGGAGGTAGAATAAGGTGTTTATGTTGGTTTGGGGTGGAATTCTCGTCGTTTTCGTGGAGGAAACTTGAGCTGGAACGGAGAACCCAGCTGGTGTTATTTAATCAGAGTAACGTTCAGTTTTGGGGGAAGAACGAACTGAGGAAGCGGTGGCTAGGGTCGAAATTCTGAGGTTAGTAAGTTAACTCAATTTCTAGCAATTTTCATGAAGGATACTTGAGCCGAATTTGAGTAAATGTGTGTTAAACTCCAGGTAGAAGAGATCGGAGCTGAATTGCAGGACGATTAGGAGCGATTCGGGGTTGTTGGAGGATATATCTTAAACGGAGAGGATTTTCTTTATGAGACCTTGAGGTAAGATGAAGGACTTATGTCTTTATAAGTTTGTAGAAGAAAGAAAGTTCTGAATTTGGCCAGAATGCAATGTTTAGCAGGTTAAAGAAAGAAGAAGGAAGAAAGAAGAAAAACTGTGCTACTACGGCAGTAGTATCGCTGAGAGAGCGGGAGACTGGGCAGCGAAGCGAGTGTCGCTGGTAACGCAAGAGGGGCTTTGCGTCTCACAATTCTCGCTGAAGTCTCGCTGGGTGTCGCTCTTCAAGTAATCTCGCCAGTTTTGTTCAATCCGGGATCGCTAGTGCAGTGTTCTATAGTGTGGTTTCGCTGGTAATCTCGCCAGAGAATGTGGAGTAACGTTATTTGTGAGTGTTTTGAGGAAAAGAGAGTTTGGAGATGAAACGAGCATAGGGTTTAATTATGTATATTTAATGAGTAAAAAAAAAAAAGAAAGTCTAAGGAAAACTTAACGTGAAAAATGTGTATTTTCAGGCCAGGAAGAGCTCGGGAAGGCATATAACCCACTTAGAGCCGAAACAAGTTGTGAGTGACTTCCTACTATATCTAGTGGTTACTTTTAGCATAGTTACTTGGTAATGGATGAGTAGAAGGTTATGGTACGGTGTAGCATTTGAGTAATTATGTTGTGTTGATAAGTTTAAAGGAAACTAGATATACTATCTAAATGTAACCATGGCCGAGGGACTTTGTATGAAGGCCTAAGATAATTTGTATTTTGATACTCAGTGCTGAGGGACCACGTGTGAAGGCACTTGAGTAGTTGGGTGAAATGGATTTCAGTGCTGAGGGACCCTGAGTGAAGGCATGTGGAAATCCATCATATGTTAGCTCGTGCTGAGGGACCATGAGTGAAGGCACTTGAGCGGTGATTTGGTTGGGTTACCAGTGCTGAGGGACCTCATGTGAAGGCACATGGTAATATTGACATAGTTAAACTCAGTGCTGAGGGACGAAATGTGAAGGCACTTGAGAGTTTGCAATGCCGAGGAACATAACGTGAAGGCATTTGTATGTGAATAGAAATGAGAATTTGTACTGGAGAGTGAATGCGTTGAGCTTTGCTTCGTCACAGCAAGGGTTGGATAGTTGCCATGAAATTGTATGGATGGTGGTACTGTTTGTGATCTATAGCATAAGAGACTTAGAGATTTCTGATATACGATTTGTGGTGGTTACTATGGTTTACATTAGTTCATGAATGTTAGTAATATTTGAATGAATTTAGTCACTCACTGGGCTTTAGGCTCACTCAATTTGTTGTTTGATTGTTGTTTCAGGTAGCGAGCGTGTTCGGGACGCCTAGCCTACAGAAGTTTCTCGTCTGGGCCTACTTCGGAGCAGACCTCTGGGATAGTTGTAAATACGCAGTTTATGTCCATGTTTTGTTGATGTACATGTTCCATGGGAGTGTTGGGAGGATCGTTTTGTATTATATATGTAGAACACTTGTTGATAGGTTGTTATATTATCGCATGACTTAATAGCAAAGGTGCTTATATTTGAGATAAAGCTGGCATTTAGTTGAATCTTAAAAATCTGTATATGATTTATGCTTTAGAGACGGGCTAGAAAGTGTGTAGTTTCACACTCACTCCTAGGGATAAGGGGTATCTGGGAGGGGGGTGTGACAGCCGAAGACGCGTGCGCCACCCTGCCTTATAGAGGTTATTTTGCCTTTGCCTATGAGAGAGCTGCGGCCCACGAATGCTAGTGTGTGCAGGGCAGTGCAACTGTGCGTGATCTGTCACACATAAGGGACTGAATGGACAGTGTAGGTGTTGTGTTGGGTTGTTGGACACATCTAGCGACAATTTTTCATATTTCGTCTTTTTAGCAAGTTTTTGAGTGTTGGTGAGTTCTTTTGAGTTAAAATTCAATATTTAAGACCCAATTGACTTAAGTTATAAATGGAAGGGATTTTAAGAAAACTTAACAAATGAAGTTAATTTATTTTAGGCTGGGAAGAGTTAAGGGAGGTGTATAATCCACTAGGAGCTCAAGATAAGTAGTGAGTGACAAATTTCTATTTAAAAATAAATTATCTTATCAATATTTCTAGTATGCTCAAAGTTGTTTTTGAAACATGATTTTAAGTGTTTTTCTCGCAAGTTCATTGAGCAAATGTGAATTTCTTAGTGTGAGTTTGAAATATGATTTGTACTTGAATTTGAATTATGAAACATGCTATTATACTATGCTAAATTTTATGGAAGCTTGTTTAATTCGTGAATGATTTGTGGAATTCTGGAATTTCTTAAGCTCATGTTTATTTTTTATATACTTCCAAAAGCATGCTTTATTCTTTAAATGTTAAAGATGGTCCCCAATGCCGAAGGACATGGAGAAGGCATATGGGTAGCCTGAATATTATTATGGGACCCTAGTACTGAAGGACATGAGAAGGTACATGGGCAGCCCGAGATTATAGTTCCTATGTGCACATAGAGGGAGATTCGACGTTGGGTGTGTTAAGATTGCTCCACCCTAACTAACGTTGTTTTCGACGTTGAGTAGTTTTTAGCTTTGCTCCACCTCAACTAAGGTTATCTTAAAAACTTAAGCAAATGTTTATGGGTTTTCTATGATAAGCTACTTGTTGTTTTGCTACTTGTTTATCAAGCATTTTTTTTTGTTAAATGCTTTTAGTTAAGTACAGTTTTCTAAGCTTGTCACTCATTGGGTAATCTAGCTCATGGTTTTCTTTGCTTTTCTGTTTTCCAGGTAGCGAGCGGAACCGCGGTGCTTAGCTTACACCAACCTCATCTAATCCAGCTACATAGATTGTAAACATTGTAAATATTTGTAATTAAGACTTGACTTTGTACATAAAGGCTTTGGAGGGAGAGAACTTGTAGTCTTATAGATGTTATGCTTAAGTTTGAGGAATGAATGAAAGTGTGTGAATTATGTTTGGCATGACTACGAGTTTTAAGAATGTTGTCTGTATGAGTATTATAAACTATTTATCAAGTGTTATGATTTATGAGTTCTAAAAGGAGTACAGGTTAATAGTAGATGTCGTAAAAGAATCGATGTCAGTTGTCCTTACATCCTTTCCTAGGTTAGGATGGTAACTTGGGAGGGGGTGTGACAAGACAGACGAATATGATCCACAAGGGAAAGTCTAGAACCAACGACGAACAAAATGAAGACAAACCACGGAGGCATCAACACAAAAGGTCGGACAAGAACGATAGGTGGCAGCTTCCACAACAGATCTGAGGCATTTAACCATGAATGATGCCAACAAACACAAACGTTGTGCATATCTAATTTTCAAATTTTTGCGAAACCACAGATACACAAACAACATAATTCACATATAGCAGCTGCGAACAAGGAACAACTAGTAAACACGAATAGTGATTGGGAGAAACAAACGACACCAACAAACACCCATGGCAGAAAAAGAGGTTCCACGAATTTCAAGAACGAACCACCATGGTAGCAAACCTTCAAACGACGATGATCGCGTGGATAGAAAACCCTTGTGCAGGCAACGGGTCTGCCTCCATCAATGAGAACCAAAAAGGGTTTAAAGCAGCTAGAGTTCAATGAGACAAAAACTTAATGACCTCATTAATATCAAGATTGAAATTGTTCCCCTTGGTGAATTTGTCAATTTTTACATTCCCACCAACGATTTTGTAATTGTCAAACAAATGAGGATTTCGAAACCCTAACAATTAGCCTCTGATACTAGTTTTTAGAAATTGAAAATTAAAGAATACAAAAGAACATAAAAATAGAGAAGATCGACACACAAGTTTACATGGTTCACTAACAATATTTTAGCTACGTCCAGGCTAGAGGGAGTTCACTTTTATTAGAAAGAATGTTACAGGATTACAGAATGCTAAAGAGTTTATATAGGATACTTTTCTAAACCTAGGTGGAGAAAGAAAAGTATTTAAATAATTAAATATATCAAATACCACTTCTGTGTAAAAATTGACAAATAGACACTAACCTCAAACCTCAGGGACCAAAAGTGCATTTTGCTCATTAAATTAATATAATTAGAGTTAACCTTTCTATAACTAACGAGTAACGAGCAACTTTACATATTCTAGCCTTTTAAAAGACATTAATTATGTATAATTTCTAATTAATAGTGGCATACTTTGTAAATTTAAGTTTTGATGAGTTAAAATGGACCAAAAAAGTTTTTCAAGCATCTTGCCCTTTTAATATATTCTAGTATTTGACCGCGTGCAATGTTTGCTAATTTCAAATTGAGTGAAATATTAAATATTTTTAATGACTTAATATTAATTTTTTTTATATATAATAGGTTTGAATTTTAGTTTGTTCAATGTTTTTATGATTTTATTGTATAAAGTATCTATAATGTTGGGAAATTATCTTAAATGGCAAAACTATTGAAAATATTTACAATTAATAGCAAAATACATAGTTTATCTACGATAGACCGCGATAGATTGCGATAGACTTCTATCTGTGTCTATTTTTAGATATAGGAAAATGAACTAAAATATTTACAAATATAGTAAAATTTCACGGTCTATCTACGATAAAACTGCTTAAAATATTTACAAATAATAACAAAATATCACATGATATTTTGTTATTATTTTGTAAATATTTTAAACAGTTATTTAAAATAATTTCTTGATTTTTTATTATAATGTCTTGGATGTATATATTGGTGGTAGAATTTGAATGGTTGTGTGTTTATTATAGTAATAATGATAATAGTAATAATTTGGGGTATGATAACCATGCATTTAACACAATAATTTGTCTGTTACAACAATTAGATTGTTTTAATTCTATAATTAAAAAAATTAAATAATGACAGATGACGCATTAAAAATCAATTTAGATGATGTGTTAGTTTGGTCTTATGCCGTGTTGAAAATGTAGAGAATTTGTTCAATGAAATGCAAGTTTTTCTATTTAAAATTCAAGTGCAAATTTATAATAAGTTTCCTAGGGAGTCCAGGGTTGAACTCAAGGATTTGAGAAAAATTAATGTTAAAAACTTTTTGCTGATTTGACGTGGTTTGCTCTACACAAATACCTATACAAAAATACTATATTTTAAGAAAATCAGTGCCAACCATCTTTGCTAAAACTTTAAGCATTCATTACATTCAAAATAGTAGGAAGAAGCTTGAATAACACTATTGGGAAAAAGTTTAAGCTTTTTTTGTAAATAGGAAGTACCTATACAAAAACATATTAATTCAAAATGTTAGTAACTTTTTGCTGATTTGAACGTAATGAATGCTTAAACTTTAACCAATGTTGGAGCGCGTTGAATAACACTATTAGGAAAAAGTTGAATGGACCCTTTTTTGCATTACTTAAATTAAAAATTCCAAAATATAGAAAAGCATGAGAAATAAAATAAAAAAAATATCTAAAAAGAAAAAGAAAAAGAACAAGACGAAGACGAGAAAAAAAAGATTGTTGTTCGAGATGAGTGGAAGAAGCTTTTTATAGTTGTAGAGAATTTACAATGTGAAAATTTACAAACAAATTGCAATTTTCAAATCTTCAAAACTTCCCCGAACAGTTGTGTAATATTACGCTTTCAATTTAATCCTAATTTATAACCGCCAAAATTTAATTTAATCCAGAAAGTAATTGTAAGCATTATTAATGATATTTCGATTTTAATTTTAAACCGTTGTTTTCTTAAGCATTTAATTGAGGTGATTATAAAAAAAATTATAATAATAATTAAGGTGATTTTAATTTTAATGTTAAATGATTGCTTTGAAATGAAAAAAAAAAATTACAAAAAGTTAAGTTTCACTTTAAATTATAAGAAGGGCATATATGTAATTATTTAAAATTTGAAAGGGCAAATTTGTCCAAAAATGTTTGTTTAGAATCCTCACTCATTATAGATATAGGAGCCTTATGGACTAAAAAGATGTTTTTTTTTTATATATATTATAGATATAGAAGCCTTATGGATTAAAAAGATGTTTTTTCCAATGACATCTTTAGTCCAATGTTTGGAAAATTTGTTTAAAAGGGTTCTAAAATGAACATTCAAGATGTGTTTGGAATACCTTTTCAATTGTTTGATTTAAAAAATAAAGCATTTTGGAATAAATACAAGTATTTAGCAACCAATTAAAATGGACTTTAAAAATCGTCTTTATTTTAATTACTTCTTATCAAAAGTGTTTAAATTAAAATGAAGTTTTGGAAAGCATTTATTTTTTAAGTTAATCCAAACGGACCCTTAATTTTGAAAAAATTTTGAAGGTCAAAACTAAATTGTTACGGACTTGAAGTGCATGAATAAAATGGTTACAAATTAGAGACTAGATCGGTACCTATAAAAGTTGAGGAACCAAAAGTGCCTTTTAACCCATAATGTTTTTACCCATTTATAATTACTAAATTTATTCAAGTCTTGGAAATATTTCTATTTATAAAATGATAGAAACTAACTAGTATGTTTAATCAGCTGTAGAAGCAATCCGCATTTTGCACAACTGAAATAAATGATCTAACCAATATAAAGTAATTGGACCCAAAACAGTTGAGTACAATCACCTAGCTAATATCCCTTAAGCTGGACAAATATATACAACTCAAATCCTTGGCTCAAGTCCTAGCAAAATCTTTACACTCAACCCAATTCAAAATTACACTCGAATTACCAATAAAAAATTTGACACCATCTTCTCGTTGCGATTTTGACCTGACCTTCACAACTACATTTTTGAAACCCAAATGATACAGCACTCATTTCATTGAAATGACCTTCCGAACATGCTTCAACTATCGACCTACAAGATAATGTACATGCATTTATAACATTAAACACTAACTTAGCTTGCAACATTAAATACAACGATGCCAAAAAAAATTTCCTAGTACTATAGCAGTCAGAATTTTTCTATACTACTTCCTTTGGCTTATCATATCTCTGAAATTTAATGATGCTATAGTTGCCTAATGATGTGTGAAATTCTGAAGGGGAAAGAGCCTCTAGTACTAGAAATTTTTCATCGGTGACTCTGGTGTACTAGTAGACAATGTTTAACTCCCCTTGGCGGCTCCTGGATTGCGTCCAAACTGGATAATCATTGGCTTGCCTTTGAACACATAACCATTTACTAGATTCTGTCGAAACAATGAGTTTGGCATATTAGATATTTAGCTTATATCTACCGGCAGAATAAAACAAACCAAAAACAAATAATACTACAGCCTTCACCTTGAGATATTTGGAATAGCAATTTTATAGGATTTCAAACAAAAGAGCATCGAGAAGAAAAGTATACACAGTAATTTGTAAGGCCTCCAATTGTAAAAACATATCTTAGGAGAGGTAACATGGGAAAAGTTGGGTCTGACAGTTATTTATCTTATGCATCTTCAATGAGCACGGGAATAGGGACATTTGCATTTTCCTGAGGTTCTAAAATGGGAGAGAGATACCACATACCAGCCCTCTCACTACGAAGCACGGACACTTCATTTTAATGGTGGTATCAATGTCAGACACAGATTCGTTTTGTCACATGGGGATGCATCCAAAATGCCAATTTGCATGTCCTATTTTTGTTTTTCTAAAAAAAACATTCAGACACGTTGAGACACAGTAAGGATACGAGAAAGATTTAAGAAACAATTGTTTGAAGTATGGGCCCAAATTTGAAGCCCAATAACTATCTTTTTAAACAAAGATGAAAAAGAAAAACATAAAACCTAAAAAGTAAAAACTAAACATTATATAACATAACCTTGTCAACTCCCCTCTCACTCTTGTCATGCAATTCACGGAAACGAACAAGCACGGTAGTCTTATAAATAACCATTATGGGTTGGCCTAGTAGTAAATAGAGGGCATGACATTGATAAAGGGCTAAGAGATCATGAGTTCAATCCATGGTGACCAACTATTGGATTTAATATCTTACGGGTTTCCTTAACACCCAAATGTTGTAGGGTTAGGCGAGTTGTCTCGTGAGATTAGTGGAGGAGCACGTAAACTAGCCGAGACACTCACATAAAAGAAAGAAAAGGAAAAAAGAAATAGTAGTCTTCTCAATTCTCCTTCTCATTGGAGCAAAAGTTGTCGCCGACGCTGCTGTTCTTTGTTCGCCACCGATATGTTCTAGCCTCAATCTTCAAACTCTATGATATCAACTATCAAGTATGTTTTTTTTCTAAGTCTATAATTACCAAGTTACCCACCGTCGTCCGACTATCTTCAAAGTTCAACCTCTTTTATAAATGTATTTTTAAGCCACTGCCCCATGGTCGTATGCCGTTTTCCAATCTTCAAACTCTTACATTTATATATATTAGCCAGTGTCATTTACCAATCCTCAAACTTCAAACTTTTTCTAGATTTTTTTCTTTAAATCTATCAAGTTAACCATTGTCGATCTTCAAAGTTGAAACTCTAAAACTCTAATATATATATTTTTTCCTTTTGAGTGTATCAAAGTTGGTCATTGTCATCTTCAATCCCTTCTGCGTTATATATATATATGTTGTTTTTTTTCTTTGCGTTGTTTGGATAACATCTACGAACTCTAGCCACTACCAATCATCAAATGGTTCCATAGAATCTACCCCCTTTGAAGATGATTCAAAACCCCTACGGCAATATGTGACTAAGATTCAAAAGTTAAATAATGGGTGGTGGAAATTTTTCATGGCAATGCAACTTTTGTCATGTCACAAAGAGTCCATAACCAAGAATTATCACTTGTTGAAGATAAATAGTCAAGGAGTTGGGTCGTCTTTAAAAGTCACTCCTAAAGATATAGCTAATATGCTAAATTTTGAAAATGAAACAAACATTCGAATAGAAAGAAAAACTTCTAAAATAGTTTCTTTGCCACCTAAACCACCCTAAGTCATATCAATCAATAGTTTGAATGATTTTTCCACTGGTAGCTTCGACTTAGAGAACAAGAAAAGAAAGGGTAGTACAAATGCACTTGAAAAATCATTCTACAAGACATCACAATACCAATTGGATGCGCTTATTGCTCAAATGTTCTATTTTGTTGGCTTGTCGTTTCATTTAGTGAGGAATCCACATGTTATAGGTATCTTTACTTATGCCGCAAATAATCTGTTGTCAGGATATGAACAGGATATGTGCTTCCTGGATTTAATATGTTGACGACAAGTCTTTTTCCAAAGAGAAAAGGCAAATATTGAAAGATTATTAGTACCTATGCAAGGTGAATGGCATAAAAAGAGAGTGAGTATTGGGAGTGATGGATGGAGTGACTCACAAAGGAGCTCATTAATTAACTTCAAGACCATTTTTTATGGTGGATTGTTCGTGAGATCAAAGATAAATACTTCATTGCAAATTTGATGAAAGAAGTGATTATTGAAGTTAGATATGAGAATGTTGTTCAAGTGATAACTGATAATACTCCTAATTGCAAGCAAAGGTGCAGGACAAATTATTGACGCACAACTTCCGATGATTGTATGGACACCATGCACAATTATCGAATTTCCATCAACATTTCCATAAAATTAGGACCTTGACATTTTGTCGACATTGATATTTTAAACTTTGGAGCATGTTTATGTACAAAGTCAAAACTATTAATATAAAAATGGACTTCTAATTTTAAAGAAAATTTCATGGGAATAATTACAACTATTACACATTTGAAAGTGCAATGAATTAAATTTTTACAAAATTGAAAGTATAAGAGCACATTACAATCAGGGACTAAATTTTGCCACCTCATGAAAGTTCAAGAACCAAAAGTGATTTTTAACTTGCAATTCTTTTACTTATTTATAATTTTTATAATCCTCGAAAATTATGCTTCGTTAATTTGTCCTGCACCTTTGTCAATAAGAGCATTATCTATTATCACTTGTGACCAACTTCATTAATTGTCCTTCATCAAATTTCCAATGAATTACTTATCTTTGATCTCACCAAAACAATCAATTGACTTTAGAGACGTTGGTTTGCCATAAAAAATGGACATGAAGTTAATCAACGGCCTCCTTTGTGAGTCACTTCATCCATCGCTCACAATACTCCTTCCTTTTTACGTCATTCACCTTTAATAGGTACCGATAATCTCTCAATATTTGTCTTTTCTCTTTGGAGAAGACTTGTCTTTAACATTATTATATACAGGAGACATATATTCCAACAACAGATTGTTTGTGACATAAGTAAAGGCACCTATAAAATGTGGATTCCTCGTTGAATTAAACGGAAAGCTCACACAATAAAACATTCAAGCATTAAGCATATCCACTTGGTCTTGTGATATCTTGTTGAATGATCTTTCAAGTGCACTTCGACTTGTATTGCCCTTTCTTTTCTTGTTCTCTAAGTCAAAGCTACTCAGTGCGAGACTTACTCACATTAGCTAAGGGTGGCAAAGTAACATTTTTAGGAGTCTCTTTCTATTCGAATGTTTGGCCCATCTTCTAATTTTTGCATATCAGCCGTATCTTTAGGAGTGACATTTAGACAGGGCCCAACTCCTCACCATTTATCTTCAACAAGTGAGCTTTGACTCTTGTATGTGAGCTCTTCTTTGTGACATGATAAAAGTTGCATTTCCATGAAAATTTTCACCCCATCACTTAGCTGTTGAATCTTAATCCACTATAGGAGTTCTAAATCATCTTCAAAGGAGGTAAATTCCATGGAACTATTTGATGATTGACAATGGCTAAAGTTTGTAGATGTCATCCTAACATTTAACAAAGAAAAAAACATATATAACTTAAAAGGGTCTGAAGATGTCAATGGCCAACTTTATACACTTGAAAATATATATATATATATATATAAGAGTTTCAACTTTGAAGATCAACCGTGGCTAACTTTGATAGATTTAAGAAGAAGAAAAATCTAAAAACACTTGAACTTTGAGGATTGGAAAACGACAGTGGCTAATATATATATATATGAAATGATACATGTAAAAGAGTTTGAAGATTAGGGGACAACGTATGACAGTGGGTAAAAAGAATATATAAAAGATGTTGAACTTTGAAGATAGACAGTAGGCAATGAGTAACTAGATAATGGTAGACATAAAAGAAAAAAGAAAAGAAAAACTTAATAATTGATATCAAAGAGTTTGAAGATTGAGGCTAGAACACATCGGCAATGAACCAGAAATAGCAGCGGTGGTGAGTAAAACACGCCAACAACATCTTCTGCTCTAGTGTGAAGGAAAACTAAGAAAACTATTGTGCCTGTACGTTTCCATGAATTGCACGATAAGGGTAGGAGGAGAGTTGAAAAGTTAATGTTTATTTCGTTTTTACTGTTTAGGTTTTGTTTTGTTTTTTTTTTTAATTTTTTATAAGTTTAAAAAGAAAGTTATTGGCCTTTAAATTTGGGCCCATACTTTAAACAATTGTTTCTTTAACTTTTTTTCAGTCATTTCCAAGAAGTATCCTTACTGTGTCTCAACATGTCTGAATTTAAAAATTAAAAAAAGTGACACGTAAATTTGCATTTCAGACACGTGTCCCCTGCGTGTCTGGACAAACTTGTGTCTGACACTGATACCACCTTACAATGAAGTGTTTGTACTTCATAGTAATGTACCAATTATGAGCCAGCTGCATAGAACTTAAGTTAAACAAAATCTCCTCTAACTTTCATTTATATTGCAACAACTCAAACATCTAAAAGAACAATTACTCCATAATTCCACAAAGTGGAGGGGAATTCTGGTTGTTCCTAGACAACCACGAGCACTCATGATCAATATGTCAAGTGAATAGTGATCAAGAAAATACATGGATCGAAATAATCAAATACATACCAAAGCATGTTGTGCAAGCTCAACCGATGGAAATGTTACAAATGCTTGGCCCCTCATTCTTCCCTCCTGAAACTCAGGTCATAATTTTATACAATCAGATGAGCAATCACTATTTTCTGCTCTTTCTTCAAGAAACTTTCTAACACACATTGATAAGAGATCATATTACACAAGGTTGTATTCTTTTGAACTAATGATAACCTAGGTCATATTTAATTTGATTTTTTTCCCATGGTTTGTAACTTGCATTGCATCATTCAGATACCTTTTTTATTCTTTCTTCTTTCTTTTCCTTTTTCAGAGAAAAATTTTGATACAGGTTTTGTTCTTTTGATAAAGGGTCATACATTACACTCTGATCTTTGCAACACTATCATGCTAACAGGACAATTTCTCCCTTCCTCAAACTTCTAGGGAAATGTCCCTGAGCAGGGTCAGCAAGAGTCCAAGACTAATACGTTTGACTTCAAATCTTTGGAGTTCTTTTTTTCCTTTTTTCCTTTGAAAAGAAAACGAGACCTTTGATTGATATAATGAAAAGAGTCTAATGCTTAAAATACAATAATGCAGAAACTGAAAATGAAAGTTCAACTGAAGGATACAAACTAAATTAAACCAAGAAAATGAAAGCATTCTAATCCTTGGGAGTATTTTTACCGTTCCATGCTTTATAGTATTAAAAATCTAAGAAAGTGTATTTTACTACTTTCTATATAAGTCATTGTACGTTAGTACATCTCACACTTCAAAAATAATGACCAAAGTGAGATTTAATGGTATAGAAGAGTTGGACAATTTTACTAAACATCATCTTTTTTTAATTTTTTTCAATCACAGATGTATAGCATTTCTCGAGTGTGGAGAATCAACCTAGGCAATCTTCAGCCGTATCTTTCCATAATAGGCTTTGTCTAAGACTTCCCTTATTTATGCTTGCCTTATCTTTGTAAAAGCTGATGCCTAATAATAAAGCATATTATACATATTATTAGCTTCCCAGTTCAGACAATGAGGCAACTTTGCAGATGTTTCTGTAATGCTCTTCAAGTAATCAGAGAAGAAATTACATAATTCTCGATTATTCAAAAACTTATTGTCAAACTACACATCTGACAACAATACCTAACCTGCATTAGCTTCACAGTTAGAGCGGACTTGGCTTCATCAATACCTTCAAATAATGATCCTACAAAATAAAAACCACCTAGTTAAAACTAAACCTCTCATTGGAAAAGATAAGCACCATAGAAAATTTTAAAATTTTAAAAGTTGGCAAAGAAAAGCATTAGAAGAATGTGAAAGTAATGTTTTTCCATGCATCAAAAGACCAGATATATAGGCCTATCCTAGGGTTACAATGAGGTGGAATTCAACTTATAATTGCACATTCTCGAAATCTTCAAATTTACATCTCAACATATTGATCTAACAAAAAGCCTGTGCATAGTTTTAGCAATTTTTTTTTGAAAAGGAAACGAACTCTTCATTAAGTGAATGAAAAGATAGAAACAAGATAATGGATACAAATAAATAATAAATAGAGAGGATGGATCAGTAAGTGCACCCGGGCATCTCAACTAGGTTGACACCCCCATAGCACTCTCATCATATCCAATACAAAAGACCAAAATCTTCGATAGCAAGAAGCAAATACAAGGACAAAGGGAAATAACAAGGACCAACAACAAGTAAATCCAAAGTCCGACAGAACACCAAAAACCTAGACTAGGTACAAATCAGCAATTGGCCAGGACTGGTTCCATATTTCAGTGTATGGTTCTCACATGGACTTGGTATTGCAGGACGTTATATATATGCCTTGTAGTGATTGCCTATTGACAGAGGGGCCATACATGTTTCATTTACTAAGACTTCTGCCCCTCTTTTTTTATCCAGCCCACCTTCTAAGGGCTAGGATGACCATCAGTCTTTAGTTTAAGAGCTTAAACAAGCTTCTTCGAAACCATATTCTCATTGCTTCCACTATCCATGATAATGTTGCAAATCTTTCCTTTTATCGTAAACCTTGTTCGAAATAGCTCATGCCGCTGGAGCATTGTCACCGTGGTTGGTGCTAAAAGAATTTTTTGGATGACACAAGACAGTGCATCACCATTATCGGGCTCTGCATAAGCAACATCTTCACTTTTGCTCATCAAGATTGCTTTCTTCTTGGTCTTCTTGCCTTTTTGAATTCTAAGATTTTTCCCTTTGAGGGCAACGTTGGAAAGATGCCTGATTTTGCCACACCTAAAACATTTCCTAAGGTTAGGCTGATTATAAGGGTTATTTTTAAAAGAAGTATTGTTACTCCCTTTCTAGTCTGCTTCAGATTTATTTGTTGTTGTCTCTTTGTCCTATGCAGAGCTGACTTGAATCGCATTCTTGGTAGGGTCTTTTGCAATTTTCCTAGGTTGTGATGAAGCCTTTTCCCAATTATTCTTCCTACCCGGCCAGCGCTTCTGCCTACTGTTGTAGCAAAGGACACAACTTCTGCAATGCTCATTAGGGGTTGAAGGTGAAGCTTTTCCTTAATATCATATCACAACCCATCAATATAGCGAGCAATATATTGGTTCTCACTTTCCACTAGGTTGTTTCGAGCACTGAGTCGATGGAATTCTTCATTGTACTCTTCAACATTTCGTGTACCTTGCTTGCATTGTTGAAATTGATTGTACAACAGCCTTTCATAGTTGGTTGGAAGGAATCTTTTCCTTGTTAACTTCAGCATTTTCGGCCAACTAACAATTGGTCGTTTTACCAAATACTTTTCAGTTGTGTTGGACTTGGTCCCACCAAGCGGAAGCACCACTTTTTAGCTTAAAGACTAAGAAGCACAGACACTTTAGTTTGGCTAATGTATCTGTGTCCGACACGTGTCGGACACTTGGACACTCTGACATTTGTTGGAGACATATCGAACACTTGCATTAGAGAGCGCTAGTAAGTAGACTAAAAGGACATATATATGACAATAATAAAAAAAAATTGAGTGTAAAATACATCAAACTAATTTTTTAAGCATATAAATGCATCAACTCATTAACTTTGAATTTTCTAATGGTATAAAAATGATATATATTTTTAAAAATGTATATTTTAATAAATGTGTTCTTGTCATGTCATTGTCCTAGATTTTAAAAAATGACATCGTCGTGTTCGTGTCATATCGTATTCGTGTCTCGTATCCGTATCCGTGCTTATTAGTTTAAAGCAAACAAGTTTGACTTTTCTATCGTCCGGGGTTCCCTATAATTAAAGAAGCTTTCTACGTTCTTAACCTAATCTTGACATACTTCAATGTTCATACACCCACTATAACAAGGGAGGTTAACTTTTATCTTATACTCGGACTCGTCTCCATGGCTGCCCACTATAAGCTGCACGAGGTGGGTGCCAATCTTGAAAATATTCTTGGTCATTCTCCTGTGATATGGTTGATCTTGGAAATTTTCTAGGTACTAGAGGTGCTCCTCTTGGTAAGGAGGAAATCTATGGTAATAATCTTGCATTGGGTTTTCGAAATCTTCCACATCCAAAAGAGTGAATCTTTTTTTGAAAAAGGAAGCGACCTCTTCATTAAGATAATAAAAAGATACAATCAGTATAAAAGATACAAAACAGAGACCTAAGGATCAGCGAGTGCACCCAGGCATCTCAACTAAGTTAACACCCCCTTAGCATCCCCATCATTTCCAATACATAAGATCAAAATATTCTAGACCAAATAAGCAAATTACAAGCAAGGTTGTTAAAAACGCACGATTCGCGATACGTATCGTATGATACGTATCAAAACGAAGCCAAAACGATTCAACTCGTGATTTTGAATCGAAAATCTCATGTATCTCACGGTTCAAGGTTATGAATCGTGCGAATCGTGCGAATCGTGCTAATCGTAATGTTCCGATTAAGTTTTTAGAAGGAAAAAAAAAATACCATTTTCGAGTTTCATCGCGCGGTCGCCGGAGAAGATGGGTTCTCTATCGAGTTGCAGCACGCCAGACAGGAGAACGAAGTCGATCGTCACTAGAAGCATCCATTCTCCTTCTCTTCGAGTTGCAGCACGCCAGACGGGCGAAGACGGGCTTCATAGTTCGCATTTTACAGCCGGATCAGTGGAGATTGGATAAGAAGAAGATGAAGCAGTTCGCACTTGCAGCCGGATTAGTGGAGATTGGAGAAGAAGAAGATGAAGAAAAGAATAATGCTAGCCTAGAAGAAAGATAAAAAAAAAAAAAAAAAAAAAAAAAAAAAAAAAAAAAAAAGTTTGATTGTGGCCGGCATGTGTTTTCAGTTAAAATGTCCTTTCATTTTCAGTTTAAAAAAAAAAAAAAAGAAACATTAATTTAAAACTTTAAGTCTTTTCGTTTCCCAATTCTTTTTTTAAAAAAACAAGATAACATTTAATTCCTTCATTTTCCCATCTTTTTTTAAAAAAAAAGGTTTTTTTGTTTTCCTTTTCTTTTATTATTTTATTATTGTTATTTTAAATAATATTATTTTAATGTTGTTATTATTGTCTTTTTAAATAAGCTTTTCACCTCTATTCAAAACACAACACATTTCATTAAAAAAAATAGTAAATTGGAGAGCTATTCTCATTTCTCCGTGGCAATATTTGAAGATCAACTAAAGGTTAGAATTTTTTTTTTTCCTTTTACTTCCTTATTAGTTATTAGACTATTAGTTACTATTTTATTGGGAAAAAAATGGTAGAAGGGAGTAAAGAGAAAAGTGGGGATTCAACATGGGACCATTGTGTTAAAGTAGAAGAAGGCAAAAATAGAAGACTCAAACTAAGATGTAACTACTGTGGAAATTCTTATTGGGGAGGTATTTATAGGATTAAGCATCATCTAGCACATACTAAAAAGGATGTTGCTCCATGTACTAAAGTTTCAGATGAGGTTCGAGATATTTTCAAGAGTTTGTTGAATGAAAATTAAAGAAATAAAGACAGAGATGATTTTCATGATGTCATGATACCGATAGTAAAAAGAAACTTATGATGAGTGCTTTTGGTAAAAGCATACAAAAATCTAGTTCTGTTACCCTTAATACTATGTGGAAGAAAGGTGACAAAGAGAGTGTTTGTGGAGATATTTCTAGATTTTGGTATGCAAATGCACTTTCTTTTAATTTGGTCAAAGATCCCTACTTCAAAATGTTAGATTCTGTTGCTTCATTTGGCCCTGGATTGAAACCTCCCTCATATCATGAGGTTCGATGTACTTTTTTGAAGAAAGAGGTGGAAAGAATCAAAATGGAGTTGTTAGAAAAGTATACAGCCAAATGGAAATCATCAGGATGCACATTGATGTCCGTGGTTGGACGGATGGGAAGAATCGATCAATTACAAACTTTTTAGTAAATAGTCCCAAAGGCACTATATTTCTGAAAAGTGTGGATACATCTAGAATATACAAAAGTGCTGATAATTTGTTTGAACTACTAGATTCAGTGATAGAAGAGATTGGGGAAAATAATGTAGTTCAAGTGGTAACAGATAGTGCATCTGCTTATGTTAAAGCTGGAGAAATGTTAATGGCTAAACGTAAACAACTATTTTGGTCTCCTTGTGCCGCACATTGCCTAGACTTGATTTTATCTGATATTGGTGATAGCCCTTACATAATGATATAGTGTCTAAGGCAAGGAAAGTTACTATTTATATTTACCAATATTCTTGGGTTTTAAACCTTATGAGGAAGTATACTAAAGGGAGAGAATTGATAAGGGCTGGTGTGACACGATTTGCAACTTCTTACTTGACTTTGCGAAGCATAGCAGAAAATAAAATAGGTTTGAGGGCAATGTTTGGATCTGAAGATTGGCAAAGAAGCAACTACTCAAAGAAGTCTGACGGGGTTGACGTAATGAAAATTATTCTTGCTGATTCAAACTTTTGGTCATCAATAAAATATTGTTTAAAATGTGTTATCCCCTTGGTAAAAGTTTTAAGACACGTTGATGGTGATTCGAGACCTGCAATGGGCTATATATATGAAGCAATGGACAGGGCAAAGGAACAGATTGAGAAAATTTTCAACAATATTCAGAAACATTATAAACCTATTTGGGATATAATTGATAAGAGATGGGCTATGCAACTTCACAAGCCCCTACATGCCACAGCATATTATCTTAACCCAAGGTTAGAACCTATGTATTAATTTTTAGAATTAGTAATTTCAGTTTATTAGTATTTTCTTTTTTTACTAATTACTAATTAGGTTATAAAAATTAATACATAGGTTCCATTATGCTCCTAAATTGAATGCCGACTATGAGGTCAAGATGGGACTTTATCAAACTATTCAAAGAATGTGCCCTTCACCAATGGTCAGAGAAAAAATTGATAAGCAAATAGACCTATTCCATAATGCTGAGAATATGTTTGGAATCGATATGGCAGTACAAATGCGCCACAAAAAACAACCAGGTACTAACTTAAATTCTAGAAAGAAAGACATTAGTTAGAGTTGCAATTTTCTAAGATGTTATGACTAAAATGTATGTGAATTGTATTCAAGCATTATGGTGGGAATCCTTTGGAGGAGGCTGCAAAGAGCTCCAAGATCTTGCTATTAGAATTCTTAGCTTGACTTGTAGTGCAACAAGATGTGAGAGAAATTGGAGTACATTTGATCAGGTATGGTATTATGAAAACCAAATTTCATAAAAACTAGGATTAATATTAAAATATTAACATGAATTGTTTTTAGGTGCATTCAAAGAGAAGAAATTGTTTGGAACAACAAAGGTTGAGTGCACTTGTGTTGGTGAAATATAATCTTCGGTTGGAAGCAAGACATAAGAAGAGAACTTAGAAGGAGAATCATATGATCCTATTTGTCTATCGGATTTAGAATCTGATGATGAATGGATTACAAAGAAAGAAGATCCGACATTACCAAATGATAGCTCTTGGATGAATGTAAATGATTGTTTTGACATGCAAGAAATTGAGAGCAACAAAAAGAGAAAGAGGGGTAATGATCTTTTTATATGTTAGTTATTATTTTTTTTTTCTAAGTTATAACCTTTCATATTTATTTTTTGATTTAGGACTTAAACATCTATCAAAAAACTATAAGAGTGACAAAGGGAAGGAAGTTATTGAACTAATAGAAGAAGAAAGCAATAGGGAAGAGACACATGAACAAGACAATGGCGAACTATTAGCTGATAATGATCTTGAAGATATTGAAGTCAATAGTTAAACATTGAAACTTGGAAACAAAGAAATTCTATTATTTTTAATGTTTTTTCATACATATTTTGAAGTTGGATGTTAAGTTAGTTGGATGTTTTCTTTTTTTAGCTGTTTTGAACTTTGAAGTTAGTTTATGTTTTTATTTTGAATTAATTTAATGCATGACTATTTATCTCTATTTTAAGCTTTTATATTTATATTTATATGTATATGTTATTTACACAATTAAAACTTCCGATACACGACACGTTACGATACACGATACACTAAAATTAACATTTCGATATACGTTCGGTTTTATGATTTAACAACCTTGATTACAAGTACAAAAGTGAATAAGATCATGCTACAAACAACCCAACTACTCCAAAAACACCAAAATAACGAACTAGACACCTATCTTAGAAAAACTAGGAAGGGGGGAATATAAAAACCTTCCAATTAATGTTGATGTCTTGGATGGAGACGTCTTTAAACGCCCTTGGAGAGAGAACACCATGAGGAAGCATTTAAATGAGCCGTCTCAAATCTGATCGCCCAAGAGGAAGCATTATTGTGAAACACCCTCTGATTCCTTTCAAACCAGGTTTCTGATAAAATAGCTTTGACAGCATTAGTCCACAGCAATTTTGGCTTTAATTTCAGCTTAGGTCCGAGCAGCAGCTGCAACATATTTTCCTTGAATACTCTGAACACCCAGCTTAAATTAAAGCTGTCAAACAGCCTAAACCAGCAGTTTTTGGCAAATTTACAGCTGAAGAAAAAGTGTTGTAGGTCCTCATGATCTTTCAAGTAGATGTGACAAACATGAGGTGATAGGCAATGAGAAGGAAACTTTGATTGTAGCACCGAAGCATAGTTTAATCGCCCCTTTAGCATTATCCAAACGATGATATTAACTCTCTGAGGGCCTTTGGATTTCCAAAGGGTTCCTTCTAGTAGTTTACCAATGGGGGAGGCCTTGGAGAGGTGTTTGACAAGGGAGTTTACTAAGAAAATTCCATTGGCTTCTAAATCCCACACTCGTTTGTCATTGTTTGTTGTAATGGGAAATTTTGAAACAAGGCTAAGGAGGGATTGAAAGTCAACAACCTCCTCTTCCTTAAGTGCTCTTCTAAAATTAACGGACCAAGATGAAAGAGAGGTGTCCCAAAAGTAGGCGATAGCACCACTTTTTGTTCAAAGAAATTCTTAAAAGTCTCAGAAAGAGGATATTAAGAGGTGATTTATCCACCCAAGGGTCAAGCCAAAAAGCCACTCTTCTTCCATTACCAACTTTGTAGACGGCCAAAGCCTCAAACTTTTAGCCAAGACCTTGAGATGCTATTCCACGGGCTACGAAGACTATTCTTGACCTCTCCCCTTGTGTGCCATCCGAGCGGACTTCTTCCATGAATGAAGCGCACTACTTGACACCAAAGGGAGTCTTCTTTGGCTAAGAGAGCAATATTCTTTGATTTCAAGCCGCTGATTCCAAGGCCACCATCGGATTGGTTTCTAGTAAACAAGTCCCATTTAACTAAGTGATTCAACTTACCCCCTTTGTGTCCTTCCCAAAAGAAGTTCCTCATCACATGTTCAATGGTTGAAATCACCTTGCATTAAGCAGATGGACATATAGTAAGTGGGGAGATGTGAAAGGACTGATTTGCAAAGAGTAACACACCCACCTCTTGACAAATTATATATTTTCCACTTATCTAATTTGTCTTGAATCTTTCCAATGATCGGATGCCAAAAAGCTTCTTTTTTAGGGTATCCTCCTAAAGGTAAATCGAGGTACATGATAGGGAGGTATTCAACCTTACAATTGAGCTTAGCTACCACTGAAATCAGCTTGCTATCTTCGATGTTTATCCCACAAAGTGTTGATTTCTCCCAATTAACTTTTTGTCCCGAGCACCACTCGAAAAGTTCTATGGCCTTTCTTAAATTTTCTAGCATAGCGACATCATATTTGCAACATATCAAAGTGTCATCCACAAATTGGAGCAAAGAAACATGGACAGCATCCTTTCCAACGATGAATCTCTCATATTTGCCCTTATCATGCAGCCTTGATAATAATCTGCTAAGCACCTCACTAACAAGTAGAAAGAGGAAGGGTGAGAGGGGATCCCCTTGCCTAATGCCTCTAGAAGCTTGTATTCTTCCCCTTGGTCTTCCATTGATGAAAATTGAGAATTTTGGGTTAGACACACAACCCATAATCCACAATATCCACCTAGGGTCAAAATTCTTTCCAACTAAGACTTTCTCAAGGAATGCCCAATCTACATGGTCAGAAGCTTTTTCATCCATCCTTTCTTCTTTTTGATTTTATACTCCTCAACCACTTCATTGGCTATGAGGACCGGGTCAAGAATTTGTCTTCCCCCAATAAAAGCACTCTGAGTAGGGGCGATTATTCTTGGCATTACTTTCTTTAGTCTTTCCGCTAAAACCTTGGCCACAATCTTATAAACTGAAGTGGTAAGGCTAATTGGTCTGAAATCCTTCACTAGGGTGGCGTCTTCCTTTTTCTGGATCAAGCAAATGTAGTTCTCCCTTACACATGAATTTAATTTTCCATTTTCGTAAAATTCTTCAAACAAATTCAATAAAGAGACTTAATTTTTCCAAAATTTCAGGAAAAATTCTACTTGAAACCATCTGGGCCCGAAGCTTTGTTTTTTCCCAACATCTTTAGTGCATTTCTAATTTCCTCCAAGGAGAATCAAGAAACCAGCATCCTGTTATGATCTCTATTAACTACCAACCATTGGAAATTGAGAGGGAGTATTCTATCACCTCGGATTTTAGAGTATAATGTGTTGTAGAACCTCAAGATTAGCTCTTCTATTTCCTAGTAGGAAGTTGTTACTGCCCCTTGCTCATTGATCAATTCAGAAATCAAGTTTCTTCTTTTCTTGGCTGACAAGAACTAGTTGAAAAATTTTGAATTTTTGTCACCCCAAGCTTAACCAATTCAGCTTGCATTAGGTTTCTTTCGTCAATGCGGTAAAGTGACAATAGTTCTGCCTTAAGTGATAAACATATCTCTCGCTGTGCCATCTTCCTCTGAATTTTCAGCCTCCAATTCGTGGGTTTCAATTTCATTTACGAGCCCTTCTTCTATTCTCTTTTTTTCCTTTTCAAAGTTACACTTCCAAATCTTCAAAGCAGCCTTTACTCTTCTAAGTTTATCGAAAATAACAAAGCCAGCCCACCCTTGTTGCGCTTCCAGATCAAGTGAATTTTCCATTACAAGGCAGCATTCCTTCAAGTCTAACCAGCTGTTGCAAAATCTAAATGGGGGAACCCCATTCAAAAGATCAGGCTTCAAGCAAAATAGGGAAGTGATCGAAGATAGTGTGCACCTGTCTTGTAACTCTTGTGTTTGCAAAGGTATCATCCCAGTTGCTAGATATTAAAAATCTGTCCAAGAGGGACCGAGCTGAAGCATTTCCTTCTCGAGACCAAGTGAATCTACCATTGCTAAGTGGAATCTCCATCAGTTGTGACAAAATTATGAATTTATTAAACTTTCTCATTCCCCTTGTAGCTCTCCCTTGTGGAAATCTCTCTTGAAACCTTCTTGTGATATTAAAATCTCCTCCAATACACCAAGGCTCTTCACAGTAGGCCACCAAAGAATTCAATTCTGCCCATAAATGCTTCCTCTCACAGTAATCATTAGGCCCATAGACATTAGTTATCCAGCAGCTTTTCTTGTTAATAGTCAGACATTTGACTGATAGTGAGTACCCTCCTTCTAACACTTCGATCACCAATATCTTGCTTTCATCCCACATGGTTAAAATTCCTCCAAACCTTCCAATTGCCTCCACAAACGTCCATCCAATATCTTTGGAGCTCCACAGTTCTTTGATAATAGCCATGTCGAAGTTATCCTTCTTTGTTTCTTGGATTAAGGCTAAATCCGAATTCAATCTTTTTAAGCTTCGTTTAATTGCTACTCTTTTTTTACTTATCGCCCAAGCCTCTGATGTTCCATGCCAAGATCTTCATTAGGACTAAGCTGACAGTGAGTTTTCACCCAAGAATCAGATCACAATCTTCAATTATTGGTATCAGGTTTAGAGGAATGACTTTCTTCTCAATTGGTTTAAGAGTTGCAGCTTCCACATTATCAAGAGCTTGATCTTCCTTTGATTGGAGCAAGTTCTTCAAAACACTGCCATTTTCTGTTAGAGGGGCCTCCTTTTCTAAGTCCTCTGAGCCTAAGCATTCCAATTCATGCTTGCACTGACAATTGATTCCCCATCCTCTTCTTTGTTGTGTTGCACAACTTGGTTTTCAGGGCATGGAGTACCTCGAATAAAGATTATATTTGAGTCGAGGATCCAAAGAGTCTGAATCCAAGCCAACTACATTGTGGGGAAGAGGTCTTTGATGCAAGAATCGGTGGCCTTGTACAGGATTTTGTAAATTCAACCCAAATTGGCCTCTTCGACCGAAACCAACTTGAGGTTCGAGGTGGTTCTGCCTCTCTCTTGGGTTCTTTGTGTTTCTTGGAATCTTGGATGTCTAGGATTTCCTCTTTCTTGCAGCATTTGAGGTACAGCCGCTCATTCTTGTTCTCTGCATTGATTGGTAATATGTTCATGGACGCATTGAGAGTTAAGGTTTTGTTCTTGAATGTTGGCTGTATTAGTTTTACCTCTTTCTTGGGTAAGGAGTTCCACTGCTTTCTGTATGCCTGCCATACTAGCCATAAATCCCACCATGTTGGATTGTCTTTCCAATAGCCTTGTGTTAAGCTCGCCAAGAGAAGCTTCCACATGAGACAAGCGTCGGTTGATGGGACTGAGGAGAAGAAGATGATACTGTTGCATGTAAGGAAGGAGGGTCGGGGTCCTTGGAGGTGTTCTTGGTCACAATCAAGCACTTTCATGAATGAATAAACGACACTCAACCCTCTTTAAATAGACACAAAGAGGAAGGGTTTGTTTGCACCTAATCTACAATTAAAAATAAGAATTTAAAAACTGAATAATAAAAATAAAAGACAAAAATACAATTCAGCTTAATTAATTGGAAAATACCCAAAATGCCCCTACATCACATTCCATCTTAGCCCTTTATCAAACTCATGCCCTTTATTTACTACTAGGTCAACCTATGATGGTTCCTTTTTGCAAAAGAGTTTCAACCGGTATCAAAACCATACAAGATATGGCCACAAAAAGAATGAATGCAAGGATGGATGTAATAAAGGATCAAACAAAAACTATGATGAGTTGCATCACGAGACAAAATGAGTATCGCGCCAGTAAATGGTCATGGAACAATGTATCAGTGCAAAAACCATCATGGGTTGGCCTTGTGGTAAAAAAGAAGACATAGTCTCAATAAATGGTTAAGAGGTCATGGGTTCAATCCATGGTGGCCACCTACCTAGGAATTAACAAGTTTCCTTGCCACTCAAATGTTGTAGGGTCTGGCCGGTTGTCCCATGAAATTTGTTGAGGTGCATGTAACCTAGCCCGGACAATCACAGATATCAAAGAAAAAATCATTGAAAAGGTTTGGAAGAATGGTTGCACGAAATGATTTCTACCAGTGTGAGCAGAGGTGTGAGAGGAACTACTGTTGGTTGCTGGGACGTATTCTACAGCTAATGTTGGTGCAACAGTGAAATATGGAAACACATATACTAACACATAATTGACAAGAGATGCCACTTCTCAATTGGGATATCTGGATTCTTCCAGCTGGAAGATATAATATTTCAATCAAGCTCCGTGGGCAAGTATTTATCACACAACATTCCTTGCCATCCCTTGCTTCCAATGGGAAGATGAAGTGTCCAACTAGGAAATGGGAATAGCTCAATTTTGTTTTTAACAAGAAACAAACCTTTTATTGATACTGACTACTGTGAAAAGCTACCAAAAACAGAGCAAAAGAAAACAAACTCATAAGAAACAATCCTCAATGAACAACCAAACGAATGAGCAAGAACCATTCAAACAAAAAACTAAAATACTAGAACAACAAAACTTCTCCCACAGACAAAAGATCCGGCAAAGAAAACAAAGCCCCAAAAATCTCTAGCACCCTAGAAAGAATCAAGAGAAACCAAGACAATAAAGTCAACAGATCATCCAAAGTACTGCTACCCAGTATCAAACATAACAAAATACTTTCAACTAAGCCCAAACTTGAACACCTTGGATATCTAACATGACTCTGAACCAGGCATTGTTTCTTTATCTAGTATGATTTATCCCAAGGCCACCTTACCTATCATACTTGATGGCTCAAGCCTCATCAGTTCTCTAATGCATCAGGCTAGTTTTTTATTTATTTATTTATTATTTTTTTTTTTTTTTTTTGGTATTCCTGCTCCTTTTCCTCTAAATGGGAATGGGAACAATATAAATCCATGACACACAATTAGGAGGAAAGGCCCCGCAGGATGAATGGGAGATCTGGGTCACAAGAAGTTGTCTGTTTAAGATGTTGGCAAAAGAGCCAACTCGTTTGTGAGGGGGTTAATCAGTGTCAAGGGGCTACAGAAAAAAAGGTCAAAGGGGGAGTTCATCCATAAATATGTCAAAGGTATTTCACACGGGTACATCCCAAACCTCTACCCATCTCACAACCTTCCCCTAAAAATTTGAAACCCTACCTAGGATTCTTTCATATCTATTCTAAAGCTTAGCAGTTCAGAAAACCTATATCAACAAGAAAACCCAGCCCTTGAACTCTCCGCAGGCACAGCAAATGTATCATGGCCATTCCGCCCTCATCCAACCTTTCAACAAGAAAACCTATACAGTGACGAAGAAAAAAAAATAACCCTAAACAATTTTTGGTTCATAGATGAAGTAAGGATGGCGAAGAAAGTAGAACAAAGCCATTGTAGGGAAGACCAATGGATAGAAATGAAGAATGCTGAATCACAGGTCATTTCTGTGATTGTGATACGAGAACCTCTATATGTGTTATCTGTTTCAATTGAAAAGTTCTTTCTCTCGATAGTTGTTGATGAGGGAGATATGGATGTTGTTCGATGGAGGAGATGGGAGGGGAAGCCATGAATGAGGTTGTTGATCGAAGGGGTTAGGGGCATTGGGCATGGTGATCTCCAATGGGGATGGGCGTGGGGAAGAGAAGCAGGGTGGAGAGAAGTCGTAGAGAGATTATTTTGTCTTCTATTTCCAGTCCTTTTGAGATATTATTCGTCTGGGCGGACTTTTGCTCTTCAAAATGATCCTTCCCTTCTCCTATCTCTTCCTTTTAAAAGGGAGAAAAAGCTTCTTTGGAAGAACTACATAAGAGCTTTCAGCCGGAGTGTCTGGCAATAGAGGAATCATCGAATCTTTCAAGATAAGGATCTTTCTTTCTACCATCTTTCTAATACTATAGTTCTTTTGGCTGTTTCCTAGTGTAAATATTCCCCCCTTTCAGCATTACAGCTATAGTTTTGGTGAAGCCTAAGAAGATAAAAGGAAAATTCTCTTCAGAATCAATTTAATCCTTATTACAAATGAAAAGTCATTGCATACATAAGGGCAATGGTAGTTCTCTATTGGCAACAAACTACAGATCAAACTGCATATAAAATATACAACGAAAACTAAGAAGGAATTGAAATCATGCTTAACCAAGATTAATATGAAGTTACCCTTAATTTTGCCACATTAAATTCTCTCATATCCTATTGGAGAGGTTTTATCTAACTCCTTTAGATGGGGGCATTGCCCCTAAGAAAAAGTAAAAAATTAAAAGCTGTATTAAAGTAAAAAAATATGAAATTATTTTAAAAATTAAAGCAATACAAATTGCCCTAGGTCCGTCCTAATAACAAAGCACATGAAAATAATAAATAACAACAAATAATAAACTAAAAGTAAAAAAGTTTATCAAATAATCAACACAACAGGAAATGAATTTCCATATATGCATGATGGCTGAATTGGGCGAGGAAACTGACCAAAAATATAGTAGAGGTCATCATTCAATACATCTTTGGCTAAGTTCTTGATATACAGCACCGAAGTAGGACTCCCAGTAGTATAGTTCTGAAATATCCATGAAATTTCCAACATTATTTTTATCACAGATAAATTGTCATCATACTCGAAGGTAAATTAGGAGAAAAAGGGAGCTATATGTTCAACCCTAAACCATGGAAATCAAAGCAAAATTTATTAAACCCAGGAAAAGAAAATTGCAATAAATGTGGGATTGGAAAAAGTCTCCAATAAAGCAGAACTAAAAGATAACTGTTACAATTCAAAATCAAATCCTATTTATTTAAATTATAATTATAAAAACATTACTTAAAAAACCCAACATGCATCAACACAAGGGTAAACATTGATGTCCCATTTGCTGCCAACAAAGCAGAAACTGAAAATAGCAGAGCATCTAGAGACGCATATTTTTCTAACAAGAGACAAAAGGGCTAAGATACCCATGACCCATGTTCAAGAAGACTTTTTGAATTTTGAATTTAAAACGAATGTGGGGTGGGGGGTCAGCTAATCATGTCAAATTTCTTATGTAGTAAGCTTTTTTTCTTAAGCACATGAGGTAAGCTTTTATTTAAGAAACGTGTTTAACCATCTATAACAAAGCTCCTTGTAAGTCTTTCTTTAGGGATATTAGTTACAAGGGGACTTTTCTTCCCAATAGACCTCCTTGTAAGTTAATCTTGGTTAATCCTTGATTAGTTACATTTTAATTACCAAATTAGTTTTAACCTCTTTTAGTTATCCTTTTAGAACTCCTGTAATTCTCTATAAATAGAGAAAGTCCCCTTGTATAAGATCAACTTTTTATCCATAATAAAGACTTGTTGGTTTCTTGGAGACAAAAAACGGTCTTTCTATCTGAAAGACGGATGGGGGAGGAATTCCCCGATTATCGCACAAATATCCCTCTGGCTAGCCATTTCAACATCAAACTCCTACAGGAAGCAATTCCACATAGACCTCGCATACAGATAGCCCAACGGAGGTGATCCAGGTCTTCCTCCACCTTCCGACAAAGAATACAGCAGAAAGGACCCATTAACAAAGTCATCTTCCTAGCAAGCCTATCTAAAGTATTCACCTGACCTAGAAAAACTTGCGAGGTAAATAACTTGATTTTCTTTGGAATCTTAATCCTCCAAACCACATCAAAGACCGACTCACTAATAGGGGAAGGATCCAACAACAACCTAAAGAGAGACATTTAAGAAACGTATTTAACCATCTATAATGAAGCTCCTTGTAAGTCTTTCTTTAGGGATATTTTAAGTATTATGTTACAATTATTTTCAGTTTCCAAACTTATGTATAAATAGGCTTCCACCCCTTCATTTTGAATATCAATACAAGATTTATTCTTATTCTTCTTGGAGCATTTCCATCAATTGGTATCAGCGCATTCGATCCAAATGCGCATTCTTAAAATTGGATTAACAAACTCATAGACGCAGAAGCTTCCTCTTCAATTAAAGCTTGGGAGAACAAACTTCAGTAGAAACTGCCATGATCGAGATGAAAAATGGAGTGGGTGACTTGCAAGTTATGTTAGCTCAAATTCTTCAACATCTGGATATTTAAAGGCCAAAAGAGAATGAGGGTCAGCAAGTGCAAGGAAATCAGAAAAACAAAGGAATTCTTCAAATCAATGAAAACCTTCAAGAAGAAGGACCGATTGATGATCAAATGGGCGCAAGAATTCAAGAAAGATTTCAAAAACCCTTCAAGAATCAAATGAAAGCAAAGGTAATTGGACACAATCTGCTTGGAACTCAAAATTTGCCAGCAAGAAGAAACGTTTTCCAACCAAGATTTCATCAGCAAGAAAATCAATTAGCCAGATATATGGTGCAAGATTCAGATTCTTCCGATGAAGATGATCACAGCTACTTCGGAATTCAAGAAAGAAGGGAGAATAGATAGGGGAGATATCAAGATCAGCAAGAAGCACCAGAATACAAGATGAAGGTAGATCTTCCAAGTTTCGATGGTTGAATGGAAGGTCGAAATTTTTTTTTTGAGTATGCTAGTATTCCAGAGAAAAGAAGGTAAAGTTGGTGGCTTTTAAATTTAAAAAAGAAGCCTCAACATGGTGGGATCAACTAGAAACAAATCGCCAGTACTATGGGAAACCACCTATCAGAAATTGGCCCAAGCTACTAAGGCTGAGGAAGAAAAGATTCCTTCCTATGAACTATCAGCAGATTCTATACAGTCAGTACCAACTTTGCAAACAGGGAGATCAATCAATTTTTTATTACACTGAAGAGTTCCAATGCTTAGGTACCCACAACAATCTGCCCGAGACCGAGCAACAGTTAGTATCAAGATTCATTCTTGTTCTTCGCAATGAAATCAAAGAAGTTGTCAAGCTACACCCTCTTGCGTATTTGGCTAATGCAATTATCTTGGCTTCCCCAATCGAAGAAAATGAAGAGGTGGGCTAAAAAGACACTTTTTTTGGTTTAAAGATAGTTGATTTTTTTATAAAGTTTGAAAGACAGGGTGTAGGTGTATCATATGGTCCTCTAAGGTTTTGCTAAAAATAAGGATGTCATCAAAATAAAGGACAACAAATTTATTGAGAAAGGGAAGAAAAACCTGATTCATTAGTCTCATGAATGTATTAGGAGCATTGGAGAGGCCAAACGGCATGACCAACCATTCAAACAATCCTTCATTTGTTTTGAAAGCGGTCTTCCATTCATCTCTCGGTTTAATCCTTATTTGGTAGTAGCCACTTTGAAGATCTAACTTGGAAAATATGTAGGCGCCACCTAATTGATCCAAAAGGTTAGTAATCTGAGGAATCGAAAACCGGTACTTAACTGTAATTTTGTTGATGGCCCTGCTATCTACACTCATGCGCCAACTGCCATCCTTTTTTGGAGTTAAAAGAGCCAGAACTGCACAGGGGCTGATACTCGACTAGATGTACCCTTTATTTAGCAAATTTTGGATTTGTTCATCCAAAATATTGTATTCAGCTGGACTCATTCGATAATGAGGAAGGTTAGGAAGAGAGGACCCCGGTAAAAAATCAATTTGATGTTGGATATCCCTCAAAGGAGGCACAGTGGCTGGTGGATTGGTAATATTCGGAAATTTGGATAGTAATTCTTGAACTTCTTTAGGAAAATCCGAAGATGGATCAAGAGGAGAAATTCCTTTTGCTACTAAGCCCCACACCACAGTTGGATAAATTGTTTGCAATTAAGAATGCAAAAGAGCTTACCATTTTGATCTTTGGAAGAGTGCTGTGAGTTTGATTTTGGTAATGGCAGAAGCACAATCTTCCTTCCATGCCAAGAGAATTCATATGTATTGTCACGCCCTTTGTGGATTGCTTGAATGTTGTATTGCCAAGGGTGTCCCAACAGGATATAACAAACATCCATGTCCAAAATATCACAAATTATCTGATCTTTGTAGCTGTTTCCTATTGAAAGTTGTACCGTGCAAGTATGTGTTACTTGAGCTTAACCTCCTTTCTTTATCCAGCTGACTTTGTATGGATTTGGGTGGGGTTCCGACTTCAAATTTAAGGCATTAACTAATTTTTTGGACACCACATTTTCCGAACTCCCATTGTCTATGATAACATTGCAAATTTTTCCTTTTACCGTGCATCTTGTTTTAAATAAGGAGTGTTTTGATTTGGAGATTCTGATTTAGGGGTGAGAAGAATATGTTGAATAACACATGACACTCTATCTCCTTCATTCGGTTCCAAGAAATCAGTTTCTTCATTTTCTTGGTTGTCGGATTTTTGATCTTGGCAATCTTCATCATCCACCACGGCTACTGTTTTTCTATCAGGGCAATTATTGGATAGATGGCCACTCTTCCCACATCTAAAACATTTTCCCAAAGTTGGCCTACCATACGGATTGAGCTGCCTCTGTTTCTTGATGTATGGAGGGGTTACATCTTTATTTGAAACTGCCTCTGTTTCTTTGGCCTTCACAGAGCTATTGGCAGAGGATTTTGCAGCGGTTACCTTCCCCTTTTGCAGGTTGTTTGATGAGGATTCCCACTGATTTCCTCCGCTGAACCTCTTGGATTGAGATTCTTGTAGCTCTTCCACTGTTTCTGCCAAGGAAATTGCGTCTGTAAGAAAACCCAGCGGCTGCAGCTTAACTTTTTCTTTTATATATGACCGCAAACCACCAACAAATCTTGCTATCAGGTGCTGTTCACTTTCAGGTAAGTTGGTTCTTGCTCCCAATCAATGAAAATCTTTAGTATATTCAGTCACGGATCAAGCTCCTTGTTGAAGATTTTGGTACTGATTATAGTGTTCATAGTTAGTTGGCAAGAATCAATCTTTCATCAACCTCTTCGTTCGCTCCCAACTTGTGATTGGACTTTTGCCACATCTATATCGGTTTACCTCCAATTGCTCCCACCATGCAGAAGCACCACCATGCAATTTTAAGGCGACTAATTGAACCTTCTTATGCTTGGGGGTGTTGGCATATTTGAAGAACCCTTCCACATTTTTAATCCATTCCAAGAATTCTTCAATGTGGGGATGTGCCTAACTTGACTTTGTATTCATTCGGCTCGTGCTGATGCTGTGTTCCAGCTCTCCATCTTCTAATTTCATCGTTTTCTCCTTCCTCACTTGAAGAATCGTTGAACTGCCATTGTCTCCCACGGTGACCTTGCAATCTTAGGTGTTCTAGATGAATAGCATGGGGTTCTTGGATGTTTCTTGGTTGGTTGAACTGCCGCACATGAACATTTTGTCTTTCTTGAGGTAGATTGATAAATCTTAGCTGGTTTTCTTGATTATTCAGTGGAGGTCAAGTGGCTTGAACTTCAGTGGCGATTTCTTCTAATCGTGTCGACATTCTTTCTAGTAACCTATGAATACCACCAATGGAATCTTCAACAGACAGCAAGCGTCCGGTAAAGTTCTTGGTGATATGGCAGTGGTAGACTCTGCTTCTTTACTAGTTCCTTAGGAGTTGCCACCATTGTTCGGCTTCTTCCCTGCCATAAGCTCCAAGGATTTTTGGGGCCCTGATACCAATTGGTGTAAGACCAATTCTTGGAGAAAATTCTCAACTCAAATTGTATTTTTATTGATGATTAAAAGAGGGGAGATCCAGCCTTTATTTATAGGCAAGGATCTCAACAAACTAAAATGCAACTAACTAGCTAACTAACCGGTTATACATAGCAACCGGCTACTAACTAAAAAGATTAAAAAGTAAACTCAATTATTAATACATCAAGGGGTTAAGCAAACAAAGACCTACTCAAGAAAAAACGCATGGGAGAGACAGCAACCTGCTTCAAGAAAAACACCTATTGAAACTTCAAGAACCATATCTCTGGAAATACATTGAACCAACATTCCAAGAAAGATGATTCAATTCTAAAACAGCAACCTATTCGAAGCAATGATACAAGCGTTGCCCGAAGAAACAATAATCCCTACAATCCACCAACATTAGGGAAGTGCTTTCATTGTGGACAGCAAGGCCACCTTTCTAATGAATGTCCCCAACGCAGGACGTTGGCTGTACAAGAAGAAGAGGATGGAGCAGACGGCTGCAATTCAGAGGATAATGAAGAATTGGCTTACTTACAACCTGACGATGGTGATCAATTGTCTTGTGTGCTTCAACAAGTGCTCCTCACACCTAAATCTGAAAGCCACCCTCAGAGACACTCCTTATTCCGGACAAGATGTACTATAAATGGTCGGGTGTGTCAAATAATTATAGACAGTGGAAGCAGCAAGAATATTGTGTCAAAAAAGTTGGTTACTGCACTCAATTTGAAGGCTAAAGCACACCCTAATCCGTATAGGGTTAGCTGGATCAAAAAAGGGGGAGAAACAATGGTTAAAGACCAAATTGGAAACACTTACCAATACCAAATTACGTGCGATGTGTTGGAAATGGATGTGTGTCACCTACTCTTGGGAAGGCCATGATAATACGACAACAATACAACCCATAATGGACGAGACAACACCTACGAATTCAGATGGATGGGCAAGAAGGTGGTTCTCCTTCCCCTTGGTAAGAATGACAGCAAGCTTAAGGTACCTTCTACAACTGAAAAACAACTTTTCCATTTGTCCAGGTAAGGATCTACTATTAGAAAAAGACAATACACTTTTAGCATTTATTTTAAAACAAGACCCTTTTGAGAGTCCAAATTCTAACATCTTAGATCCTCACATATCCAACCTATGAAATGAATTTCCTACTCCATTTCTCGTTTAAAAGTCGCTTCTTATTATACATCGTTTGCTCAATTCCATTTCCCTTTTTCGTTCTAAAGAGAAAGTGATTTGGCATACCGGCATGCTCTAATAGAAGAACCCAATTCTCTGCCACCACTTAGGAACATTCAACATCATATAGATCAAATACTAGGGAGCTCCTTACCTCATTTGCCACATTATCGCATGAGTCCAAAAGAATATGAAGCTTTGCACAATGAAATCCACACCTTATTAGATAAAGGACATTTACAACCAAGCCTTAGCCCATGTGCTGTCCCTGCTCTACTGGCACCAAAAAAAGATGGATCTTGGAGGCTTTGTGTGGATAGTAGAGCCATTAACAAAATAACTATAAAATATAGGTTCCCAATACCTCGACTCTCTGATTTGCTAGACCAACTAGGAGGAGCCTCCAGTTTTTCTAAATTGACCTTAAAAGTGGTTATCACCAAATTAGGATCCAACCGGGGGATGAGTGGAGAACGACTTTTAAAACAAATGAAGGCCTTTTTGAATGGCTTGTGATGCCCTTTGGTTTGTCAAATGTCCCAAGTACGTTTATGCGTTTAATAAACCAAATCTTGTTACCATTTCGCAATAAATTCCTTGTAGTTTATTTTGATGACATCCTAACTTATAGCTCTTCCTATGACAAACACTTAGAACATTTACATTCAGTTTTTTCTGTTTTAAAGGAAAATGCATTATATACAAATTTCAAACACTTATAGCTCTTCCTATGACAAACACTTAGAACATTTACATTCAGTTTTTTCTGTTTTAAAGGAAAATGCATTATATACAAATTTCAAAAAATGTTCTTTTCTTCAATCTGAACTTTATTTTTTGGGATTTCTAATCAGCCCAAAGGGAATTAGTGTAGACCCGAGAAAAATAGAGGCAATAGTTGAATGGTCAGAACCAAAAACTACCAAAGACATCCGAAGCTTTCTTGGTTTAGCTTCATTTTATAGAAAATTCATCCCACATTTTAGCACCATTGCAGCACTAATGACAGCTTGTTTAAAGGCCAATATTCCATTCAAATGGGGGGAGAAACAATCACAAAGTTTTTCTGAATTAAAGAGAATGCTTAGCTCAACTCCAGTCCTAGGATTTCCAGACTTTAATAAACCATTTGAGGTCGCAGTAGATGCTTCTGGAATCGGTATTGGAGTTGTGCTAAGTCAAGACAAGCACCCTATAGAATTTTTTAGTGAAAAATTGAGCCCTTCCAGACAAAAATGGTCAACCTATGAACAAGAACTCTACTCTCTTGTTCGATCTTTAAAACAGTGGGAACATTACTTGCTTGGGAAAGAATTTGTCTTGCTAATAGATCATTTTTCTTTGAAATTTTTGGAATTTCAAAAGGAAATTAGCTGTATGCATGCTAGGTGGATCCAATTCATTCAAAGGTTTGACTTCGTCATTAAACACACTCCAGGTAAAGATAATAAATTTGCAGACACATTAAGCAGAAAAGGTACACTTCTAACTTTACTTCGTGGAAAAATTATAGCTTTGTCCTAGGATTTCCAGACTTTAATAAACCATTTGAGGTCGCAGTAAATGCTTCTGGAATCGGTATTGGAGTTGTGCTAAGTCAAGACAAGCACCCTATAGAATTTTTTAGTGAAAAATTGAGCCCTTCCAGACAAAAATGGTCAACCTATGAACAAGAACTCTACTCTCTTGTTCGATCTTTAAAACAGTGGGAACATTACTTGCTTGGGAAAGAATTTGTCTTGCTAATAGATCATTTTTCTTTGAAATTTTTGGAATTTCAAAAGGAAATTAGCTGTATGCATGCTAGGTGGATCCAATTCATTCAAAGGTTTGACTTCGTCATTAAACACACTCCAGGTAAAGATAATAAATTTGCAGACACATTAAGCAGAAAAGGTACACTTCTAACTTTACTTCGTGGAAAAATTATAGCTTTTGATCATCTACCTGAATTATGTGCTAATGATTTGGATTTCAAAAATATTTGGCAAGCACGGTCAAATCATATTCCAGCGAAAGATTTCCATATTTTTTATGGGTTTTTATTTAAAAAATGACACCTTATGTATCCCTCAAACATCTCTTCATGAATCATTGTTACGAGAAGCCCATTTGGGAGGTCTTGCTGGCCACTTTGGTAGAGATAAAACTTTGGCTCTACTTTCCTCTAAATTTTTCTGGCCACAACTTAAAAAAGATGTTGCTAATTTTGTTAAACGTTGCTATATTTGTCAATCTTCCAAGGGTGCTAGTTCAAACCAAGGTCTGTACTCCACGTTACCAATACCAAACAATATTTGGGAGGATCTCTCTATGGATCTCGTCCTTGGTTTACCTAGGACCCAAAGAGGCTTTGAATCCATTTTAGTGGTTGTTGACCGCTTTAGCAAAATGGCACATTTTTTAGCTTGCAAAAAGACTAATGATGCTTTAAATGTTGCCAATCTTTTTTTAAAGGAAATTGTCCATCTCCATGGTATACCTAAAAGCATAGTATCAGACAGGGATGTCAAATTCATGGGTCATTTTTGGCGATCATTATGGAAAAAATTTGGAACAAACCTCCTATATAGCACAATAAACCATCCTCAAACTGATGGACAAACAGAGGTTACAAACCGCACACTCGGCAATCTTTTAAGAAGTCTAAGTGGAGATAGACCTCGCCAATGGGATCTTTACCTTGCTCAAGCCGAGTTTGCATTCAACAATATGACTAATGGCTCAACAAGGAAGTGCCCATTTGAAGTTGTATATACTCATGTTCCTTGATTAACATTAGATCTTGCTAAACTACCCATCTATGTTGATCTTAGTGCCGAGGCTACCATTATGGCTGATCGAATAAAAACAATTCATGAAGAAGTTCAACAACACCTAGAAGCAACCAACCCTTCTTATAAGTCCAAAGCAGATAAGCACAAACGAGCTGTGGAATTCCAGATTGGAGATTTAGTAATGATCCACTTGAAGAAAAGTAGACTACCCACTGGCCAACACTCCAAACTCATAAATAAGAAGATAGGACCACTTCCTATTCTAGAAAGAATTGGCCCTTATGCATACAAGATTGATCTTCCTCCAACAGTGAAGATCAGCAACACTTTCAATGTCTCAGACATATTCCCATATCATGCTCAAATCCAATTCACTTTATCACAATCAAACCCAGGACGAGTTTATTTTCTGGGAAGGGAAGAACTGATGTAGATATTTTAAGTATTATTTTACAATTATTTTCAGTTTCAAACTTATGTATAAATAGGCTTCCAACCCCTCATTTTGAATATCAATACAATATTTACTCTTATTCTTCTTGGGTTTTAAGGTATGGATCACCCTAGTGAGGTTTGGTCCTTAGTGAGGTTTCATATTTTACTTTGGGTTTTAGTATCGAAGCTTTTTTATAGTTATTCTTTAGGTAACATCTTACTTAGTTGGAATCCCTTTCTTTAGAGGGGGTGTTTTTGTGGGTTTTTTTTTTGTATATCCTTCTATTCTTTCAATTTTTTCTCAATGAAAGTTGTTATTCTATCAAAAATCTAAAACAAAGCTCTTTTTTGTCACTAATTTGTTTATTTATAAAAAATGGAGCTTCAATGAACCAAGGAACGAGCAACATGCATTAGTTTCATACTTAAACATTGAAATATCACATGGTATGGTACCTTGAACATTGGAAGTGAAAGAATTTCTTCTGGAGGCAATTTTCCTCTCTCTAAATCTTCGAGTGTTGCATAGGGCTTAAGATCATTTGCTTCCTTTTCTCTCTCTTCACCATCATTATTAATGTTATTGACTTTTCCATCGTGAATCACTTTAGGGGCAATTCTAATCTGCAATGATTAAACAAGGGCGAAGGAATCATATAAATAAGATCATATGCCAATTAGTTACATCTTATGATAAAAGCAACCTGAATCACTGGGTTTTTCTTTTTTATCATAGGAATCTCTTTCGGAACCAATGTGGAAGGTTTCACCCCAACAGCCTCATGAGCCACATCTTTGTCTATCCCAGGGCCTACAATCGTTTCACACCTAGAACGCTTGTTTCCTGATTTTGCAGTTTTTGTAACTCCACTTGAATTATATTTTCCTTCCACATCCTGATGCAAACTTAAATCCAATTAATCAGTAAGTTCCAAGACATAATGGGAGTACAATATTATACCTCGTCTCAGCTAGAAACATTCTAGAACAAGAAACAAATAGAATATGAAATAAAATTGTACAGGAGAATTAAGAAGACAAGGACAAAGGAAAGAACATTTATCAACATGAAAAAATAAAAGACAGGATGCACCTAAAAATTTTAGATGACAAAATTGTAGATGACATCAACATCAACAAAATTGACAAAAGAAATATTGACATCATCGCCCATAGGAATAAAGGAAGGTGAATAAATTTTGCTGACACGCTCTCAGTATAATTTCAACAACAATAAAATAATTTTTTTTAGAAGTACAAGATTTATGGGGCCCAATGGATATATGGGGAAATTTATGAAAAAATATTTTTTAAGAACAAGTTTCATTTATATATGAAATTTATAAAAGATGGGAGAGGGTCCCAAACTTGGAATATCGTCAAAGAGGATATGGTTGAGGTGTCCCAAGATTTTTTTAGAATGGAATCCTTAATTCTTGTGTAATGAGACCTACCTTTATATGATTCCACCAAAAAAAAAGGGGGAGGAGGGATCTTCAACGTTGTTGACGATCAGCCAAGTAACCTCACTACAAGTCTGTACAAAATTGTTGCAAGGTCCTAGCTAAAAGACTTTGCAAAATTGTTGCCCAGGTCCTAACTAAAAGACTAAAGAGTTGTCCTCCACACCATAGCTCAAAATTAATCAGCTGATTCTTACGGAATACTCCCAACAAAAATGGTCATAATCTTATTTGGATATACCTTTAGTATTAGTCAGAGCAGACTTTTGGGCTCCAATTGAAGACAGAATTTCATCCAAGCTAGAAAAGTGAAACAATTTTACCAGCTCTAGGCAAGTTACCTCTTCTGAGGACTCCATTTCTGACTCATCACTGGACATATTTGTTACTTGAGGCCTTGGAGTGGCAGGAGGAGGAAGAGGTGGCAGCGTTAATGATGGTGATGGTGGTGCAGGAATGGAAGGTGGGAGAGGTGGAGTGGGTAGAGGCAATCGGAATGGAGCTGGAATGTTCATCTTGTTCATTAAATGCAGCACCTACAATTAAAAAACTAAGTTGTAAGAATTTACTTCAAATATGCTCCAGCAATTAAATGTATAAATTATCATTTCATTTGTAGTAACCTGAGTATAGAAGCGAGGGACAGCTATGAGGGCATTAACAATGTTGGTCAGGATATTACCATCTGGTGGAGGATAAGCATACCTAAAAAAAGTTTTTACCAAATCTTATTGAATGCACAACCAAATACAATTGTCTCCACAAAAACTTGGTAAAGAACAAACAATTTTGATCAGATCAATTACAATGGATAATGAAGAACCTAAAGTAAAATAGTACTTTTAAAGGAAACAAATCTAATCAAGACATGAAAAACAGGTGATACAGGACAAATGGTATGCCAAGAATATTTAGACATTTTCCAATTAGGGATTGTATGTATTTTCTCTTTGGACTTTTTTTTATAATGATACACCAAACTTTCTTTGAGAAAAAATGAGCCCAACCAAAGAGGACCTAGTAGCCAATATTGTATCCAAGATGTTAAACTCTTCTATGCATAACTTGCCACACAAAAAAACTGAACCTTCTTAGATGTTTACCTTCCACACAGAGGAAAAGTAGAGACATTTGACTGAAAGGAGCCAGCCAAACAACGACAAAAGAAGCTAACAGGAAAAGGTTTGGAAGGGCAAGGAGTCCAAAGGCAGATATACCCCAATCACTGAAGGGGGAGCCCACAAGTAAAGATAACAAAGCCATGACATCTTTACTCATATATTTATGATTCTTTTGAAGCATCCTTTCAAAAAAGGACCAAAAGATCCTTTAGCTTAGTCATCTTCAAGCTTTATATTGGAATCTCAAGTTGGAAAACAATGCCTGTGTCTTCACAGATAAGCCATCCACTGCCCAACCTTTTGAGGAAGCAGACCAGCACTGAAGAATCCTGTTAGACCTCCTATAATATTAACTTACAGCAGAAAAAGAAATAAAGGGAAGGGTATGGTGTGTGGGAGTGTGGCTTCTTCTAGCCAAACTTAATTAGTAGTTAATTTTAATTAGTAATTATTTATGTCTTTGTTTTATTGTGGGGGAGGGAGGTAGTTAAGGGAGGAATAGGTGAGAGGGGGAAGACAGTTTTTATGTTTTCGGGAATTGCTTATACAGCAGTTGGGGAAGGGGACTGAGGGCAGTTTCCTTGTGTAGTGTAGGGCTGTAATTTTGATGAAATTCAATAAGAAAGTTTGGTTGGAATCTTATCAAATTGGTATCAGAGCATCACCCTGGGGAAGCACGGTACAATGGCGCAGCAGAAATTTGATGAGCGGATGGAAGCAATGGATCAAGAGGTTTCGAAACTTCGCGCTGAAATTCAGAAATTTCCCGGTATTGAAGAATCTCTACTTTCGCTGTCCGTATTGAAAAGTTGGGAGTTCAAGCCGAAAAGCAGCAAATCATGTTGACTACGATACCCGTAGACTTAGCCCGTGGTCAGAAATTGCCGGCGGGGGATGAGTCGGGCAGTCGTACGACGAGTATGTTACCGCAACCGCCGATAACTGATCAAACAAACGCGGAATCTTCTGACGCGGCCATGGATCGGAGTAAATTCAAGAAGGTGGAAATGCCCCTATTCAAAGGAATCGATCCGGATGGGTGGCTATTCAGAGCAGATCGATATTTTCACATACACTGGTTGTCGGAGACGGAGAAGATGACGGTGGCGGTCATCAGTTTTGATGGCGTTGCACTCGACTGGTATCGAGCTCAGGAAGAACACGACTCTTTTACGGATTGGGCAAATTTGAAGCGTCGTTTGTTGATGCGTTTTCGTTCTGAGAGGGAGGGGTCGTTGTGTGGTCGGTTTTTAGCCATCAAACAAGAGACTACCGTGGAGGCTTATCGGAATTTGTTCGATAAATTTGTTGCACCATTGCCACATTTGTCAAATGAGGTTCTGGAAGAGACGTTCATGAATGGCCTATTGCCGTGGATCAAAGCTGAGGTTGAGTGTTGGGAACCAGTCGGTCTGGCACAGATGATGAAGTTGGCTCAGAAGGTTGAAAATAGGGAATTGCGTCGTTTTGATGTTGGTCTGGGCACAAAATCAGTTGGACGACCGCAGCTGTTTGATCAGAAGGATTCGTCCTTGCCTGCTGGGCTGAAGGAAGGAGGGAAGACGACGGAAACGCCTCCAATGAGGACGATAACATTAAGGGGATTGTCGACTGTGGGTATCAAACGGGAATGACTAGCGAGACGATTGACAGATGCTGAATTTCAGGCCAAACGTGATAAAGGGTTGTGTTTTCGTTGTGATGAACGGTATTCAACAGGTCATCGTTGTAAAAATCGCGATCAACGGGAACTTCGGGTGCTGGTTGTTGCGGATGGGGTTGACGATTTGGAAATTGTTGAAGATGAGGATTATCAGGAGGTTCAGACAGAGTTACAGATGATTAAAATAGATGACACTATGACCGCCATAGTGGAATTGTCAATTAATTCTGTAGTAGGATTATCCAATCCGGGAACTATGAAGATGAGAGGTCACATTGAAGGAGAGTCAGTTATTGTGCTAATTGATTGTGGAGCGACACATAATTTTATTGCTGAAAGATTAGTTTCGTCTCTACGCCTACCAATTGTGGAAACCTCCAATTATGGGGTAATTTTGGGATCGGGGTCCGCAATTAAAGGAAAAGGTATCTGTAATGCAATGAAATTAGTGATTGGGGATTTTATTGTCTGTGGTAATTTCTTACCTTTAGAATTGGGAGGAGTGGATGTAATACTAGGCATGCAGTAGTTACATACTTTAGGAAGACAAAAGTTAATTGGCAGAATTTGACAATGTCATTTAACCAGGATGGGAAGACCGTGGTATTAAAGGGAGATTCTAGTCTCACAAAGTCGCGGGTGAGTTTAAAAAGTACGATACGATCATGGGCAGAGCGGATCACGGATTTCTCATCGAATGTCGGTTCATGGAGGGCGGAGTTTTGTTGGCTAAATGGTATGGTATCGATGAAGTGTATACTATTTCTGAATCAATTCCAGCGGTGCTAGATACCTTTGCTGATGTGTTTGAGTGGCCGGAAACATTACCACCAAGGAGGAGTATTGAACATCACATCCATCTGAAGCAGGGCACGGATCCAGTTAATGTGAGACCTTATAGATACGCCTATCATCAAAAGGAGGAGATGGAGAAGTTGGTGGATGAAATGTTAGCATCAGGAGTTATTCGTCCTAGCACAAGTCCGTATTCGAGTCCTGTTTTGTTGGTTAAGAAGAAGGACGGAGGTTGGAGATTTTGTGTTGATTATCGAGCTTTGAATAATGTTACTATACCTGATAAGTTTCGCATTCCGGTAATTGAAGAATTGTTTGATGAATTAAATGGTGCCACATTATTTTCCAAGATCGATTTGAAGTCGGGTTATCATCAAATTAGAATGTACCCGAGAGATTGGAGAAAACAGCTTTTCGGACTCATGAGGGCCATTATGAGTTTTTGGTAATGCCATTTGGATTGACTAATGCTCCATCAACATTTCAAGCACTTATGAATACCATTTTTAAACCATATTTGAGAAGGTTCGTACTGGTTTTCTTTGATGTCATTTCAGTCTATAGTCGAACAGTAGAGGATCATGTTAAGCATTTGGAGAAAGTCTTTCTGATATTGAGGGACAATGAATTGTATGCTAATAAGACTAAATGTCAGTTTGCTAAGGAAAGGGTGGAATATTTGGGGCATTAGATATCAGGTAAAGGTGTAGAGGCAGATCCTGAAAAAGTTCGAGCAATGTTAGAATGGCCTGTACCTACAAACGTCAAGGAGGTGCGTGGTTTTTTGGGATTGACTGGGTATTATAGGCGTTTTGTTCATCATTACGGTAGCCTCGCAGCTCCTTTGAGTCAGTTGTTGAAAGGGGGAGCCTTTGAATGGAATGCAGATGCGCAAGTTGCTTTTGAACGTTTGAAAAATGCTATGATGACATTGCCCGTTTTGGCATTACCTGATTTTGATTTACCTTTTGAGGTTGAAACGGATGCTTCTGGTTTTGGATTGGGGGCGGTTTTGACACAATTGAGGAGGCCCATAGCTTATTATAGTCACACTTTGTCCCTACGAGATAGGGGGAAACCAGTATATGAGAGAGAATTGATGGCCGTAGTGATGGCGGTGCAACGTTGGAGACCTTATTTGTTGGGTAGGAAGTTTATTGTGAAGACTGATCAGCAGGCTTTGAAGTTTTTGTTGGAGCAGAGAGTGATACAACCACAACATCAGAAATGGATTGCGAAGTTGTCGGGTTATGGTTTCCAGGTAGTTTACGACCAGGGTTGGAAAACAAGGCTACTGATGCTTTATCTCATATTCCACCTACTGTCCATTTGGCTTCTTTATCAGCCCCTACTATCATCGATGTAGAGATTATTAAAACCGAAGTTTCCAATGACCCGAAGTTGCAGGAAATTATTGCAAAGTTGGAGCAGGATGTTAAGAGTGTTCCTGGTTTTGTGTGGCAACAGGGAACTTTGAAATACAAGGGACGCCTGGTATTATCTCGATCTTCTACCCTTATTCCTACGGTGTTACACACTTATCATGATTCTGTATTTGGGGGGCATTCGGGGTATCTCCATACTTATAAGAGATTGATCGGTGAATTGTACTGGGAGGGTATGAAAGGAGATGTTCAACGGTATGTGGAAGAATGTATAGTGTGTCAACGGAATAAGACTCTAGCTTTATCCCCTGCTAGGTTATTAACGCCATTGGAGATTCCTGATGTTATTTAGAGTGATATTTCCATGGATTTCATTGAAGGATTACCAAAAGCGAAGGAATATGATGTTATTTACGTAGTGGTTGATAGATTGAGTAAGTATAGTCACTTTATTGCACTGAAACATCCATTCAATGCTAAGGTGGTAGCAGAAGTGTTTGTAAAGGAGATCGTGCGCCTACATGGGTTTCCGAGTTCTATTGTATCTGATAGAGATAAGGTTTTTCTAAGTCATTTCTGGCGTGAGTTATTCAAGTTGGCAGGTACAAAATTACGACAAAGTTCAGCTTATCATCCCCAAACGGATGGTCAAACTGAAGTGGTGAATCGTAGCGTTGAGGCGTATTTGAGATGTTTTTGTAGTGAAAGGCCGAAGGAGTGGGTTGAGTGGTTACATTGGGCTGAATATTGGTACAATACCACATACCATAGTTCCATCGATATTACACCATCTCAAGCAGTTTATGGTCGTTTACCACCTCCTCTTTTATATTATGGAGATACTACTATTGTTAATTCCACATTAGATCAACAATTGAAGGAGAGAGATGTGGCATTACGAGCATTGAAGGAGCATTTACGAGTGGCTCAAGAGAAGATGAAGAAAAATGCAGATAGGAGGAGGTGTGAGGTTGAGCATCAAGTTGGAGATTGGGTGTTTATAAAGATTAGACCATATTGACAGTCAACTTTGCGACAACGGCGGAACGAGAAGCTTTCTCCTAAGTATTTTGGGCCTTTTAAAGTGTTGGATAGAATTGGGGAGGTCGTGTATCGTTTAGAGTTACCATCATTGGCATCTATACATCCGGTTTTCCATGTGTCGCAGTTGAAAAAGGTTTTGGGAGAACATCATACTATTCAACCTATGGTGCAACAATTGTCAGAAAGCCATTAGCGGTTAACTGAACCATCTGAGATTTTTGGATATCATAAGAATCCGACAACCAATGTTTGGGAGGTGTTGGTAGGATGGAAAGGGTTGCCGGCCCATGAGGTGACTTGGGAACTTTTTGATGATTTCAAACAACAATTTCCAGATTTTCACCTTGAGGACAAGGTGGCTCTTGAAGGGGAGAGTAGTGTTAGACCTCCTATAATATTAACTTACAGCAGAAAAAGAAATAAAGGGAAGGGTATGGTGTGTGGGAGTGTGGCTTCTTCTAGCCAAACTTAATTAGTAGTTAATTTAATTAGTAATTATTTATGTCTTTGTTTTATTGTGGGGGAGGGAGGTAGTTAAGGGAGGAATAGGTGAGAGGGGGAAGACAGTTTTTATGTTTTCGAGAATTGCTTATACAGCAGTTGGGGAAGGGGACTGAGGGCAGTTTCCTTGTGTTCTAGTGTAGGGCTGTAATTTTGATGAAATTCAATAAGAAAGTTTGGTTGGAATCTTATCAAATCCACAACTTGGAATCCTCTCTGTTAGACATTCGAATTGTCTCTATAGCATTGTGGAAATCCATCCATTCAAGGGTCTCAACATCTGTTAAAATTCCTTCTTAATAGCACCACCCAACCATTTGAGGAAGCAGACCAGCACTTATTTATTATTAAAATAAAAAATAACTTCTTTGTAGAGGTTATATTGTGGATTCTTAGGAAAGAAAACTTGAGCGCCCTATCTTCAATCCACAAATCCTCCTCCCAAAAATGGATTCTATCGCCTCTGATCAAATTTAATTTGTAGGTGAATCCCCACGGACCATTTGGTGGGCCAGTGATTTATAGAAATTGGAATCCTATTTCCTACGTTGAAGAGATACCTCTCAAGCCATATTTTCCATAATGACACAGACGCTATAAATGTGATAGACCAATGTTAGGAGAAAACCAACTAATACCAAATGTGCTAAGAACTTATTAAATGGAGGCGAGATAGAAGTCTCTAAAAAAGAGGAGGTAAAGATCCTCTTGGGTCTCATTACATTAGCTCTGTATCATTGCTTGAAGTCTAAGAAAGGTAGTCCTTTCATTGGCTAACGGGATTACGCTTAATGGTCTCGACCTATCATCGCTTCCTTCCTCTACTAGTTCTGGAGTCAAGTAGCATTAAAATCCATCAATTCAATAAAAAAATAAAAAATAAATAAATAAAAACCCTATGTGGGCTTTCCCTTAGTAGCACATCACTAGTATTCAGCTTCTTACATTAAACCCACACCAACTCTTATTTATGTTACATTCTTGTTAATTTTAAGCCACCACTGTAAATCCCCAATTTTATCTTCATTTTTTACGAAGTTTTAAGTTTTCACTTATGTCCCTAATTGGCATGTCCTTTCTCATATACATTATTTATATATAACAAGGAAGTATATTTGATTCGAGTAGCTACAAGCCTAGACCTAAAATGTTGATTTAGTACCTTTTGTGGGGCTCGTTTAAACTATTGTATGTCTAATTGTGTAGATGCTGAAAACTTTAATACAAATGTTCGACAGTCTAGTACTTAAAGAGCATCTTGAATTTTCAAGAAAATAATATATTAAAGAGTCATCAACTTCAACTACTCCCAACCCTAAAGAATTTGTAGACCTAGCATGCACAGTAATACATTAGAAATTATAATGTAAGATGAAAACATTAAATATTAGTAAGAGAGCACCGTACTCAAGATGAGGAGGGAATGGATAGTCCACACCAAGCCTTGCAGCAATTGGCTCACCAAAATGCAGAGGCCTAGCTCTCATACCCTCAGTATGATATTTACTCCTATGGTCCTTAGATATGGCATCTTTTGTGGTAGCATCCTCCATCTGAAAAGATGAGGATAACACAAAATCCCTCCTGGACACAGATACACTCTTTAGATTTATACTATTAAATTTGTCTAGTAGCCCTTCCCTCTGCTAAAAGTTAACCAAGAAGCTTCAGCCTGCCACCATGAATCACAATAGTATTTACTGTTGCTCAGGGCTGAAGGAAGTAGATATTGATTGATAATTGCTATATGATACTTGGCATTCCAACAACATTTTGAAGAAAGATAGGGCATAGTCAAACAAACAAACATATAATCGTTATTGTAGCAATTGTAAGTATGCTAAAGTCTTCGAAAAACACATAATAATCACGAACAAACCTTGAAGCAGCCAATGAGTGACAGACTACCGGGAGGATCGAAAAAGAGAAGTGGGGTTAGAGAGGAGCGCTTCTCGAGTTGTCCAATGAAGATTTTGCTGTGTGTGTGTGAGAGAGAGAGAGAGAATCGTATAGGCGAGCTGAGAGTGAGCGAGATTGGCAGGAAATTCAGGGGTGGGCAGGCCAGTGGTTCAACCACGACCGCGAGAAGGGGCAGGGAGAGGAAGGTTTTTTCTCTTACGGAGGGAGAAGTAGTTGGTGGTGTTAATTTTTTATTTTGGAAGCAATAACTATTTGGGTTTTGGGTTTCGAGGTTTTATTATAATATTGTTGTTGGAAAAAGCATTTAAAATAATATAGTTGTCGGCAAAATATTTAGAGAAATATTGTAGTTGGCAGAAAGTCAAATGTTGAAGGCTCGACAAATGAGAAGAAAGGAGATGGTCGAAAGTTGAAGGCTCGACCAAGTCCCTGCCTCGCCTGCCGCTGCCACAGATTCCCTATCACAGCTCGTTCGGTCGCGTCATCTACCGTCGAGATTTCCTACTACTGCTCATCCGGTCGCGTCGTCTGTTGTCGAGATTCCTTGCACGTTGTCGTCACCGGTCAGGTCCGTGAGTATGGTCGAGGGTTGAACCCTGAACCTATTCCTTTTAAATCAGATCGATCATCTTCCCTTGGATCCATTCTCTTCTTCTTCCCTCGGCTGACCTCTCTTCTGAATCCATTCTCACAAATCTCTCTCATCTGAATACTCTCTTCTCCCCAAATTTCTCTTCAATCATATTATTTTTTACTTGGGTCACTAATTTTGAAGTTTGTACATTTACTCTATTAAATTCATATTTTTTTTAAAATAATATAATTTTTTTCTCTATTCTCATACTATTCTATTTTTTTTTACAATGTTTGTTGTTATTTGGAAAGCAAAGAACCAGAAAGAGATACAATTTCTATTTGTCAAATTTCTATTTTTTTTTAAGAAAAAATAAGTTATATATTCATATTCTCATATTATTCTATTTTTTCCTAGTTTTTATTGCTGAATTTGTGAGTTTCCATTTCATTTACTACTATTTTTTAAAATATTCTTTTATATTTATATTATGCTAGACATACTATTTTAAGCTAGACATGTCATTTTAATGCTCGTATTTATTTTTTTTAATAGTCTTTGAATTCAATAATATTTATATTGATGTTATGAGTTTTTTTCTATAGTTTAATGTTCTTGCTTATATTATATTAGATCTACCATGTTAATATTATATTAAATCTACCATGTTAATAATTTTAGTATAATATTTTTATAATTTGAGTTTGCTTTGCATTTTTTATTTATAGTTTTTAAATATAAAAAGTTTGGTATACATGTTTGTTGCTTTATTATTTTAGGTGTGGGTGTGATCATTATGTTACAAAGTATACGTCGAGATTTACTCAAATATGTTCATTAATCAGCAAGTTTTCCTATAAAAACTCAAGTGTAAGCTCCTATAGGTTTCCTGGTGAGTCTAGGGTCGAACGCAGGAATTTATAATAAATTAGGCGTTGAGACTAAATACATAATCTATGTGGTGACTATACAACTATTATGTTCAAGAAGGAATTTTAAAACTATTTTAAAACAAAGTAAGACAAAATTCTAATCTTATTAGAGTTAATGTGATCTTAAGTCTAAATTAATTCAATTTAAAACCAATTTCCTAAGATCTTATGTTTGCATTCTTAATTATACGTTGACGGTTACTAATCATAAATTTTATAGTTATTATGAATTTTAATGATTAGCCCTATAACATGCTTTCTACGGTTTAATTAATTAACAATCAAATTCTAATTAATTAACCAATCCTATTACATGCATTTCATTACATAATATAACAATTATATTAATCTATGGATGTATCAAATTACCGTTTTACCCCTAGGTTACTTCTAAATCCTTAAGTACCAGTGCTCCTCTAATGAACAACCTGTTTATGGTCCAACCATTAAAGAGAAACCCTTCTTGGGCCAATGAGAGGGTACGACCCTTTGTTCAAGTCCCAGAGACACCACTTAAGGTAACACTTATCTACTTACCCTAAACATGGTAATGAGTGAATTCCATCTTGTATAATTATGTCCCAGCTCCCCACTCAATCTTGTCCCCAAGATGGTAGACATATTGAGTCGGCAAATGACCACTCTTACCCATACAAATCAAAGGACAATCCCTCGTGGACAAGAGTTCAATACTCAAGATTAAGACTAAGTTGCCTAGGTCATCCTATTGAAATAGAAACCTAACTAGTTAACGGAGTTATATCTAGCGATTACTATTTCGTGGTCCGGTCTTATGCAAACTCATTCCATAGGATACCTGATAACTTATAGAAATACAAGTTATTATAGTCTTAGAGAAATAGAGATTAAATAGAGAATCATGCGGCAGTTTATGTTGATTTTTACCAATAAATCTTTCTTTGCGTTCTACTCTTGTATTTTTATGAAGATAATGATTTTACCACTTTTTGAGCCTAAAACGCATGTTTTAACGTAGGAATGCAAACGATGTGTAGACGACTTCTTAACGCAGGACTATGCGTTAGCAATCTGTTCTTCATGGACGCATGATCTGAACGGAACGCGAACCTGTAGACGCGTTAACAACTTCTCAACGCAGGACTATGAGTTAGCAACCTATGACGCGTTGACATCAACCCAACTCTCCATGAACGCATAATGACCAAAGACGCAAGGCGCAGAGAATCAAATCAGAATCTTGAGAGATTGTCAAAAGATTGACATACATGATCTGTGGCTAAAGTGGTGGATCTAAATTGACCCGAAAATTACGCAATTAGGCGAGATAGACGCATGATATCAATTTCGCCGCTAAGATGAGAAAGTGTTGTTGATTCTCAGAAGAATTCCTAAGTGACAGCAGAGTTCTCTCCAGACCTCAACCGGAGACGAATAGCTCGAGAGAGAAGAGTCTTCCCTCCGCCTGACCACTTCACAGCAGAACCTCACGCTTCCATCCAGGCGACTCAAGACATTGACGCCTTTTCCTGCTTTCCATCTTATTTTTCTATCTTGATTTTAGATTTGTGTCAAGACATTGAGCTATCTAAAGTTGTATTCCGTTCATCAATATATAATTCTTCCATGTCTATTCATTTCTCTATGCTTCCACTTTTTACTTTGAATCCATGAGTAACTAATCTATCAAGGGTCTAGGGTTGCGTTAGCATCTAAATAAGAACCATAGTGTAACAATTGCATCTTGTCAATTGCAAACTTAATCCGACGCTTATGTCTATAGGAATAACCTTGGTTCTTAACACTCTCTTATGCGTTATGGACATATAACGCATAGCGGCTGACAACCGGGAGAAGAGTCGCAAGTATGAATAGACTATCACCATGCGTTTCCGATGTTAGATGTTAACCAACCCGAACCCTGTTTTTATCCATTCATTCAAATCATTAGTTGACTTTGCTGTGTTGCATGCCTTTCCATCTTCCACATTTTAGTTTAGTGTACATATTACCGCTTTCTTTAGATTAGAAACAAACAAACCTCCCAATTATTCTTGGTTACCACTACAATGCATATAATCCACTTAAATATAGAATCAACATAATCCCTGTGTTCGACCTCGGACTCACCGAGAAAACCTACTCCTTTGCTTATACTTGGGTAAAGGATAGGAAAACTTGACAAATCACCAACGCATAGCATTTAAGCATAAGTAAGACACATGGTATGTTCAACGCATCATCATAGCTTACTTGCACATTGTGTTAGTAAATTCCAATTCCACAATCTCATGTATAACAATACCCTCACTCGCATGTCACCTACACGAACGCGTTAGATCATTGTGTTTGTATCAAATACAAAGTGGGCTGTATGCTCACCAGGATAAGGTACCTAACCTTTTAGACTGTATCTTGAACATCGATCTCCATATGTCCCCACATACAGTTCAAGACTCATAAAACAGTTTAGGATGTTAGTTTATTGGATTGAGGGTTATTAAGACAAAACAAACAAAAAACAATCCATAATGCTTATTGAAGTAACACATCAATAACTCTTTATTAATGATTTAATTACGGTCAAATTATTACATTTACTATCTACGAGTCTTAAGGCATAAAACCCAACACACACCTTCTCCGCTGGCCGACCAAGTATGTGCCATAGTCCGTATCACACCCTATCCCGAACTTCCCTTCTGTAGCTCGAGACGGAGCATGAGGACATCAGTCATCGACTCCCCGGCCAACTCCCACTGTCGAACTTACTTTAGCTTTCTGCTTAACCACACCTCCTAGGACGATGATTTCGTTAATTCTCGACAATCCTCGAAATCAACCGACAATGGAAACTTTCCTGCTACCTAAAAAGTGAAAAACATTTGAAAGGATGAGCTAAATAGCCTAGTGAGTAACGATTTTGAAAATACTTTACTTTAACTCGGGAACTGATCATAGTGTAAACATTGTAAATAATGCGTATAAAACATCGATTCAAGTCATATCCATGCAAAAACATGCTCAAATGCAATTGTCAAATCCTATAAGTTCATTTCAGAAAAGATACTCAGAAATTCAGTTTATTTCAAACCAATTTCCTTAGTTGAGGCGGAGCGAAGCTCAACGCTACTCAACGTCGAAAACATCCTTAGTTGGGCGAAGTAATCTCAACACGCCCAATGTCGAAAATCCTTAGCTGTGTGGAGTAATCTCAACACATCAGCTCGAAAATCTCTCTATGTGCATATAGGAATTATAATCTGGGCTACCCATATGCTTTCTCACTGTACTTCAGCATTGGGGTCCCAAAACAAACCTTCACCAAGTCCCTCAGCATTGGGGACCATCAATCAACCCAGATGCCTTCTCTTGGTTCATCGATACAGCAAATCCAGGCTGTCCATATGCCTTCTCACCGTACTTCAGCATTGGGGTCCCATTTTCACAAACATTTTTCAAAAACATATGGCATTATATAAATTCACGAGTTTATAAATCTTCATAATTCTATTTTCAAGCTTTAATGCTTTCCATTAAATCATATATTAACAAACAGCATGCTTTTCATAAAACTCATTAGCAACCAACATGCTTCAAATGATTTTCAATATAAAACACATAATATGCACGTTAAAACTCATGAAAGCATAATCATATAATCATGTTTCAACATAATTTTTTAACAATGGAACTTTGTTTAAGATAAACACATTTTAAATACAAGTGTCACTCACTACGAAACCAATGTATTCCTTACAGAGAGTTATTCATTTCCAAAACCATTGATATTATTCACAGAGAAAATATTCATATTTGAAAACGTTAGGGTTACTCACAGAGAAAGTAATTGCTTAAGGGAAGTTCCCTTTCCTCCCTTCTAATTCTGCCTTCCCCGAACTTCTTGGTCGTAGGGCTGATAGTCTGATACGCAAAACAACTAATTTTTCCCTCTAACAGCAAGGTTTGGACGCAACCCTATACCTTGGATGCAAGGCTGATAACTTGAATGCAAGGTGCAGTTTTCCAACAAGGATTCAGCTCCTCTAGCTTCACTCCTTGGAGGCAAGATTCTACCTTAGACGCAAGGATCTACCTTGGACGCAGGGCAGCTAATTTTCTTCTTCTGGCAGCACTGTTGGACGCAAAGCAGCTTCCCTAGACACCAGACAACTGTTGGACGCAAGGTAGCTAGGAAACAACCTCTCTTGGTACAAAGACTACCTCTTTGGATGCAAGGGTTGATAGTCTACTCAGCCTTCTTCTTTCTCTTTTCCTCGAGAAACTCAGACTTAAGGGTGGTATCTTGTTCCTCTTTCCTCAAGGTTCTATTTATAGACTTGGAATGGAGAACTTCTCGTCCAACTTCTCCTCTCCATTTGACACTTGTTTGCCACATGTCATGCTGCATGACACACCCGACATGCATCCTGACACGCATCCCGACACCTCCTCCTTATGAGGTGTTAAGTCTAAATGAAACCATCTAGCCTTTAAAAACTCATATTGCGTACAACATGCTCCGAGACACGGACCATGCATCCAACTTAGTGCTCCTATGCATCTTTATAGTTCTCTTTTGGAGTTTAGTTTCCTTTTGTTCTCTTTTCCTTCTTTCGACCTTCCTCCACTTGACCAAGTTTTTCCCCTGAACATTTCCATGCGTTTGTGCCTCCTATTATGCGTCCAACACTTCTTTTCTTCTGCCCATATCTTAGCTACAAGCCCCTCTTTTGAATGATAAACGTCCCTCTCTGCTTGGTACTTCGTCACTTAGCCAAAATCATCTCAAAACCTTCCTTCATGCACCCTTACCTTGTACCATGCGTTTATCACTACTTTGCTATGTGTCCATGACCTTCATTCTATCCTTAGGGATCCCTTGATTGTCCCTCTATGCATCCCTAAGATGTATCCCGGTGTTATGCTTCCAACTTTTCCCTTTTACTCCTCCCATACTTAGCCGTTTTCTCAACGATCAATCTAGCATGCGTCCATCTCCTGCTTCCTTCCTTTAGGCTTACTTTTCAATCCTTCAACACAACCAAGTCCCTTTTGTAGTTAGCTCATACATCCTACCTAGTTCAAGGTTGCATCTCCTTCTTTAATTACCTCCTATGCGTTCACCTCTTCCCCCAGAGCTCTCAGTTTTCCTTACAATACTTCAACACTTAATCATTTTCTTTCCCACAAGGGATACCATGTGTTTTCTTAATCTTTTCCTTACCAAGTGTGTGCCCAACTCAACTAACTCCCAGTTATGCTTTCAACTCTTTCCAACACTTGGTGAGATTTCCTTTCTTTTCCTTAGATCATGCTTCCAAGCTTAATAACATAGTTGAGTTCTCTTAGTCTAGTTGTTTTACTTTGAAGAATTCTTAACTTCAAGAATTTCCTAACTCCACAGACTTGTGATCCAAATTTCACCTCTCTTGTCTTACTTCTTTTCCTTATAAGCCCTTTAAGCACTTAGGTCTAAAAAGTAGGGTGTTACAGTCTGAGCGTTTTCCAGCCAGTCACCGACGTTTCCGATGTTTTCTCATTTCTTCTACTGGGTGGGACGTTTTTTGGGTTTGTTTAAACCTATTTGTTTTCTGTTTTTTTTTTTCAAGATTTTTTATTTTTTTGGTTTTGTGCTTTTATCTCTTCAACATGTTAGACACTAAGGAACTCACCCCTAAAGTCTTCGACAATCGGATCCATTCCAACACTCCCACTGTCCAAATCACCACCATTCAACTTAACGAGGATACCTTTCTTCGTTGGTCCCAAAATGTTCGGATGTATATTCGTGGCCAAGGGAAGATAGGTTATTTCACCGAGAAAAAATCACTCCAAGTCTAGATGACCCTTCATTTGTTGTGTGGGACGCGGAAAACTCCATGGTTATGACGTGAATCGTTAATTCTATGGTGGAAGACATCAGTAGTAACTACATGTGCTACACTACTGCTAAGGAATTATGGGATAGTGTGACTCAAATGTATTCTAATTTGGGTAGCCAGTCACAAGCGTTTGAGTTGAATCTTAAGTTGAGTGATATACGACAATGAGGTAACTCAATTACACAATATTTTCACTCTCTGAAGAGGATGTGGCAAGAACTTGATCTATTTGATATGTATGAGTGGAAGTCCACAAACGACCAAAAACATCATCGAAAACTGTTGAAAACGGTCGCATTTACAAATTCCTTGTTGGCCTCAATGTTGAGTTTAATGAGGTTAGAGGCAGGATACTTAAGAAAAGTAATCTTCCAAATATTAACAATGTTTTTTCTGAAGTTTGCAGGGAGGAAAGCCGCAGGTATGTTATGATTGGAAAGAAGGCAGTTGACTCAGTTGAAAGTTTCGCGTTAGTGATTGAAAATACTGCAATGAAAGCTTCTGATCGATCCAACAAAACTCATGACAAGCCTCGTGTCTGGTGTGATCATTACAACAAATCTCGTCATACGAGAGAAATTCCCATAAGCATACCTTTAATGCAAATATTGTTGATTTCAGTCCACTCAAAGAGTAAATTAATCAAACCTTGAAGCTGCTAAAATCCAATTCATGGGGTAATCCTAGTGTTTCCTTGGCACAAACAGGTAATTTCCCTCAAGCTCTCTTGTGTCTAAATTCCTTTCCGTGGATCATCGATTCTACAGCCACTGATCATATGACTAGTTTCTCTTGTTTATTTGAACCATACTCCCTTGTGTATTGCAAAGAAAAAGTTTGTATTGCCGATGGTAGTTTCACATCTATTGCAGGCAAAGGAACTATTCTCCTAAGCACAAAACTCATATTGCGTTTTGTCCTTCATGTTCCTCAACTAGCTTGTAATTTATTATTTGTGAGCAAAATATCTAAGGATGCTAATTGTCGTGTTATCTTTTATTAAACCCATTGCCTCTTTCAGGATCAGGACTCGGGGGAGATGATTGGACGTGCTAGGATGATTGATGGTCTCTATTACTTTGATGAAGTTTCAACTAGTTATAAAAAAGTTCAGAGCTTAAGTAGTGTCAGTTCTCTTTCTGTTTGAGAAACTATTATGCTTTGGCATCGTAGATTAGGGCATCCTAATTTCGTTTATTTGAAATACTTGTTTCCTGATTTATTTAAAGGAATTGATCGTTCTGTTTTTCAATGCAAAGATTGCATTTTTGCCAAACATCATCAATCACCTTTTTCACCCAAATCTTACAAGTCTTCATCACCTTTTTACTTAATTCATACTGATGTTTGGGGTCCGTCTAAGGTTTTGACTAAAAATGACAAGCGTTGTTTTGTTACCTTTATCGATGATCACACTCATTTAACTTGGCTTTATTTGCTAACAAAAATGTCAGATGTAAAAGAGGTCTTTGTTTGTTTTTATAAAATGATTAAGACTCAATTTCAAACTAAAATTCTCATTCTTCACTATGATAATGGGACTGAATTTTTCAACGAACAACTAACCACCTTTTTACATGATAAGGGTATCGATCATCAAGCTATGTGTCGCGATACTCCTCAGTAGAATGGAGTTGCTGAACGGAAAAATCGACATTTGCTTGAAGTTGCTCATGCCCTTATGTTTTCTATGCATGTTCCAAAATATTTGTGGGGGGATGTTGTTCTAACTGCTGCTTACCTAATTAATAGAATGCCTACTAAGGTGTTGAATTTTAAAACTCCTCTGCAGCACCTCAAAGAGTTTTTTCCTACTGCCTGACTATTCTCAGAGTTATCATTAAAAGTTTTTGGGTGTACTGCTTATGTTCATCGACCTCTCCTTTCCCAAACTAAATTGGACCCTCGGGCCATTAAATGTGTTTTGTAGGCTATGTTCCCCTTAAGAAGGCGTACAAATGTTTTGATCCCTTGACTCACAAGTAGTTTGAGAGTATGGATGTGTCCTTCGTGGAAAATTAATCTTTTTTCAACCCAACTTCTCTTTAGGGGGAGTCATCTCTCTTTCAAGAGAATTTTTGGGACATTTCACCTCTCCCAAACATCATTAGTCCTGAAATTATGAGCTCTAGTCCTTCAATCCCAAGTGTGGAAAATTCTTCGATTGGGAGAGAAATACTACAAACAGATTTGACAGGTTAACTTGTAGAAATACAAGTTATTATAGCCTTTTTCATAGATAAATAGAGTTTAAATAGAGTTTAAATAGAGAAGCATGCGGTAGTTTATGATAAATTCTATTAATAAATCTTCCTTTGCGTTATACTCTTGTATTTTTATGAAGATAATGATTTTACCACTTGTTGAGCCTAAAACGCATGTTTTAACGCATGAATGCAGACGATGCGTTGATGACTTCTTAACGCAGGACGACACGTTAGCAATCTGTTCTTCGTGGACGCATGATCTGAACGGAACGCAAACAACCTGACGATGCGTTAACAACAACTCAACGCATAACTACGCGTTAGCAACCTACGACGCGTTGACAACCTACGACGCGTTGACATCGGCCAAACTATGCATGGACGCGTAGACAACCGTTACGGCAAGGCGCTGAGAATCAGATCGGAATCTTGAGAGATTGACGGATGATTGACAAACATGATTTGCGGCTAAAGTGGTGGATCTTAATTGGCCCGAGAATCACGCAATCAGGCGAGATGGACGCAGTATCAATCTCACCACCAATCAAGCAGATCTGCCATTAACTGCGATTTCATCATCTATAAAAGGGCAGCTCTGCGAGATGAGAAAGGTTGTTGATTCTCGGAAGAACTCCATAAGTGACAGCAGAGTTCTCTCAGACTTCAGCTGGAGACAAATAGCTCGAGAGAGAAGAGTCTTCCCTCCGCCGCACCACTTCACAGCAGATCATCACGCTTCGATCCGGGCGACTCAAGACATTGACGCCTTCCCTGCTTTCTTTCTCATTGTCTTTCTTAATTTTAGATTTGTATCAAGGAATTGAACTTATCGAAAATTGTATCTCATTTCATCAATAGAATTATCTTCCATGTCTACTCATTTCTCTCAATTGTCCGCTTTCTACTTTCAAACCATGAGTAACTAATCACTCAGGGGTCTAGGGTTGCGTTAGCATCTAACTAGGAACCACAGTGTAACTATTTTATCTTGTCAATTGCGAGCTTAATCCGATGCTTATGTCCATCTGACAAATTGATATAAGTAGTAATAATCAGACTGCTCGAGAGGGTAAGTGATTGTGGAACTCAATTGACAAGGGCCAAGTAGTGTTACCTGTCTATGGGGATAACCTTGGTTCCTAACACTCTCCTATGCGTTATAGACATATAACGCATAGCGGCTGACAACCGGGAGAAGAGTCGCAAGTATGAATAGAATACTACTGTGCGTTTTCGACGTTAGATGTTAATCAACCCGAACCCTTTTCTTTATCCATTCACACACATCTTTAGCTGAACTTGCTGTGTCGCATGCTTTCCATATTTCACAACTTTTAGTCTAGTGTACAAACAATCGCTTTCTTTAGATTAAAAACAATTCTCTCACATATTTATTGGTTACCACTGTAACGCATGAATTCCAACTAAAAATTGAATTAATATAATCCCTGTGTTCGACCTCGGACTCACCGAGAACACCTATTACTTTGCTTATACTTAGGTAAAAGAATAGGAAAACTTGACAAGACCACCAACGCATAGTAATAGAATGCATAGCATGTTCAAAGCATGACATGTTAAACGCATAAATACATCCTTTAGCACTTTGCGTTAGGCTAATTCACACAATACAATTACATCACAACAAAAATCCTGAACTTCAGTTTTACACTAGAAGAAACATAACTCAAATGGATAGAAATCAGACAGTCGAGCTAACACAGGACTAATCTAATGCTCCAGTGAATGATCCTTAAAATCCAGGTATGTCTCTCAGCCCTCCTTCTCATAATATGTTGCTTGATGTCTCTGATTTTGATATTCCAATTGCCTAGAGAAAAGGTACCCGTCGATGTATAAAATATCTCATTGCAAACTATCTCTCATATCATAGATTGTTTGATAGCCATAGAGCTTTCACATCCAAAATAACCAACCTATTTGTTCCAAAGAATATACAGGAAGCTCTAAATGATTCGAATTGGAAATTAGTAGTGATGGAAGAGATGAACGCGTTGAAACAAAGTGGTACTTGGGACATAGTTGATTTACCAGAAGATAAGAAATCAGTAGGATGTAAGTGGGCTTTCGAAAAGTACAAGGCCAGATTAGTGGCTAAGGGGTTCACCCAGACCTATGGAATTGATTATCTTGAGACATTTGCCCTGGTAGCTAAAATTAACTCAATTAGAAGTTTGCTCTCTATTGCAGTTAATTTTGATTGGCCGCTTTATCAACTTGATGTTAAAAATTTGTTTCTTAATTGGGAACTTGAAGAAGAAGTATTTATGGACTTACCACCTAGTTTGAAACAAACCTTGGGATTAAGAAGGTATGTAAATTAAAAAAAAAATCACTATACGACCTTAAACAGTCTCCTAGAGCTTGGTTTGAATGTTTTGGAAAGGCAGTCATAAGCTATGGATTCAGCCAAAGTCAAGCCGATCACACTATGTTCTACAAGCATACGAAAAATGAAAAGGTTGTTTTTTTGATAGTGTATGTTGATGACATCATACTTATAGGCAATGATGAGACAGGAATGTCCATTGTAAAGGAAAAATGGCGAATGATTTCAAGATCAAAGACTTGGGATCCTTAAAATACTTCTTTGGTATGGAGTTTGCTAGGTCTCTGATAACTTGTAGAAATACAAGTTATTATAGTCACTATTTGAATTAATTAGAGTAACTTTAGAGCTAAACGCATGATTTTGGTAGTTGAATTATTAAAATGTATTACCATGCATTGGCACCATTTACAAAAGAAAATACCTGAAAAATTATGAGCTTTTATGTTCTTAACGCAGGATTAAGAAGAAAAGAAGCACAAATAACCCTAGAGAGGAAGCTGCTGCGAGAACAAGTGGAAACCCATGTGTCGAGACCATGCGTTGAGACCATGGGTTGAGAAAAAGTAGATACAAATGCCTGGGCAAAAGCTGTCATGTCAATATGCAAAAGGATAACACATTATCATCATGGTAGAACAAATGGGCCGACGATGTGAAAAGTCTGCGCAGTAGGGCATGGAATTTAATGTAAAGGTGTCAGATCATCATGAGTTCAACTTTTCGACGCCTATAAATAGCCCAAAGCTTCTCCATTCAAAGGAGGAAAGAAACGAGTTCAAGAGGCGAAAGCTCTGCACAAATTCTCCCTCACCATAACCAACCTTCATTTCGAGCTCTTCTGAGAGAAGGATTCTGAGAATTTTCAGAGTCGTCTCCCAGTGAGTGAGAACCTTCACCCTATGCCATTTATGTATCAGATAGCTACCATCTCAAGCCTCCATGAAGCAAGACGTTGCCAATGGCGGCTTGACGTCTTCCATTTTTGTTTTATCTCCATTTCCCTTCTTCTTACTTATGTTTTATTAATGACATTCGAGAGAATGGTTTGTTTTCTTAATATAAGTTCGATTGACGATTATCTTCCATTTATTTCCATATCGAATACTTTACACCATGTGTTTGCATATTAAATGAGTTAGATGGTAGAAGCTAGTTTTTTTTTTTCTTAAGCAATACTAAGTATGTTACATCTTGATTAATGCATATCATTAGCTTGCATAGCTTTGTCTGAAAAACAAATGTAACAAGCACGACTGTCTAGCTTGAGAGAGTGGATGGTTAATCTTTAGCATTTATCAAGACTAGATGAGGTTCAGAGATGTAGTTCATCTTTTGCTAACGCAAACTTACCATGCGTCTTAGAGATAAGATTAATGTGGCGTCGAAACATCGAGAGATGGATTTACAAACTCCAAGTTTGTAGGTATGTAATTATACTTAGATATGCTTAAGTAACAACTAGCTCTTGCGTTAACTCTATTTTTATCGCATGGTTCCATTCATTCTCAACGCATGCTATCTAACACTTAAATGACATTTGACTAACCTTCGTCGCGTCCACTTCATTGTTAATTGTAGGAAATTTTATTCATTCTTTCTGTATAGTTTTAGGCACATACAAATCCTGCACATACATGTATAGTTCACCGCATAGTCATGCATCTATTCTCAACGCCTAGTTATTACAAATCCCTGCGTTCAACCCTAGACTCACTAGGAAACCTATAAGAGCTTATATTTGGGCTTTTATAGGAAAACTTGCTTATTCATGATCATACTTGAGTAATTCTCGACGCATCTTTGTACGAAAATTATAATATCTATTTATGCGCAACAAGCTATGAAACAAACTCCAACAGTCTCAAAGTGGTATTCTTGTCAATCAAAGAAAGTATATCCTTGATCTACTCAAATAGACGGGTTTACTTGGTTGCAGAAACTCCCATTGAGCAGAACTTAAAATTGGAAGCTGCAACAGAAAATAATGTAACAGAAAAGGGGAAGTACTAGAGACTCGTGGGAAGACTAATATACCTCTCTCACACACGTCCTGACATTGCCTTTGCAGTAAGTGTGGTAAGCCAGTTCATGCATGCCCTTGGGCGGGCTCATTTTGAAGTTGTCTTTAGAATCCTGAGATATTTGAAAGGTACTCCAGGTAAAGGGATACTCTTCAAAAAACATGGCCACCTGTAGGTTGAAGTTTATACCGATGCTGATTGGGCTGGTAGCACGACGGTTAGGAGATCGACTTTTGGGTATTGCTCCTTTGTTGGAGGAAACTTAGTTACTTGGCGTAGTAAAAAACAAAGTGTGGTTGCAATAAGTAGTGTTTAAGCAGAATTTATGGCATTGACCCATGGTATTTGTGAAGGCATATGGATAAAAAGATTGTTGGAAGAATTGAAATTCTCTCAGACAATGCCCATACACATTTACTGTGATAACAAGGTAGCAATCTCCATTGCCCAAAATCCAATCATTCATGATAGGACGAAACACATTGAAGTCGATAAACATTTCATAAAGGAAAATATTGATGCAGGAGTGATATGCACTCCCTACCTCCCAACAACAGAACAAATTGCAGATGTATTAACTAAATGTCTCCTTACGTGGCAATTTAACAAGTTAATAGACAAGCTGGCCATGAGTGATATCTTCAAACTAGCTTGAGGGGGAGTGTTGATTATTTCCTTTTATGTTTATATTCTCCATTGTATTTATTGTGAAAATATTTGTTGTATTTATTTTTTCCTTATTTGTAATGGTTTTTCTTCTATTTAAGAAAACCCTTGTCTAACAAAGAAGAATAAGAGAAATAAATATATTTTAGCAGTTAGAAGCTTTAATGATATGAGATTAATCAATTAAACTCTTTCATTAGATTAATCAATATTCATTGACTGTAGGTCACTCCACTAAAGACTTATAGTTGCACACTTCGCACTATAGATATATTTTTGTGTCCACGGAATTTACTAATCAACAGTAACTCGACCCTCACAAATTACTCATAACTACAAGAATTTCGTCCTCGAAATTCAGCAGGCTGTTAGTTCCTCAAAAACAAATGTGGATATTTCTTTATCATGTGCTCCTTGGTTTCCTAGGTAGCTTCTTCTACACCGTGATTTCTCCACAAAACCTTAACTAATGGAATCACCTTAGTTCTCAGAAGTTGTTCCTTCTCATCCAACACTTGAACCGGTTCTTACTCATAACTTAGATCTTCTTTTAGTTCAATCGGTTGCACCTTAAGTACATGAGTAAAATCATGAATACATTTCCTTAGAACTGAAACACGAAACACATTATGGATCTTAGACATTTGATAACTTGTAGAAATACAAGTTATTATAGCCTTTTTCTTAGATAAATAGAGATTAAATAGAGAAGCATGCGGCAGTTTATGTTAATTTTTATTAAGAAATCTTCCTTTGCGTTATACTCTTGTATTTTTATGAAGATAATGATTTTACCACTTTTTGAGCCTAAAACGCATGTTTTAACGCAGGAATGCAAACGATGCGTTGATGACTTCTTAACGCAGGACTACGCGTTAGGAATCTGTTCTTCATAGACACATGATCTGAACGGAACGCGAACAACCTGAAGATGCGTTAACAACTACTCAACGCAAGACTATGCGTTAGCAACTCATGATGCGTTGACAACGGCCAAACTATCCATGGACGCATAAACAACCATCAACGCAAGGCAGCGGACAATCAGATCTGAATCTTGAGAGATTGTCGGATGATTGACGAACATGATCTGTGGCTAAAGTGGTGGATCTTAATTGACCTGAGAATTACGTAATCAGGCGAGATGGACGCATGATATCAATCTCGCCGCCAATCAAGCAGATTTGCCATTGATTGCGAACGCATCATCTATAAAAGGGCAGCTCTGCAAGATGAGAAAGGGTTGTTGATTCTCGGAAGAATTTCATAAGTGACAGCAGAGTTCTCTCCAGACTTCAACCGGAGACGAATAGCTCGAGAGAGAAGAGTCTTCCCTCCGCCGGACCACTTCACAGCAGAACCTCACGCTTTCATCCAGGCGACTCAAGACATTGACGCCTTTCCTGCTTTCTATCTTAGTTTTTTTCTATCTTGATTTTAGATTTGTGTCAAGACATCGAGCTTATCTAAAGTTGTATTCCGTTCATCAATATATATTTCTTCCATGTCTACTCATTTCTCTATACTTTTCGCTTTTTACTTTCAATCCATGAGTAACTAATCTCTCAAGGGTCTAGGGTTGCGTTAGCATCTAACTAAGAACCATAGTGTAACTATTTCATCTTGTCAATTGCAAACTTAATCCAATGCTTATGTCCATCTAGCTAATCGATATAAGTAGTAATAATCAAACTGCTCGAGAGGGTAAGTGATTGTGGAACTCAATTGACAAGGGCCAAGAAGTGTTACCTGTCTATAGGAATAACCTTGGTTCTTAACACTCTCCTATGCGTTATAGACATATAACGCATAACGGCTGACAACCGGGAGAAGAGTCGCAAGTATGAATAGACTTCACCATGCGTTTCCGATGTTAGATGTTAACCAACCCGAACCCTGTTTTTATCCATTCATTAAATTCACCTAGCTGACGTTGCTGTGTCGCATGCTTTCCATCTTCCACAATTTAGTATAGTGTACATGTTATCGCTTTCTTTAAATTAGAAACAAACACAATTACAATTATTTCTTGGTTACCACTGCAACGCATGAAATCCATATAAATATTGAATCAACATAATCCCTGTGTTCGACCTCGGACTCACCGAGAAAACCTACTCCTTTGCTTATACTTGGGTAAAGGAGAGGAAAACTTGACAGATCACCAACGCATAGTAGTAAGATGCATAGCATGTTCAACGCATGATATGTAAAACGCATAATCATAGCTTACTCGCACCTTGCGTTGTAAATTTTCATTTCCACAATTCATACACAACAACATTTCCATCGGTAAGGCTAACCTGTATGCTGCCGGTTCAAGTCTTTCCAAGATCTCGAAGGGTCCGATATACCTTGGACTCAACTTTCCTTTCCTATCGAATCTTAGAACTCCCTTCCACAGCGACAACTGAAGGAACGCTCTATCACCAACTTCAAACTCGAGATCTCTTCTCCTGTTATCAGCGTAACTTTTCTGCCAATCCCTGGTTGACTTAAGATTTGCTTTGATCATCTCCATCTTCTCTGTTGTAATCTGAACAATCTCTGGTCCAACCAGCTTCCTTTCTCCAACTTCTCCCCAACACACTGGTGTTCCGCACGGTCTACCGTATAATGCTTCGTACGGAGCCATACCTATACTCGCTTGGTAGCTGTTATTTGCAAATTGCATTAGAGACAAATGTACATCCCAGCTACCTTTGAACTGCAAAACACAGGCTCGAAGCCTATCTTCTAAAGTCTGGATCGTCCTCTCTGATTGTCCATCAGTCTGAGGATGAAAGGCAGTATTGAACAACAACTTGGTTCCTAAGGCTTGTCGCAAACTCCTCTAGAATTTTGAAGTAAACCAAGGATCCCTGTTTGATGTCATAGTTGCTGGTACTCCGTACTGACTAACAATCTTATCCACATACATTCGTGCCAAACTATCCAGTGTATAAGTTGCTTTAACTGGCAAGAAGCGCGCTATCTTGGTCAATCTATCAACAATCACGCAGATTTCGTCAACACCTGCTAGACTTCTTGGCAAACCAAACAGAAAATCCATAGTAACGTGTTCCCATTTCCACTCAAGAATATGGAGTGGATTCAATATCCTACCAGCTTTTGTCATTCAGGTTTTACCTGCTGACAGACTAAACATCTTGCCACATACTCAACTATCTTCTTTTTCATACCTGGCCATCAGTAGAATTTCCGTAACGTTCAATACATTTTGCTACTGCCAGGATGCATAGCATAAGCCGAGCTATGTGCCTCCTCCAAAATTACCTGTTTAACTTCCACATTCCGTGGCACATAGATTCTATCATGTTTCAACAATGCACCATCAAACCTAAGCTCTTAGTCCAATCTTTGTTGAGCTTTTACTTCCTCTATTAATTTCTTAATCACAGGATCTTCTGACTGCATCCTTATAACTTCATCCACTAGCTTGGGCCTCAGTTGGAAATGTGCTAACAATGTCCCTTTATCTGTTACTTTTAAACTAGCAGCACTATTTTTGAATTCCTTGAGCAAAGTAACTCTTACAGCATTTAAAGAACTTGCCCCACCTTTGGATTTCCTACTTAAGGCATCAGCCACAACGTTCACCTTCCCTTGACAATATTCAATAGTGCAGTCATAATCTTTGATCAATTCTAACCACCTCCTTTGTCTCATGTTAAGCTGCTTCTGGTTAAAGATGTATTTCAAACTCTTTTGATATGTATAGATATGACATTTTCCCCCATACAAATAATGCCGCCATATCTTCAATGTTAAAACAACTACAGCTAACTCCAGATCATGAGTAGGGTAGTTACTCTCATGAGAACTCAGCTGCCTAGAAGCATAAGTTATTACTTTACCACTCTGCATCAACACACAGCCTAACCCCTGACGGGAAGCTTCACAGTAAACTTCAGACTCTTTACCTGACTCCGGAAGTGCTAGAATAGGTGTAGTCACCAGTCTTCTCTTTAGTTCCTGAAAACTCTACTCACACTTCTCATTCCACTCAAACTTAGTATTCTTCTTAGTCAAACTAGTGAGTGGTAGAGCTAACTTGGAGAATCCCTGAACAAATCTCCTGTAGTATCCTGTTAAACCTAGGAAACTACGTACCTCTGTCACATCTTAGGTCATTCGCACCTGACTATAGCCTCAGTCTTTTGAGAATCCACACTGACTCCCGCAGCTGATACCACATGGCCTAAAAACACAATCTGATCTAACCAAAACTCACATTTACTGAACTTTGCATACAATCTCTTTTCTCTCAAGGTTTGCAAAACAGTCATGACATGTTCAGCATGTTTCCCTCTATCTCCATAATACACCAATATATCATCAATGAACACAATTACAAACTGGTTCAGATAGGGATGGAAGATCCTATCATCAGATCCATGAATACTACTGGTGCATTTGTGAAGCCAAATGGCATCACCAAAAATTCATAATGTCCGTACCTCATTTGAAAAACCGTCTTAGGTATGTTTAAATCCCTAACTTTTAGCTGGTGATATCCTAACCTCAAATCTATCTTTGAGAACACCGACGCTCCTCTGAGTTGATCAAACAGATCGTCTATACGAGGCAAAGGGTATTTGTTACGTATTGTTACCTTATTTAACTGACGGTAATAAATACATAACCTCATTGTGCCGTCCTTCTTCTTGACAAACAGCACTGGTGCATCGCATGGAGATACACTCGGTCTAATGTATCCCTTATCTACTAGCTCCTGTAGTTACACCTTCAGCTCCCACAACTCCGACGGTGCCATACGATATGGTGCCTGTGAAATAGGGGTTGTATCAGGTATTAAATCTATAGTAAACTCCACCTCTTTATCAAGTGGCAAACCAGACAACTCCTTAGGGAACACATCTAAAAACTCCTGTACTACTGGCACATCTTCTGGTCTCAACTTTTCTGTCTTCATTTCAGTCCCATGTGCCAAGTACGCTTCACAACCCTTACTCAGCAACTTCCTAACCTTCACTGCCGAGATCACACAAGTAGGAAGAACTCTCCTTCTTCCTTTAAAGATCACCTCAACCCCATCGAGCTTCAAAAATCTCACTTCTTTCTTAAAACAATCAACATTAGCACGATACTTCGACAGAAAGTCCATGCCAAGAATAATATCAAACTGTATTAGATTCAGAGGTAACAGATCAACTAGTAGCACCACATTATCAATCACTAACTCGCAATCATAATAACCATGCTCTATAGTTACAGATTCACTGACAGGAGTATGTACTAACATAGCATCAGGCAAAAGTCTTAAACTCCTATTCACATGCAAAGCAAACTCATGGGATATAAATGAATGCGAAGCTCCAGAATCAATTAACACATGAGCATTCTTAGAACAAATAGTGAGCGTACCCATCGCCACCTCTAGAGCCTCCTCAACCTTCTATTGCGTCATGGCATACACCTTCCTTTGCTGCCTAGGTCTGGCTACCTGGCCTTTCTGTTTGCCAACACTACTACCTTCACCAACTCCTATTTCCTGTCTTGGCTGATTTACTGTTTGCGACACGATTCTCTATTATGTTTCTCTTCCTGACCTTAACTGAGGGCAATCCCTCTTGAAATGTCCTGGCTGGGCACAACTATAACAAACATCAGCCCCTCCCAAACACTGTCCCCAATGATTCTTAACTCATGAACTACACGGTGGTTTCCTTGCTGCATTAGCTATGGATTCACTAGGATGGGCAAACTATGAACCACCTATAGAAGCTGAAGTTTGAGGAAATCTCCCCTGACTTTTCTGCGTACTACCGCCTCGAGAACCACCTGCAAAATATGATCCATTGGATCGAGCTTTAAATTTTCCCTTACTAGAAACTCCTGGTATAAAACGTCATCCCTCACCTTGGTGAGGCTGCTCCCGAGATGTAATGAATGTCTGTCCAGCTCTGTTTCCTCCTCTGTCTATTCTTCCCTCTGCTAAGCTCTTCTCTACCTTTAAAGCAGCTTCAACTAGCTTAGCAAAATCTGTCCATTCTGTACTCGCCGTCACCGAAGTATGGATTTCACTTCGCAATCTTTCCTCAAAATGCTTGCACTTATCTACTTTTTCTGTTACTAATGCCAAGGCATACCTGGCCAGTTTTGTGAATTTCTTCTCATATTTAGCTACAGACATACTTTCCTGAACTAACCTTAGAAATTCTTTCCTCTTCTCATCACAGTACGACTTAGGATAATACTTATCCTGAAAAGCCTTCTTAAAATCTGTCCATGTCAAGGAACCTGCATCTGCACTTCTGTTTTCTATCAGACGCCACCAATCCTCAGCCTCTTTTTGGAGCATATAAGTAACCAGATCAAGTTTTCTATCTTCAGGATAATGCGTGACCCTGAAACATTTCTCTACCTGATTCAACTATATTTCGGCCTCTGCAGGATTAGTAGTACCCTCAAACACCTGAGCACCTAAGGCTTTAAACCTTTTAATTCCATACTTTTTCTCAGGATCGCCTTGAGTTGACTTCACACTAGCTACCAGTCTTTGGGCTATTCTATTGAAAATTTGCTCCTTCATGTTCACATTCGCCTGAGGGTTACTAGACTCTCTCTCGGAGGTCTCCCTCATGTCACCGGTAGCGGGCGACGTCTCGGCGTCTGCTTGCCTACCTCGTCTGGTTCTTCCAAGCATGTTTCTATAACACATCATAGCATCAATATATTACAAACTCATCATGCTCCTAACTACTATGCATGTTCTCACTTCCCAAAAACCTTATGCTCTGATACCAACTTGTCACACCCCCTCCCAGGCACCCTTCTAAACTAGGAGAAAGTGTGAGGACAGCAGACACCGACCCTCGACCCTCTTACGGCATCTATTGCCAACCATAAAACTTGACCATCACCTAATAAATAGTTATACACAATGATTGAACATCATTCTTAAACCAAGGTTAAGATATCATACAGACATTGCTTTCCATTCAAACTTATATATTTACATAAGTTCATCAACACAACCTGATAACTTGTAGAAATACAAGTTATTATAGCATCTCTTTTAGAAAAATAGAGATTAAATAGAGAATCATGCGGCAGTTTATGTTGAATTTCATTAATAAATCTTCCTATGCGTTCTACTCTTGTATTTTTATGAAGATAATTATTTTATTACCTTTTGAGCCTAAAACGCATGTTTTAACGCAGGAATGCAAACAATGCGTTGACTACTTCTTAACGCAGAACTATGCGTTAGCAATCTGTTCTTCATGGACGCATGATCTGAACGGAACGCGAACAACCTGTAGATGCGTTAACGATTTCTCAACGCAGGACTATGCGTTAGCAACCTATGACGCGTTGACATGGGTTACATAATTCTCCATGGATGCATAACAACTAAAGACGCAAGGCAGCGAAAAATCAGATCAGAATCTTGAGAGATTGTCGGAAGATTGACATGCATGACCTGTGGCTAAAGTGGTGGATCTTAATTGAACCGAGAATTACGCAATTAGGCGAGATAGACGCATGATATCAATTTCGCCGCCAATCACGCAGATTTTCCACTGATTGCGAACGTAACATCTATAAAAGGGCAACCCTGCAAGATGAAAAAGTGTTGTTGATTCTCGGTCCTAAGTGATAGCTGAGTTCTCTCCAGAACATAACCGGAGACGAATAGTTCGAGAGAGAAGAGTCTTTCCTTCGCCTGACCACTTCACAGCAGAACTTCACGCTTCCATTCCGGCGACTCAAGACATTGACGCCTTTTCTTGCTTTCTATCTTTTTTTTCTAGCTTGATTTTAGATTTGTGTCAAGACATTGAGCTATCTAAAGTTGTATTTGGTTCATCAATCTATAATTCTTCTATGTCTACTCATTTCTCTACACTTTCCGCTTTTTACTTTGAATCAATGAGTAACTAATCTTTCAAGGGTTAAAGGTTGCGTTAGCATCTAAATAAGAACCATAGTGTAACTATTGCATCTTGTCAATTGCAAACTTAATCTGATGCTTATGTCCATCTAGCTAATCGACATAAGTGGTAATAATCAGATTGCTCGAGAGGGTAAGTGATTGTGGAACTCAATTGACAAGGCCAAGAAGTGTTACCTGTCTATAGGAATAACCTTGGTACTTAACACTCTCCTATGCGTTACAAACATATAATGCATAGCGGCTGACAACCGGGAGAAGAGTTGCAAGTATGATTAGATTGTCACCATGCGTTTCTAATGTTAGATGTTAACCAACCCTAACCCTGTTTTTATCCATTCATTTAATTCACTTAGCTGACTGTGCTCTGTCGCATGCCTTTCCATCTTCCTCATTTTCGTTTAGTGTACATGTTATCGCTTTCTTTAGATTAGACGCAAACCTCTTACAAATATTTTTGGTTACCACTACAACGCATATAATCCACTTAATTAAAGAATCAGCATAATCCCTGTGTTCAACCTTGGACTCACCGAGAAAACCTACTTCTTTGCTTATACTTGGGTAAAGGATAGGAAAACTTGACAGATCACAAACGCATAATAGTAACTTAACTTGCACATTGCGTAAAGAATCAGCATAGTATGTTCAACGCATAGTATGTGAAACGCATAATAGTAGCTTAACTTGCACATTGCGTCAATATAATTTCATTCCACAATCCGTTTTACAACAAGTTTTTTGGCGCTGTTGCCGGGGACTTGAGATCTGTCATTATAACAAGTTTTTGGCGCCGTTGCCGAGGATTATTGCATTGATTTAATTTATTTTTTTTTTTGGATTATTTTTATTGTAGGAATTCCTCAGTGAAAGGCGTATTGTGAGTTTCTCCTCTGCCAGAAGCTCCAAACAGTATCTGAGTGACGGGAGCAATCCAGAACTCAATAGTGACCCTGAGATTGAGAGGACCTTCACCCGAAGGACAAGGTAGAATTGAAGAAGGACCAATTGTAGCTTGGACCTGATTCACACGGCTAGTGAGGAATTGCCTGCATAAGCAGGAGGATTATTGGATATGACTTACTTGCATGCTGAAGATATTCTTGACAGAATTTCGTGGAATACCAATAAGTGGGTGGACGACGGATATGGATTTCGCTCCACCGATAGAAGGCAAACGCAAGCTGGAATGCTTGAAGCTGATGTTGCCACCAATCTCTAAGTGTAGATGATAACCATGACATCTCTGCTGAAGACAGCCTTGGATAATCAAGGTAGATCAGTTGCTGCGATGAACGCGATGAATCTGACAGCGTCTGTAAGCTGCCCGCAGTATGGTGCGGGGCACTTGTATGACATGTGTCCCTACAACCTCTAGTCAATCTGCAATGTTCAAAACAACCCCTACGGTGAGACGTACAATTCGGGTTGGAGGAACCACCTTAACTTCGAATGGGGTGGAAATCAGCAACAAACGCAGAGGGTTGAGCAGCACCGCAGAGAGGCAGCCCTCCTGGCTTCAACCAATGGAATCAAGGCCAGTATCATCAGTTTTCGAGGGATCCGCAAGCGGACGCATCATCCTCATCATCTTCCATGGAATCTCTCTTACGAGAATATATCTATAAAAGTGATGCGATGCTCTAGAACCAAGCCACTGCAATTCGCAATTTAGAAGTCCAATTGGGTCAAATTGCAGAGGCGCTCAAAAATGAAACGCAAGAGCATTGCTAAGTACAACCGAAGTTCCAAGAGGAACTTAGAAGAACAATGTCAAGATGTGACATTAATAAGTGGGAAAATTAATCCCACAGCGCAAAATGGGGGGACGCAAGGAAACTTGCAACCTGTAAATGCTCCCACAACAAGTCAACCGATGGAGAGTACCATGTATAATGTCCATCATCCATCATCTTTCACCAAATCACAAGAAGAGGAAAATGAAGAGCGGAGAGAAAAAGCAACGCAGGCAGAACCTGCGTCTATATATAAAGATATCACTCCTGGACGTGTCCTGATTAACATCCAAGGAGAAATATCAACGCCCCGCGTGGGTGATCAGGTAAAATTTAATGTAGTTAACGCACTGAAAGATCCTGATCATTTCCAATCTTGTTAGACGAACGCGGATATCAATGAGAAGACAAGACCTGTGAACGCAGCGTTGAAAGATGAAATCCTCAAGGACGATGAAGATGGTGAAGAGGATGAAATTAAATTACTCTCAGATCCAAAATTTGAGCAATAATACAAGTTATTATTATCTTTCTCTTAGAAAAATAGAGCTTAAATAGAGAATCATGCAGTAGTTTGAGTTAAATTCTATTAATAAATCTTTCCATGCGTTCTACTCTTGTAAATTGATGAAGACAATTGTTTTGAAGCTTTTTGAGCCTAAAATGCATGCTTTGACGTAGGAACGCAAGCAACCTGTGGATGCGTTGGCAACCTCTTAATGCAGGACTATACGTTGGTAACCCATGGATGCGTTGGCATACTTGAACGCAAGAACCCAAGTTATCCATGGACGCATATCAACAAGGCAGCGGAGAATCAGATAAGAATCTTGAGAGATTGTCGGGAGATTGATATGCTTGATATGCGATGAGAGTGGTGGATCGAAATTAAACTGGAAATCACGCGATTAGGCGAGATGGACGCAAGGCAGAAATTCAGCCTTCAATCATGCAAATTTGCCAGCGATTGCAACGCAACATCTATAAAAGGGGAAAACCTGAAGGTGAAAAGGTTGTTGAACCTCTCGGAAGAATTCCTTAGTGACAGCAGAGTTCTCTCCAAACGACAACCGGAGACAAATAGCTCGGAAGAGAAGAGTCTTCCCTCCGCCTAACCACTTCATAACAGAGTTCACGCTACCATCCCGGCGAGCTCAAGACATTGAGAAGCCATTCCATGCTTTCTATCTCTTTCTTACTTATGTTTTAGTCTATTAGCAAGACATTGTATTTTCTAAAACAGTTATTCCGTTCATCAATCTATACATCTTCCATGGCTATTCATTTCTCATCACTTTCCATTTGCTGTTTATTGTCCATGAGTAATTAACTCTCTTAAGGGTCACGGGTTGCGTTGTCATCTAAATAAGAACCGTAGAAGACTATTTCATCTTGTCAATTGAATTTTTAATCAAATGCTTATGTCCATCTAGCTAATCGATATAAGTAGTAATAATCAGATTGCTCGGGAGAGTAAGTGATTGTGGAATTCAGTTGACAAGGCTAAGAAATGTTACCTAGACATAGGAATAACCTTGGTGCTTAACACTCTCCTATGCGTTGTAGACATATAACGCATAGCGCTGACAACCGAGAGAAGAGTTGCTGGTATGAAATAGATTTCACTATGCGTTTCCGAATTTAGATGATAACCAACCCCAGCCCTGTTTTTACCATTCATATAATTCAATTAGCTGCTTTTGCTGTGTCGCATACCTCTCCATCAAACCACTTTAGCTTAGGTTTACTGCTTTGTAGTTAGTTAAACGCATCACTTCTCACCACCTTTTGTAAACGCATCACTCAAATAATCCAACTAATTATAGAATCTGCATAGTCCCTGTGTTCGACCTCGGACTCACCGAGAAAACCTCATTCTTTGCTTATACTTGGTTGAAGAATAGGAAAACTTGACAGATTAGTAACGCATAGTATTAAGCATGTTGAACGCATAATAAGCTTAATAAAGATACGCAAGATAAACATTATAAAACAATGCGTGCAAAACATCGATTCAAAGTTATACCCAATGCAAAACATGCTCAAATAGCATTATCAAATCATATATGTTCACTTCAGGAAAAGATACTTAGAAATTCAGTTTATTTCAAACCATTTCCCTTAGTTGAGGCGGAGCGTAACTCAACGCTACTCAACGTCGAAAACATCGTTAGTTGGGGCGGAGTAATCTCGACACACCCAACGTCTATCATCCCTCTATGTGCACATAGATATCGTATCTTGGGCTACCCGAGTACCTTCTCGAGTCCTTCAGTTTCGGCCCCATATACGAGATTTCGGCCACCCACCTGCCTTCTCCGAGTCCTTCAACATTGAGGCTATCTCCATACTCAGGATAACCACATGCCTTCTCCGGGTCCTTCAGCATTGGGAACCATTTCTATATCCCAGCTACCCACATGCCTTCTCCGTGTCCTTCAGCATTGGGAGCCTTTTCACAAATATTATTAAAAAACAACATGCTTTGGAAATAACATAATATAAATTCACAAGTTTTAACATTTCAAATCTTCACAATTTCATTCACAAGCTTCAATGCTTTCCATAAAATCATAAATTAACAAACAACATGCTTTACATTAAACTCATTAAACAACCAGCATGCTTCAAATGGTTTCCAATGTAAAACACATAATATGCATGTTAAAACCCGTGAGATCACAAATATACAAACATAATCTTTTCAGCAATAATACCTTGTTCAAAGTAAACACATTTTAAATAAAATTGTCACTCACTACTTGTCCTGGGCCTTTAGTGGGTTATACACCTTTCCTAGCTCTTCTCGGCCTGTAATAATACATTTCCCTTTATTAGATTTCCTTAAAATTTCCTTTAATATAACCAACAAGTTTTAAACATTTATACTTGTCCAATTGTTCACCACCGAGACCAAATTCCATAAGAACAATTATTAATGAGCGAGACTCAACCAACCAACGAGACTAGACTAGCGAAACTGAGCTGCAAACAAAACTATACCAGCAAGATTGTGAACTAGCGAGACTAGCGAGACTTGGTTGATCAGCTAGATCAGCGATACCGAGCGAGAGTTGTGAGACGCAAGGCCTCCAGCGACACTAGTGACACTCGTCTCGCTACTCACCCTTATACCTTTGGTGTCGTTGCTTTTCCAGCGATACCCGTATACCACTGCTTTTGCCTTCACTTCTGTTTTTACTTCTATCTGTTAAAAGTCGTATTTCTAGCCTGAATTAGAACTTCTTCCCTTCTACAAACTTGTAAAGAGATGTGTTTTCTAGCTTACCTCAAAATTCCAGAGCTTATCTTCTCTTCGTTCGACAGATATTCCCAAATTACTTTGAGCTGCTCCAAATCACTTAGAAAATCCGTATCAGTCGCTTCCACCTAGAATTTAACGTATTTCTCTTCATATTCAGCTCAACCATCCTTCACAAAAGTTGTTAAAAATTCGGTTAACTTACTAACCTCAAATTTTCAGCCCTAAGCTTGATATCCACAGCTCGCTATCTTCCAAATACAAAAGCTTGCTCAGATTTCATGACAGCAAGCAAACCTTCTGTTCCAGCTTCAATTACACCACGAAACCGACCAAAATTCTACTCGAACTTGCCTAGACTCCTTCTTCTATGTCTCTTCATTGCTCAGCTGAAAAATGGAATCGGTTGAAGCTTTTAAAAATGTAAACAATGATCGAAAACGCAACTTTACATAGTTAAACGGTTGCCGACTTTCTTCCACTTTCTTTCTCTTTTTTTTTTTTTTTATATTTTATTTATTTTCCAATAAACAAAGTGACTCCTTCACCATATGCATGCAACTCCCTTGGCAAACTTGGACACTTAGCTTGGACGCATAGTACCATGCGTCTGTCCATAGGCTTTCTTGAACACATGCTTCACCAACGCAACCCCTTACTAACATCAACCAACGCATGGCAACTTGCCCAACGACCTCAACAAATGCATATCACCAACCATCACCCATGTTCAATCTCATGGACGCATACCTCAACCAAGCCAACGCATAGCCACTTGCTTGCCATCTTCCAAAGATAAAAAGTAGGGCTGACAATTCTAATCGATTTTAACATGGCAATCGGGGAGAAGGTTGCTTCATAGTCCACCCCCTCTCTCTGAGTATAACCCTTTGCCAATAGTTGAGCCTTAAAGTTTTGTACCTAACCGACTTGGTTTTCTTTTCTTTTGTATATCCATGTGCAACCAATAGGTTTTAGCCCATCTGGTTGATCTACAAGTTTCTAGACTAAATTGAAGTACATAGACTCCATTTTGGAGTCCATAGCTTTGATCCATTTGTCTCGGTCTACATCATTCATTGCCTATTTATAGGTCGATGGACCCTCTATGCCATCATCATGTATGACGACTTGGATTTCTATTAAACCCATGTAACGGTTGGGCTGATGGATAACCCTCCCACTACGTTGAGGCACTTTCAACTCTTGAGAAGGATGTGACTAACCAGAAGAGTTTGTTCCATCAACAACTCTTGTGGAAGGACTAGCCAGATCAACAACTCTTGTTGACTTATCTGTAGCTTCTTTGGAAATTTCACTTAATACTAGTTTGCTACGAGGTTGATGATCTCTTATGTGATCTTCCTCTAAGAACGTAGCGTTTGTTGATATAAGAACTTTATTTTCTTGAGGTTCATAAGACAAACAACCTTTCGTTTCTTTGGGATATCCTACAAATAGGCACAATTTTGAACGATGTTCTAACTTTTTCAAATTTTGCACCAACACATGTGTCGGGCATCCCCAAATCCTAAAGTGACATAAACTACCTTTACGCGCTCTCCATAATTTGTATGGTGTTTGTGAAACACTTTTATAAGGAACCATGTTCAAAATATATACAGTGGTCTCTACTACATATCCCCAAAACGAATCAGGCAATTAAGCATCATCATTAAAAGAACCATGTCTAACAGGGTTCTATTTCTCCTTTTTGATACACCATTCTGCTGAGTTGTACCAGGTGCAGAGAGTTGAGACTAAATTCCATGTTCTATCGTATAGTCCTGAAATCTCAAGTCCATATACTCTCCACCTCGATTCGATGGAAGTATTTTAATCATTTTTCCTAACAGGTTCTCAACCTCATCCTTGTACTTTTTGAACTTTTCAAGGGCTTTGGACATATGATGCATGAGGTAAATATAGCCATACCTAGACTAATCATCAATGAAACTAATGAAATATTCATACCCTTCTCGTGCTTCGACATCATAGGACCACTTAAAAGCACCTAAAAAGTGCTTTTCTTCGGATTTAGGGATGTTTTTATTGGATTTAATGTGTTTGCTAGTGGTTTTCAGGTAATTAAGGAGAAATTAAGTGTCAAAGGTCAAATGAACCAAACCGAGCCAAAATTGGGCAAGAAACAGAAGAAAAGATGGAAAAATCCTAGCAACAGTGTAGCGCAGCCGAGAGCGCTGCTGCACTACCCTCGGCGCTCTCGATCCGAAAGCATCAAATTTGAGAGTCTGCATGAGTGTCACGTCGCTGAGGTATTGTAAGCCATAACTCTTAATTTTCCTTGCTTCAGTTTAAGTTAAAAACAAATGGTCAAATGTTGGCTTGAGATGACTTAAGTGAACCTAAATTCAAATGGGAAATCTAATGATTGCCTAAGTAAGCATAACTTTCATTTAGTCTTTAATAAAGGGAAAAAGGAATGTTGCCAATGGAGTGTATCTAAAGGAAAAGTGGTTAAGAGTTAGAAAAATTTCCCAAGTGTGGGAGAATTTCTCAAGTCCAAGTAGGTCAATTAAATAAAGATAATTAAATAAATGAATAAATTAATTAAATTAAAATTAAAGGAGATAATATTTATTAGGGTGATGAGGATGAGGAGAAAAGAGGAAGTGCCACGTTGAAGGTAAGCAAGCAGTTGGACGACCAAATTTGATTGGAAGAAAAAAACAGTAGCTTCGGCTGGAAGCAAGCAGCTGAAAGAATGGTCTAGTTCTCCCGATTCCCTCGTGCCATTTCCACCATTTTTGCACCAAATTAGAGCCTATTGAGCTAGAAATCTACCCTAGGGATGTCGAAGTGAATCGAAGTTGGGAAGCTTGAGAAAAGTTGAAGAAAGTGGAGGTTGTCACTGAAACCAGGTAAACCAGAGCACTTGAGTTTGAGGAGTTATTCAAGGGTGTTCGGGAGGTTTTAAGCGCCCAAATTTCTTGGTAAGTAAGTTAAGAGGTCCCTCTTGAGTTTCATAAAATTTATTTGGAGTTTATTTGATTGGAAAGGGTGTTTTGAAGCTCTGAAGAATCGAGTTGAAAATAGGGAGTTGCTGGCTGAAAGTTGAAGACAACAGTCCATGTTGCCACCCATGCCCACGCTATGTCTGCTTTGTTGGGATTTATGTACTAAATCTTGTAGTTTGTATAAATTTGTAAATAAATTAATAAATAAAGTATTATTTATTTATATAATAATTGTTATTTGTTTACATAAATCAAAATCCAATAAACTAAGATCCTAGGTTATTTAATGTATCTTGAACAATATGTGGTTGACATATAATTGGATTGTATTCAAGAAATAATATAAAAGGTCTATAGTATATAGGTGAGGTTGGTGCCTCATCTTGATAACATTATGGATACGACCCACTTTGTAAGTGTTACAAACGGTTTGATCCAAATCGTTCGTATAATGATATGTAAGTGGGGGTATCCTATACAGTGAATATGTATAAGACTGGACCAGGAAATTAAATCTCTCTTTAGAACTCCGTTAATTAAAGAGTTTTATATTCCGAATGAGAACCATGTAACTTGATCTTAATCCTAAGTGAGTTATGAACTCCTATTCATAAGGATCGTTCTTTGATTTGTATGGATGAGAGTGGCCTTTGCTGCCAACTCAATATGCCTACCATTTTGGGAATGATGTCAAGTGAGGAGTTGGGAACATAAATTCACAAGATGGAATTCATTCCTTCCTGGCTCTAGGGAAAGTAGATAGGTTATTCCCTTAGGTGCTGATTTCGAGACTTGAACAATAAGGCCTCACCCTCTCACTGATTAGAGAGGGACTTTGTTTATGGTTGGACCATAAACAGTATTGTTCATTAGAGGATCAGTGGTACTTAAGATGCAAAAGGTAATTACAAGGGTAAAATGGTAATTTGACCCAACTTTAATTATCGACACCCTGTGAAGGATTGACTTACAAAATATGGTTATTCAATGGACACATAAATATACCGCAGTTCATAAGAGTGTAGCTATGGGTTTTTAGTGGTATGCCCCATGGTTAATGAATGTTGATTAATATAATTAACGAGTTTAATTTATTAATCTCGGATCATTGGAGCTTATAACTGTTTGTCCATAAGGTCCCTTTGGTAGCTCACAAAGGGTTAAAACAAGGAAACAAAGTGATAAAAGAATTTGAGTGTTCAAATTAATTAAGGGAATTAATTGTATATTATACAATTAACATTATGTATGAGATATATCATAAAGTTTATAATGTGAGAAAACAAACTTTATAATGTGAGAATATTAATATTTGAATTGGATTTAAATATTAAATTAGTATGAATTCGATTCATATTAAACCCATAGGTTATGAGAGTATATGTGTATTATGACACATGGTGAAAGTAGACAGATTTATCCTCCCCGTAGACTTCATAATCCTGGATTATGAAGCAGATAAAGACGTCCCAATCATACTTGAACGCCCGTTTCTGTCAACGGGTCGTACCCTCATTGACATTCATAAGAGGGAGATCATTATGAGAGTTAATGATCAGAAAGTGATTTTCACATCTTTAAGGCGTTGGAGTACCCAAGGAAACAAGAGACCTGCCAGAGCCTCGACGCAGACGATGAGTTCACTCAGATAAAGCTTGAAGAAGAGAGTGACAAAGTTATTACAAATCCAGACGCACAGCAGCCTGAACAATGTTGTGCTTTGGTCCATTTTGCTTTTGAATCTTTGACACCTAATCAAACCAACCAACGAGCAAAATCGTCTCTGGAAAAAACGCTAGAGCTCAAGTTGAAAGTGTTACCAGCCCACCTGAAGTATGCATACTTAGGAGAGGGTAACACTCTTCCAATCATTATTTCAGCTGCATTATCCCTTGATCAAGAATCAGCCTTGTTGAATATTCTTAAAAAGCACATCCGAGCTGTTGGATGGACACTGGCTGATATCAAAGGAATAAGCCCCACATATTGTATACACAAGATTCGTCTAGAAGAAGGAAAAGATGGATCCATAGAGCCCCAAAGACGGCTTAATCCATCAATGAAAGAAGTTGTCAAGAAAGAGGTGCTTAATTGGTTGGACGCAGGTGTTATTTTTCCCATTTCTGATAGTAAATGGGTAAGTCTTATGCAGTGCGTCCCACAGAAAGGAGGTATTACAATGGTCCCAAACAAGAACAATGAATTAATCCCCACTCGTACTATCACGAGGGAGAATTTGCATGGACTACAGGAAACTCAACGTCGCAACAAAGAAGGATCATTTCCCATTACCTTTTATTGACTAAATGTTAGATAGACTTGCGGGGAATGAGTTCTTCTGCTTCGTGGATGACTATTCAGGCTACAATCAGATCATGATTGCTCTGGAAGACCAGGAGAAGACAACATTTACATGTCCTTATGGTACATTTACATTTCGACGCATGCAGTTTGGACTATGTAACGCCCCAGGCACCTTTTAATGGTGTATGATGACCATCTTCTCTGAATTTTTAGAAGAATCAGTGGAAATATTCATGGACGATTTTTCGGTCTTCAGAAATTCGTTTGATGTTTGTCTAGCCAATTTGGAGAAAGTATTGAAGAGATGCGAGGATACCAACTTAGTACTGAATTCGGAAAAATGCCATTTCATGGTAAATGAAAGGATAGTCCTCGATCACAAAGTATCCAAGAAAGGTCTGGAAGTCGATCAGGCCAAAATTGAAGCCGTGGAGAAGTTACCACCTCCTACAAATGTAAAGACACTTCACAGCTTCTTAGGGCATGCGGGCTTTTATAGAAGATTCGTCAAGGACTTTTCCAAATTGCACGTCTTTTGAGCTCATTGTTGGAGCAGAATCGACCCTATGTCTTTGATGAAGAATGCCTCGAGGCATTTGAGACTCTGAAAGCATCTTTTGTGTCAGCACCCATTTTAATCGCCCCAAACTGGTCGCAGCCGTTCGAACTAATGTGCGATGCTAGTGACTACGCGATGGGACCTGTGTTGGTTCAACGCAGAAATAGAATGCTGCATCTGCTACTTGATGACTAAGAAGGATGCTAAGCGGAGGCTCATTCGATGGGTTCTGCTTCTTCAAGAGTTTGACGCAGAAATAGTTGATCGAAAAGGTACAGAGAACAATGTAGCAGTTCACCTGTTCAGACTTGAGAATACGAAACCCGATAAAAAACAGCCGGATGTTAACGCAAGTTTTCCAGACGAAGTTGTACTCAAAGTCACTGAATCCGTTCCATGGTAGGCAGATATTATCAACTTCCTGGTGTGCAGGTAATTCAACTTCTATATTCTAAGTTGCAGAGTGGATACTTCTGGCCAACTCTCTTCAGAGGCGCCAGAGACTTTGTGATCAAGTGCGACAGATGTCAACGCACCAGAAATATCTCGAGTCGAAACGAAATGCCATTAACCTCTATCTTAGAAGTCGAGCTCTTTGATGTATGGGACATTGATTTTATAGGCCCATTCCCGCCATCAAACGGCCACAACTGCATATTGGTAGCTGTGGATTATGTATCAAAATGGGTTGAAGCAATTTCTTATACTAAGAACGGTGTGGCGACAGTCTCAAATTTTTTTCAGAGGAATATTTTCACGAGATTTGGAACACCAAGAGCCCTGATTACCGACAAACGTACGCATTTCTTTAATAAAATTATTTCCAAGTTGCTAATCAATACAATGTGCATCATAGGGTGGCAACTGCATACCACTCGCAGAAATATGGGCAGGCAAAAGTTTCCAATAGAGAGTTGAAAACTATTTTGGAAAAAGTAGCTAACTCCTCTTGAAGGGACTGGACGTTGAAATTAGACGAGGCGTTGTGGGCATATTAGACAACATTCAAGACGCCTCTCGGAATGTTACCATACACCATGGTCTTTCGAAAGGCATGCCACTTGCCCTTGGAGTTAGAGCACAAAGCATTGTGGGTAGCCAAGAAATTGAATCTAGACTTGAAGGCAGCTGGAGAAGCGTGTCAGCTTCAACTGAATGGATTGGAGAAATGGAGACTTCAAGCCTACAAGAATGCAAAGATTTACAAAGAGGGCGTTGGCACGATCAACGCATCAGTAAGAAATCTTTGCATGTAGGTCAAAAGGTTCTCCTTTTTAACTCAAGACTGCGTTTATTTCTAGGAAAATTGCGAACAAGATGGTCTGGTTCTTTTGTGATCAAAGAGATCTTTCCTCATGGTGTCGTAGAGCTGATGAATGAAGACGACACCAATGCATTCAAAGTCAATGGTCAACGCGTGAAACCATATTATGGAGAATGCCTTGAACGAGACAAAGTAGTTGTTGACCTGGAAAAGATAGAATGAGGACAAGATGGACGCATCCTGCGTTGACAACAATCACATATATCCCAAGGACGCTTCCTCATTTTTTTACTTTATTTGCTTTTATTTCTTTTCGTATTTTTAACTCTTTCTGCATTATTTTTGTCCTTTTCTTTTCTTTGTGTTTTCTTATTTGTTATTATCTGCCTTGAAAAGTTTTTATTTGGATGATATCTATATTATTCTTTGATGAGAATAAATTGAACTCTTTCCAAAGTATTAACGAAACTTGGATAATCACAAGGCGTCGACATTAAAACAATGCGACACTATTAACTCGACTGATAACTTGTAGAAATACAAGTTATTATAGCCTTTTTCTTAGATAAATAGAGATTAAATAGAGAAGCATGCGGCAGTTTATGTTGATTTTTACCAATAAATCTTTCTTTGCGTTATACTCTTGTATTTTTATGAAGATAATGATTTTACCACTTTTTGAGCCTAAAACGCATGTTTTAACGCAGGAATGCAAACGATGCGTTGACAACTTCTTAATGCAGAACTATGCGTTAGCAATCTGTTCTTCGTGGACACATGACCTGAACGGAACGCAAACCTGTAGATGCGTTAATGCGTCCATGGATAATCATCCGACAATCTCTTAAGATTCTGATCTGATTGTCCGCTGCCTTGCGTTGATGGTTGTTTATGTGTCCATGGATAGTTTGGCCGTTGTCAACGCATCATGAGTTGTTAACGCATAGTCTTGCATTGAGTAGTTGTTAATGCATCTTCAGGTTGTTCGCGTTCCGTTCAGATCATGCGTCCATGAAGAACAGATTGCTAACGCGTAGTCCTGCGTTAAGAAGTCATCAATGCATCGTTTGCATTCCTGCATTAAAACATGCGTTTTAGGCTCAAAAAGTGGTAAAATCATTATTTTCATAAAAATACAAGAGTATAACGCGAAGGAAGATTTATTAATAAAAATCCACATAAACTGCCGCATGCTTCTCTATTTAATCTCTATTTATCTAAGAAAAAGGCTATCATAACTTGTATTTCTACAAGTTATCAATACGGCTAGTGAGGAAATTGCCTGCGTAATCAGGAGGAATATTGGAGATGACTTACTCATATGCCGAAGATATTCTTGACAGAACTTCATGGAATACCAATGAGTGGGTGGACGACGGATATGGATTTCGCTCCACTAATAGAAGGCAAACGCAAGCTGGAATGCTTGAAGCTGATGCTGCCATCAATCTCTCAGCTTAGATCGCCGAAATGACATCTCTGCTGGAGACGATAGCCTTGAATAATCAAGGTAGATCAGTTGCTGCGATGAACGCAGTGCACGCGATGAACTCGACAGCATTTATAGACTGCCCGCAGTGTGGTGCGGGGCACTTGTATGACATGTGTCCCTACAACCTCCAGTCTATCTGCAGTGTTCAAAACAACTCCTACGGTGAGACGTACAATTCGGGTTGGAGGAACCACCTTGACTTCGGATGACGTGGGAATCAACAACAAACGCAGAGGGCTGAGCAGCAGCCGCAGAGAGGCAACCCTCCTGGTTTCAACCAATGGAATCAAGGCCAGTATCATCAATATGCGAGGGATCCGCAAGCAGACGCATCATCCTCATTGTCTTCCATGGAATCTCTTTTACGAGAATATAACAGTAAGATTGAAGCAACGCGCCAGTCGTACGAAGCGATGATCCAAAGCCAAAGGGAAGAAATTAAAAGCCAAGCCATTGTAATTCGCAATATAGAAGTTCTAATGAATCAAATTGCAGAGGAGCTCAACAATGAAACGTAAGGACCATTGCTAAATACAACCAAAGTCCCAAAAGGGAACTCGGAAGAACAATGTCAAGGTGAGACATTGTTAAGTGGGAAAATCAATCCCACAGCACATAATGAGGGGACGCAAGGAAATTCGCAACCCCTAAATGCTCCCACAAGTCAACCGATGGAGAATACCATGCATAATGTCCATCAACCATCATCTTCCACCGAACAAGAAGAGGAAAATATAGAGCGGAGAGAAAAAGAAACATAGGTAAAACCTGCGTTCGTATATGAAGATACCACTTCTAAACGCGTCCTGATTGACGTCCAAGAAAAAATATCAACGCCCTGCGTGGGTGATTAGGTAAAATTTAATGTTGTTAACGCATTGAACGATCCTGATCATTTCCAATCTTGTCAGATGAACGCAGATATTAATGAAAAGACAAGACCTGTGAATGCGGCGTTGAGAGATGAAATCCTCAAGGACGGTGAAGATGTTGAAGAAGATGAAATCAAATTACTCTCCAATCGCCAACTAGAGCAATCAGACCGGAGCAACAGATCCGCAGCAAAGATCGAGCCGCTATTAAAAGAGCCTTCAACGCACGAGCTACAAACCAGACCAATGCATCCCAAGTACGCGCACTTGAAGGAGGTCATAATGCACTTCATTGTCGCCTCTACGTTGAACCCTGAATGCGATAAAGGCTCCAATGATTCACACGAGCGTAATAACTGAGCTTGCGTCGAAAGGTCCCTACGGTTCTGAACGCCTACTTTTCCAGGGACGCTTTCTTTTATCCTTGCTTCATTTTTATTTGCACTTGTTTTAGGATTGATTTCTTTATTTTATTTTATTCTGTTTTATTTTATTTTGCTTTCTTTCTTTTATTCGTACTTTGTTTTTAGTATTTTTTTCTTTAATTTCAGTATTAGTAGTATAAATTGGATAAGCATGAAATTAGGCGTCGAGCTTTAATGTAAACTATTTGATTTCACCGCACCCCGCAATCATGCATGCGCCCAACGCATAATCGAACTATGCGTTCATCGATAAACGATTTCTGTGTTTATCAAGTTGAAATGAGAAGCTCTAATTTTTCAAACGTATAATACTTAAAATGTCCAACGCATACTTTGAACTAAAAACCATGCGTTCATCAGTATTCTGTATGCGATAATTGTATGCAATCACCATTTCTTCACCGCATGGAATTTCTAATTACCTCTTTGCGTTGTCCCTTCTTGTAAATTCATTCTGAGCACGTTTAATTATTCCCAACTTTTATCTTTGTGTTGAAAAGTTAGTCACTGTGATGATCATCATGCTTATACTTTTGTACACTCTTTAAGTTAGATTACTATCAATGCGTGTGCATACTATTCCTTAGAAACGCAAACCTACTTTGCATGTATGCAAGCGGCCAATTCAAACCTCTTTTACAACATTTTGCAACACAATCTTTGTTTACAATTTAAGCAATGAGGACCTTGCTACTCTCAAGTTTGGGGGTGGAAGAGGTTTGAAATGTCAAAGATAAAAATATGAGGAACTTATTTCAAACTTGTTAAAAAAAAAATAATAATAATAATAAAATAAAAAAAAGAAAAAAAAAGATAAAAAAAAGAGAATAAAAAAAAAACAAAAAAAAAACTTGTTGTGTATGAATTGTGGAAATGAAATGTACAAACGCAAGGTGCAAGTAAGCTACAATGATGATGCGTTTCACATGCTATGCGTTGAACATGGCGTGCGTCTTACTTATGCTTAAATGCTATGCGTTGGTGATCTGTCAAGTTTTCCTATCCTTTACCCAAGTATAAGCAAAGGAGTAGGTTTTCTCGGTGAGTCCGAGGTCGAACACAAGGATTATGTTGATTCTATATTTAAATGGATTATATGCGTTGCAGCGGTAACCAAGAATAATTTGGGAGAGTGTTTGTTTCTAATCTAAGGAAAGCGATAGTATGTACACTAAGCTAAGTTGTGGAAGATGGAAAGGCATGCGACACAGCAAAGTTAGCTAATGATTTGAATGAATGGATAAAAACAGGGTTCGGGTTGGTTAACATCTAACATCGGAAACGCATGGTGGTAGTCTATTCATACTTGCGACTCTTCTCTCGGTTGTCAGCCGCTATTCGTTATATGTCTATAACGCATAGGAGAGTGTTAAGAACCAAGGTTATTCCTATAGACAGGTAACACTTCTTGGCCCTTGTCAATTAAGTTCCACAATCACTTACCCTCTCGAGCAGTTTGATTATTACTACTTATATCGATTAGCTAGATGGACATAAGCATCAGATTAAGTTTGCAATTGACAAGATGAAATAGTTACACTATGGTTCTTAGTTAGATGCTAACGCAACCCTAGACCCTTGAGAGATTAGTTACTCATGGATTGAAAGTAAAAAGCGGAAAGTATAAAGAAATGAGTAGACATGGAAGAAATATATATTAATGAACGGAATAAAACTTTAGATAAGCTCAATGTCTTGACACAAATCTAAAATCAAGATAGAAAAGTAAGATGGAAAGCAGAAAAATGTGTCAATGTCTTGAGTCGCCTGGATGGAAGCATGAGGTTCTGCTGTGAAGTGGTTAGGCGGAGGGAAGACTCTTCTCTCTCGAGCTATTCGTCTCCGGTTGAAGTCTGGAGAGAACTCTGCTGTCACTTATGGAATTCTTCCGAGAATCAACAACCCTATTTCATCTTGTAGGTTTGCCCTTTTATAGATGTTGCGTTCATAATCAATGGCAAATCTGCTTGATTGGCGGCGAGATTGATATCATGCGTCCATCTCGCCTGATTGCGTAATTCTCGGGTCAATTAAGATCCACCACTTTAGCCACAGATTATGTATGTCAATCATCCGACAATCTCTCAAGATTCTGATCTGATTGTCCGCTGTCTTGCGTTGATGGTTGTTTATGCGTCCATGGATAGTTTGGCCATTGTCAACGCGTCATGAGTTGCTAACGCATAGTCTTGCATTGAGTAGTTAACGCATCTACAGGTTTGTGTTCCGTTCAGATCATGCGTCCACGAAGAACAGATTGCTAACGCATAGTCCTGCGTTAAGAAGTTGTCAACGCATCGTTTGCATTCCTGCATTAAAACATGCGTTTTAGGCTAAAAAAGTGGTAAAATCATTATCTTCATAAAAATACAAGAGTATAACGCAAAGGAAGATTTATTGGTAAAAATCAACATAAACTGCCGCATGCTTCCCAATTTAATCTCTATTTTCCTAAGAAAAATGCTATAATAACTTGTATTTCTACAAGTTATCACACCCCCAAACTTAGATAAATGCTTGTCCTCAAGCATAACTTCTATCTAAGGAACTTCAATCATCCTAAACATTTTCTCAACGCATTGACTAGTCTCTCAGAATGCTATACTCAATCAGCTACCCGTCAATTATAGTACTTCTCTACTTCTATATTCTTTTCTTTAGGACGGGTCTAATTTGTATGCGGCAAGCTTTCTTTTCAAAATTCTTTACTCATTATTCATAAATTTTTTGTTTCTTCTTTTGACACTGAGTCTGAAAAGATGAAGATATAAAGTTCCTTTTTCTTTCTTGTTTTCTTATTTATATATTAAGCATGCGTTGAGTAGGGTTACCCACCTTCGTTCTGACATACCAACTATGGGGTGCATGGAGGCAGCCAACTACGAGCAAGTGTCCTTCTCGACTAAACTCTTATCTAAGTTCAGTTTCCTCACTCATTGGAGTTTGTTATTTATCTATGCGTTGCTGATTACGATTACCCACCTTCGTTTTTACATACCAACTATGGGGTGCATGGAGGCGGCCAACTACGAGCAGGTGTCGTTTTCAGCTAAACTCTTAACAAGATAAATATATTAGTCTTGCCAGCGGAGTTTTGCCTGGGGGAGGGGATCTGAAGCGATTTAGTCAGATCACGAGATTTGAAAGATGAGACAAAGAAGGTGGTTGGAACTGATCAAGGACTATGATTGCACTATTGAGTATCATCCAGGGAAAGTGAATGTTGTAACTGATGCCCTAAGCAGGAAGTCTCAAAGTGGAGTAAGTTCTTTGAATACAGTCAGGGTCACTTTGCTGAAAGAATTCAAGAATAATGCAGCTAGCTTAAAGGTAACTGATAAAGGAACATTGTTAGCACATTTCCAGTTGAGACCTAAGTTGGTAGATGAGGTTACAAGAAAGCAAACAGAAGATCCTGTAATCAAGAAGTTGATAGAGGAGGTAAAAGCTCAGCAGAGAGTAGACTTTGAGCTCAGACCTGATGGTGTGCGGCTGAAACAGGATAGGATTTATGTGCCAAGAGATGTGGAAGTTAAGCAGGCGATTCTGGAAGAGGCACATAGCTCGGCTTATGCTATGCATCCTGGTAGTACCAAGATGTACAGAACGTTAAGAAAATTCTACTGGTGGCCAGGTATGAAAAAAGAAATAGCAGAGTATGTGGCAGCGTTTAGTTTGTCAGCAGGTTAAGCCTGAACGGCAAAGGTCGGCAGGGTTACTAAATCCACTCCCTATTCCTGAGTGGAAATGGGAACATGTTACTATGGATTTTCTGTTTGGTTTACCAAAAACCCCAGCTTGATGAAATCTGGGTGATTGTTGATAGATTGACCAAAACAGTACGGTTCTTGCCGGTTAAGGCAACTTTTACACTGGATAGACTGGCATAGATGTATGTGGACAGAATTGTAAGTTAGTATGGAGTACCAGTGACATTGACATCAGACAAAGATCCTAGATTTACTTCTAAGTTCTAGAAGAGTTTGCGAAAGGCATTGGGAACCAAGTTATATTTCAGTACTGCCTTTCATCCTCAGACTGAAGGACAGTCAGAGAGGACGATCCAGACTTTAGAGGATATGCTTCGAGTAGCTGGGATGTACATTTATCTTTGATGGAGTTTTCTTACAATAATAGTTACCAAGCAAGTATAGGGCTCCGTATGAAGCATTATATGGTAGACCATGCAGAACCCTGGTGTGTTGGGGAGAAGTTGGCGAAAGGAAGCTGGTCGGTCTAGAGATTGTTCAAGTTACTACGGAGAAGGTAGAATTGATTAAAGCTAATCTTAAGACAGCCAGAGATCGATAGAAAAGTTACGCTGATAACAGAAGAAGAGATCTCGAGTTTGAGGTTGGTGACAAGGTGTTCTTAAAGTTGTCGCCGTGGAAAGGAATTCTAAGGTTTGGTAGGAAAGGAAAGTTGAGTCCCAGGTATATCGAACCTTTCAAAATCTTGAAAAGGGTTGGACTGGTAGCTTACAGGTTTACTCTACTGATGGAGTTGTCCAGGGTTTATAATGTGTTTCATGTTTCAGTTTTAAGGAAGTATGTTTCTGATTCTACTCATGTACTGGAGGTGCAACCAATTGAATTCAAATAAGATTTGAGTTATGAGGAAGAACCAGTTCAAGTGTTAGAAGGGAAGGAACAGGTTCTGAGAACTAAAGTGATACCATTAGTTAAAGTTTTGTGGAGGAACCATGGTGTTGAAGAAGCAACTTGGGAAACCAAAGAGCAAATGGTTAAGCAATATCCACATTTGTTTTCGAGGAACTGACTGTTTGCTGAATTTCGGGGACGAAATTCTTGTAAGGAGGTGGTAAGTTGTAAGCCCCACACTTAGCTTTGGAAGTTAATAAGCTATAAAGATTAGTTTTGGAAGATGACAAGCTAAAGAAGGGAAGTAAAACAGTGGCCAAGAGCTTTAAGGTATGAGTTATCATGCGTTGAAGGTGTCCTATGCGTTGGAGAAAGTGTGCTATGAGTTGGTGAGGGTGTGCCATGCGTTGGTAAGGCCACCTTGCGTTGGAGAGCTGTTGCTATGTGATGAAGGACTGCTGCTATGCATTGATGAGCTGAAGCTATGTGTTGGTGAGGTTGTGATAAAGTAGCATGCGTTAGCCAATTCATTTTTAAAGGAAAAAGAAAGTGGAGGTTAAGTCGACGACCTATTTAAGTGAGTAAGCTGAGTGTTTGATCATTTCTTTACACATTCAAAAGCTTAAATCAGTTCTATTTCACAGCTACAAGTCGAAGAGAGGTAGGAGAAGGTGCCTAGGGCAAAATTGTGGAGAATTCAGATCGGTTTCGTGGTAAAACTGAAGCTGGAACAGTGAATCTGGCTGCTGTCATGCAATCCGAGCATTGTCTGGTGTTTGGAGAAGAACAAGCTGAAGAGATCGAATTTAGGGCTAAAATTTTAAGGTCAGTAAGTTAGCTCGATTTTTAACAACTTTTATGAAGGATGTTTGAGCTGAATTTGTAGAGAAATATGTAAACTTTTAGGTGGAAGTGACTGATACAGAATTGCTGTGCGATCTAGCGTAGCGCGAGGTAATCTTGAAATATCTGACGAACGAGAAGGATTTAAGCCTCGAAAATTTGAGGTAAGCTAGAAAACATATTTCTCTACAAGTTTGTAGAAGGAAAGAAGTTCTAAATTTGGCTGGAAATGTGACTTTTAATAGATAGAAGTGAGAATAAGAGGAAAGGCAGAAATTGAGATAGCGGGTATCGCTGGAACTGCAGTAACGCTAGGAATTTAAGCGTGAAAAGCGAGACGAGTGTCGTTGGTAATGCTGAAGGCTTTGCGTCTAACAACTCTCGCTGTGTATCGCAGGTATCGCTACTCAGGTGAGTCTCGCTGGTCTCGCTCACTATGGTATCGCTAGTGCCGTATGCCTGTAGTTTAATCTCGCTAGTAATCTCGCTAGTAGTGTGAAATCTCGCTAGTAGTTTCGCTAGTGGTATGGAATCTTGCTTATTATGATTTTTTTTGGAAGAAGTTAATCTCGGTGGTGAAACATGAATAAAATACCAATGTGTAAACTTAATGGCTTGTAAAAAGGAACTTTAGGGAAGTCTATCACGAGAAATGTGATATTTCAGGCTGAGAGGAGCTAGGGAAGGTGTATAATCTGCTCAAGGCCTAGGACATGTTGTGAGTGACACTCGATTTCTAAATGTTTAATTCAAGCATAGTTTCTTGATTGAATATATGTTTGAAACTTGATTATGTGAAACATCTTCATGAATGTTACAAGTATGACATGTGTTATGTGATGAAAAGTATGTGATATATATATACTGATTGAGTTGTGAGTTTTGTGAAAGGCTTGCGTGGCTGTTTAATTAGCTAAGTAAAGTATGAAATTTATAATTATGTGAGTAAACGAAAGCATGTAATGTGATTAATGACGTGATGAATGAAATGTTCAAATGCATGATTTATGCTATGTTATAGTTTTATTTAAATGATTCCCAATGCTGAAGGACTCGAAGAAGACATGTGGGAAAATTATGTATGAATATGACTCCCAATGCCGAAGGACTCGGAGAAGGCATTTGGGTAAAATATGTATGAAAATGACTCCCTATGTTGAAGGACTTGGAGAAGGCATAGGGGTGAATTTGTCTGGAAATGGCCCCAATGCTAAAGGACTAGGAGAAGGCATGTGGGTGGCCAAAAATGTATTAAGGAACCAGTACTGAAGGACTCGGAGAAGGTACTTGGGCGACCCTGGATATGTGTATATGTAATTATGTTGATGTGTTGAGATTACTCCACATAGCTAAAGTTATTTCCATGTTGAGTAGCGTTGAGCCTCGCTCCGCCTCAACTAAGGAAATGTTTCAGGAAAACCAGTTTATGTATGTCTTTTGCTCGAATGCAAATGTATGTTTAAGCTATGAATTACACATGATATTGCTGTTATAGTTGGATTCTATGTTGTAGCTTACATGGTTTAAAGGAGGACTCTTAGGTAGTCACTCACTGAGCGTTTAGCTCATGTTTTCCATGTTTCTCTATTTTCCAGGTAGCGAGCGTGTCTGGGGTGCTTAGCCTACAGAAGATATGTCACATCCCCTCCCAGATTATTCACCTAACCTAAGAGGAAGTGTGAAGACAATAAACATCACCCCTCTTGTGACGCATATTGCCCTAACTTACATTCCTGAACATACATTTACTCATATATAATATAGATTACCGTCATACATCGCATGCTTATAACTTGATGCAATTCCCTGTATAGGGTACACCTTTAATACATAACATGAATTCATCTTCATATCCAAAATACAACATACACAACACCATTGACAGTACCCATTCAAAACTATATGTTCTACATGCCATTTACATAAGTATATTCAACGTACAACTCCTAAACTTCACTGAATCTTGATGTTCGAGGCTTAGGCAGGGTGAGCTGTATTAGGCGAAGCACCGGGAACGTCCTTGCTACCTGGGGAGGGAAAAAGAAAACATTGGAAAACATAAGCTAATAGCCTAGTCAGTGACGAATCTTTATAAAACGGCATTCCTTTAAAACAGGCATGTTTCTTATAACGAGTAAATCAGAGTTTAACATTATTCCAAATGTAACATGCGTTTCACGAAATTCCTCATTCTCATAAATCAATACTAAAATCATATCAAAGTGTTTTTCAAGAAATTTATCAACATCAAGTAGTTTTTCAAACTTTTCCCTTAGTTGAGGCGGAGCAATGCTTCTACGCACTCAACGTCGAAATCATCCCTGGCTTCAGGCAGAGCAAGCTCGATGCACTAGCCAGCTAATCCTCTATGTGCACATAGGAATAGGTCGGGTTGCCCATGTACCTTCTCATGTCCTTGAGTACTGGGTCCCGGGGAAACTCACGTGCCTTCTCATGTCCTTGAGCACTGAGCCTCCTCTTAAAACATTTCAGAATTTCTTTCACATAGTAGTTCATATGAAAATTTTTTCATGAAAATCAATTTATCATGATAAACAATATTTCAAAACATGCAATTGCACATCCTATAGAAATGTATAAAACATGCCTTATAAACATCATCAAACATCAAGTTTTTAAGAAAACATTTCATCTCAAAGCCATAACTCATAAGAAAACCAAGCCAAACATTTTCAATAAATTTCATTTCAAAGCGAGAAAAGTGTCACTCACTACTTTTCCTAGGCTTTATGTGGTTTATACACTGTTCCTATTTCTTCTCGGCCTGCACAAGAAACACATTTTGCGTTAGTCAAGATTAATTCCCTTTCCATTATCTCTACTGTCTTATAACGAGAATCCCAACGATACCCGCCGACTAACATAGTTACTAGCGATACTTGATAGAACAGCACCAGCGTTACCTACCTGAGCAGCGATACTCAGCGTTATCCAGCGATATCTGTGAGACGGAAAGCTCCTTTGCGTCTCAGCGGTACCCGTCTCGCTACCTATTCCCAGACAGTGTGCCGATACTTGATTTCCCAACGGCACTCTGCACTGTAACTTCTTCCTTTCTTCCCGTTCTTACTTTAACCTATTAAAAGTCACATTTCCATACGGATTCAGAGTTTCTTCTCTTCTACAAACTTATAGGAAATCAAGTTCAGTAGCTTACCTTAAAATTTCAGGTTGTAGCTCTTCTTCGTTCTCACGATATTCCGAAATTACCTCCTGCTGTTCCGGATTGCGCGACAGTCTTGTAATCACTGGTTTCCTAAGGATTCACATAGTAAATCTTCACTTTCAGCATCACCATCCTTTACAAGAGTTGTTAGGAATTGTGTTAACTCACTAACCTTAAATTTTCAGCTCTGAACTTAGCTTCTTCCTCACGTTCTGTACCGAATAATAGTCACTGCTCAATCAAACCAAGTAACTTCGGTCATTCCCCTGTTCCAACTTCGTTTCCAGCCTCGATGTGAATCAACTTCGTCCGGAATCCTCAAGAACACCTTCCCCAATCTTCTTCTGAAGTTTATCTGAAGAACAGAACCGACTTAAGCTCTCGAATTGTCCTTAAAAAAAAAAAAAATTAAACATTTAATTAATCCAGCTATTTATACTACCGACTTAACCTTCTCAAACACCAAGACTTAAGCTGCTTACTTACGTATTGTTCATCTGTAGACTAGCGCGAGGTTCTCCTCTCAGCGCATGGCACTCAAGCTAACTCCTCTTCCAACGCATAGTGGGCGTCTCCGCACGCCCCCTAACTTGAACGCATAACTCTCCATCTTGCGATTCTACTTTCGTTGCGTCAGACTGTCCTGTCTTCGACACAAGTGCCTCTATTGCATGTCTATCTTCGACGCAGAGTGACTTGAACGCATGGTTCAAGTACGTTTCTTCCCCCATCAGGATTACTTATCTATCAACGCAGGTAGCTACTTCAGCTCACTAACCTCTGTGAATTAACCGCAACCGCATAGACTTAGTCAATACTTAGCCAAAATTTTACTTCCTCTTGTCCTCGGCCACTTCTCCCTTTGAGACGCATAGCCACAAACACATGGCCGTGCCTCAATTCTTGGCAACGCAAACCAGTGCTTACAAGATACTCGTCGGGCCCGTCTTCAGAGTCTAGTAACTTGAAAAATTGTAAATATTGAACTTAAGTAAATATTGTAAATGTCAGAGTTGAGAGAGTAAAGTGTAGTTGTTGTAATTATTAAACATCCTGAATTAGCTTGACTATGTTAATCGTTAAACCCTGGTGTTAGTTATGATATAAATTGATTATATAACTGTTGATCAGGTGATAGTTTAATGTTAGGGTTAACAGTGGATGTCGTGAGAGGGTTGGTGTCTACTGTCTTCACATTCACTTCTGGTTCAAGAGGGTACTTGGGAGGATTCGGCTAGATGTGGGACGCATCATTGCCCCACAGATTAGGAGGATGTTCTTCAAGCCTAGAGGTCAATTGTTCTTCCCCTTTCTTGTGACAAGACTGTGTGCCAACACGGAATGGATGGAGGATGCACCAGTCAAGGTAGTAAATGGGGTCCTTTCAGCCCAGGGTCTGAGAAGGATATTGAAGGACTCCCTGCATGCTTGAGGCGGCCAAGACAAAGAAGAAGCCCGCCAAGTCACAAGAACCATCACCCCCCCAACCTTCACAACTCAAGAAAAGGAAACTTGTCAAGAAGCATTTTGAGATGCAAGCGTCGAGTTCACAACCTAGTGAAGTCGAAGCAGCTGTTCAGCTCGACGCCAGCAAGCAAGCCTTGACGGTTTATACTCCTCTCATTAACCAAACCATTTAGGAGCCCTCTTCACCTTCCCCTTCCCCTAAAATCCAAAAAGAGCCACTTGCCGCACCTACCACTCAATGTGGCCTTCCCTCACCTGTCCGCCTTCCTGTCACAAACTTAAACTTAGAGTCGAGGGAAGTGTTGTCGCCTTCTTCGCCCTATCTGGAGTTAATCCTTTCCCTGGCTCAACCATCTCTTTTTAGAGAGGCAACTCCATCCCCACCACCATCACCCGTTGAGCCGACCCTGACTTTGGATCCTGAGGAGTTAGTGCCCTTTCAAGTCTCCCTGCCTCGCCATGAACCTCAACCTTCCAATCTTCCAACTCCACCAACTACCGAAAATTCTGCCCGCCCAACGCCTCATTGACGGATGGAATTTGTCGCCCAATTTCACGCCAAATAAAGTTTCCTAACTTACCCACAGTAGTAGTGGCAAGTTACCCAATTCTGCGCCTCACGGACATACGGACTTTATGGGGCCTTTTCCTATGTCTTCTGATAGCTACCTATATATTCTAGTTGCAGTCGATTACGTATCTAAGTGGGTAGAAGCCATAGCTACAAGGACCAATGAATCTTGCACTATTTTAAAATTCTTGCATAAAAACATCTTCACACGTTTTGGTACACCTAGAGCTATTATTAAAGATGAGGGTTCTCACTTTTGTAATAAATTATTTGAATCCATGATGCAAAAATATAATGTCAATCATAAAATTGCTATAGCTTATCATCCTCAAACTAATGGCCTTGCTGAGTCATCTAATAAGGAAATCAAGTAGGTTTTAGAAAAGACCATCAAGACCAATAGGAAGGATTAGGCCCTTAAGCTCGATGATGCACTGTGGGCCTACTGTACAGCTTTCAAAACCCCAATAGATACTTCACCATATAGGTTGGTGTTTGGAAAGACTTGTCACTTATTGGTAGAGCTCGAGCATAGAGCTTATTGGGCCATCAAGAAGCTGAACATGGATTTTGAGAAGGCCGGTAAGAAACGCCTCTTAGAACTCAATGAGATGGAGGAGTTCCGCGCTCAAGCCTATGAGAATGCCAAACTCTACAAGGAGCGTACTACTAGATGGCATGACAATAAGATCACCCCACAGACCTTTCTTTTTAGACAAAGAGTCTTACTTTTCAACTCATATTTACGTTTGTTTCCAGGTAAGCTTAGGACACGATGGTCGGGACCCTTTGTCATTGTCAAGGTGTCCCCACATGGAGTCGTGGAATTGCAAAACGATGATGGGACAATCTTTAAAGTAAATGGTCAATGTTTGAAGCATTACATTGGCGATGAAGAACGCCGAATCGAGAACCTTGCTTTCATAGAATGATCCTTTGGTTCGGTCTAGCTAAGAGACCTTAAACCAAGCGCTTGTTGGGAGGCAACCTAATTTTATTGCTTTCTTTATTTTTCTTTTTATTTTATTTTCAATAATCTTTGAGTCACTCATATGCTTTACTAATTTTCAAGATCTTGGTTCATCACAAACAGTACTCCTTACACCAATCCTGTTTGGTGGTTTCCCGCTTTCTCCCAGACTTGTTCTTTCTTTGTTTGATGCTCTTATGCATTGGGACAATGCATGATTCTAAGTTTGGGGTGAGAGGTGTCACTCGTATTTTTGTGTGTTTTCTTATCCTACTATGCATGTTTGTAAGGTTTTAATAATCATATGCATGTTAATGAAATTTCGAAATCTTTTTTTGTAAATTTTGGAGCTTTCAAAGTTAATGGGAATGTTCTTTATCGGTTGTGTGCTTTGATGTTCGCCCATGATGAGATTTGAATTCGCATAATAGATGACTTATTGTGGAAATAGGATAGCATTATCTTGAGTTAAATTCATTTAAGTCTCTCTTAAAATCTCCCATATTCTTGAGCACGTAGCCACTTTGATTTAGAATCTTTAACTGAAAAAAGAATTAAGTTAGGTGTATTTGGTTGTCTCTCCGAAAGGCCCCACCAGTTCGAGAGTAGAAATGCATAATAGTTTGTAATCTTAGACTAAGGAAAAAGAAAAGACATATGCCTTTGAGGAAAAGAAAGAAGTGTACACAAAATATATGAGCTTTACATGTCTATCCTTTTAAATGTTAAACTTGTAATGAATATGCATGGATGGGGGTAAAAAGAGCTGCTTTGCTGTGATCAGTAAAGATGCCTGAGAATTGACTAGGTATAAGTCCCTACAGTGAATGTGCGAAAGCTAGTGCCCCTAGGTAAAAGAATGCAAGTTTAGGTCCCATGAAAAATATGATTGAATGGCACCTTAGTGGACATATTACTCACTTGAACTGTGTGGATGCTTGAAAATTGGTGCATGAGCTAGAGTAGGGGGAAAATTAAGGAAGCTCTCTTAAGTCCCAAATTGAGTTTTAGCATTTTAAATTGAATGAGGCTTGCACACACACACATGGGAGATAGCAAAATTTGGCTTTGAGGCATGAGTCGATTGCATACTTCTTCATCTAAACTCCCTTTATTTGATTCTATTCTTTGCTCGGTACTAACAAATCTCTAAGTTTGGGGTAGTGAAAAGCACTTGAAAACTACTTTCTATTCTCTCAAATTAAGAGAGTTTATATTAGATTTCACTTGTTTACTAGGGGTTTTCAGGTCAAAATAAAGAAAATTCGAAGTGAAAGCCAAAAGATCAAAACCGAGCGAGAATCTAGTGAAAAAGAGAAAAAAAATACAAAACTGCAAAAAACAGGGCAGCGCCGTGGCATCAGTACAGCGTTGCCGCGACACTTTTTTGCGAGAGCAGCCTCTGCCTTCAACGCAGCAGCACCGACGCAACGCTACGACACGACGCTGAGAGTAGGCTTTCATGACGCACAGCGCAACAGGCCAGCTTTCAATGATAGTCAGCGCAACAGCGCTATTCTATGGCGCCGCGGCGCCATCTTTCCATATTTGAAAATTCTACATTTTTGGAAAGAATTTTGGGAGGCCAACTCTATAAATTGGAGGGTTTTCAATAGCCATAAACACACGAAGAGACACAAGAAGAAGAGAATTGAGAGAAAGTTCATTAGAGAGTTCAAAGAGTGAGTTAGCTACAAGGAACAGAAAAAAGAGTTCCAGAGAGAGTCGTGGTGTCATTCGAGTTCTAGCGTGAAGACCAAGGACATCTTGATGGTGCTTCCTCAATCAAAAGCCTCTTTTCAGTAGAGTTTCCTTTTCTTTACACTCTTTCTTTGTTTATATTGTTGTGAACATGTTGCTTAAAGCTATGAGTGGCTAAACTCTTCGGTTTTAGGGTTTTAATGAATTGTTTATGACGTTATGTTGATATTGTAGACTATTCATAGTTTCGTTGTAATGATTATGCTTTTCGTTGTTATTGTGCTTAAATTCTTGTTGAATGGCCATGTTTGAATGTTAGGTTAGATGTATGGTTGAGATAATTGTATGTCTAACTAGATCTATAACAAAGAATTGTTGTTAATCTATCATGAAAATAGTTAGGTTAACAATAAAAGTTGCTAAAGACTACTCTTAATGCCATGTAATTTGTATTGATTTCAAGAAATTAGTAATCAATTGAATTGCATGAGAAAAGGTTGTTTTTGAGAGAAAATAACTTGGATTTATGTTTCTAGAGTTAAGCATAAGAATTGCAATAAAATCCATGAACCCTAGAATATTGCATGATGAAGTAAACAGGGGTTCATTACCGTAGAACTCTCTTTGACTTTTGTGTTTCTTATTTACTTGCTTTCCTTTTTAGTTTTTCCAAAATCACAAATAAGATCGATTCCTCAAATAAAATTGATTCAATTCTAGAATAGCTAAGTGATAACTTGTAGAAATACAAGTTATTATAGTCACTATTTGATTTAATAAGAGTAACTTTGGAGCTAAACGCATGATTTTGGTAGTTGAATGATGAAAAATGTATCACCATGCGTTGGCACTATTTACAAAAGAAAATACCTGAAAAACGATGAGCTTTTATGTTCCTAACGCAGGGTTAAGAAGAAAAGAAGCGTAAACAATCAAGTACAAAGAGACAAAGCTACTGCAAGAACAAGTGGAAATCCATGCATCGAGACTATGCGTTGAGACCATGCGTTGAGCCTATGCGTCGAGCCTATGCGTTGACAATCTGAAAAGTAGAAACAGACGCATGCTCAAACAGCTGTCATGTCATTATGAAAAAGGACAACTCCCAATCAGATCATGGCAGAACAAATAGGCTGACAATCTGAAAAGTCTATGCAGCGTGGTTGAAATTTAATGCACAAGGTGTTAGGTCATCATGATATCAACTTTTTGACGCCTATAAATAGTCCAAAAGCTTCTCCAAGAAGAGGAGGAAGAGAGACCAGTTCAAGAGGCGAAAGCTCTGCACTATTTCTCCCTCACCATAACCAGCCTCCATTTCGAGCTCTTCTGAGAGAAGGATTTTGAGCACCTTCAGAGTCGTCTCCCAGTGAGTGAGAATCTCCACCTTATGGAATCTATGTATAAGATAGCAACCATCTCAAGTCTCCATGAGGCAAGACGTTGCCAGTGGCGGCTTGACGCCCTTCATTTCTGTTTTATTTCCATTTCTCTCCTTCTTGCTTATATTTTGTTAATGACATTCGAGAGAATGATTTATTTCTTTAATATAAGTTCGATTGACTATCATCTTCCATCTATTTTCGTATTAAATACTTTACACCATGTTGTCTAAATGCTAAATGAGTTAAATGTTAAAAGTTAGTTTTTCTTGAGCAATTCTGAGTATGTTACATCTTGATTAATGCATATTTTTAGCTTGCATAACTTTGTCTGACAAACAAATGTAGTAAGCATGACTGTCGAGCTTGAGAGAGTGGATAGTTAATCTTTAGCATTAATTAAGACTAGATGAGTTGCAAAGATGTAGTTCATCTTTTGCCAACGCAAACTTACCATGCGTCTTAGAGATAAGATTAATGTGGCGTCGAAACATCGAGAGATGGATTCACAAATGCAGTTTGTAGGTATGTAATTGTACTTAGAAAGTTTAGGTAACAACTAGCTCTTGTGTTCAACTCTACTTCTATCGCATGGTTCCATTCATTCTCAACGCATGCTATCTAACGCTAAATTACATATGACTACCCAACGCCGCGTCCACTTCATTATTAGTAGTAGGAATTTCTTTCATTCTTTATGTATAGTTTTACACATATAATCAACAAATGCACATATTTACATGTACAGTCACCGCATAGTCATGCATTTATTCTCAACGCCTAGTTATTACAAATCCCTGCGTTCGACCCTGGACTCACCAAGAAACCTATAAATGCTTATACTTTGGTCTTTATAGGAAAACTTGCTTAATCATGATCACATCTAGAGTAATTCTCGACGCATCCTTGTACGGAAATGATAAATCTATTTTTGTGCAACGAACTAAGAAACTCAATTTAATTGGAATAGAAATTCAAACGAACACTAAGTAACTTAAACCTTCACTGTAACGGCCCGAATTTCAGGAAAATCACTTTTTCTCTCTTTAAGTTGAAAAATAAATATATATATATACACATATAATAATAATAATAATAATAATTAAAGAAATGTAGGCAGAGGGAGTGTTAAGGGGGGATTGGGGATCCTTGGCCTTTAGGAGAAATCGGGTTTCAGTTGGGGAAAGATCTCCGGATGGGTTTGTCTTTTTACTGATCGAGTTACGTTTTAGGAAAAGGAAAGAAAGGGGAAGAAGGGAAAGGTCAAATCTCTCTCTCGATCACCTCTTCGTCATTCAATCGCTGTTCCCTTCAGCCCTCATTGCCGCCATCATCTCCAGCCCTCACTGTAGCCGTTCTTGCAGTACTCATCGCCATCGTCATCAGCACTCGTCGCCATCATCCCAGCTTTCAGCGTAGCTGCATCATCATAGTCCTCGCGCCGCAGCGTTTTGGTCCTCCTGATAAGCACTTGAAAAGTACTTTCTATCCTCTCAAATTAAGGGAGTTTATATTAGATTTCACTTGTTTGCTAGTGGTTTTCAGGTTAAAATGAGGAAAATTAGAAGAAAAGACTAAAAGATCAAAACCGAGCAAGAATACCGTGAAAAAGAGCTGAAAAACTCAAAATGGCGAAATTTGGGATAGCGCCGCGGCGCCTGGACGGCACTGCCGCAACACTAAAACCCCAACGCAACGTTCTGGACGCATCATAGCATCGCGGCGCCAAAATCCGATGCAACATTCTGAACGCATTACAGCGTCGTGGCGCTAAAGCCCAAGAGCAATAATTCTGAACTCATCACAACGTTGCGGCGCTTGGACGGCGCTGACGCAGCGCTAAAGCTTGAGAGCAACAATTTTGGACATAACCCTAGCGCCGCGGCGCCAATTTTCCTTAAATGAAAAATTGTTATTTTTGGTAAATTTTTGGGCGGCCAACTCTATAAAATTGGAGGTTTCCAACAGCCCTAATCATCAAATAAGATCAAGAATCAATCAACCATCAATTTACAGACCTAAAGAGGCACAAAAAGGAGAGAATTGAGTGAGAGTTCATAAAAGAGTTCAAAGAGTGAGTTAGTTGCAAGGAAGAGGAAAAGAGTTCGAGATAGTCGTGGTGCCCTTCGAATTCCGACGTAAGAGCCAAGGAGATCGTGACGGTGCTACCTCAATCAAGAGTCTCTTTTCAGTAGAGTTTCCCTTTCTTTTTACACTATTTCTTTGTTTATTTTGCTTAAACATGTTGCTTCAAGCTATGAGTGGCTAAACTCTTTAGTTTTAGGGTTTTGATGATTTGTTTATGAATTTATGTTGATCTTGTAGACTTTATGGTTTTGTTGGAATGATTATGCTTTTCATTGTTATTGTCTTTAATTCTTGTGGATTGGCCATCTTCACATGTTAGGTTAGATGTATGATTGAGAGATTGTATGTTTAACTTGATCTATAACAATGAATTGTTGTTAATCTATCACGAGAGTAGTTAGGTTGACAATAAAAGTTGCTAAAGACTATTCTTAATGCCATGTAATTTGAATGGGTTTCAAGAGATTAGTAATCAATCGAGTTGCATGAGAAAGAGTTGTTTTTTAGAGAAAATAACTTGGAATTAAGTTTCTAGACTTAGGCATATGAATTACCATAAATTCCATGAATTCTATAATATTGCATGATGAAATAAACAAGGATTCATTACCCTAGAACTCTCTTTGACTCTTGTGTTTCTCACTTTAATACTTTCCTTATTTGATTTATATTTTCCATAACTTATAATATTCAATTTCAATCCTCAAATAAAATTGATTCAACTCTAGAATAGCTAAGTAACTTAAACCTTCACAATTGGATCTCAAGTGGAATGATATTCGGACTTAACCGTCTTATATTATAACTTGACTCGTACACTTGCGGTTAACACTAAAAGTGCGCATCAAGTTTTTGGCGCTTTTGCCGGGGATCCAAAGAACGGTTTTTGTTATTTAATATTCATTAGAATTGATAGATCTTAATTTGAGGTGTATATTATTTGGTTGTTTATTTATTTATTTATTTATTATTGTATTTTATTGTATTTTATATTTTTTCCTTTTTTATTTTATTTTATTTTATTTTATTATTTTATATTTTTTTATTTTTATTATTTTGTTGGTTTATGCCTCGTGATAATACTAACCTCCTCCCTCTTGATCCCGAGATTGATAGGACTTATAGACGGAATCTAAGGGCTCTACTCAATCAAACTGAGGAGATGGTAAAGGAGATACCCAAGGCAATTCGAGACTACTTCCAACCCATGTTATCGGCAAGTCAACCCGGAATAATGAATGTGCCCATCAATGTCAACAATTTTGAGTTGAAACCGGGATTGATCCAAATGGCTAGAGAGCTAGCCTTTAGAAGAAGAACCAATGAAGATCCTCACAAGCACTTGCGATCCTTCTTGGAGATATGTGGAACGGTAAAGATGAATGGCGTTTCTAATGATGCTATTAAACTAAGACTTTTTCCTTTCTCTTTACAGGACCGTGCAAAGGATTAGTTGGAAACCATCCCTCCGGATAGCATTACAACATGGGAGATCTTAGCTCAAGCTTTCTTGAATAAATATTTTCCACCGGCCAAATCTCAAAGACTAAGGACGGAGATTGGAACATTCCGCCAACTTGAGGATGAACAATTATATGAGGCTTGGGAGAGGTATAAGGATCTTTTGAGAAGACGCCCTCAACATGGTTACCCGGATTGGTTGCAAATTCAACTCTTCTACAATGGATTATCAAGCTCAACCAAATCCATCTTAGATGCAACCGCCAGAGGATCAATCTTCTCCAAGAATGCTCAAGAAGCCTACACCATACTAGAAGAATTGGCCACTACATCTTACAATTGGCCATGTGAACGGGCTTCTCCAATCATCCCAAAAGCCGCCGGATTGTATGAGGTGGATGAGGTAAACTCTCTCAAAGCTCAAATGGCTTCCCTTACTAATGCTCTTTCTAAATTAACTGCAGGAGGCCAAGCTCAAACAAATCCACCATTTATAGCCTCTCTTGCCGCTTTGGCATCAGAGATGGCCACACAAAAGGAGTTGGAACAAGGAGATAATGAGACGGCCAACTATGTTGATAGAGGACATTATAGAGGTCACCAACACCAACAACTTCCAACTCACTACCATCCTAACTTGAGGAACCATGAAAACTTTTCTTATGCTAACAAGAGGAATGTTTTGCAAGGTCCTCCCGATTTATCCAATGTAGGTCCACACACATCGAAAAGAAGTCCAACTTAGAAGACTTGATGATAGAGTTCATAAAAGAATCAAGAGGAAGGACAACCGCATTGGAAAGCACCGTACAAAGTCATGATAAGGCCATTCACAACATCGAGGTACAAATAAGCCAAATCGCCACTTCACTCTAAACAATGCAAAAGGGCAAATTTCCTCGTTATCTGAGATAAATCCAAAAGAGGAGTGCAAGGCCATGACTTTGAGGAGTGGGAAAAAGCTATCCACTCCCTTGATCATTGATGAGGATGATGAGCAAGTAGTAGATGACACTATCCAAGAGCCAATTTTAGAAGATGAATCGAAGATCTTAGAAAAGGAGGTAAAGGTAAAAGAGTCAACATCTTCAAGTAAGTCATCTAACCCTCTACCTTTTTTACCTAATACTATGCCATATCCTCAACGTTTTAAAAAGAAAGAAATAGACTCCCAATTTGCTAAATTTCTTGAGTTATTCAAAAAGCTTCACATTAACATCCCATTTGCTGAGGCTTTAGAGCAAATGCCCAACTATGCTAAATTCATGAAAGATGTCTTGTCTAAAAAGAAAAAGTTTGGGCAATATGAGATGATTAGCATGACTGAGGAATGCAGTGTTGTGCTGCAAAAGAAGCTACCACAAAAGTTGAAAGATCCAGGGAGTTATATTATACCTTGCACTATTGGTTCTTTAAATGTTACTAGAGCTCTTTGTGATCTTGGTGCTTCTATTAATTTGATGCCTTTATCTGTCTATAGGAAGCTTAACATTGGAGAGGTGCAACCTACCACCATCACCTTGCAACTTGCTGACAGATCGTTAGCCTATCCTAAAGGTATTGTTGAAGATGTATTAGTTAAAGTTGACAAATTTATCTTCCTTGCAGATTTTGTAGTATTGGACATGGAGGAAGACTCTGAGATTCCTATCATACTTGGGAGGCCATTCCTAGCAACTGGAAAGGCTATCATAGATGTCCAACAAGGGAAGTTGACTCTAAGGGTAAATGATGAGAATGTTGTATTTGATATTTACAAGTCCTTGAGTCATCATGATGAGAGTAGTCCTTGCCATGCTATAGACATAATTGATCATACTATTTTTAAGCATGTAGAGGTTATGTTGGCTAGTGATCATCTAGAACAAAGCATAATGGATGTTGAGAATGAAGATACAATTTTTGATGAAATAGCCTTTTATGCTAGGTGGTTAGATAGTTTGCCAATATGTTCTAAAATGGATAGACCTATACCTCTAGCTCCCTTGCATGCTGTGAATGATATTGAGAAACCTAAGCTTGAATTAAAGGTGTTACCTCCTCACTTAAAATATGCATTCTTAGATGATTTATCTTTTTTACCTGTTATAATATCTTCTGATCTTAATTCTGTGGAAGAAGAAAAATTGTTGGAAGTATTAAGGGATTAGTCCATCGGTCTGTATGCACAGAATCTTGATGGAAGATACCTTTAAACCATCGGTAGAGCACCAAAGGAGACTTAATCCCACCATGAAGGAGGTAGCTAAGAAAGAAGTGCTCAAGCTTTTGAATGCATGAATCATATATGCCATATCTGACAGTTCATGGGTAAGTCCTGTTCAAGTGGTACCCAAGAAAGGTGGTATGACTGTGGTTAAAAATGAAAAAGATGAAATGATAGCTACTAGAACTGTGACAGGATGGCGTGTATGCATTGATTATAGGAAGTTGAATAAGGCTACTAGGAAAGATCATTTTCTCCTTCCTTTTGTAGATCAAATGCTTTATAAACTTGTAGGTTATTCTCATTATTGCTTCCTAGATGGATATTCAGGTTATAATCAAATTGTCATTGCTCCTGAGGATCAAGAAAAGACAACATTTACATGCCCTTATGGGACATTTGCCTTTAAGAGAATGCCATTTGGTTTATGTAATGCCCCTGCCACTTTCCAACGTTGTATGATGTCTATTTCAGGGGCTCATTGAAGATATAATGGAGGTTTTTATGGATGATTTTTCTGTATTTGGGTCTTCATTTGATTCTTGTCTTGCTAATCTAACTCGTGTTTTGCAGAGGTGTCAAGATGCTAACCTTGTTCTAAACTGGGAGAAGTGTCACTTCATGGTGAAGGGGCACAAAGTCTCTCAAAAGGGATTGGAGGTGGATAGGGCTAAAATAGTCGCCATTGAACAATTGCCACCCCCCAACAATGTGAAAGGAGTCAGAAGCTTCCTAGGACATGCAGGGTTTTACAGGAGATTTATTAAAGATTTTTCTAAAATTGCTAAACCCTTAAGTAATTTGCTAGAAAAGGAAGCTAAGTTTATCTTTGATGATGCATGTCTACTAGCTTTTAATACTTTGAAGGAAAGACTAATTTCTGCACCTATTATTGTTGTACCAGAATGGAATCAATCTTTCGAGATCATGTATGATGCTAGTGACTATGCTTTAGGAGCTGTTTTAGGCCAACATAGAGATAACATGTTTAGGGCAATTTACTATGCTAGTAGGACTCTTGATAATACTCAATAGAAATACACTACTACTGAAAAAGAACTACTAGCTATTGTGTTTGCCCTTGATAAATTTAGATCATATTTGCTTGGCTCTAAAATAGTGGTGCATACTGACCATGCTGCTTTAAAGTATTTGTTTGTTAAGAAAGATTCCAAACCTAGGCTAATGAGGTGGATATTATTATTACAGGAATTTGACTTAGAAATCAAAGACAGAAAAGGATGTGAAAATGTGGTTGCAGACCACTTGTCTAGAATTGAGAATGAGGATGCTAAATCATGGCCCCAATCGTTGAGATGTTCCCTGATGAACAATTGTATCAGGTAAAAGATACTTTACCTTGGTTTGCTGACATAGTTAACTATCTTGCAGGAGGACATTTGCCACCTGACATGAACTCTCAACAAAAGAAGAGATTCCTGCACAATGTTAAGTCTTACCATTGGGAGGACCCACTTCTCTACAAGGTTTGTGCTGACAATATGATAAGGAAGTGTGTGCTTCAAGAGGAAGTGGTAAGTATTCTAAATTCATGTCATGCCTCCTCCTATGGAGATCATTTTGGACCCACTAGAACTGCAGCCAAGGTACTTCAGTCAGGATTTTATTGGCCATCCCTTTTTAAAGACTGTTGTACCTTTGTTAAATCATGTGATAGGTGCCAACGTACTGGCAATATTTCTAGACAACATGAGCTTCCAATGAAACCTATCTTGGAAGTAGAGCTCTTTGACGTTTGGGGTATTGACTTTATGGGGCCTTTTCCTATTTCTTCTGATGGCTACCTATATATTCTAGTTACAGTAGATTATGTATCTAAGTGGGTAGAAGCCATAGCCACTAGGACCAATGATGCTCGCACTGTTTTAAAATTCTTGCATAAAAACATCTACACACGTTTTGGTACACCTAGAGCTATTATTAGTGATGAGGGTTCTCACTTTTGCAATAAATTGTTTGAATCCATGATGCAAAAATATAATGTTAATCATAAAATTGCTACAGCTTATCATCCTCAAACTAATGGCCTTGCTGAGTTATCTAATAGGGAAATCAAGCAGATTTTGGAAAAGACAGTTAAGACCAATAGGAAGGATTGGGCCCTTAAGCTCGATGATGCACTATGGGCCTACCGCACAGCTTCAAAACTCCAATTGGTACTTCACTGTACAGGTTGGTGTTTGGAAAGGCTTGTCACTTACCGGTAGAGCTCGAGCATAGAGCTTATTGGGCCATCAAGAAGTTGAACATGGATTTTGAGAAGGCCGGTGAGAAATGCCTCTTAGAACTCAATGAGATGGAGGAGTTCCGTGCTCAAGCTTATGAGAATGCCAAACTCTACAAAGAGCGCACCGCGAGATGGCATGACAAGAAGATCACCCCATGGACCTTCCTTCCTGGACAAAGAGTATTACTTTTCAACTCACGTTTACGCTTGTTTCCAGGATAGCTTAGGACACGATGGTCGGGACCCTGTATCATTGTCAAGGTATCCCCACACGGAGCCATGGAATTGCAAAGCAACGATGGAACAACCTTCAAAGTGAATGGTCAACGATTGAAGCACTACATTGGTGATCAAGAACGCCGATTTGAGAACCTGGCTTTCATTGCATGATCCATTAGTTCGGTCTAGCTAAAAGACGTTAAACCAAGCGCTTATTGGGAGGCAACCCAATTTTATTGCTTTCTTTACTTTTCTTTTTATTTTATTTTCAATAAATCTTGGAGTCACTCATATGCTTTATCTCTCAGGAACTTGGTTTATCACACAAAGTACTCCTTACACCAAGCCTGTTTGGTGGCTTCCCGCTTGCTCCAGGCTTGCTCTTTCCTTGTTAGATGCTCTTATGCATTGGGACAATGCATGATTCTAAGTTTGGGGTGGGAGGTGTCTCTCGTACTTTTGTGTGTTTTCTCATCCTGCTATGCATCTTTGTGAAGGTTTTAATGATCATATGCATGTCAATTATGGGAATGTTGCTTATGGTTGTGTGCCTTGATGTTGATTGCCCATGATGAGATTTGAATTTGCATGATAGATGACTTATTGTGGAAATAGAATAGCACTATCTTGAGTTAAATTCATTTAAGTCCCTCTTAAAATCTCTCATATTCTTGAGCACGTAGCCACTTTAATTTAGAATCTTTAACTGAAAAAAGGATTAAGTTGGGTGTATTTAGTTGTCACTCCGAAAGGCCCCACCGGTTAGAGAGTGGAAATGCATGATAGCTTGTAATCTTAGACTAAGGAAAAAGAGAGGAGTATACATGCCTTGAGAAAAGAAAGTGTACACAAAATGAATGAGCTGTATTTATCTATCTTTTTAAATGTTAAACTTGTAATGAGTATGCATGGATAGGGGTAAAAAGAGCTGCCTTTTTTGTTATCAGTAAGGACGCCTGAGAATTGACTAGGTACGAGTCCCTACAGTGAAAGCTAGTGCCTCTAGGTAAAAGAATGCAAGTTTGGGCCCATGAAAAAAAAAATGATTGAAAGGCACCTTAGTGGACATATTACTCACTTGAAATGTATGAAAGCTTGAAGATTGGTGCATGAGCTAGAGTAGGGGGAAAACTAAAGAAACTCTCTTAGGTCCTAATTTGAGTTCTAGTATTTTAAATTGAAGGAGGCTTGCACACACACACATGGGAGATAGCAAGATTTGGCCCTGAATGATTATAACAATATAGATATGTTTGCAAGTTTCTACTTAAGCTCTAAATGCTATTCTCTAAGACATGAGTCAATTGCACACTTCTTTATCTAAACTTCCTATTATTTGATTTTATTCTTTGCTCGAGACTAGCAAATCTCTAGGTTTGGGGTGTTGATAAGCACTTGAAAAGTGCTTTCTATCCTCTCAAATTAAGGGAGTGTATATTAGATTTCACTTGTTTGCTAGTGGTTTTCAGGTTAAAATGAGGAAAATTATAAGAAAAGACTAAAAGATCAAAATCGAGCAAGAATACTGCGAAAAAGAGCTAAAAAACTCAAAAGGACGAAATTTGGGATAGCGTCGAGGCGCTAAAACCCCAACGCAACGTTCTGGACGCATCATAGCATCGCGGCGCCAAAATCCGACGCAACATTCTGAACGCATTACAGCGTTGCGGCGCTTCGACGGCGCTAAAGCCCGAGAGCAATAATTTTGAACTCATCACAGCGTCGCGGCGCTTGGATGGTGCTGAAGCAGCGCTAAAACTTGAGAGCAACAATTTTGGACATAACTCTAGCGCCGCGGTGCTAGTTTTCCTTAAATGAAAATTTGTTATTTTTGGTAAATTTTTGGGTGGCCAACTCTATAAAATTGGGGGTTTCCAGCAGCCCTAATCATCAAATAAGATCAAGAATCAATCAACCATCAATTTATAGACCTAAAGAGGCACAAAAAGGAGAGAATTGAGTGAGAGTTCATAAAAGAGTTCAAAGAGTGAGTTAGTTGCAAGGAAGAGGAAAAGAGTTCGAGATAGTCGTGGTGCCCTTCGAATTCCGACGTAAGAGCCAAGGAGATCGTGACGGTGCTACCTCAATCAAGAGTCTCTTTTCAGTAGAGTTTCCCTTTCTTTTTACACTATTTCTTTGTTTATTTTGCTTAAACATGTTGCTTCAAGCTATGAGTGGCTAAACTCTTTAGTTTTAGGGTTTTGATGATTTGTTTATGAATTTATGTTGATCTTGTAGACTTTCATGGTTTTGTTGGAATGATTATGCTTTTCATTGTTATTGTGTTTAATTCTTGTGGATTGGCCATCTTCACATGTTAGGTTAGATGTATGATTGAGAGATTGTATGTTTAACTTGATCTATAACAATGAATTGTTGTTAATCTATCACGAGAGTAGTTAGGTTGACAATAAAAGTTGCTAAAGACTATTCTTAATGCCATGTAATTTGAATGGGTTTCAAGAGATTAGTAATCAATCGAGTTGCATGAGAAAGAGTTGTTTTTTAGAGAAAATAACTTGGAATTAAGTTTCTAGACTTAGGCATATGAATTACCATAAATTCCATGAATTCTAAAATATTGCATGATGAAATAAACCAGGATTCATTACCCTAGAACTCTCTTTGACTCTTGTGTTTCTCACTTTAATACTTTCCTTATTTGATTTATATTTTCCATAACTCATAATATTCAATTTCAATCCTCAAATAAAATTGATTCAACTCTAGAATAGCTAAGTAACTTAAACCTTCACAATTGGATCTCAAGTGGAACGATATTCGGACTTAACCGTCTTAGATTATAACTTGACCCGTACACTTGCGGGTAACACTAAAAGTGCGTATCACCTCCTCGCGCCGCATCATCAGTCCATCGCCGCATCGTCACAGCCCACAGTTTGCCGTATCATCATATAGTCATCATCCCGCGTCGCCTCAGCCCTCTCCGCTGTGGGTATGGATGCCCTAGTTTATTGTATTTATATTTCTCTTACTGTACTCAACTTTGTTGAAACCCAGTAGGAGTTTTAGTCCAAGTGGGAGTTTGTTGGGTTGTATGTCCTAAAACTCGTAGTTTTTGTAAATAGGTGATTTTTAGTACATATGAAGTTATTCAAGTGAATTAATTATTTATCAACTCTAAATCCAATTAAACTACAAACCCTTGGCTACTATCATGAGTACTTGGACTTTATGTGGAGACATAAACAGGATCAAGTTTAAGTAAGTAGCCTCAATAGTCTATAGTACATGGATCAGGTTGGGTACCTCTTCCTGGAGACACTATTGAATACGTCCTGTAACAGCCCAGACTACCCGCTGTACGATATTGTCCGCTTTGGGTTACCCCTCACGGTTTTGTTCTTGGTAGGGTTGCGCCTACCAAAAGGCCTCGTACATAGAAAGGTATCCACCCCCTTTATAAGGAAGGTTTCGTCCTCCTTCCTAACCGATGTGGGACAATGTATAGCCAGGGTCAACGCCATAGCCCTTACAATCTCCCCCCCTAACGAGTCAAGCGTCCCCGCTTGACCTACTTGAGGTTTTAACATCGATTCGGGTACCGGCTTTGATACCATTTGTAACAGCCCAGACTACCCGCTGTACGATATTGTCCGCTTTGGGTTACCCTTCACAGTTTTGTTCTTGGTAGGGTTGCGCCTACCAAAAGGCCTCGTACATAGAAAGGTATCCACCCCCTTTATAAGGAAGGTTTCGTCCTCCTTCCTAACCGATGTGGGACAATGTATAGCCAGGGTCAACGCCATAGCCCTTACACGTCCCGCTTCATGATTGTTACAAATGTTGTAAAGTGTCATAAATGAAGTGATTCTGATTTGCTCATGTAGAGACATGTGAGCGAGGGTATTCTACATAATGAGATTGTGTAAGACTGACCTTGAAATAATTACTGTTACGTATTAACACCGCGTTTACGATTAACACTGATTAATTTCACTTATCGATGACCTAGATAACTTGATCTGAATCTTGAGCTATCTATGATCTCCTGTTTATTCAGAATTATCCCTTGATCTACATAGGTAAGAGTAAGCTCAGTAGCGCTGCTTAACATTCCTCCCATTTCAGGGATAAGATCGGGTAGATAGTTGGGAACATAGAATTTGCAAGACGAAATTCACTCCTACCCAACTTAGGGATAGAAGAGAGGTTGTTCTCTTAAGTGTTGTTCCTAGGACTTGAACAAGGGGCCCCATCCTCTCATTGGCCCAAGAGGGAATGGATTTAGTGATTAGATCCTAAATCAATTGTTCATTAGAGGGACAATGGTACTTAAGGAGAAAAGATGTAACTCAGAGGTAAATCGGTATTTGACCTAGCTGAAGTTATGAACAACCTGTGAAGGATTGACTTATCGATGACGGTTATATTAAATGAACACAAATATATCTACAGTGAGGAGAGTGCAGCTACGGGCTTTAGTGGAGTATCACGTTAGTTAACGAATGTTGGTTAACTAGGTTAAAGAGTTCGGCCGGTTAATCTCGGATCATTGGAGCTCATGATCTGTAGGTTCATTAGGTTCCTCTACTAGCTCAAAGATGGACTAAAATCTTAGATAATGTGGTGAATAAGTTTGAATCGTTTAAATCTTGGCTTAAGGAATGAAAGTCAGATATATACGATATATCGACGTTTAATTACGAATTAAACATACAAATAGTATTAAAATAATATTTAATTAATTAAATATTAAATTATTTATTAGTTAATTATTTAATTATCTTTTTGAAATTAAAAATCAATTTTAATTCAATTTTGGAAATTCATTGAAAATTGATTTTAAAATTGATTTTTGAAGATTGGATTTTCCCACTAACTAAGCTAGGAGCTTGGTTGTCTTCTTCACAATTAACCAACAATTAACCATTTTGTGTTGTCAAATTTTGATGCAATTGGATTGCATGTTATTCTTTAATAAATAGAGAAAATATTATTTTTCCCACTTGTCCCGATTTTTCTTAATATTAAAATAATATTATTTTTTCCACTTGTTTCAATTTTTCTAAAAAAGAAAAAAAAACCGATATGAATCCCTATTCATATGATTAATATTTAAATTATATTTAAATATTATAATTAACTCTATTTGTACGTTTAATTCGTAATTAAACGTCGATATATCGTATATATCTGACTTTCATTCCTTAAGCAAAGATTTGAACGATTCAAACTTATTCACCACATTATCTAAGATTTTAGTCCATTTATGAGCTAGTAGAGGGACCTAATGGACTTACAGATCATGAGCTCCAACGATCCGAGATTAACTGGCCAAACTCTTTAACCTAGTTAACCAACATTCGTTAACTAACGGGACACTCCACTAAAGCCCACAGCTGCAGATAACTTGTAGAAATACAAGTTATTATAGTCACTATTTGATTAAATTAGAGTAACTTTGGAGCTAAACGCATGATTTTGGTAGTTAAATGATGAACAATGTATCACCATGCGTTTGCACTACCTCTATCGCATGGCTTCATTCATTCTCAACGCATGCTATCTGACGCATTGTTTCATATGACTACCCAACACCGCGTCCACTTCATTAATAGTAGTAGGAAATTCTTTTCATTCTTTTTGTATAGTTTAGACACAATCAACAAATGCAAATATATTTACATGTACAGTCACCGCATAGTCATGCATTTATTCTCAACGCCTAGTTATTACAAATCCCTGCGTTCGACCCTGGACTCACCAGGAAACCTATAAATGCTTATACTTGGGTCTTTATAGGAAAACTTGCTTAGTCATGATCACATCTAGAGTAATTCTCAACGCATGCTTGTACGGAAATGATAAATCTATTTTTGTGCAACGAGCTAAGAAACTCAATTCAATTTAATTAGAAATTAAACGAACAAATTTAACGAACAAGTTTTTGGCGCTGTTGCCGGGGATTTGAATTAATAATGTAGGTTTTGATATTATTTGTTGACTTATGCAAAAATCTTTATCTTGGGCCGTACTGAGCGTTTTGCCGAAGACGTTTCTGACAGATTATGAGCAAGGAAGAACAACCTTTGTTCATTTCTGACCCTGAGATCGAGAGAACCTTTCGGAAAAGAAACAACTCATCAAAGGCGGCGACAACTTTGGAAAGAGAAGTAATTGAAAAATCAAGCCAACCTGCGTTTGAGAGACAACAATTGGGCCAACACCAGGCGACGAAGTAATAAACGACGCGTTAGCCCAAAATTGTCACAAATTGGACGCGGCGTTAGCAATCTCAAATTTTCAGAGAATTTTTTTTTACGAGATTTGGAATGTCGAGTGCCCTGATCAACGCCACAGGTAAACTATGAACAAGATGTTCTAGTGATTTATTTTGATATCCAGGGAATTTTTCCTATGGTGCCGCAGAGCTGATGAATGAAAACGGCACCAACACATTCAAAGTTGATGGTCAGCGCGTGAAACCATATTTTGGAGACTGCCTTGAACGCGACAAAGTATCGGTTGACCTAGCAAAGATCGAATGAGGAAACGATGGACGCGCCCTGCGTTGACAACAAGCATTTATATCCAGGGACGCATCCTAACTTTTTTCTTTTTTTTTTTTTTCCTCACCGCATCATTTTATTTCTTATCGCAGTGTTTCAATTCTCACCGCATTGTTTCATTTTTCCCTTTCTTTCCGTCATTTTATTTGAGTTGATTTTATTTTTCTCCATTTATTTGATTTGATTTGATTTGATTTGATTTTATTTGATTTTATTTTTTTTATATCTACTTTGAAAAATTTTGTTTGGGTGCATCTTGTGTTGAGTGAAAACTGAACTGCAAGGCGTTGACATCTAAAACAATGCGATACAATTATCTTGACGCCTAGAAGGGGATCTGAAGCGATTCTGTCAGATCGCTCAGATCAAGAATTCGAAAAGGCGTCGGCGCTAAAGTCGGTTGATATCGACGGATGTCAGACCATTTAATGCGGCTATGATGTCACGCATGGAGCCGATAACCCACGCGCCCTGCCAAAAACCCTTTATAAACCCCTCTTCACCCCTTTTCCAAATTTACGCTTCCATATCTCTCCGAATTCTCAGATTTCCGGCACAATTTCTAGTCTGTTTTTAAAATCTCTTCCGATTCTCACCCATTTTTCTCTCTTTTCACCGATACTATACCCATGGCTTCCCAGAAACCCACTTCCTCCAAAAGCCCTAAACCTATGGCCACATCCTCGAGGCAGGATAGTCGGAATCTGTCCACTACCTCCACCACACCTGAACCTCTCGCCATTGTTTGCCCCAACAGTCTTGAGTTAGAAGCGACATCCTCATCTTCACCACGCTCCAGGGACCTGTCTGAAGCTCAAAAGGTGGGGAGGAATGACGAATCCACCGTCTTCGGAGATATTCTAGACACCACCGATGAAGAAGACGATGACTGGTTGGACGGGTTGGTCGACCAGAGGACAAAGAACGAATCGCGTGGGTCAGTCCCTGCGATAAGGGGTCTTGAGGAGTCTGACTCCGATGAAAGACCTATTGGCAAGGTAATAGCGGCGGTGGAAAAGAAGAAGTCCACCAAGGAAAAGAAAATCAGGCCAGTCAGGGCCAGGGAAGAAGAAGCCGAGGAAGATGTCCTTCCGCTAAGAAGGAAAAATGAAAAAGGAAAGGACGCGGGGACATCTGAGGCCATCGCGTCATCGGTCGCCGCATCCCTTGTTGAGCGGCTAGCAGCGAGAGCGGCGGAGAAGTCTAAGAAGCTAATAGACGACATAAAAAAGATGAAGGAAAAGACGGAGTCGTTTCTCGCCGCCAAGAAGAAAAGAAAAGAGGAAATCGCAGCTACTGAACAATTTATTGATAAGGCCGTGAGAAAAGCCGAGTTTCTCCGTCGCATAGCAGAGATTGCGACGGAGTTAGAAGTAGAATTGGAAGGAAGTGATGTGGAGAAGCCACCGAAAGCTGAACGCATCAAGAAAAATATAAAAAAGATAAGGGAGGAGAAGAAGAAAGAAAAAGAGGTAGCCTTCACCAAGGAGAAGCTACCGGAGAAAAAGAAGAAAAATGAGGTGGCTAAGGCACCTGGAGTTGTTATCAAGGACGTGGACGCAGGCAGAGCAAGGAGAACGCCTGCTAGTCCCGTGAAGAGGAATGATAAGGGAAAAGAAAAATTGGTTGAGGAACCAACAAAGGAGGCGGCGAAGAGCAGAAAGAAACAGTACAGTGGGCTCTACACTGAAGTGGGATTCTTCCCAGAGCCGATTGAGCTGCCCGCCTTCATCATACAAGGAGTCGACGCATTGGGTTGGAGGCAATTTTGTGAAAGTGGCCAAGTCATCCATCCCACCGCCGTGGAGGCATTTTATGAAGGAACAATTCACCGCAAAGCACATTTGGTCAAAGTTGAAGATGAAGTGATTTCCTTCGAGCCTCAAGAGATCAACGCATTGTTTGATCTTCCCAACAACGTGGCGGCAGAAGGTAACAGATAATGTCGACGCCTACAAACGCCGAAATGAATGACGCCCTCACAATCATCGCCAAACCGGGGTCAGAGTGGAACACTTCCCCAAAGGGCATTCAGTCATTGGCGCCTAACTGCTTGATCGCCGAGGCCAACCTGTGGCTTTATTTCATCAAGCGATCGCTGCTCCCCACAACGCATGACGCATCAATTTCAAGAGACCGTGCCATGGTCATCTACTGCATCATGCGGGGAATTCAGCTGGACATGGGACGCATCATTGCCCCACAGATACGGGGGTTGTTCTTCAAGCCAAGGGGTCAGTTATTCTTCCCCTTTCTTGTGACTAGACTGTGCGCCAACGCACAATTCATGGAGAATGGGCCAGTCAGAGCAGTAAACGGAGTCCTTTCAGCGCAGAGTTTGAGACGAATATTAAAGGACTCACCGCATCTGCTTGACGCGACCAACTCAAAGAAGAGGCCGCCAAAGTCACAAGAACCATCATCCCCCCAACCTCCTCAACCAAAGAAGAGGAAACTGGTCAAGAAGAATTTCGAGATTCAGGCGTCGAGTTCACAGCCTGGTGAAGCCGAAGAAGCTCTTCAGCTCGACGCCTACACCCAGGCCTTGACCATTTATACTCCTCCCATCGCCCCAATCACTGAGGAGCTCTCTTCACCACCAATTTCCCCTTCTCCTTCCCCTAAAATCCAAAATGAACCACTCCATCTCCCTACCACCCAATGCGGCCTTCCAACGCCTCTTCAGCTTCCTATCGCAGACTTAAATGAAGAGACGAAGGAAGTGTCGCCGCCTTCTTCGCCCCACCTGGAGTTAACTCTCTCCCCGCCTCAAGTATCCACCTTTCGAGAGGCAACTCCACCACCACCACCACTATCCGTTGTGCCGACCCTGACTCTAGATCCTTAGGAGTCAGCGCCCTTTCACTTCTCACCGCCTCGCCATGAACCCCAATTTTCCAATCTTCTAACTCCACCAACTACTGAACCTTCTGCCCGCCTAACTCAACCGCAGACAGAAGCAACCACCAGCACTCATCATCAAGAAGAACCGTATCACTTGCGACACGCCTCTGCTCCGCTGCCGTTTGTGGATTTAAATTTGGATGATTTGCTGAGGTACTTGGATGATGGGATCCTGAACCCCATCATGGGAGATTTGGATGAAATCCGGCGCAAGAAGATGGAAAGTCTCCAGCGGCAATAAGAATTGGCTCAACAAGTCTCACAATTGGGTCAGCAAGTGACTCAAATGGCGCAGCAACAATTGGAGCTTCGGAGTTTTGTTCAACGCCAAGCTCGGCGTCAGGACGAACAGTTCAGCACTTTGATGAATTATATTTATGAAGTGTTCGTCCAACGCATCCCAGCGCCAGTTATCCCTCCTTCCCTTCAGCAACCCCTACCGTTCAACGATCCAAATCCTCCCCTTGCGGACAACAATGACAACGCCCTAGGGAGAACTTAAATTTGGGGGTGTTCTTTTGGTTTATTTTTCCCTTCTTTTCTTTTGTATATTACTTTGAATTCTTTTTGTAATTAGTACAACGCATAATACATTTGTATCAATACAATATTCAATTCATGAATTACTCTTTGTTCTCTTTAGTTTGTACTTTTCAATTATTTCTTGCTTTGTTATTCTCTCCGCCTTGTTTTTGTTTATGCGTCCAACCTCCATGATAAAATTTATGCGCTTCGCCTGTAGACTTATTGAAATAAGAGGATTAACCCGCAATCCTTAGGATATTACACTTGGTAAATTACTTCTAAGAATTAGTATGCGTTGCAAGCTTTGCCTCAAACCACTTTTACAATAATTTTCTAAGGCAATCTCATTACTCGATTTCAGCAATGAAGACCTTGCTGCCTTCAAATTTGGGGGTAAGAAAGGTTTGAGCCATGCGTTCAGAATTAAAAAAAAAAAAAAAAAATTGGACAAACAACTCCGCTGACAACGCATAAAATTAGCCTATTAAGAGTTGAGTTGAGAATGGCTCTTTAACACCCCATAATCAAAGGTGAGAGTCCAAGATCAGCGCATAGTAAATAAACGGTACCACTGTCGACGCAACCAAAAAGGAATGCGATAAGTGCTGAGTTGTGAAAGGGTATTTGCTCGATGTTGGCTGCCTCCATGCACCCCATCGTTGGTATGTCAAAATGAAGGTAGATAGCCCGGATCAACGCAAGTCCACTAATTAAAAAAAAAAAAAAAATTTGAAACTTTATGAATGAATGAACTCCAAGGCACATTTCTAAAATAAGGACATCAGATTGGCTGGAAATGAGTAAGGGTATTTTTGAGGAATAAGCTTGCCGCATCTAAAAATTAGAAGTACTTTCAAAGTGTCGATTGAAAAAGTGCTTGGTATGGTTTTCTGATTGTTGATATAGTCAAGGATTAGAAGGCATGTTGAGAGGGTGCGCTTTTACTTAGACTTGGGCTGTAGAATTTAATAAATCTTAAAATAAATGTTCGAGGACAAACATTAACTCAAATTTGGGGGTGTGATAACTTGTAGAAATACAAGTTATTATAGTCACTATTTGATTTAATTAGAGTAACTTTGGAGCAAAACGCATGATTTTGGTAGTTAAATGAGGAAAAATGTATCACCATGCGTTGGCACTACTTACAAAAGAAAATACCTGAAAAACAATGAGCTTTTATGTTCCTAACGCAGGGTTAAGAAGAAAAGAAGCGCAAACAATAGAAGTACGAAGAGACGAAACTGCTGCGAGGACAAGTGGAAACCCATGCGTCGAGCCTATGCGCTGAGCCCATGCGTTGAGACCATGCGTCGAGCCTATGCGTTGACAATCTGAAAAGTAGAAACAGGCGCATGCTCAAACAGCTGTCATGTCATTATGAAAAAGAACAACACCCAATCAGATGATGGCAGAACAAATAGGCTAACAATCTGAAAAGTCTATGCAGCGTGGCTGAAGTGTAATGCACAAGGTGTCAGGTCATCATGATATCAACTTTTTGACGCCTATAAATAGTCCACAAGCTTCTCCAAGAAAAGGAGGAAGAGAGACCAGTTCAAGAGGCGAAAGCTCTGCACTATTTGTCCCTCACCATAACAAGCCTCCATTTCGAGCTCTTCTGAGAGAAGGATTCTGAGCATCTTCAGAGTCGTCTCCCAGTGAGTGAGAATCTTCACCTTATGGAATCTTTGTCTCATATAGCAACCATTTCAAACCTCCATGAAGCAAGACGTTGCCAGTGGCGGCTTGATGCCCTTCATCTCTATTTTATTTCCATTTCTCTCCTTCTTGCTTATATTTTGTTAATGACATTCGAGAGAATGATTTATTTCTTTAATATAAGTTCGATTGACTATCATCTTCCATCCATTTCCGTATTAAATACTTTACACCATGTTGTCTAAATGATAAATGAGTTGAATGTTAAAAGCTAGTTTTTCTTGAGCAATTCTGAGTATGTTACATCTTGATTAATGCATATTTTTAGCTTGCATAACTTTGTCTGACAAACAAATGTAGTAAGCATGACTGTCGAGCTTGAGAGAGTGGATAGTTAATCTTTAGCATTAATTAAGACTAGATGAGTTGCAGAGATGTAGTTCATCTTTTGCCAACACAAACTTACCATGCATCTTAGAGACAAGATAAATGTGGCGTCGAAACATCGAGAGATGGATTCACACACGCAGTTTGTAGGTATGTAATTGTACTTAGAAAGTTTAGGTAACAACTAGCTCTTGCGTTCAACTCTACCTCTATCGCATGGCTTCATTCATTCTCAACGCATGCTATCTGACGCATTGTTTCATATGACTACCCAACGCCGCGTCCACTTCATTAATAGTAGTAGGAAATTCTTTTCATTCTTTTTGTATAGTTTAGACACAATCAACAAATGCAAATATATTTACATGTACAGTCACCGCATAGTCATACATTTAGTCTCAACGTCTAGTTATTACAAATCCCTGCGTTCGACCCTGGACTCACCAGGAAACCTATAAATGCTTATACTTGGGTCTTTATAGGAAAACTTGCTTAGTCATGATCACATCTAGAGTAATTCTCAACGCATGCTTGTACGGAAATGATAAATCTATTTTTGTGCAACGAGCTAAGAAACTCAATTCAATTTAATTAGAAATTAAACGAACAAATTCAACGAACAGCTGCACTCTCCTCACTGTAGATATATTTGTGTCCATTTGATATAACCGTCATCGATAAGTCAATCCTTTACAGGTTGTTCATAACTTCAGCTAGGTCAAATACCGATATACCTCTGAGTTACATCTTTTCTCCTTAAGTACCATTGTCCCTCTAATGGACAATTAATTTAGGATCTAATCACTAAATCCATTCCCTCTCGGGCCAGTGAGAGGATGGGGCCCCTTGTTCATGTCCTAGGAACAACACTTAAGAGAACAACCTCTCTTCTATCCCTAAGTTGGGTAGGAGTGAATTCCGTCTTGCAAATTCTATGTTCCCAACTATCTACCCGGTCTTATCCCTGAAATGGGAGGAATGTTGAGCAGCGCTATTGAGCTTACTCTTACTGATAACTTGTAGAAATACAAGTTATTATAGTCACTATTTGATTTAATTAGAGTAACTTTGGAGCTAAACGCATGATTTTGGTAGTTGAATGATGAAAAATGTATCACCATGCGTTGACACTATTTACAAAAGAAAATACCTGAAAAACGATGAGCTTTTCTGTTCCTAACGCAGGGTTAAGAAGAAAAGAAGCGCAAACAACCAAGTACGAAGAGACAAAGCTGCTGCGAGAATAAGTGGAAACCTATGCGTTGAGCCTATGCATTGAGACCATGCGTCGAGAAAAAGTAGACACAGACGCATGCGCAAACAGCTGTCATGTCATTATGAAAAAGGACAACACGCTATCAGATCATGGCAGAATAAATAGGCTGACAATCTGAAAAGTCTATGCAGCGTGGCGGAAATTTAATGTAAATGTTTCAGGTCATCATGATATCCACTTTTTGACGCCTATAAATAGCCCAAAAGCTTCTCCAAGAAAAAAAGGAAGAGAGACCAGTTCAAGAGGCGAAAGCTCTGCACAGTTTCTCCCTCACCATAACCAGCCTCTATTTCGAGCTCTTCTGAGAGAAGGATTCTGAGCACCTTTAGAGTCGTCTCCCAGTGAGTGAGAACCTTCACCCTATGGAATCTATGTATCAGATAGCAACCATCTCAAGCCTCCATGAAGCAAGACGTTGCCAGTGGCGGCTTGACGCCTTTCATTTCTGTTTTATCTCCATTTCTCTCCTTCTTACTTATGTTTTGTTAATGACATTCGAGAGAATGATTTGTTTTCTTAATATGAGTTTGATTGACGATTATCTTCCATCTATTTCCATATTAAATACCCTACACCATGTTGTTTGAATGCTAAATGAGTTAGATGTTATAAGTTAGTTTTTCTTGAGCACTATTAAGTATGTTACATCTTGATTAATGCATATCTTTAGCTTGCATAACTTTGTCTGACAAACAAAAGTAGTAAGCATGACTGTCTAGCTTGAGAGAGTGGATGGTTAATCTTTAGCATTTATCGAGACTAGATGAGTTGCCGAGATGTAGTTCATCTTTTGCCAACGCAAACTTACCATGCGTCTTAGAGATAAGATTAATGTGGTGTCAAAACATCGAGAGATGGATTCACAAACGCAGTTTGTAGGTATGTAATTATACTTAGAAAGTTTAGGTAACAACTAGCTCCTGCGTTAACTCTACTTCTATCGCATGGTTCCATTCATTCTCAACGCATGCTATTTGATACTAAATGACATATGACTAACCATCGCCGCGTGCATCTCATTGTTAGTTATAGGAAATTTGATTCATTCTTTATGTATAGTTTTAGACACATATAATCAACAAATGCACATATTACATGTATAGTTCACCGCATAGTCAAGTATCTAATCTCAACGCCTAGTTATTACAAATCCCTGCGTTCGACCCTGGACTCACCAGGAAACTTATAAATGCTTATACTTGGGCTTTTTATAGGAAAACTTGCTTAATCATGATCACACTTAGAGTAATTCTCGACGCATCCTTGTACGGAAATGATAAATCTATTTTTGTGCAACAAGCTAATAAACTCAATTTAATTCGAATAGAAATTTACACGGACACTTACCTATGTAGATCAAGGGATAATTCTGAATAAACAGGAGTTCATAGATAGCTCAAGATTCAGATCAAGTTATCTAGGTCATCGATAAGTGAAATTAATCAGTGTTAATCGTAAACGGTGTTAATACGTAACAGTAATTATTTCAAGGTCAGTCTTACACAATCTCATTATGTAGAATACCCCCGCTCACATGTCTCTACATGAGCAAATCAGAATCACTTCATTTATGACACTTTACAACATTTGTAACAATCATGAAGCGGGCCGTATTCAATAGTGTCTCCAGGAAGAGGTACCCAACCTGATCCATGTACTATAGACTATTGAGGCTACTTACTTGAACTTGATCCTGTTTATGTCTCCACATAAAGTCCAAGTACTCATGATAGTAGCCAAGGGTTCGTAGTTTAATTGGATTTAGAGTTGATAAATAATTAATTCACTTGAATAACTTCATATGTACTAAAAATCAACTATTTACAAAAACTACGAGTTTTAGGACATACAACCCAACATCCGCGACGCGTCGTGTAAGCACTGACTTGCGTTGTAAAGCGTCGGGGTGCGGCAATGCGATGGTGGCTATGCGTTTCAAAGGGAGAAGTGGTCGTGAGCGAGAACAAGAATTTTGGAAAGTAAAATTTTAGCTAAGTGTTGGCCAAGTTCATGCGTTGTTGGTTGACTCACGGAGGGTTGTGAGCTGAAGTAGCTACCCGCGTTGAAGGATAGGTGATACTGGCGGGGGAAGAAATGTGCTTGAACCATGCGTTTAAGTCACTCTGCGTTGAGGACAGTTATGCGCTGAAGTCGATGCGTTGAAGACAGACATGTGTTGGAGTCACACCACGTCGAAGACAGAATGGTCTTGAAGCGACGAAAATAGTGCTGTGTGACGGGAATGTATGCGTCAAAAAAATAGGAGGCGTTGAGGATGACACCATGCGTTGGGTGTGGTCAGTTGCTGGAGCCGTTGGAGGAGAAGTTAACATGAGTGCCTCGCGTTGAGATAAGAACCCTGCGCTAGTCTGCAAGTGAAGGGTAAGTCGGCAACATATGTCCTGGTGTTTTTAAAGGCTAAGTCGGTAGTATATATAGCTGGATTAATTAAATGTTAAATCATTTTTAAGACATTTTGAGAGCTTAAGTCGGTTCCATATTTTAGACAAACTTCAGAAGAAGATTGAGGAAGGTGTTCTTGCGGATTTTGGACGAAATTCTACTCATATAGATGTTGAAAACGGAGCTGGAACAGAGGAGTAATTGAAGTCGCACAGATTGAGCAGTGGTTGATATTCAGAGTAGAACGTATAGAGGAAGTCGAGTTTAGGGCTGAAATTTGGAGGTTAGTAAGTTAACATAATTCCTAACAACATTTGTGAAGGATGGTAATGCTGATATTGAAGATTAACTATGTGAATCTTTAGGAAAAGCCAGACTTACAAGATTGATAAGCAATCCGGAACAACATGAAGTGATTTCGGAATACCGAGAGAACGAGGAAAAGTTAAGCCTTGAAACTTTGAGGTAAGTTATAGAACTCAATTCTCTATAAGTTTGTAGAAGGGAAGCAGTTCTAAATCTATCTAAAATTATGACTGTTAATAGATTGAAGTAAGAACAAGAGGAAAGGGAGAAATTACAGTGCAGAGTGCCGCTGAAAATCAAGTATCGGCACACTGTTTGGGTACTGATAGCGAGACGGGTGTCGCTGAGACAAAAGGAGTCTTTTGTCTCACAGATCTCGCTAGATATCACTGAGTGTCGCTACTAAGGTAAGGTAACACTAGTGTCGCTCAATCAAGTATCGCTAGTATCAGCTCCTATTGGTTGATATCGTTAGGATTCTCGCTTATAATGTTAGTTTAGAAAAGGAGGAAGGTTTAATGTTAAGTAACGCAAGGTAAATGTCTCTTACAGGCCAAGAAGAAATAGGGAAAGCGTATAATCCACGTAAAGCCTAGAAAGAGTAGTGAGTGACTATTTTATTCTTCAATTCTATTTTATTAAAAATGTTCTTATGAAGTATGATTTTGCAATGAACTGTTTAATATGCATAATGTTTGATTTTATTACTCACAAGGCATGTTATATGTTTCTAAAGTTGATAGAAAGCATTTTATGAAGTGTTTTGGATAAAGATTTGTATGATTTCTATGAAAGGATTTTCATGTGAACTGTGATATGAACGGATTTCTAAAACGTTTTAGAGGAGGCTCAGTGCTCAAGGACTTGAGAAGGCACGTGAGTTTCCCCGGGACCCAGTACTGAAGGACTTGAGAAGGTACTTGGGCAACCCGTCCTATTCCTATGTGCACATAAAGGTTGATTTGGTTGGTGCGTCGAGTTTGCTCCGCATTGAGCCAGGGATGATTTCGACGTTGGGAGTGTTGAGCCTTGCTCCACCCCAACTAAGGTTCATTTCGACGTTGAGTGCGTAGAAGCGTTGCTCCGCCTCAACTAAGGGAAAAGTTTGAAAAACTAAATTGTTATAGTTAATCTCCTTGGAAAACACTCATGTATGATTTGAGATTTGATTTATGAGATTAATGGATTTTGTGGAAAGTATGTTTAAATTGAATAATATGTTAAATTCTTACTTATTCGTTCTACGTAACATGCCTGTTTTCAATGAATGCTCGTTTTATAAAGATTTGTCACTCACTGGGCTGTTAGCTTATGTTTTCCAATGTTTTTCTTTTTCTCCCCCCCCAGGTAGCAAGGACGTTCCCGGTGCTTAGCCTACTTCAGCTCACCCTGCTTAAGTCTCGAGTTCTCGAAATTCAAGTCTGAGAGTTGTACGTTGTATATGACTTTATGTAGATGGCATGTAGACCTTGTAGTTTTTGAGTGGGGATTGCAGTGGAGTTTTGTATATTGTATGATGGATACGGAAGTTAAATTATGTTATATGATAAAAGTGTACTTTGTACAGGAAGGAATGTTATATTATGATCATGCGTAATAGGACTGAGTTCTATGCATGTATTTTTATAAAATGTGTGCACAGGAAGTTATGTAAGACGGGACAATATGCGTCACAAGAGGGGTGATGTTCATTGTCTTCACATTCCCTTTCAGGATAGGTAGGTAATCCAGGAGGGGGTGTGACACGTCGTCACCAATCTTCATTGCCGCGTTGCCTCAACCCTCTCTGCGACGTGTCGACACAGCTTTCGTAGCACACTGCCACAGTGTAGGGAAGTCACGACTTTGCACAAGTAGTCTCGCTGTCTCGTTGTCCCGCTCTCGCCGCAGTCTCGCTCTTGCAGGTAAAGGACTTACTACCGGGCTTTAGTGACGCCTAATGTTTAATTGTGTTATTGACTATTGAATGTCGTTGTGAACTTTTTGCCTCGGGTGTTGATTGCTATGATTGTTTCGGTATGCCAAGTTTGTATCTTATATGCAATGTACTTATGCTTATGTGCCTATGACTCTGTGAATCTCTGCGATGAACTAGCTATGCCATGACATGTTACAGGTTACCCTACTTGTCGTGCCCCGTACCCCTAATGTACTGTGCTACGAAGGGTGTCCCTCGGGATCACCACCTATGTCCATGTTACAAATGTAATCACTGCGTACCCTCGGGTCGCTTCCTATGCTTATGCCTACGCTTATGCCTATGCCGGGTACACGGATGCACATGACAAAAAGGGTAATAGCTAGGCCCAGTAGTGGGTCTCTTACTGAGTATGACTGCTCACCCTTTTATTTCTATGTTTTTCTCCCAGGTAAAGAGCATGGTGGCTAGGTGTATGACCGAGGAAATCCATGACCGTACCATGGGATCACTGACATTGCTTCCGCACCTTGGCCTAGGGTATAGCGTACTGGAGTTGTAGGATAGTAGTATTTGCATACATTGGACCGTTTGTTATTTGTTTTGTTTATTGTTATGCTCGGTTTTCCTTTCTTGAGGTTTTGCCTAACTAATTAAGGGGTACCCCACTAAAGCGTTTTTTACTCCTCTATGTTTGGTTTAGTAAACTATCAAAAATCCAGCCGTTTTATGAGTGTGACCGAGTTTGTCTATAGTGTGTGATACCATGTCTCTTATTTTCCAACACATTCACTAAATAGTCATGCATGACGTAGCGACATGTTAGCTATTAAAGGGTCAGGTCGTTACATTCACAATTGGATCATCAGAGGAACGATATTTAAACTTAACCGTCTTATATTATAACTTGACCCGTACACTTGCGGTTAACACCGAAAGTGCACATCAACTTCCAAGAATTCTTTCCCTCTCCAACTCTCTTCATCCTCACAAATCAACTCCCTTGCCAAATACAGAGCTCACAACTCCTCTATTTGATTCTACCTAAAGAATAGCAAGGTTTCGTTGTGGTGGTGTTACCAAGAGAAGAAAAGTTCTTCTTGTAAATTCGTTGGAAAATTACTAGTTCGTGACTTAAAGAAGAAGATTCCCACATTGAAGACAGTCTTCAAAGGTATGAAAACTTCTTCCTTTTAATTCTTGTAAAAAGCATGCTAATTTAGTTGTTTATCCTATATTTTTGTTCTTTGTAATTTTGGTTTTCCAAAAGCAAATTTAATCGCACAAGGCGATCATTCACTTCCATTCAGAATTCGATTCCTTCAATTGGTATCAGAGTCAAATCATGCTTTAAATTTCGTTTTGGAGACAGAATTTGGAGAAAAGGTGGGTGTTGTTTCTGCATTTTGAATGTGGGTTTGCAAAATAGATGTTTTCAATTTTGGCACCTTAGATTTACTATTTTGATGAGATCAAAATGTGTAAGACCCATTGTTTTGGGCATTTTAATTCTACTATCGAGTCTGTAAGTCTATGTTGTTTGAAAGGCAAGAGTTGCTGAGGAAATAGACCAAAAACGAAGCAAAAAACGGAGCAAAAAAAGCTCTCTATGCTTCAGCGTAGAGCACAGCATTGCTACGCTGTGGCACAAAGGCGTAAGCGTAGTAGCGCTCGTCTTGAGCGTCGCTCTGCTCCGACTTTAAAAGCTAGAGCGTAGCAATGCTTACCAATATCGTCGCGACACTTCGATGGTAGCAGCATGTGTTTGGATTTCTGTTGATCTTGGGTTTGAGCCGGCCTAGAGTAGTTTTTTCGTTTTTTTGTATTTTATTAATTTTAGGGGTGCCGAAAATTGGTCTATTATTTCTGTTTAATTTAATTTTTGCATTGAATGTATGATTAAATTAATTTTGAGATATATTGTATAATGTATGCCATATAGTTTAAAATCTCACCTTAAGATAAACATTATCATGCATCATATTTAATATAAGTGTTATATTATTTGAATGTGTGATGTTATTAGCATGAACATGCATTCTATTTAATATAAGTGTTATATTATATAGTTGTGTGTATTAATAAGCATTATATTGTATGATATGATATGCTTAATTTTTATTATTAATATAAATGTTATATTGTTTAATGAAAATGAATTTGCATTGAGCATGACATTACCTTAGTAAAATATAATTGCTATATTTGGCTAATGTCATTAGAATGCATGTCAAAAGGTTTTAATTATTCATTAAAATATAAGGGTTATATATTTAATGAAATAGATTAAAATCTATAATAAAGAGTTGCATGCAAACATAAGTTATGAATTAGTTTTAAATGGTTTAAAATTGGTTCACCTAGACTTATGTTTAATATTTCTAATATGTCTAGAAATAGGTTAATCTTTTATATTTATTTTAATAGGACTAAAATGAATGTAATAAAGAGTAAGTTTATAAAATATTTTCCTATAAGGGACCTTTGTCTAAGGAAGATTTTGTCTAAGGCTGGGTATTTAAGCTGATGGAAACGAAACACCCTAACCTGGAAATCAACTTGGAGGGTGAATTAGTCAAATATGTCATAAACATGCAATGGTTGATTTGATTTTATTAAAGTTTATAATAAATGATAATTGAAGTTGTTAAACTATGCAATATAAGAGTTATATTGTGCAAATTAACAAAGGACTTAGATAAATTAATTAGCCGAATTTACCTAAGTAATAAACCCTATGTTTAAAACACTTAGTGGGAGGAAAAAGATATATATGACATGTCATTTTCTTCTCACGTTTCTCCCTAAAAGTTCACATCGTGAGATCTATGCTCGGCCTCGTGGCACCTCGATTTGTGTCCCCCTTCGGATGGTGTTGGTATAGGTCAATATCAAGGTGAATGGAGAGAGTGTTTATAGTAAGTGGGAAAAGGACGTGTGTCAACACATCCTACAGTCTCCTTCATTGATTTGCTAGATACCTTTCAGGCTCGCCCTTGTGGCACCTCAATTTGTGTCCCCCTTCGGATGGTTTTGCATGAAATTTATTTGCTAGATAGGATCACTTTAGTTTTTGCCCCAATCGGTTTTTTCCTTTGGTTGACTCATTTGGCGAAACTCTAGGATCTAAAATGAAGGGTTACACTTACAAGAAATTGTTAAGGATTTTAATGATTTCTTGACCAAATGATGGTGACTAATTATTATAGGAATCAGAGTTATTCCGGTGTAATAATTGGTTGAGAGTGTCTCAATTCAGTGAAGGGGTGAATAATTACCCTTCGGTGGCTTTTATCCTAAATCACTAAAGCATCATTGCAAAATTAGATGTTAGGTACATTAAAATTTTGCTAAACATTGATTGGGTTTTATAAGTTATGCATTTTACTAAAAAGAAATAATTTGTATTTTTCAGCATCATCAAAATGTCAAGCGCCTTTATAACTTTACTTAGTGTTAATAAAATGAATGGCGATAACTACACTTCGTGGAAAAATACAATTAACACTGTACTCATCATGGAGGACCTGAACTTTCTAATCACTGAGGAGTGTCCTCAGGTTCCTACTCATAATGCATCATTAAATTTTTGTGATGTATATGAAAAATAGATCGCAAACGAAAAGGCTAGAACATATATTCTTGCTAGCTTACTTGAAGTTTTGGCAAAGAAACATGAAACTATGGTCAATGCTCGTGAGATCATGGATTCATTGAAAGAGATGTTTGGACAATCGTCCTCACAGATCAAGCATGATGCTATGAGATTCATTTATAATGTACGTATGAATGAGGGGTCATTAGTGTGAGCACATGTTCTCAATATGATGGTCAACTTCAACATGGCTAAAATGAATGGAGTCATGATCGATGAGGCCAGTCAAGTTAGTTTTATTATGGAATCTTTACCTAAAATGTAACACCCTACTTTTTAGACCTAAGTGCTTAGGGCTTATAAGGAAAGAAGTAAGATAAGAGAGGTGAAATTTGGATCACAAGCCTGTGGAGTTAGAAAATTTTTGAGACAGAAAATCTGGATTTGTGGAGTTAGCCAAATTTTGGCCAAAATAGGTACACGTATGCGTTGAACTTAAGGGAAGAGAAAGTTTGGTATCAACTTGAGTTTTGGGTTAAGAATAAGCCGTGGGTGAGTTTTGAAGAAACCTACGATTTTCGGACCTTGAACTTCGAAGTAACTCTTGAAGTTAAGAATTCTTCTAAGTAACGCAGCTAGACTAAGAGAACTCAACTATGCTATTGAAATAGTAAGCTTGGAAGCATGATCTAAGGAGAAGAAAGGAAATCTCACCAAGTGTTGGAAAGAGTTAAAAACATAGTTGGGAGTTAGTCGTGACTTAGACACACACTTGGTAGGGAAAAAACCATGTTGGACGCATGGTCAAGCTAAGAAAACACATGATACCCCTTGTGTAGAGGAAATGGTTAAGTGTTGAAATATTGAAAGGAAAACCGAGAACTCGGGGGAAGAAGTGAACGCATAGGAGGTAGTTAAGGAAGGAAATGCAACCTTGGCCTAGGGTGGATGTATGAGCTAGCTACAAAAGGGACTAGGGTTGAGTCCTAGATGTGTTGGAGGATTGAAAAGCAAACCTAAAAGAAGGAAGCAAAAGAAGGACGCATACTAGATTGATCGTTGAGAAAACGGCTAAGTATGGGAGGAGTAAAAGAGAAAAGTTGGAAGCATAACCCCGGGATATACCTCAGGGACGCATATAGGGACAATAAAGGGGTCCCTAAGGATGGAATGAAGGCCATGGACGCATGGCAAAGTGGTGATGAACGCATGGTACAAGGCGAGGACACATGAATGTAGGTTTTGAGGTGATTTTGGCTAAATGACGGAGTGCCAAGCATAGTCGGACGTTTATCATTCAAGGGGCTTGTAGCTAAGATTTGAGCATGAGAAAAGAGGTGATGGATGCATAACAGAAGGCACAAACGCATGGTAATGTCCGGGGGAAAAACTTGGTCAAGTATAGGAAGGCCAGGAGGAAGAAAAGAGAACAAAAGAAGCTTAAGGACGCATAAGTTGGATGCATGGTCCGTGTCTCAGAGCAAGTTGAACACATAGATGAGTTTATAAAGGCTAGATGGCTTCATTTAGACTTAACACCTCATAAGGAGGAGGTGTCGGGATGCATGTCGGGTGTGTCATGCAGCATGACATGTGGCAAACAAGTGGCAAATGGAGAGGAGAAGTTGGACAACAAGTTCTCCATTCCAAGTCTATAAATAGGACCTTGAGGAAAGAGGAGCAGAATACCATCCATAAGTCGGAGTTTCCTGTGAGAAAAGAGAAAGAAAGCTGAAAAGACCAACTCTTGCGTTCATAGAGGTAGTCTGCGTCCAAGAGAGGTTGTTTTCCTAGCTACCTTGTGTCCAACAGTTGTCTGGTGCCTAGGGAGGCTGCTTTGTGTCCGTTAGTGCTGCCAGAATGAGGAAATTAGCATCCTTGCGTCCAAGAAGTGAAGCCAGATATCCAAGAGGAGCTGAATCCTTATTGAAAGACTGCACCTTGCATTCAAGTCATCTGCCAGGCGTCCAAGGTGCGGGGTTGCGTCCAAACCTAGCTGTCAGAGGGAAAAATTAGTTGTTTTGCGTTTCTGACTATCAACCCTGCGTCCAAGAAGCTCGGGGGAGGCAGAATTAGAAGGGAGGAAAGGGAATTTGCCTTAAGCGATTACTTTGAACAAAGTTTCATTGTTGAAAGATTATGTTTGGAACATGGTTATATGATTATGCTTTCACGGGTTTTAACATGCATATTATGTGTTTTATATTGAAAATTATTTGAAGCATACTGGTTGTTTAATGAGTTTAATGAAAAGCATGTTGTTTGTTAATTTATGATTTTATGGAAAGCATTTCAGCTTGTGAAGAAATTGTGAAGATTTGAAATGTTAAAAACTCGTGAATTTATATTATATTATTTCCAAAGCATGTTGTTTTTGAATAATATTTGTGAAAAGGCTCCCCATGCTGAAGGACTCGGAGAAGGCATGTGTGTCACACCCCACCCCGAACTATCCTCCCGTAGCCCGAGACGGAGTGTGAGGACAGTAGTTACCGACTACCCTGTCACATAACCCATTGTCACACTTACCACATTTTCATATAAAACCTTTCTAGGACGGTAGTACCATTAACATATTGATATAAGAAAGAAATTGCGTAGTCAAGTCTAGGCAAAGTGTTGGCTGGTTGAAGCATGTGGTCCAGGAGTTGAGCAAGTGTAAATGTTGAGGCTATGCGTTGGTCCAGCAGACATGCGTTGGTTGAAATCGGTAAAAAGGTATGTGTGGAAGATTAAAAGACTTATACTTGAATTCAGTAATTCTGAAATGATTTAAAAGTAAAAGAACTAGACTACTAGATTTGGAAGTGTGATCTAAAAGGAAATTTCACCAAAGGATTAGAGAAAGAGAAATTGGATATGCACTTGGTATTGAGGAAATCAAAACGCATAGGCATGCTAAAGAGATGTATAAGAATACATGAAAGAAAGGAATGGTTAAGTAAACTGAGTATTGAAAGGAAAATTATAACCCCGAAGTAATCAGGAAAAGAAGGGAAAGCAAGAACGTTGACTATCAGAGTAGCGCAGCGGAAGCGTGGTGAAGTCATAACTTACAGAAAACGCATAGTATTGTTTAAGCTGAAAGTAATGTGTAGATAAAAGTTACATATGTTTATGAAGGCTATTATGCGTGGGTAAAATAAAGAAGTAATCTGAGCAAAGGTATTAAGAGATGCAATGGCTACGAAGATATGCGTTTTCGAAGGTAAGCGTGAGTAAAAGTTTAAAACTTTGTGAGGTTTTTGAATAAGAAGCTATGCGTTGGTAGTGATTGAGGAAATTGTGTTGAACTGAATTAGGCGACTGAAGTGTGTTGTAGTCAACGCATGATGCGACATGTTCAAGTTAGCAGCTGAACTATGCGCTCAGGTTTGTAATCAAGAACGCGTTGGCGGGCTACGCGTTCAAGTAAAACGTGAAGGATAGGCGCATAGTATTGAAACTATAACTAGATGGAAATTACAATAGTTTCCGGAAAAAGAGTTTACTTATAAAATTATTTTCCTTGTTCATGTAGTGGTTTCTATTAGAGGAACATAATACACTTAAGTAAGGTTAAGAAGTGTCCAAGGGAGGCTCAAGTTACTAAGAGGAAGAAAAGAGTGGAAAGAAGTATTTTCCATTATCATCTCTCATTATACTGCCTAAATTTCGAGGACGAAATTTTTTTCTAAGGTGAGTGGAATTGTCACACCCTACTTTTTAAGAAACTGATGCGTTGAAGAGTCTATGAAGAAAAGAAGTAAAAGACCATGTTGGACACATGGTCAGGACCAAGGTAACGCATGGTACCCAATGCTGAAGGACTTGGAGAAGGCATATGGGTAACCTGAGTATAGAGACTCCAAATGCTAAAGGACACGGAGAAGACATGTCGGTAGTCGGGACATGAAAATGGTTCCCAATGCTGAAGGACTCGGAGAAGGTATATGGGTAACCTGAGTATAGAGATAGCCCCCAATGCTGAAGGACTTGGAGAAGGCATGTGGGTGGCTTAAATCTCGTATGTGGGCCTCAATACTGAAGGACTCCGAGAAGGTATTCGGGTAACCCATGATATGATATCTATGTGCACATAGAGGAATGATAGACGTTGTTATGTTGAGATTACTCCACACAGCCAAGGATTTTCGACGTTGGTTGTGTTGAGATTACTTCGCCCCAACTAAGGATGTTTTCGACGTTGAGTAGCGTTGAGCTCCGCTCCACCTCAACTAAGAAAATAATTAGAAACAAACTGAATTTCTAAGTATCTTTTCCTGGAATAGACATATATGATTTGACATTGCTATTTGAGCATGTTTTGCATTGGATATGATTTTGAATTGAAAGTTTTATATGTATTGTTTTATAATGTTTACACTATGATTAGTTTCCGAACTAAAGGAAAGTTTTTACAAAACAAGTCACACACTAGGCAACCTAGCTCATGTTTTCCTTGTTTTTTTTTTTTTTTTTTTTTCTGTTTTCCAGGTAGCGAGCGAGCTCGGGGTGCTTGCTTAGCCTACATAGAACCTCGTTTGGGCCCATCATCAGTGTTTAGTATTTTGAGAATTGTAAATATTTGAACTTAATCATATGTTGTACATATAGAGGGTTAAGGGTGTTGTTGCGAATCTAATGTAATTATATGTTTCGGAGTGAAAAACAATGTCTATATGATAACTTAACCCTGGTTTAAGTATGATGATCAAGTATTGTGTTTAACTGCTTATTAGGTGATGGTCAAGGTATAAGGTTGGCAATGGATGGCGTAAGAGGGTCGATGTCTGCTGTCCTCACACTTTCTCCTGGTTCGGAGGGTACTTGGGAGAGGGTGTGATTGTTGTTGGGATATTTGTTTGATTTGAGTTTCATAGCTTGTTGCACAAAGTATATTAGATGTTATAATTTCCGTACAAAGATGCGTCGAGAATTACTCTAGTATGATCATTAATAAGCAAGTTTTCCTATAAAAAGCTCAAGTATAAGCTCTTATAGGGTTCCTGGTGAGTCCAGGGTCGAACGCAGGGATTTGTAATAACTAGCTATTCTCGAATGTCATTAACAAAACATAAGTAAGAAGAAGGGAAATGGAGATAAAACAGAAATGGAAGACGTCAAGCCGCCACTGGCAACGTCTTGCTTCATGGAGGCTTGAGATGGTAGATATCTGATCCATAAATGGCATAGGGTGAAGGTTCTCACTTACTAGGAGAGGACTCTGAAAATTCTCAGAATCCTTCTCATAGGAGCTTGAAATGGAGACTGGTTATGGTGAGAGAGAATTTGTGCAGAGCTTTCGCCTTTTGAACTCATTTCTCTCCTCCTTTTGAATGGAGAAGCTTTGGGCTATTTATAGGCGTCGAAAAGTTGAACTCATGATGACCTGACACCTTTACATTAAATTCCATGCCCTGTGATAACTTGTAGAAATACAAGTTATGGTAGCCTTTTTCTTAGATAAATAGAGATTAAATAGAGAAGCATGCGACAAGTGATGTTAATTTTTAGTGAGAAATCTTCCTTTGCGTTATACTAGAGTATTTTTAGGAAGATAATGATTTTACCACCTTTTGAGCCTAAAACGCATGTTTTGACGCAGGAATGCAGACGATGCGTTGATAACTTCTTAACGCAGGACGATGCGTTAGCAATCTGTTCTTCATGAACGCATGATCTGAACGGAACACAAACAACCTGACGATGCGTTAACAACAACTCAACGCATGACTATGCTTTAGCAACTTACGACACGTTGACATCGGCCAAACTATTCATGGACGCATAGACGACCATCAATGCAAGGCGCTGAGAATCAAATCAGAATTTTGAGAGATTGACGGATGATTGACGAACATGATTTGTGGCTAAAGTGGTGAATCTTAATTGACCCGAGAATCACGCAATCAGGCGAGATGGACGCATGGTATCAATCTCGCCACCAATCAAGCAGATTTGCCATTAATTGCGAACGCATCATCTATAAAAGGGCAGCTCTACGGGATGAGAAAGGGTTGTTGATTCTCGGAAGAACTCCATAAGTGACAGCAGAGTTCTCTCGGACTTCAACCGAAGACGAATAGCTCGAGAGAGAAGAGTCTTCCCTCCGCCGGACCACTTCACAGTAGAACCTCACGCTTCCATCCGGGCGACTCAAGACATTGACGCCTTCCTTGCTTTCTTTCTTAGTTTTTTCTTTCTTGATTTTAGATTTGTGTCAAGACATTGAGCTTATCTAAAGTTGTATTCCGTTTCATCAATATGTACATCTTCCATGTCTACTCATTTCTCTATACTTTCTGCTTTTTACTTTCAAACCATGAGTAACTAATCACTCAAGGGTCTAGGGTTGCGTTAGCATCTAACTAAGAACCATAGTGTAACTATTTCATCTTGTCAATTGCGATCTTAATCCGATGCTTATGTCCATCTGACAAATCGATATAAGTAGTAATAATCAAACTGCTCGAGAGAGTAAGTGATTGTGGAACTCAATTGACAAGGGCCAAGAAGTGTTACCTGTCTATGGGGATAACCTTGGTTCTTAACACTCTCCTATGTGTTATAGACATATAACACATAGCGGCTGACAACCGGGAGAAGAGTCGCAAGTATGAATAGAATACTACCATGCGTTTCCGATGTTAGATGTTAACCAACTCGAACCCTTTCTTTATCCATTCATTCACATCATTAGCTGAATTTGCTGTGTCACATGCTTTCCATCTCTCACATTTTAGTCTAGTGTACAAACAATCACTTTCCTTAGATTACAAACAAACATTCTCAACTATTTCTTGGTTACCACTGCAACGCATGAAATCCAACTAAACATTAAATCAACATAATCCCTGTGTTCGACCTCGGACTCACCGAGAAAACCTACTCCTTTGCTTATACTTGGGTAAAGGATAGGAAAACTTGACAAGATCACCAACGCATAGTAGTAAGACGCATAGCATGTTCAACGCATGATATGTAAAACGCATAATCATATCTTAATCACACCTTGCGTTTGTAAATTTCCAATTCCATAATAATTTCCACAACACCCTGCTGCGCAAACTTTTCACATCATCGGCCCATTTGTTTTGCCATGATCTGATAACGTTTTATTCTTTTGCATATTGACATGACAGCTTTTACCCAGGCGTCTGTATCTACTTTTTCTCAACGCATGGTCTCAACGCATGGTCTCGACGCATGGGTTTCCACTTGTTCTCGCAGCAGCTTCCTCTCTAGTACTTGGGTTATTTGTGCTTCTTTTCTTCTTAATCCTGCATTAAGAACAGAAAAGCTCATAATTTGTCAGGTATTTTCTTTTGTAAATGGTGCCAACGCATGGTAATACATTTTACATAATTCAACTACCAAAATCATGCGTTTAGCTCTAAAGTTACTCTAATTAATTCAAATAGTGACTATAATAACTTGTATTTCTACAAGTTATCACACCCCCAAATTTGAGTTAATGTTTGTCCTCAAACATTTATTTGGAGATTTATTAATTTCTACCGCCCAAGTCTTAAGTAAAGCTCACCCTCTCAACATGCCTTCTATTACTTGACTATATCAACAATCAGATAACCACACCAAGTTCTTTTTCAATTGATGCTTTGAAAGTACTTCTAATTTTTAGATGCGCCAAGCTTATTCCTAAAAAATACCCTTACTCATTTCCAGCCAATCTGATGTCCTCATTTTCCACTTGTTCTCACAGCAGCTTCCTCTCTACCTTCGTTTTGACATAGCAATGATGGGGTGCCATGGAGGCAGCCAACATCGAGCAAATACCCTTTCACAACTCGACACTTATCGCATTCCTTTTTGGTTGCGTCGACAGTAGTAACGTTTATTTATTTTTCGCTGATCTTAGACTCTCACCTTCTACTATGGGGTGTAAAGAGCCATTCTCAACTCAACTCTTAACAGGCTCATTTTATGCGCTGTCAGCGGAGTTGTTTGTCCCCAAAGAAATATTTGTACCATTTTTTTTTTTTTTGAAATTTTATGAATTCTAAACGCATGGCTCAAACCTTTCTTACCCCCAAATTTGAAGGCAGCAAGGTCCTCATTGCTGAAATAGAGTTATGAGATTGCCTTAGAAAAATTTGTAAAAGAGGTTTGAGGCAAAGCTTGTACGCAGACTAACTCATAAAAGTAATTTACCAAGTGTAAAATCCAAAGGCTTGTGAGTTAATCCTCTTGTTTCAATAAGTCTACAGGGGAAGTGCATAAATTTCATCATGGAGGTTGGACGCAGAAACAAAAACAAGGCGGAGAAAATAATAAAGCAAGAAATAAATGAAAGCACAAACTAAAGAGAATAAAGAGTAATTCATGAATTGAATGTTGTATTGATGTAAATGTATTATGCGTTGTACTATTTACAAAAGAATCAAAAGAATAAACGTAAGAGAAGAAGGAAAAATCCCAAAGAACACCCCCAAATTTAAGTTCTCCCTGGGGCGTTGTCATTGTTGTCCGCAGGGGGAGGATTTGGATCGTTGAACTGAAGGGGTTGCTGAAGGGAAGGAGGAATAACTGGCGCTGGGATGCGTTGGACGAACACTTCATAAATGTAATTCATCATAGCGCTGAATTGTTCGTCCTGACGCTCAGCTTGGCGTTGAACAAAACTCCAAAGCTTCAATTGTTGTTGCGCCATCTGAGTCACTTGCTGACCCAACTATGAGACTTGTTGAGCCAACTCTTCCTGCCGCTGGAGACTTTCCATCTCCTTGCGCTGAATTTCATCAAGATCTCCCATGACGGGGTGAAGGATCCCATCATCCAAGTACTGCAGCAAATCATCCAGACTTAAATCAACAAACTGCAGTGGAGCAGAGGCGTGCCATAAGTGATATGGTTCTTGATGATGCGTGCTTGTAGTTGCTTCTGCCTGCATGTGCGAAGTTGGGCGGGCAGAAGGTTCAGTAGTTGATGGAGTTGGAAGATTGGAAGGTTGAGGTTCATGGCGAGGCGGTGAGAATTGAAAGGGCACTGACTCCTCAGGATCCAGAGTCAGGGTCAGCTCAATGGGTGGTGGTGGTGGGGATGGAGTTACCTCCCGAAAGATAGATGATTGAGGCGGGGAGATGGTTAACTCTAGATGGGGCGAAGAAGGCAGCGACACTTCCTTTGACTCTTCATTTAAGTCTGCGATAGGAAGCTGAAGAGGCGATGGGAGGCCGCGTTGGGTGGTAGGTACAGGAAGTGGCTTTTTTTGGATTTTAGGGGAAGGGGAAGGGGAAGTTGATGGTGAAGAGGGCTCCTCAGTGATTGGGTTGATGGGAGGAGTATAAACGGTCAAGGCTTGTGTGTTGGCGTCGGGCTGGACAGCTTCTTTGGCTTCACTAGGTTGTGAACTCGACGCCTTCAACTGAAAATGCTTCTTGACAAGTTTCCTTTTATTGGGTTGAGGAGGTTTGGGGGATGATGGTTCTTGTGACTTGGCATGCCTTTTCTTTGTGTTGGCCGCCTCAAGCAGATGCGGGGAGTCCTTTAATATCCGTCTCAGACTTTGGGCTGAAAGAATCCCATTTATTGCTCTGACTGGCGCATCCTCCATGAATTCTGCGTTGGCGCACAGTCTTGTCACAAGAAAGGGGAAGAATAGCTGACCCCTTGGCTTGAAAAACAACCCCCGAATCTGTGGGGCAATGATGCATCGCACGTCTAGTCGAATTCCCCGCATGATGCAGTAAATGACCATGGCATGGTCCCTTGATATTGAGGCGTCATGCGTTGTGGGGAGTAGCGACCACTTGATGAAGTAAAGCCACATGTTGGCCTCGGCGATCAAGCAAGTTGGTGCCAATGTATGAATGCCCTTTGGGGAAGTGTTCCACTTTGACCCCGGTTCGGCGATGGTTGTGAGGGCGTCATTCATTAAGGCTTCTAATAAGCACTTGAAAAGTGATTTCCATCCTCTCAAATTAAGGGAGTTTATATTAGATTTCACTCGTTTGCTAGTGGTTTTCAGGTTAAAATGAGGAAAATTAGAAGAAAAGACCAAAAGATCAAAACCAAGCAAGAATATGGCGAAACAAAGATGAAAAACTCAAAATGGCAAAAAATCGGGGCAACGCCGTGGCGCTAAAACCCAAGGCAACAATTTTGAACGCATCACAGCGTCGCGGCGCCTGAACGATGCTGTCGCAGCACTAAAATCCGAGAGCAACAATTTTGGACGTAACCCTAACGCCGCGGCGGTATAAACCAGCGCTGCGGCGCCAGTTTTCCATAACTGAAAATTTGTTATTTTTGGTAAGTTTTTGGGCGGCCAACTCTATAAATTTGGGGGTTTCCAGCAGCCCTAATCATGAATCAACCATCAATTTATAGACCAAAAGAGTTACAAGAAGGAGAAAATTGAGTGAGAGTTCATAAAAGAGTTCAAGGAGTGAGTTAGTTGCAAGAAAGAGGAAAAGAGTTCGAGATATTCATGTTGCCATTCGAATTCCGACGTAAGAGCCAAGGAGATCGTGATGGTGCTACCTCAATCAAGAGCCTCTTTTTAGTAGAGTTTCCCTTTCTTTACACTCTTTCTTTGTATATTTTGTTTAAACATGTTGCTTCAAGCTATGAGTGGCTAAACTCTTTAGTTTTAGGGTTTTGATGAATTGTTTATGAATTCATGTTGATCTTGTAGACTTTCATGGTTTTTTTGGAATGATTATGCTTTTCATTGTTATTGTGTTTAATTCTTGTGGATTGGCCATCCTCACATGTTAGGTTAGATGTATGATTGAGAGATTGTATGTTTAACTTGATCTATAACAATGAATTGTTGTTAATCTATCACGAGAGTAGTTAGGTTGACAATAAAAGTTGCTAAAGACTATTCTTAATGCCATTTAATTTGTATTGGTTTCAAGAGATTAGTAATCAATCGAGTTGCATGAGAAAGGGTTGTTTTTTAGAGAAAATAACATGAACGGTCTTCTCCAATTATCCCAAAAGCTACCGGACGATATGAGATGGACGAGGTAAGTTCTCTAAAAGCTCAATTGGCTTCTTTCACTAATGTTTTATCTAAATTTTCTCAAGGAAGCCAAGTCCAAGCAAGTCCATCATCCATAGCTTCCCTTGCGGCCATGGCAAATCAACAAGAGTCAAGTGAGCTGGAGGTAGCCAATTATGTGGATAGAGGAGAATACCGAGGTCAACAACAACTTCCAACTCACTATCATCCCAACTTGAGGAATCATGAGAATTTTTCATATGTTAACAACAAGAATGTGTTGCAAGCACCTCAAGGATTCAATGGAGCGGGGAATGCAAAGACATCATCACTAGAGGACATAATGCTTGACTTTGTCAAAGAGTCAAGATCAAGGACAACCACATTGGAGAATTCGGTCCAAACAATTGCAAGCACCGTTCAAAGCCAAGGTAAGACACTTCAAAACTTGGATGTTCAACTTAGTCAAATGGCAACTTCCCTCAAACAATGCAAAAGGGTAAGTTCCCTAGTTGCCCCGAGAGAAACCCGAGGGAGGAATGCAAGGTCGTGACTTTGAGGAGTGGGAAAAAGCTATCCACTCCCTTGATCAATGATGAAGATGATGAACCTCCACAGAAGAGGATGTTCCACAAAAAGAGAGTGCATCTAAGGAAAAGGAGAAATCAAAGTCCAACATAGGGAGTACCTCTAACTCTACTTCTTTTATCCCTAATACTTTACCTTTTTCTCAAAGATTTCAAAAGAAAAAGATTGATGCTCAATTTTCAAAGTTCTTAGACATATTCGAAAAGTTAGAAATTAACCTTCCTTTTGCAGAGGCATTAGAAAAAAATGCCTAAGTATGCCAAGTTCATGAAGGATGTGTTGTCTAAGAAGAAAAGGTATGGAGATTATGAAATGGTTGCACTAACCGAAGAATGTAGCGTGACAATAAAAAGAAAATTGCCTCCAAAACTAAAGGATCCAGGGAGTTTCTCTATCACTTGTCATTTAGGCAATAATAAGGTTACTAAAGCACTTTGTGATCTTAGAGCTTCTATTAACTTAATGCTTTTATCCATGTTTAGGAAGCTTAATGGAGGAGAGGTGCAACCAACTACCATATCTTTGCTTTTGGCCGATCGATCATTTTTTCATCCCTACTGTAAGCCCCGTACTAGACTTTGTGAGAAGGCAAGATATGAGGAGATCAAGAGATGGGCGTTTGGAAGGATAGTTGGCTGAAATGTGAGTGGGGGCAGAAAAATGGTTAAGTATCATCTATGCGTTGGTGGCATCATGCCTTGACAGAAGTAATTTTGGCGTGGACGCAGAGGTGAGGGAAGACTGTTAGGCGTTGAGGCCATGAGGCGTTGAGGTCACGAGGCGTGGAGAGCCACTCTGCGTCGAAGGTTATTTTGCGATAAACGCATTGAAGGCTACAAGGCGTTGAAAGTTGAAGGCCACGAGGCCTCAAGAGCCAATTTGCGATGAAGGCCACTATGCGGTGAACGCTACCATGCGTCGAAAGTGGGTATGCGTTGGTGCAAAGAAGGTTGGCCGAGAGAACAATGCGTTCGTCAACCATCTGGCGAGGGAGTTGGGAAATAGTAACACACAAAACAGAGGCTGTGCGTTGCTGAAGCCAAACATAGAAGGTATGCATTGATTAGATTATTGTATAGAGACGAAGTAGAGTTTAAGTTGGTAGTATATATATAAGTGGACCGAGAATTCAATTATTTTGATCACATTTCAGAGCTCGAGTTGATTCCATTTCAAAGCTAAGCAACGAAGGTGGGTAGAAGAAGATGTTCATGTTGATTTGGAGTGGAATTCTCGTCGTTTCCGTGGAGGAAAACATGAGCTAGAGCGGAGGACTCAGCTGGTGTTACTCAATCAGAGTAACGTTCAGTTTTGGAGGAAGAACGAATTGAGGAAACGGTGGTTAGGGCCGAAATTCTAAGGTTAGTAAGGTTAACTCGATTTTTAGCAAGTTTCATGAAGGGTACTTGAGCTGAATTTGAGTATATGTGTGTCAAACTCCAGGTAGAAGAGATCGAAGCTGAATTGCCGGATGATTAGGAGCAATTCGGAGTTGTTGAAGGATATATCTTAAACGGAGAGGACATTCTCTATGAGACTTTGAGGTAAGATGAAGGACTTATGTCTTTATAAGTTTGTAGAAGGAAGTAAGTTCTGAAATTGGCCAGAATGAGATATTTAGCAGGTTAAAGAAAGAAGAAGAAAGGAAGAAGAAAAACTATTCTGCTACGGCGGTAGTATCGTTGAGAGAGCGAGAGACTGAGCAGCGAAGTAAGTGTTACTGTAACGCAAGAGGGGCTTTGCGTCTCACAATTCTCGCTGAAGTCTCGCTGGGTGTTGCTCCTCAGGTAATCTCGCTAGTTACGTTCAACCCGGTATCGCTAGTGCAATGTTATGTAATGAAGTTCCGCTAGTAATCTGTCTATGGAGTAATGTGATTTATAAGTGTCATGAGGAAAAGAGAGCTGGGAGATGAAAAGAGCATAGGGTTTAATTATGTATATTTAATGAGTATAAAGAAATAGGAAGTCTAAGGAAAACTGAACGTGGAAAATGTGTATTTTCAGGCCAGGAAGAGCTCGGGAAGGTATATAACCCACTTAGAGCCGAGACAAGTTGTGAGTGACTTTCTACTATATCTTGTGGTTATTTTTAGCATAATTATTTGGCTATGGATGAGTAGGAAGTTATGGTACTGTGTAGTATTTGAAGTGATTATGTTGTGTTGGTAAGTTTAAAGGAAATTAGATATATTGTCTATATGTAAACATGGCTGAGGGACCTTATGGTGAAGACCTAAGTGAATATGTAACATGATACTCAGTGCTGAGGGACCATGCGTGAAGGCACTTGAATAGTTAGGTAGAATGGATTTCAAAGCTGAGGGACCTTAGTGAAAGCATGTGGAAATCCATCATATGTTAGCTCGTGCTGAGGGACCCTGAGTAAAGGCACTTGAGCGGAGATTTGACTGGTTACTAGGCTGAGGGACCTCGTGTGAAGGCACATGGTTATGTTAACATAGTTGAACTCAGTGCTGAGGGACAGAATGTGAAGGCACTCGATAGTTGCAAATCCGAGAAACATAATGATTTGACATTTTTATGTGATTAGAAATGAGAATTTGTACTGGAATGTGAATGAGTTAAGTTGTGCTTCGTCACAGCAAGGGTTAGATATTTGCCATGGAACAGTAAGGATGTTGGTATGGGTGTGATCTATAGCATAAGAGGTTTAGAGATTTTCTGATATGCGATTTGTAGTGGTTACTAATGTTTATACTAGCTCATGATTGTTAGTAATATCTGAATGAATTTAGTCACTCACTGGGCTTTAGGCTCACTCAATTTGTTTGTTTGATTGTCATTTCAGGTAGCGAGTGTGTCCGGGACGCCTAGCCTACAGAAGTTCCTCGTCTGGGCCTACTTTGAGCAGACCTCTGGGATAGTTGTAAATACTCAGTTTTTGTCCATGTTTTGTAATGTACATGTTCCATAAGAGTGCTGGGAGGATCGTTTTGTATTACATATATATATATATATATATTTAGAATGTTTGACGAAAGGTTGTATATTATTGAATGTCTTAATAGTAAAGGTGTTACTATTTGAAACTAAACTGGCATTTAGTTTAATAAGAAGATATTTATATGATTTATGTTTTTAATATGTAATAGAGAGAGAGAGTGCGGTTTCACACTCACTCCTAGGTATAAGGAGTATCTGGGATGGGGTGTGACACCTACGGCATTGTGGACGACGTCTTGGTCAAGGTAGGCAAGTTTATCTTCCCGGCGGACTTTGTGATATTAGACATGGAGGAAGATGCCGAAGTCCCCATAATCCTTGGGATACCATTCTTGGCCACAGGAAGGGCCCTCATCGATGTGCAAGATGGAAAGCTCACATTCCGCCTTAACGATGAGGAGGTAACATTTGACATCTATAAAACCCCTAAGCATCCGGATGTAGAAAGGTATGAGCATCATGAGCCAAGCACAAAGGTAATATCGCCTCTCTCTTCAAATAAAAACTCTATGCATGATAAGCCTCCTTTGAATGGTAAGACTAATGGCATGCTTGATGTTAAAGTAGAAAATTCTATGAAGCATGTTTCTAGTTGTGATAATTCTCCTAGTTCTTCTTGCATGCCTCCAAAACTTATAATGAATTATGAACAAATCATGGAGAAGCATGTTAAAAATGAAGTGGTGAGTCCGGTAAAATCTAAGAATAATGACTCATTAATGAGTCTTGATTACATTAGAAACGATGATGTCCAACTTGATAATGATTTGTTGACTAACTCATTAAATACTAATGAATATGTTTGTGAGTGTCAATGTGGGCGAATACTAAAAGTTGTAGGTGATCCAAAGCATGAAAGGAAGAAACCACCTTGGGATCCACCGTGATTCGCGAGCCCCGTCTAGCTAGAAGATGCTAAACCAAGCGCTTATTGGGAGGCAACCCAATTTTATTGCTTTCTTTACTTTTCTTTTTATTTTATTTTCAATAAATCTTTGAGTCACTCATATGCTTTATCTCTCAGGAACTTGGTTTATCACACAAAGTACTCCTTACACCAAGCCTGTTTGGTGGCTTCCCGCTTGCTCCCAGGCTTGTTCTTTCTTTGTTAGATGCTTTTATGCATTGGGGACAATGCATGACTCTAAGTTTGGGGTGGGAGGTGTCTCTCGTACTTTTGTGTGTTTTCTTACCCTGCTATACATGTTAGTAAAAGTTTTAATGATCATATGCATGTCAATTTAAAAAAAAAAAAAAAATTAAAAAATTTTGGAGCTTTCAAAGTTAAGGGGAATGTTGTTTATGGTTGTGTGCCTTGATGTTGATTGCCCATGATGAGATTTGAACTTGCATGATAGATGGCTTATTGTGGAAATAGAATAGCACTATCTTGAGTTAAATTCATTTAAGTCCCTCTTAAAATCTCTCATATTCTTGAGCCGTAGCCACTTTAATTTAGAATCTTTAACTGAAAAAAGGATTAAGTTGGGTGTATTTGGTTGTCACTTCGAAAGACCCACCGGTTAGAGAGTGGAAATGCATGATAGCTTGTAATCTTAGACTAAGGAAAAAGAAAAGAGTATACATGCCTTGAGAAAAGAAAAAGTGTACACAAAATGTATGAGCTTTATTTGTCTATCTTTTTAAATGTTAAACTTGTGATGAGTATCCATGGATAGGGGTAAAAAGAGCTGCCTTTGCTGTGATCTGTAAGGACGCTTGGGAATTGACTAGGTACGAGTCCCCACAGTGACTGTGTGAAAGCTAGTACCTCTAGGTAAAAGAATGCAAGTTTGGGCCCATGAGAAAAAAAAATGATTAAAAGGCACCTCAGTGGACATATTACTCACTTGAAATGTATGAAAGCTTGAAGATTGGGGCATGTGCCAGAGTAAGGGGAAAACTAAAGAGACTCTCTTAAGTCCTAATTTGAGTTCTAGCATTTTAAATTCAAAGAGGCTTGCACACACACACATGGGAGATAGCAAGATTTGGCCTTGAATGATTATAACAATATAGACATGCTTACATGTTTCTACTTAAGCTCTAAATGCTATTCTCTGAGACATGAGTCAATTGCACACTTCTTCATCTAAACTCTCTATTATTTGATTTTATTCTTTGCTCGGGACTAGCAAATCTCTAAGTTTGGGGTGGTGATAAGCACTTGAAAGTGCTTTCTATCATATCAAATTAAGGGAGTTTATATTAGATTTCACTTGTTTGCTAGTGGTTTTCAAGTTAAAATGAGGAAAATTAGAAGAAAAGACCAAAAGATCAAAACCGAGCAAGAATACGGCGAAAAAGAGATGAAAAACTCAAAAGGCAAAAAATTGGGGCAACGCCGGGGCGCTAAAACCCGAGAGCAACAATTCTGAACACATTACAGCGTCGCGGCGCTTGGATGGCGCTGCCGTGGCGCTAAAACCCAAGAGCAACAATTTTGGATGTAGAGCCGCGACGCTATGGACCAACACTGCGACGCCAGTTTTCCATAAATGAAAATTTGTTATTTTTGGTAAGTTTTTGGGCGGCTGATGAGCACTTGAAAAGTGTCTTCTATTCTCTCAAATTAAGGGAGTTTATATTAGATTTCACTTGTTTGCTAGTGATTTTCAGGTTAAAATGAGGAAAATTAGAAGAAACGACTAAAAAATCAAAACCGAGCAAGAATACGGCGAAAAAGAGCTGAAAAACTCAAAAGGGCAAATTTTGGGATAGCGCCGCAGTGCCGAGACGGTGTTGCCGCAGCGCTAAAACCTAAACGCATCGTTATGGATGCATAGTAGCATCGTGGCGCTGCCGCGGTGCCAAAATTCGACGCAACTTGTTGAACGCATGACAGCGTTGCGGCGCTTAGACGGTGCTGCCGCGGCGCTAATGCCCGAGAACAATATTTCTGAATGCATCACAGCGTCGCGGCGCTTGGACGGCGCTGCCGCGACGCTAAAACCCGAGAGCAACAATTTTGGATGCAGCCCTAGCGCTATGGATTAGTGCCGCGGCGCCAGTTTTCCTTAAATGAAAATGTGTTATTTTTTGTAAGTTTTTGGGCGGCCAAACTCTATAAATTTGGGGGTTTCCAGCAGCCCAAATCATCAAAAGAAAATCAAATCAAATCAAGGAAGTTACAAACCTAAAGAGGCTAAAAAAGGAGAGAATTGAGTGAGAGTTCAAAGAGTGAGTTAGTTGCAAGGAAGAGGAAAAGAGTTCGAGATAGTCGTGGTGCCATTCGAATTTCGACGTGAGAGCCAAGGAGATCGTGACGGTGCTACCTCAATCAAGAGTCTCTTTTTAGTAGAGTTTCCCTTTCTTTACACTATTTCTTTGTTTATTTTGCTTAAACATGTTGCTTCAAGCTATGAGTGGCTAACCTCTTTAGTTTTAGGGTTTTGATGATTTGTTTATGAATTTATGTTGATCTTGTAGACTTTCATGGTTTTGTTGGAATGATTATGCTTTTCATTGTTATTGTGTTTAATTCTTGAGAATTGGCCATCCTCACATGTTAGGTTAGATGTATGATTGAGAGATTGTATGCTTAATTTGATCTATAACAATGAATTGTTGTTAATCTATCACGAGAGTAGTTAGGTTGACAATAAAGGTTGCTAAAGACTATTCTTAATGCCATGTAATTTTATATTGGTTTCAAGAGATTAGTAATCAATCAAGTTGCATGAGAAATGGTTGTTTTTGAGAGAAAATAACTTGGAATTAAGTTTCTAGACTTAGGCATATGAATTACAATAAAATCCATGAAATCTATAATATTGCATGATGAAATAAAGAAGGATTCATTACCCTAGAACTCTCTTTGACTTTTGTGTTTCTCACTTTAATACTTTCCTTATTTATTTTATATTTTCCATAATTAACAATTTCAATTCCAATCCTCAAATCAAATTGATTCTACTCTAGAATAGCTAAGTAACTTAAACCTTCACAATTGGATCTCCAGTGGAACGATATTCGGACTTAACCGTCTTATATTATAACTTGACCCGTACACTTGCGGTTAACACTAAAAGTGCGCATCAGCGGCCAACTCTATAAATTTGGGGGTTTCCAGCAGCCCTAATCATGAATCAACCATCAATTAACAGACCAAAAGTGGCACAAGAAGGAGAAAATTGAGTGAGAGTTCATAAAAGAGTTCAAGGAGTGAGTTAGTTGCAAGGAAGAGGAAAAGAGTTTGAGATAGTCTTGGTGCCCTTCGAATTCCGACGTGAGAGCCAAGGAGATTGTGACGGTGCTACCTCAATCAAGAGCCTCTTTTCAGTAGAGTTTCCCTTTCTTTACACTCTTTCTTTGTTTATTTTGCTTAAACATGTTGCTTCAAGCTATGAGTGGCTAAACTCTTTAGTTTTAGGGTTTTGATGATTTGTTTATGAATTTATGTTGATCTTGTAGACTTTCATGGTTTTGTTGGAATGATTATGCTTTTCATTGTTATTGTGTTTAATTCTTGTGGATTGGTCATCCTCACATGTTAGGTTAGATGTATGATTGAGAGATTGTATGTTTAACTTGATCTATAACAATGAATTGTTGTTAATCTATCACGAGAGTAGTTAGGTTGACAATAAAAGTTGCTAAAGACTATTTTTAATGCCATGTAATTTTGTATTGGTTTTAAGAGATTAATAATCAATCGAGTTGCATGAGAAAGGGTTGTTTTTGAGAGAAAATAACTTGGAATTAAGTTTCTAGACTTAGGTATATGAATTACAATAAAATCCATGAAATCTATAATATTGCATGATGAAATAAACAAGGATTCATTACCCTAGAACTCTCTTTGACTCTTGTATTTCTCACTTTAATACTTTCCTTATTTGGTTTATATTTTCCATAATTAATGATAACTTGTAGAAATACAAGTTATTATTGCCTTTCTCTTAGAAAAATAGAGATTAAATAGAGAATCATGCGTTAGTTTGTATGGAATTTCATTAATAAATCTTCCTTTGCGTTCTACTCTTGTATTTTGATGAAGTTAATTATTTTATAACTTTTTGAGCCTAAAACGCATGTTTTAACGCAGGAACGCAAGCAACCTGTAGATGCGTTAACAACTTCTCAACGCAGAACTATGCGTTAGCAACCTATGACGCGTTGACATCCGCCCAAATTCTCCATGGACGCATAACAACCAAAGACGCAAGGCAGCGGAAAATCAGATCAGAATCTTGAGAGATTGTCAGAAGATTGACATGCATGATCTGTGGCTAAAGTGGTGGATCTAAATTGAACTGATAATTACGCAATTAGGCGAGATAGACGCACGACATCAATTTCCTCCAATCACGCAGATTTGTCATTGATTACGAACGCAGCGTCTATAAAAGGGGCAGTCCTGCAAGATAAAAAAGGGTTGTTGATTCTCGGAAGAATTCCTAAGTGACAGCAGAGTTCTCTCCAGACGACAACCGGAGACGAATAGCTCAAGAGAGAAGAGTCTTCCCTCCGTCTAACCACTTTACAACAGAACCTCATGCTTCCATTCCAGCGACTCAAGACATTGACGTCTTTTTCCTGCTTTCTATATTGTTTTTCTAGCTTGATTTTAGATTTGTGTCAAGACATTGAGCTATCTAAAATTATATTCGTTCATTAATCTACAATTCTTTCATGTCTATTCATTTCTCTACACTTTCCGATTTTCACTTTGAATCCATGAGTAACTAATCTTTCAAGGGTCAAGGGTTGCGTTAGCATTTAAATAAGGACCATAGTGTAACTATTGCATCTTGTCAATTGTAAACTTAATCCTATGCTTATGTCCATCTAGCTAATTGATATAAGTAGTAATAATCAGACTGCTCGAGAGGGTAAGTGATTGTGGAACTCAATTGACAAGGCCAAGAAGTGTTACCTGTCTATAGGAATAACCTTGGTACTTAACACTCTCCTATGCGTTATAGACATATAAAGCATAGCGGCTGACAACCGGGAGAAGAGTTGCAAGTATGAATAGACTATCACCATGCGTTTCTGATGCTAGATGTTAACCAACCCGAACCCTGTTTTTACCCATTCATTTAAACCACTTAGCTGACTTTGCTGTGTCGCATACCTTACCATCTTCCACATTTTAGTTTAGTGTACATGTTATCGCTTTCTTTAGATTAACGCATCCTTTCTCAAATTTTTTTGGTTACCACTACAACTCGATTAATCCAACTAAATACAGAATCAGCATAGTCCCTGTGTTCGACCTCGGACTCACCGAGAAAACCTATTCCTTTGCTTATACTTGGGTAAAGGATAGGAAAACTTGACAAATCTTAAACGCATAGCATTAAGCATAGTAAGACGCATAGTATGGGAAATGCATAGTATGTGAAACGCATAATAATAGCTTAACTTGTGCATTGCGTTAATATAATTTCATTTTACAATCTGTCTGCACAACAAGTTTTTGGCGCCGTTCCCAGGGATTATTGCATTGATTTAATTTTTTTTTTTGGATTATTTTCATTGGAGGAATTCCTCAGTCAAAGGCGTATTGTGAGTTTCTACTCTGCCAGAAGCTCCAAACAGTATCTGAGTGACGGGAGCAATTAGAACTCGATAGTGACCCTGAGATTGAGAGAACCTTTACCCGAAGGACAAGGTAGAATTGAAGAAGGACCAATCGTAGCTTGGACCTGACTCACACGGCTAGTGAGGAATTGCCCGCATAAGTAGGAAGATTAATGAATAATACCTACTCGCAAGCCGTAGATATTTTCGACAGAATTTCATTGAATACTAATGAGTGGGTGGACGACGAATATGGATTTCGCTCCACAGATAGAAGGCAAACGCAAGTTGGAATGCTTGAAGCTGATGCTGCCACCAATTTCTCAGCGTAGATGATAACCGTGACATCTCTGCTGAAGACAGCCTTGAATAATCAAGGTGGATCAGTCGCTGCGATGAACGCGATGAATGCAGTGATTCTGACAGCGTTTGTAAGCTGCCCACAGTGTGGTGCGGGGCACTTGTATGACATGTGTCCCTACAACCTCCAGTCAATCTGCGATGTTCAAAACAACCCTTACGGTGAGACGTACAATTCGGGTTGGAGAAACCACCTTAACTTTGGATGGGGTGGAAATCAACAACAAACGCAGGAGGCTGAGTAGCAGCTGCAGAAAGGCAACCGTCCTGGTTTCAACCAATGGAATCAAGGCCATGATCATCAGTTTCAGAGGGATCCGCAAGCGGACGCATCATCCTCATCATCTTCCATGGAATCTCTCTTACGAGAATATATATATATAAGCGATGCAATGCTCCAGAGCCAAGCCACTGCAATTCGCAATTTAAAAGTTCAATTGGGTCAAATTGCAGAGGAGCTCAAGAATGAAACGCAAGGAGCATTGCTAAGTATAACCGAAGTTCCAAGAGGGAACTTAGAAGAACAATGTCAAGATGTGACATTGATAAGTGGGAAAATTAATCCCACAGCGCAAAATCAGAGGACGCAAGGAAACTTGCAACCTATAAACGCTCCAACTACGAGTCAACCGATGGAGAGTACTACACATAAAGTCAACCAACCATCGTCTTCCACCGAAAAAGAAGAGAAAAATATAAAGCGAAGAGAAAGAGCAACGCAAGCAGAACCTGCATCTATATATAAAGATACCACTCCTGGACGCGTCCTGATTGACGTCCAAGAAGGAATATCAACGCCCCACGTGGGTGATCAGATAAAATTAAATGTAGTTAACGCATTGATAGATCCTGATCATTTCCAATCTTGTTAGATAAATGCGGATATTAGTGAGAAGACAAGACCTACAAACGCAGCGTTGAGAGATGAAATCCTAAAAAACAATGAAGATGGTGAAGAGAAAGAAATCCATTTACTCTCTGATCGTAAATTAGAGCAATCAAACCGGAGCAATATGTCTACGGCAAAGATCAAGCCGCTATTAGAAGAGCCTTCAACGCATGAGCTAGAAACCAGATCAACGCATCCCAAGTACGCGCACTTCATGAGGGAGGTCATAATGCAATTCATTGTCTCCTCTGCGTTGAACCCTAAACGCGATAAAGCCTCCAATGACTCACGCAAGTGTAATAACTGAACTTGCGTCGAAAGGTCCCTGCATTGCTGAACGCCTAATTTTACAGGGACGCTTTCTTTTACTCTTGGTTATTTTCTTTTATTCATACTTGGTTTTTTTATAGTGTTTATTTTTCATCTTTAATTCATTTTTAGGAGTAGTGTAAATTAAATAAGCATGAAATTATGCGTCGAGCTTTAATGCAAACTATTTGATTTCACCGCATACTCTGCCATGCATAATTGAACCATGCGTTCATCGATAAACGATCTCTGTGTTTATCAAGTTAAGGTTAGGAGTGCGGTTAGAGCTATATTTTTTTTTTTAAAACGCATATTACTTTAACTTCCAACGCATACTTTGAACGGTAAACTACAATCATTAGTCATGCGTTAATTATATGCGTTCATCATTTCTTTGCCGCATTGAATTTCTTATTACCTCTTTGTGTGTCCCCTTGTTTTAATTTCATTCTAGGTACATGTAATTATTCCCAACTTTTGTCTTTGCGTTTAAAAGTTAGTCACTATGATGATAATCATGCTTACACTTTTTGTACACTCTTAAGTTAGATTACTTTCGATGCGTCTGCATACTATTCCTTAGAAACGCAAACCTACTTTGCATGCAAGCGGCCAATTCAAACCTCTTTTACAAAATTTTGCAACATAATCTTTGTTTATAATTTAAGCAATGAGACCTTGCTACTCACTCTCAAGTTTGGGGGTGGAAGAGGTTTGAACTGTCAAAGATAAAAATATGAGGAACTTATTTCTAACATGTCAAAATAAATAAATAAATAAATAATTCTTTTAAACGCAAAACTCCGCTGGCAAGACTAATGTATGTATCTTGTTAAGAGTTTAGCTGAAAACGACACCTGCCCATAGTTGGCCGCCTTCATGTGGGTAATCGTAATCAGCGACGCATAGATAAATAACAAACTCCAATGTCTAGTGAGGAAACCGATCTTAGATAAGAGTTTAGTCGAGAAGAGCACTTGTTCGTAGTTGGCTGCCTCCATGCACCCCATAGGTGATATGTCAGAACGAAGGTGGGTAACCCTACTCGACACATGGTTACTTAATATATAAATAATAAAACAAATGAAAAAAAAAAAAGGAACTTTATATCTTCATCTTTTCAGATTCAATGTTAAAAGAAGAAACAAAAATTTTGTGAATAATGAGTAAAGAATTTTGAAAAGAAAGCTTGCCGCATACAAATTAGACTCGTTCCAAAGAAAAGAATATAGAGGTAGAGAAGTAGTATAACTGACGGGTAGCTGATCGAGTATAGTCAATGCGTTGAGAAAATGCTAGGGTTGATTGAAGTTTCTTAGATAGAAGTTATGCTTGAGGACAAGCATTTCTCTAAGTTTGGGGGTGTGATAACTTGTAGAAATACAAGTTATTATAGCCTTTCTTTTAGAAAAATAGAGATTAAATAGAGAATCATGCGTTAGTTTGTATGGAATTTCATTAATAAATCTTCCTTTGCGTTCTACTCTTGTATTTTGATAAAGATAATTATTTTATAACTTTTTTAGCTTAAAACGCATGTTTTAACTCAGGAACGCAAGCAACCTGTAGATGCGTTAACAACTTCTCAACGCAGGACTATGCGTTAGCAACCTATGACGCGTTGACATCCGCCCAAATTATCCATGGACGCATAACAACCAAAGACGCAAGGCAGCGAAAAATCAGATCAAAATCTTGAGAGATTGTCGGAAGATTGACATGCATGATCTGTGGCTAAAGTGGTGGATCTAAATTGAACCGATAATTACGCAATTAGGCGAGATAGACGCATGACATCAATTTCCTCCAATCATGCAGATTTGTCATTGATTACAAATGCAGTGTCTATAAAAGGGCAGTTCTGTAAGATAAAAAAGGGTTGTTGATTCTCGGAAGAATTCCTAAGTGACAGAGAGTTCTCTCCAGACGACAACCAAAGACGAATAGCTCGGGAGAGAAGAGTCTTCCCTCTGCCTGACCACTTCACAGCAGAACCTCACGCTTCCATTCCGGCGACTCAAGACATTGACGCCTTTTTCCTGCTTTCTATCTTGTTTTTCTAGCTTGATTTTAGATTTGTGTCAAGACATTAAGCTATCTAAAATTGTATTTCATTCATCAACCTACAATTCTTCCATGTCTATTCATTTCTCTACACTTTCCGCTTTTTACTTTGAATCCATAAGTAACTAATTTTTCAAGGGTCAAGGGTTCCGTTAGCATCTAAATAAGAACCATAGTGTAACTATTGCATCTTGTCAATTGCAATCTTAATCCGATGCTTATGTCCATCTAGCTAAGCGATATAAGTAGTAATAATCAGACTGCTCGAGAGGGTAAGTGATTGTGGAACTCAATTGACAAAGCTAAGAAGTGTTACCTATCTATAGGAATAACCTTGGTACTTAACACTCTCCTATGTGTTATAGACATAGCGGCTGACAACCGAGAGAAGAGTCGCAAGTATGAATAGACTATCACCATGCGTTTCTGATGTTAGATGTTAACCAACTCGAACCCTATTTTTATCCATTCATTTAATCCACTTAGGTGACTTTGCTGTGTCGCATACCTTACCATCTTCCACATTCTAGTTTAGTGTACATGTTATCGCTTTCTTAGTTAGACGCAAATAAACCTCTTACAAATGTTTTTGGTTATCACTTCAACGCATATAATCCAATCAATTATAGAATCATCATAGTCCCTGTGTTCGACCTCGAAATCACCGAGAAAACCTATTTCTTTGCTTATACTTGGGTAAAAGATAGGAAAACTTGACAGATCTTAAACGCATAGCATTAAGCACAGTAAGACGCATAGTATGTTAAACGCATAGTATGTGAAACGCATAATAGTAGCTTAACTTGCGCCTTGCGTTAATATAATTTCATTTCAAAATCTGTCGCACAACAAGTTTATGGCACCATTGTCGGGGACTTGAGATCTGTCAACAACAATTAACAACTGCAATTCCAATCCTCAAATAAAATTGATTCAACTCTAGAATAGCTAAGTAACATAAACCTTCACAATTGGATCTCCAGTGGAACGATATTCGGACTTCACCGTCTTGTATTATAACTTAACCCGTACACTTGCGGTTAATACTAAAAGTCTACATCAGCTTCTGTAGGCGTCGACATTATTCTATTACCCTCTATTTAACAGGCAAATCACTGGAAGAATTACCTCTTGGCGAATCACATCTGCTTGTTTATTTTCTTCCTTCTTTTCCTCTCGGTGGACTTCAGTCCACACCTTTTTCCTCTCAATAGTAGGCTTCTGAATTTCGAGAGACAGAGCAGACCTCAGCTCTTCCTTGCATGATCCTCCCTGAGCAACAATCAACCTGCTAGGGAAGGGAGCACGGGGAACATTAGTGGAAAAATTAAGAGGTGGGTCAAATCTTATCCCACGTTTCCTTGATGAGCTCGTTGTTCCCACTGGTTCCCTTATAGGCTCTTCCGACAAGGGGTCCATCGCGCAACTCACAGAGATGGCACTCACGTTCCACACGTTCGGTGTGGGCTGGGAAGGAAGCTTCCCCGGCTGAGTGTCCAACCTGCTCACAGCATCAGCTAGCTGGGAGATTTGGTTGGCCATGCTCTTAATATGGGAGGTGGTGGACTGGATAAACTGCTCTTGGGTGCACTGGATTTGAGCGTTGGAATGAGCAGCTACTTCACCATATCCTCCAAGGGCATCCCTGAATTGCTATGGCTCTAGTTCGTCTGATCGCCCCAACGGTTGTAGTTGTACATCCACCCACCTTGCTGATTGCCAGCATAACTGAGCTCAGCTGGCTCCTGGGGTTGCTGCTTGGCAGCAAAGACTTACTTTGTAAGCACTGACTTGTGATACCAAGTGTTGGGGAGAGGCAATGAGATTGTGGCTATGCGTTGCTAGAGGAAAAGTAGCCGAGAATGAGAGCAAAATTTTTGGAAAGTAAAATTTTGGCTAAGTGTTGGCCTAGACCATGCGTTGTTGATTGACTCACGAAGGGTTGTGAGCTGAAGTAGTTGCCCGCGTCGAAGGATAAGTGATTATTGGCGGGGAAGAAATGTGCTTGAACCATGCGCTAAAGTCACTCTGCGTTGAGGACAGCCATGCGCTGAAGTCACTCTGCGTTGAGGACAGCCATGCGCTGAAGTCGCTGCGTTGAAGACAGACATGCGTTGAAGTCGCTCCGCGTCGAAGACAGAGTGGTCTTGACGCGACGAAGATAGTGGTGTATGACTGAGTTGTATGCGTCAAAAGTAGGAGGCGTTGAGGACGACGCCATGCGTTGGGTGTGGCTAGTTGCTGAAGGCGTTGGAGGAGAATTTTAACATGAGTGCCTCGCGTCGAAGTGAGAACCCCGCGCCAGCCTGCGGGTAGGGGTAAGTCAGCAACATAAATCTTGGTGTTTGTGAAGGTTAAGTGGGTAGTATATATAGTTGAATTAATTAAATGTTTAATCATTTTAAGACATTTTTGAGAGCTTAAGTCGGTTCCATTTTTCAGACAAACAACAAGAGAAGGTAGAGGAAGGTGTTCTTGTAGATTTTGGGCGAAGTTTTACTCGTTTTGGTGTTGAAAACAGAGCTGGAACAAAAGATTGATTTTAGTTGCACAGACTGAACAGTCGTTGATATTTGGAGTAGAACGAATAGAGGAAGCCGAATTTAGGGCTGAAATTTGGAGGTCAGTAAGTTAACATAATTCCTAACAAGTCTTATGAAGGATGGTAAAGCTGAAATTGAAGTTAATCATGTGAATCTTTAGGTAAAAGCAGCGCTTACGGGATTGTTAAGCAATCTGGAGCAGCATGAAGTGATTTTGGAATAACTAGAGAACGAAGAAGAGTTAAGCCTTGAAATTTTGAGGTAAGCTGTGAAACTCAATTCTCTACAAGTTTGTAGAAGGGAAGAAGTTCTAAATCCATCTGAATTTATGACTTTTAACAGATAGAAATAAGAACAAGAGGAAAGGCAGGGTGCCGCTAAGAACCAAGTATCAGTGCGCTGTTTAAGTACTGATAGCGAGACAAATGTCACTAAGACGCAAAGGAGTCTTCCGTCTCACAAAACTCGCTAGATATCGCTAGGTGTCGTTACTAAGGTAAGGTAACGCTAGTGTCGCTCAACCTAGTATCGCTAGTAACAGGTTCTGTTGGGTAGTATTGCTAGTAATCTCGCTTATGATGTTTGTTTCGGAAAAAGGGGGAGATTCAATGATAAGTAACAATTAGAATTCATGCATATTTAATGATCAAGTGAAAGACAATGTAACGCAAGGTAAAATGTCTATTTCAGGCCAGAAGAGATAGGAAAGGCGTATAACCCACGCAAGGCCTAGGAAGAGTTGTGAGTGACTCCTTTATTCTTCAATTCGATTTTTATTTAAAATGTTCTTATGGAATATGATTTTGCGATGAACTGTTTAAAATGCATAATGTTTGATTGCATTACTCACAAGGCATGTTATATGTTTTCTAAAGTTGATAGAAAGCATTTTCTTTTATGAAATGTTATTGAATAAAGATCTGTATGACTTTCTATGAAAGGATTTCCATATGAACTATTTATGTGAACGGGTTCTAAAATGTTTTAGAGGAGGCTCAGTGCTCAAGGACATGAGAAGGCACGTGAGTTTCCCCGGGACCCAGTACTAAAGGACATGGAGAAGGTACTTGGGCAACCCGTCATATTCCTATGTGCACATAGAGGTTGATTTGGCTGGTGCGTCGAGTTTGCTCCGCATTGAGCCAGGATGATTTCGACGTTGGGTGTGTTGAGCCTTGCTCCACCCCCAACTAAGGTTGTTTTCGACGTTGAGAGTGTTGAGCATTGCTCCGCCTCAACTAAGGGAAAAGTTTGAAAAACCAAACTGCTTACTGTTTCACTTCTTTTGGAAAACAATCAAATATATGATATGAAATTGGATTTATGAGATTGATAGATTTATGGAAAGTATGCTTTAGCTAAATAATATGTTAAATCCTTGTCTATCTGTTTATATGTAACATGCCTGTTTTCAATAAATGTTCGTTTTACAAAGATTAGTCACTCACTGGGCTGTTAGCTTATGTTTTCAATGTTTTCCTTCCCCCCCCCCCCAGGTAGCAAGGACGTTCCCGGTGCTTAGCCTACTTCAGCTCACCCTGCCTAAGTCTCGAGTTCTCGAAATTCAGTCACGTCTGAGAGTTGTACGTTGTATATAACCTTATGTAGGTGGCATGTAGATCTAGTTGTGTAAAGAGTGGGGATCGTAATGTGGTTTTGTACAAATGTATGGTGGATCTATGGAAGTTTAATTATGTTATGTGATAAAAGTGTACTCGGTACAGGAAGGATTGTTGTATTATGATCATGTGTAGTATGACTGAGTTTTATGAATGTATATGTATAAAATGTGTGCACAGGAAGTTATGTAAGATGGGACAATATGCGTCACAAGAGGGGTGATGTTTATTGTCTTCACATTCCCTTTCAGGATAGGTAGGTAATTCGGGAGGGGGTGTGACATACTTCACCAAAGAAGAAAGTTCAGAAAGTTTAGCTCTTATTTCACTTACCTCTCGCGAGGACGTGGTACTGCCGGGAGCTCGCGTCCCAAACTGCTGTGCATTCTCTGCCATGGTGGAGATGAGTGCCCTAGTGTAACACCCTATCTCAGAACATAGGTATTCAAGATGGCTAGTAAGGAAAGAAGTAAGACAAGAGTAGTGGAACTAAGATTATAAGTATGTGAAGTCGGGGAATTCTTAAAACGAAAAAGTTAAGTTTGTGGAATTGCTGAATCATTGGCTAAGAAATTCTATGCGTTGAGATGAATGGAAGGAGGAAAGAGTGAATTGTAAGCTGGAGTTTTGGTTTAAGAAGAAGGCATTAAGTATTTCGGAAAGAATTATGAATAGTAAGGTGATCTAAGGATTCAAGGAAATCTTTCGAGTGTGTCAACTATGTTTGAGAAGTTTCACTATGTGATAAGAACACTAGTTGGACGCATAGTATTAGGAAAAGAGTGGATGTCTCACTAAGGGTGAGAATGAAGGATTAAAGGTATAGCTGGGAATTAGTTAAAGTTAGATGTGTTTTTGGAAGTCAGGTTGACGCATAGATGGTAAAGCTTTAACGCATGATATTTGATATTGAAGATTGGAAAAGGAACACGAGAATTAGGAAGAAGAGGAAATCACATGGCTCACACTTAGTCTTGGAAATTAAGAAGTTATGAGAATGGTTTGGAGGGTGTTAAGCTAGGAAGAAAAGGGAAGCCGAAGAACCTTAAGGCATAAGCAGCATGCGTTGAAGGTTTATTATGCGTCGGTAAGGATCATGGTGTTGGTAAAGAAGTCTTCGGGGATATCATAGCAAACGCAAAAAATGTCATTAAGTGTTCAAAGTAGCTATGATCGAAGGGTGGTAATGCATTGAAGGTAGCTAGCATGGGTTGTTAAGGTTATGCGTTGAGGAGCTTATGCATTGAAGGAGGCTACCATGGGTTGTTAAGGTTATGCGTCGAGAAGCCTATGCATTGAAGGAGGCTACCATGGGTTGTTAAGGTTATGCGTTGAGGAGCTTAATTCCATGATAAATGGAAATGTAACCTCGATTTCGGGTAAACCTCACAAAAGTGAAATTTCTTGGCTCCCCGGCAACGGCGCCAATTTGATGGATGGAATTTGTCGCCCAATTCCATGCCAAATAAATTTTCCTAAATTACCCGCTATAGTAGTGGCAAGTCGGGTCGAATACAGGGAGCCCTCAAATTTCACAATTGAAAACTTTTCAATTCAAGGTAACCAAAATGGGGGTTTTTAGAAAGGTTGATTGCAAGAAACTTAAATTGCATGAAAATAAAATGCGGCAGTAAACGTAGTAAAAATTCAATTAAAGAAGCTCTAACTTGTACGCGAGATTTCCTTTGTTCGATGTTCTTATCATTGGTTCGTCATTACTAAATTCATTTAAGCTAACATCTAATCAGTTTAACTAGAAACGCCAGAATTGAATTGCCCTAGTCGACAAGTTAGATTTAAGTAAATCGATGAAAAGCATGCAAAATTTGACTAAACCTAACCACTTTAAGTGTTGGACCGGTATGGCAACCCTAGAGGGGGGGTGAATAGGGTTTAATTAAACTTATTCCTAAATATGCTCAAATTAAACTAATTGAATTAATTTTTGAATTAAATTAATAAAAACCTTAATTGATGCTAAATATCAAGATTGATAAAAAAATATATGAAACACAAGATTCAATCAATCTCAACAAAGAAGGATAGTAATCTATAACATGCTACTAAAAATTGAATGCAAAATAAATTGAGAAAGAGTTGGAGAAGAAGACACCGTGATTTTTATAGTGGTTCGGTCCAACTCGACCTACATCCACTTTCCCAAGCGCCTCTTGGGATTTCGATTAAAAAAAATCTCCTTTGACTCTTTCCACGGATGAGAGTCGAACCGCTACCTTGCTCCTTTTTCGGGTTCAAGAGCAAACCCGATCCTTTCCACGGGTTAGGATCCAACCGTTACAATATTCTTGAAATTTTAAATCACAACTAAAACTCTCTAAATAGAGTAGATGTACAAATTTGAACTCACAATATTCAATCCTCACAATACAATGAAAGTATCTCTCTAGAATAAGATGAAAAGAAAGAAATTTGAAAGCTTGGAGAGAGAGCAACAATGGTGACTTTTTTCAATTTTTGAGGATTGTAAAATTGTAAAAGTTAGGAAAACTTTTTGGAGAAGATGAAATATTTAAAAAGAAATAAAAGTGAGTGAAAACCAAATTAATTTGGATCATTAGATCTTTGTAAAAGAAAATTGAATGGTGGAGATTTAAACTCAACTAGCCGTTAGACACAAACATATAATAATATTAAATTAATCCTTTTAAAAAGGCAACTAGCTGTTAGACACAAACATATATAATATTGAATTAATACTTTTAAAAAAAGCAACTAGCCGTTAGACACAAACATATATAATAATATTAAATTCATTTTCTTTTTAAATTCATTTTTTTTAAAATCATTTTCTTTTTAACATCAATCCAAAAATAAAAGACCCACCAATTGTCACTTCTCCATTGCTCCAAGTGGCACCTTTCAATTTGTCCACTTTGATTAAAAAAAAATATGCCACGTCATAAGCTCGGGATTTTTCCATTAAGCTTGTTTCGGTCATATCTTCTTCATTTGAACTCCGATTTGAGTGATTCAAATTGCATTGAAACCGTTGTTCCAAGCTCCACACAATAGACACTTCAAAACACTCAAATGGTTAATAAATAAAATCAGGTTTGTTATCATCAAAACACTAATTAATCAATCCATTAAAATTAATTAATTTGAGATTAAGGCCAAAAAGCCAACATTAAGTTCAAGGGAAAATTAGGCGGGACATGCAACTGGATCAACCTAGATTGAATGTCCTATCAATTTAATTCTAGGTTGATTAGAACAATGCGCATCACCATCTTGATTTGCAAGCTAACCTAACCTATTACTTCCTATGATTGACATACAACAAATTGTCACGAATTGTAATACAACCAAAGGCAATAATCAAAATAAACACCAGAGTTACAAATTGGTCATAATTCTTGAAAACTCGGAATTAAATCATGCATACACTTGAATTAAGTTCAAAACCTCAAAAGAACATCCATTACTATGGAAAATCCCTAATACCCAAGCGAGAAAACGTACCTTAGCCTCAATACATGCTTGTGCTCATGCCAAAATTGGACTGGCGTCGCAGGGCTGATGCTAATTTGTCTGGGCGAACTTTCTGAAGCACCGCAGCGCTCCAAAGCCGTGCTGCAGCGCTTGCTGCACTTCATCAGCAGAGCATCTCAGGAAAAAGCGCCGCGGCACCGTGACTTCAAGGGCATTTTTGTCCTTTTGGAGTTCTATCTTCCGGTTGATGCCGTGGAACCCCGTTTTGGCTCGATTTTTGTGCTAACACCCCGTTCTACTTGTTAAGTGCTCGAAACCTACAAAATAACACAATAAGCACATTAAACAGCACAACGATCCCGAGTTAAGCTAAGGAAGATAGCACAATTTAGGTGCTTTTTATTCTCTTAAATTAAGGGAGTTTCTATTAGATTTCACCTAGCTGTTATGGTTTTCAGGTAAATATTAAGAAAATTAGAACTAAAAGCCAAAAGAACCAAATCGAGCCAAAATCAAGTGAAAAAAAGAAGAAAATCACAAAATCCTTAAAAAGAGGGCAGCACAGCGTCACCAGCTCGACGCTGTCACGGCGCTTTTTTTCGTGAGCAACTATACAAGAAGTGCAGTAGCGATGATGCGACGTTGCAGCATGACGCTCACCACACTAGTGTTGGGGGTAGGAATCGATGACACACAACACAGCGACACTATTTCATAGCGATGCGACGCTAGCTTTCCTAATTTGAAAAATTTACAATTTTGAAAAGAAATCTAGGCGGCCAAGTCTATAAATTGAAGGGTTTCCAGTAACCCTAGGAAAAGAGAACAACACAATACATAGCCTCAAAGAGTGAGTTGGCTGCAAGGAAGAAAGAAAAGAGTTTGAGAGAGAGTTTGGTGTCGTTTGAGTTTCCAACGTGAAGATCAAGGGCATCTTGGTAGTTCCTCCTCAATCAAGGGCTTCTTTACAGTAGAGTTTTCCTTTCTTTACACTCTTTCTATGCTGAAATTTGTCTTGAACATGTTGTTCAAAGCTATGAGTGGCTAGACTCTTTAGTTTTAGGGTGTTGATGAATTGCTTATGAAGTTGTGCTAATGTTGTAGACTTTTCATGGATTGTTGTAATGAATATGCTTTTCATTGTTATTGTGCTTAATTCTTGTTGATTGGTCATCCATGCATGTTAGATTAGATGTATGATTGAAGGAGTTGTATGTCTAATTCTATTTATAACAATGAATTGTTGTTAATCTATCATGCAAATAGTTAGGTTAACAATGAAAGTTGCTAAAGACTACTCCTAATGCCATGTGACTTATATTGGTTTTAAGATGTTAGTAATCAATTAGGTTGCATGAGAAAATGTTGTTTTTGATAGAAAATAACCCGAATTTATGTTTCTAGACTTGAGCATATGAATTACAATAAATTCCATGAACCCTATAATGTTGCATAATGAATTAAACAAGGATTCAATACCCTAGAACTCTCTTTGACTCTTGTATTTCAAATTTAATTGCTTTCCTTATTTGTTTTCTTAAATCATAACTTGAAGTTAAATCCTCAAATAAAGTTGACTCAATTCCAGGATAGCTAAGTGATTTAAACCTTCACAATTGGATCCTCAATGGAACGATATTCGGAACTTAACCGTTTTATATTATAACTTGACCCGTACACTTGCAGTAACACGGAAATTGTGCATCAGTAATAAGGGAGGTAATAAAACTAACCAAGTTGCAACCCGAAAGGGTAAGCAAAAGGCCAAGGTTGCGAAAGGCAATTGTTTCCATTTCAATCAAGATGGGCAATGGAAGCGAAATTGTCCCAAATATTTGGCAGAGAAAAAGAGGGCTAAACAAGGTAAATATGATTTACTAGTTTTGGAAACTTGTTTAGTGGAGAATGATGATTCTACTTGGATAATTGATTCAGGGGTCACAAATCATATATGTTCTTCTTTTCAAGGGATTAGTTCCTGGCAGCAACTTGGGACTGGCGAAATGACCTTGCAGGTTGGAACAACGCAGGTCATCTCAGCGGTTGTAGTGGAAGGTGTCAAATTACACTTCCAGAAATCTTTTCTTTCATTAAAGAATTTATTTGTAGTTCCTAATTTAAAAAGGAACTTGAATTTTGTACTATGTTTGTTAGAACAGAATTATTCCATCAACATCAATGTAAATAAAGCATTTATTTATAAAATGGTATTCTTATTTGTTCTGCAAACATAGAGAATAATTTATATGTGCTAAGATTGTTAGCATCTAAATCACTTCTTAATATTGAAATGTTCAAGACTGCAAAAACTCAACATAAAAGACAAAAAGTTTCTCCTAAAGAAAATGCTTATCTTTGACATCTAAGGTTAGGTTACATAAATCTCAATAGGATTGAGAAATTGGTTAAGAGTGGACTTCTAAATGAGTTAGAAGAAAACTCTTTACCTGTATGCAGATCTAGTCTTTGAGGCAAAATGACCAAAAGACCTTTTACTGGAAAAGGTTATAAAGCCAAAGAATCCTTAGAACTTATACATTCAGACCTTTGTGGTCCTATAAATGTTAAGGCGAGAGGAGGGTATGAATATTTCATCTGTTTCATAGATGATTATTCAAGATATGGATATCTTTACCTAATAAAACACAAGTCTGAAAAGTTCTAAGAGTATAAGGCTAAAGTTGAAAACTTGTTAGAAAATACCATTATAACATTTTGATTAGATCGAGGTGGAGAGTATATGAATTTAGATCTCTAGAACTATATGATAGAACATGAAATTTCATTCCAACTCTCAGCACCTGGTACACCTTAGCAAAATAGTGTATTAGAAAAGAGAAATAGAACCTTGTTAGACATGGTTCAGTCCATGATGAGTTATGCTCAATTACCATACTCGTTTTGGGGTTATGCAGTAACAACTACATTATACATTTTGAACAATGTTCTATCCAAAAGTGTTTCTAAAACTCATTTGGAATTATGGAGAGGTTGTAAAGGTAGTTTACGACACTTCAGGATTTGGTATTGTCCAGCATGTGTGTTTGAGACAAATCCTAAGATATTGGAACCTCGTTCAAGAGTATGCCTATTTGTAAGTTATCCCAAGGAAACGAGAGGTGGTCTTTTCATTGATCCAAAACTGAATAAAGTGTTTGTATCGATGAATGCTACATTTTCGGAAGAAGACCACATAAGAGAGCATATACTGCTAGTAAAGTAGTGTCAAATGAACTTTCCAATGAAACTACTGAAACTTCAACAAGAGTTGTTGAAGAAGCTGGTACATCAACAAGAGTTTTTTACGGGACTTCATCAGGTCGTACACATCCTTCTTAAGAGTTGAGGAAGCATCATTGTAGTGGGAGGATTGTAAATCCACCTACTCGATATTTGGGTTTAACTGAAACTCAAGACATCATACCAGATGATAAAGTTGAGGATCCATTGACCTATAATCAAGCAATGAATGATGTGGACAAGGATGAATGGGTTAAAGCTATGGATCTTGAAATGAAATCTATGTACTTCAATTCAATCTGGGAGCTTATAGATCAACCTGATGGGTAAAACCTATAGGTTTCAAATGGATCTAAAAGAAGAAAAGAGGTGTAGATGGAGAGATGCAAACCTTTAAGGCTAGATTTGTGGCAAAGGATTATACCCAAGTTGAGGTAGTGGACTATGAAGAAACTTTCTCACCTGTTGCCATGATTAAGTCTATTTTGATTCTCTTGTCTATTGCCACATATGATGACTATGAAATATGGTAAATGGACGTCAAGACTGCCTTTTTTAATGGTAATCTTGAAGAGACCATTTACATGAAAACAACTAGAATGATTCATTCAACAAGGTCAAGAGCAAATGGTTTGAAAGCTTAATCGGTCCATTTATGGATTGAAACAAGCATCTCGATCTTGGAATATAAGATTTAATACTACGATCAAGTCTTATGGCTTTGACCAATATCTTGATGAACCTTGTGTTTACAAGAAAATCATGAATAATTCAGTAGCTTTCTTAGTGTTGTATGTGGATGATATCCTACTCATTATGAATGATGTAGGTTTACTGACAAATGTAAAAAAAATGCTTAGTTGCCCAATTCCAAATGAAAGATTTGGGTGAGGCACAATTTGTTTTAGGGATCCAAATCATAAGGGATTGTAAGAACAAAACATTAGCATTATCTCAGACTCTCACGCATCGTATATTGACAAGATGCTTGTCAGGTATTCGATGCATAATTCCAATAGAGGCTTATTACCTTTTCGGCATGGAATTATATTGTCTAAGGAACAGTGTCCTAAGACTCCTCAAGGGGTTGAGGAAATGAGACGGATTCCCTATGCATCGACTGTTGGTAGCCTTATCTATGCCATGTTGTGTACAAGGCCTGACATTTGTTATGCAGTTGGGATTGTCAGTAGTTATCAGTCCAATCAAGGATTTGATCACTAGATTGCAGCTAAAACCATCCTCAAGTATCTTCAGAGAACCAGAAACTACATGCTTATGTATGGGGTTAAGGATTTGATCCTTACAGGATATATAGACTCTAATTTTCAGACTGATAAGGATTCTAGGAAATCCACATTAAGATCAATATTTACTCTTAACGGAGGGGCTGTAGTTTGACAAAGTACAAAGCAAGGTTACATTGTTGACTCTAACTTGGAGGCAGAGTATGTAGTTGCTTGTGAAGCTGCTAAAGATGTTGTTTGGCTTAAGAAGTTTTTGACAGACCTGAAAGTTCTTCCAAACATTTCAATGTCCATCACACTTTATTGTGATAATAGTTGGGGCAAACTCCAAGGAGCCAAGAAGCCACAAACGTAGAAAGCATATAGAGTGCAAGTATCATTGATATGGGAGATTGTGCAACGAAGAGACGTGATTATCACGCAAATAGCTTCGGAGCACAATGTTGCTGATTTATTTACAAAGGTTCTCATGACTAAAGTGTTTGAGGGTCACTTGGAGAGTCTGGGTCTACAAGATATGCCACATCTAGTCTAGGGCAAGTGGGAGATGAGTATAAATTTATGCCCTAGTTTATATGTATTGTACACCCACTAGCTTTATGACAAGTGGGAGATTGTTAGGACTAGTGTGTCCTAAATCTTAGGTCCTATAGTTTTGTAAAGTGTATATGCATTTTATTTATTGAATAAAATAAGATGTTATTTTTTTATCTTATGCATTAACTCAATCCAATAAACATAGATTCCATGGTTATTTTATGTAAACTTAAACATGTATGTGGTCGACATACAAGGTTGGATCATGTTTAAGTAATAACCAAAAAGGTCTATAGTATAGAAATAAGGTTGGGTGTCTTATTCTGGTAACACTACGGAATACAACCTACTTTGTAATTGTTACAAGGAGTTGTAAAGTGTTGCAAACGATTTGATCCTAATCGTTCATGTAGAGACATGTGAGTGAGTAGGGGTATCCTATGCAAAGAGTTTGTATAAGACTAGACCGCGAAACTTTTGATTTCACTTTGTAACGCCGTTAATTGTAGAAATTAACATTTCATATGATTAATATAGGTAACTCGACTTGAATCCTGAGTTATGAACTCCTGTCTATGAGGGCAATCCTTTGATTTGTATGGGTGAGAGTAGCCAAATCGCCAACTCAATATCCTACCATTCTGGGAATTTGTTTGATTAGGAAGCTGGGAACATATCTTCACAAGATGGAATTCACTCCTTCCCATGTTTAGGGTAAATAGATAAATTACTCCCTTAAGGGCTAATTTCGGGTCTTGAACAATGAGAGACCTCACCCTCTCACTAGCCCAAGAGAGGTTAGTTTATAGTTGGACTATAAACAGTTTATTCATTAGAGAGATCAGTGGTACTTAAGGAGTTAGATATAATTACAAGGGTAAAACGGTAATTTGACCCAACTATAGTTATGAGTAATTTGTGAAGGGTCAACTTACTGTTGATTAGTAAATTTCATGGACACAAAAATATATCTATAGTGTGAAAAGTGCAACTGTAAGTCTTTAGTGGAGTGACCTACAGTTAATGAATATTGATTAATCTAATTAAATAGTTTAATTGATTAATCTCATATCATTGGAGCTTCTAACTATAGGTTCATAAGGTCCCCTTGCTAGCTCATAAAGGATTAGTATTAGAATCAAACATTTTGGTTTAATTTAAAATATTCAAATTAATAAGGGAAATAATTGTAACGTGTATACATGCATTATAATATAAAGTTTATTTTGAATGAAATTCAAAATTTATACTTTATATTATAAGAGAGAGAAATATTTAAATGAAATTTAAATATTAATTATATAAATGAGGTTCATATAGAAACTATAGGTTACAATTAATATGAATGAGATTCATATCAAAACTATAGGTTATGTGAGGGAAGGTTGTTTGAATATGATTCAAATTAAATTAAATATCACATATGTGATATTTAATTTATTGATTAATTAATTATAAATTAATTAATTAATTTAATTATATATATATTAAATATGATTTAATTATATAATTAAATTAATATTAATAATAACAATAATAATAATAATAATAATAATATTATTATTATTATTATTATTATATTGAATAACTCCCAGTAACAGTCAAGCTATAAGTTTTCCAGTAACAGTCAAGTTTCACGTATACAACAGGGAACAAAAGCTACAACTTACTCCATTCATTCCCTCTAAGAAACAAGAATATAAACATGGCAAAAACTTTCCTAGCAACAGCAACGACTGCCTCAATCGTTGGGAGAACTCCTGGCTCAAATTAATCTTTAATAGATCATTCTACTTGAAGCCACAACCTAGGACGACATGGCAAATGAGGGCAATATTATATCGATCTACAAACTCTATGACAAAAGTGACAAAAAGGGTAGAAACTTCATTGAAATAAACAGAAAACTTGCAAAAATGAAAGCTAATTTTGGTGATTGAAGAGAAATTTGTGTGCAAACAAAAATGAGAAAAAAGAAACCAGTCTTCAAACCTCTTGTAACTAATGAGAAAGTAAAATACTAAGTAAACTTCTTGTAACTTGCTCAAACATTTCTATCTCCTGTTTTTGCTGCATAATAGAACCATAGACATCCCTGTCAATTCAAACATTTAATCACCTTAATCATCTACTCGGTGGCTAATTGAGGTTAATTTGATTTGCATGTTTTCTCCTTTAAATAGAGGTTGATTACATCAAATGTTGTTGTCGTTTGCTAAGAACTTTCACCAAAATTTCCTCCAAGAACTTCACACACTCCAAACTCTCCATAGCCTTCAAACTTGCTCCAAATTCATCACAATTTGGATCTCACAATCCGTTCTAAGACTAGAGAATAACAAGTAAGACTCTTTTGGTGGTCCACAAAGTGTTCGTTATCAGAATCATCAAAAAATTGATTCAATTTTGAGCTACAACAAGTAAATATCAAAACTTTGTTTTTTGGGTTTATGAACAAGTATGTTTAATCCTTAAAATTTATGTAGTTAGAGTGTTTTAGATCCAAATTGCTTCCGCATGTGTGTTCCTAACTCTTTCAAAGAATCAAATACATAAATTTTTTATAGGATTCAAATATGTTGGAGGAGAATTTTATAATTGAAAAAGATTCAATTTTATTTTTAAAAAATTATTATTATTTTAATATTAAATATTAAAACATTTTTAATATAGACAAATTTTGTCCTAGGTAAATAAATAGGACCTTAAGGTTTTTGCTATTAGAAAAGTTGATTGCAAGCTCTCTTTAGAATCTCCAAACTCCCCATCCCTTTTCCCTTCGCTTTAAAAAGAGGCTATCACAAACTTTGAACTATTGTCGGAGTAAGATGGAAGGCCTTGCGAAGATTAGACTTTTGCTGGAGTTGGAGAACAATGAAGGTAAAGACCCACAAAAAATGTACGTAATGTTTTAACTTTTATCTTTTTTTTTTTTTTTAATTTTAAATAAAATCAATGTGTGATAGGCATGATCCTCTACAAGATAAAGAGTTTATTTCTTTTAAGATTGTGGAGTCATGCGTGGTAGGCATAATTCTCTTCTTGATAAAATAGAATCAGATGGTTGGCTCGGGCAGAAAGTCTCGAGGTAGGCGTTTTTGAACTCCAGGGGGTGATACGATACCTGCCACTCAGTCCCTACAAAAGTAACTAACTCTAGGGCCTTCTTAAGTTGCTCCTTCTTCTCTCTCGTCCTACCTCCAATATCTCCAACGATCGCCACTAGAGGCCAATCCAACCGCCAACTTCAACGATCATCGCCAACAACCAACATTGGCAACTACCATTGCCTCACTCCGGTAATAATCATTACCAATGACATGTTCCGACGACCACCTTTGCGACAACAACATTTGGTGAAGATCACATCCAATGATCAATTCGAGTGACCACCACTGACGGACGAAATTTGTCGTCCAATTCCGTGCCAAATAAATTTTTCTAACTTGACCCACAGTAGTAGTGGTAAGCCGGGTCAAACATAGGGAGCCCTCGAATTTCACAGTTAGAAAGTTTAAAATTCAAGGTAACCAAAGGGGAGTTTGAGTTGGTTTGTTGCAAGAAACTTAAATTGCATAAAAGTAAATTGCGCAAATTAAAAGGAGTTAAAACTCAATTGGAGAAAACTCTAGCTTGGGTTCACTACAAGAAATTTACCTATTCCGTACGAGAAAAACCGTCGGCAAAAGTCAAAAAACCGTTAGAAAAAGCTTTCCCGACGACTTTTCTACCGTCAGGATCATCGTTAGGATAGCCTCGTCGGCAAAACCTTTTCCTGATGGAAAAAAGTCAATCCGTCAGGATTAATGATTTCCCGCTGGAAAACTCCAACCAATCTTCTCCTGACGCATATTACCTAGCGTCGGGAAAAGTGACTTCTCCCTACGCCTAAGATTGCTTTATGGCGTCGGGAAAATGCCTTCTCCCGACGGTTATGCGTCGGGACAAACGCGTTCCCCCGACGGGTATGCGTTGGGAGAAAAGCGTTCCCCCGACGGGTATGCGTCGGGAGGAACGCGTTCTCCCCACAGTCATGCGTCGGGACAAACGTGTCTCCCCACGGTCATTCGTCGAGAGCAACGCGTTATCCCCACGGTTATGCGTCGGGAGAAACGCTTTCTCCTCCCGACGCGCATAAGTTTGCGTCGGGAAATATCCCTTCTCGCGACAATAAAAGTTGGTTCAGTGTCGAGAGAAACGCGTTCTCCCCACGGTCATGCATCGGGAGCAACACGTTATCCCCACGGTTATGCGTTCTCAACACTCTCCCCACGGTTATGCGTCGGGAGAAAGGGTTTCTCCCGACGCGCATAAGTTTGAGTCAGGAAATATCCCTTCTCGCGACAATAAAAGTTGGTTGAGTGTCGAGAGAAACGCGTTCTCCCCACGGTCATGCATCGGGAGCAACACGTTATCCCCACGGTTATGCGTTCCCAACGCTCTCCCCACGGTTATGCATCGGGAGAAACGCTTTCTCCCGACGCGCATAAGTATGCGTCGAGAAATATTCCTTCCCGCGACGATAAAAGTTGGTTGAGCGTCAAGAGAAAAGCGTTCTCCCCACGGTCATGCGTCGGGAGCAACACGTTATCCCCACGGTTATGCGTCAGGAGAAACGCTTTCTCCCGACGCCATTTGATTCAACGTCGGGAGAAATTTATGTCGACGTAATCAAACACATTTACCGTCGAGAGAGGTATTTTTTTATATTATATTTTTATAATTTATTAAATATCAAACCTGTTTATAATTTATTAAATATCCAACCTGTATATAATTTATCAAATATCAAACCTGTTTAAATTCAATACTTAATTAATTTTCGTCCATAACATTAATACTAAAATAACAATACATAATGTCTTAAAGATCACATAATTAAAACATAAACACCAAAATGACATTTAAAATTATCTTAAACATTACAGATCTATAAATTACATGTCTACAACTTAAACTTTATGACTTATCCAAGAGATCCATCTTGAAGCTAGTCCTTCGAGCTACCTACAAAATACAAACTTAAACATTATACATTTACTCATATTAATCTCAAATGCAATTGAAAACTTAAACTTAAATTTAGTAACATTATAACATATACCAATCTCCAACCTAATCTCAAACTCAATAAAATTCAACTCAAACTTAAATAGAACCATGCACTTACTCTTGTACAAACTTTAAAACTAGATCCTCAACCTAAGACAATTCAAATGCACTTTAGGCAATCACCCCCCCCCCCCCCCCCCCCCCCCCAACTATGCACTTATTGACATATTAATCTCAAATGCAATAGAACATGTTAAATATAACCATGCACTTTACAAACTTAATTTCAACTCAAACTCAATGTATTTATCCATATACTCCCCCCCCCCCCCCTAACATTAACATTCAAATAACAATACATAGTCAATATAACATTAACATAGTCAATACAAAACTTAAACTTAAATTTAGTAACATTAATCCAAATATATGCTCAACCTAAGACAATTCAAATGCACTTTAGGCAATCTTCCCCCCCCCCCCCCCCCTCCAATATATGCACACACTTTAATCCAAAAATCATTATAACATATAAATTGCTCAAGCCTAATTTCAAACTCAATGTATGAATCTATATACCAATCTCAAACTCAATGTTGTTACCATAACTGCAGGATAACAATATATACACTTTTGTAAATAGTTTACCACAAAAGTTGAAAAATTCATACCTATTATGACTTATCTCCTTGTGGTTGCATGAGTTGTAAGACCATGGCTTTCAATTCATCTATTTCATTTTGTCTTTTTTTCTCTAATTCATGCACTTTGCCTTCAAGGATTGTATCTCATTTAGTTGCTCCTCTATAGTTTTGAAGGAGGATGCAATCAATAATGAGTTATCTTTTCTTGATTTTTTTGGTTTTGACCCCCAACTCGATTGTGTGCCCAACACCTGCTCGCATATCTCTTCTCCTGATATTGGTTGAGACCCTTCTTAGGTGGAGGCCTCTCGCAGCTCAATCATTTGACTCTACAACAATAATTTGAATAAATATTTATATGACAACTTTATATAGATGAAAAGTGAAATTGAAGGAATAAAAACTTACGTATGCATCATCAGCAGCCTGATTAACAAACGAGGCATCACTCTTAGAGTGCGTACGCCTAAACAACTCTACTGGGTCGATTGTTTGCCCGTCGTCTCATTTCTGTAAAACAAATCACATGAAAGATATTTATATTACTTTCTTACAAATCAAATAAATAAAGATTTTTATTACTACCGTGGTTTCTCGTATGTGTACGAAGGTCTTGGACCCAGTTATATGAATGAACTTCAGAGTTGATTGATTCTTTTGATTAGTCTCCGCTACTCTCTAATAAAATGATAAATTAATATCGAAGTAGTAATACAAATGTAAATAAAGTGAAAGAAACACAATATTCTTACTTTCCATTCAGTGGATTCAAACTTGGTGCATAAAAAGTGCCAATCTTCAATGGCATTTTTAAGTCGATCGTGTGGGTGTGCTTGTGCCTCTTCAGGACTTGCATATATTTTATAGTGTTTGTGGAGTTCTGACCTATACTCTTTGAAGGAGGATTGCATCTGTCCATCGATGAAATTGTTGACAAGTTGATCGGACAAGTCAAACTCGAAATGGTTCTGAAAAAAGGAAATTGATGATAATACACACACATATATCTAAATTGTAAAATATCATATAAGCATCTTACCAACAATCGAATTTTAACAAGCTCTTTACATTCTTTTGTTAGCTCTTTCCATTTTCCCCAACGAATAGAAAAAGATTCTCGAACATTGGTACCAATTGCATTACTAAACCTCGTTGCATTATGACAGATTGGTTTATTCCAATTAGGATCGACTAAGATAGAAATCCTCCCATAGAGTTGGACATGTCTATCCAACTCAATATTTCGAGAATACCCACGTATGTTTCTACTAGTCGTAGAAGTAGCCTCTGAGAAAACTATACATTAGTTTATACAATTATCTAATATAAATTCAACATCCTTTGATATATATATAAAAAGAACATGTCCATAATAACCTGAATTTTCTCCCACGGAAGATGATGTGACCATTGCTTCGGGCTTTAAGTATTCCATTGATGTCTTTTGATTGGTGTGACCTACCATTATTCCTATACAAACACAAAAGTATTATACGATACATCGAAGAACTCAAAGTTATGAAATGAAAAATAAAATATGTATTTACATAGTTATTCACTATCGAGATGTTCATCGAGACTCAAGCTCCTGTCGGAAGATAAGTGTACATCCTCTTCCTCGTCATTTATGAAGTCTTCATCAACTTGTTGAATTATATGTTCTTCTATGACTATAGGATCAACATCATCTCTACATAAATTGATATCTTCAGGTGAGATATCAATTGTACAAGGAATGACATTCACAACTTTTAATAACTCAACTTGGTCATTCTCTTGTTCTTCTACTTCTGGCATGTCCCACACACGCTTATTTTGGACAACTTGCACCACTTTCCAATTATTACCATATTTGGGTCATTGATGTAAAATACTTGTTTAGCTTGACTAGCAAACACAAATGGCTCATTGACAAACTAGTGGTGAGCAATATTAATTGATATATACCTTAAATCATTTTGTACTCTATTTTTCTTTTTAGGGTCTGTGTCGAACCATGTACACTTAAACATAATTACATGTCTTCTCTTAGCATACTGAAAATCCACAATTTCGTTGATAACACCATAAAAATTATGGAGGTCACCTCCATCTCCACTTTCTGAAGGCACCATGATCCCACTATTTTGTGTACTCCGACGATTATCACGCTCTATACTGTGATAGCGTACTCCATTAACAATACACCCACTGTACGAGCGCACCTCCGAACCTGGCCCCATTGCTAGTGAATATATATCATCAGATATATTTTCACTCTCATACAATGAAAGAATCTGGTAATTCAAAATAATGCCACAAACATCTTACCAACAATATTATTGTCACTTATATTTCTTAAAAATACATACATGAGATTTGAACCAATAAGGAAAACCCCATTGGTGCCTTTCATAAAGATCAAGCTCGTTTTGTGCTTGAGGTCGAATTAATCTCAAACATTGCCTAGTTACATAAGAAGGAATAGTCAAGTCTCAGATTTCGATAAGATTGTAATTCATTACAATTGTTTAAGATGTACCAATGTGCACTACGTTTCTCTTCTCCCGATAATGTCCTTACTCTAGATGCTTCTAATGGTCGTGAATTTTGTTTAAGCATTGGAAGTTCACCGCATCTCTCATTATCTGGAAGTCTATCATCATTTCTTTCATCTCTATTGAATCTCGTCTCAATTCCAGATATGTACAAGGAACAAAATACCAACGATTCGTTCATTATATACGCTTCCGCTATAGAACCCTCAGGACGTGCTTTGTTTCTTACATATTGTTTCAACGTTTGTAAACTTCTTTCGATAGGGTACATCCAACTATAGCTAACTGGACCCGCAACTTTTGTTTCATAAGACAGATGGCCTGCTAGGTGTACCATTACATCGAAAAATGCTGGTGGAAATATCTTTTCCAACTTACAAAGTATGATTATAATGTCTCCTTGCAAGCAATCCAACTCACATATGGATATTGTTTTTGCACGTAGGTCACAAAAGAATTTGCATAACTCAATAATAGAAGTTGACACATCTTTTTTAGATATGCTCGAATGCCAATTGGGAGAAGCCTCTGAAGCAAAACGTGAGAGTCGTGAGTTTTCAACCCCCATAGTTTTCCATCCTTTTCACTCACACATCTTGATATATTCGATACAAACCCATCAGGAAATTTGACTGATTTTAAAAACTTGTAGAATGCAACCTTGTCACTAGAGATCAATGTGTATGCAGCGTGTGGCTTTACAACTCTATCTCCCATCTTTTGCAAGTGTAGTTCTTTTCGTATATTAAGATCTAAATCCAATTGTGCATTTGTCGTATCCTTATTCTTTCCCTAAATATTCAACAATGTGCCAACTAAATTATCACAAATGTTCTTTTCAATATGCATCACATACAATTTATGCCTCAAAAGTTTCGACCAATACGAAAGTTGGAAAAATATACTTTTTTTATTCCAATTTAAACTTCGTTTCCATTTCTTATCACGCTTGTTTGGATGTTTGCTAAGTATGGTAAAGTTTAACAAGTTCACCTGTTGTAAGATCTCTTCTCCATCCATGATTACTAGAGGAGGTCTACGTTCCACTTTTCCATCATATTTGTTTGCTCCTACGCCAATTATGATTCTCTGGAAGATAACGTCGATGCCCCATAAAACATATTTTTCCTCGTAACCCGAATGACGATGTATCCTCCTTACAAATAGGGCATGCTTGATAACCCTTGGTACTCCATCTAGATAGATCAACGTACTCAGGAAAGTCATTAATAGTCCACAACAAGCATGCGTGTAGTTGAAAGTATTCGGCGCTAATACAATCATAAGTGCGCACACCATCATTCCATAACTCTTTTAACTCTTCAATCAATGGTTGTAAATAAATATCAATTTCTTTTCCAGGAGATTTAGGCCCAGGTATAAGTAGAGAGTCATAAGTGTGTACACCATCATTCCATAACTCTTTAACTCTTCAATCAATGGTTGTAAATAAATATCAATTTCTTTTCTAGGAGATTTAGGCCCAGGTATAAGTAGAGAGACAAAGAAATTTGTCTCTTTCATGCATTTTCAAGGAGGCAAATTGTAAGGTATAAGCACCACAGGCCACATACTATATGAAGTACTCATATTCCCGAATGGATTAAAGCCATCTGAAGCTAGTCCTAAACGAACGTTTCTTGGGTCTGAAGCAAATTGTGGAAACTTACAATCAAAATGCTTCCACCCTGCAGCATCAGCAGGATGTCGTAACACTCCATTTGTTTCAACACGCTTATCTTTATGCCACCTCATTTCAGAAGCAATATGTTTCGATGCAAAAAATCGCTTTAATCTCGGTATTAAAGGAAAATGTCGTAAAATTTTATGTGGGATCTTTCTACCTTTTCCATCATCAACTTTGTACCGAGACTCACCACATACAGGGCATCGTTGCCAATCGAAAAATTCTTTCCAATATAGGATGCAATCGTATTTGCATGCATGAATAGACTCATAACCTAGTCCCAAGTCACGCAATTTTCTTTTAGTTTCATAGAATGAACTAGGTATAGATGTTCCGATAGGAAATGCTTCCTTTAGCAATTCAAGTAACATATCAAACGACTTGTTAGTCCAACTGTTAAGAATCTTAATATGCATCAATTTCACCAAAAACATCAATGAAGAGAATTTTGTACAACCAGGGTACAGCTGATTACGTGATTCATTCATTAAGTCTTCAAATAAACTTGGGTTGTTTTCTCTTCCTTGAGCATTAGTAGGCATATCATTCTCATTATCTTCTTCATTCATATCGACAATTGGACACTGTAGATCCTTTATAATATTCAATAACTCATTCTCTTCGTCCAAAACATTAAACTCTATCATCCTGTTACCATCATTATGTGTCGATTGAGATGTTTGACTCTCGTATCCCCTAGATAAGTCAACTGGGTCTCCATGATATACCAATTGATGATACGATGGAGATATTCCATTGATGAATAAATGTCGCTCAACTCCATCTATTGGCTCCCACGTTGCATTCATACATTTTTTGCATGGACATCTTGTTTTACCCGAGTCATTAATATGAAGTTTTGCCCTTTCAAAAAATTGGGATACTCCTTCTGCATACTCAGTCGATAACTTGTCTCTAAGTTTAATCCACTCTTTATCCATTCTTAAAAATATACTTTTTGACCTAAAAGAATGTGATATGTGATACGTAAAGTCTGTATGATTAAAGAAACATATGCTTAAGCTAAACTTATTGCCACATGTTAATAAAGATTCTAAACATACTCGTTCAACTATTCTCTCATTTCTTTTTCTACTCAAAAGAAATGAGAAGAGAAGAGCTATAAGTTATTGTTCTTTCCCTTCAATTTCTTGGTGTGAATTTGTTGGGATTTCTGAGACCACATAGCAAAAGTCTCCAAATTAATAAACATGTAGTAATTTGCATTATTTCATTTTTGGGTTTGCATAACTTTTGAAATTGACAAACACCTTGTTGTTGCTTTTCTTGAAATTAACAAACACATTGTTGTTCCTCCCTTACGAATTAATGAGAGTAAGCTTGAAACTTTAACCCATCTATCCTATCGACTAAACTATAAAACTAACATATAAAGTGAAAAATGCATCTACATGTCCATATCTAAATCTTTGAATATATCATATATTTTATACATACAACGATGAACATAGAAGAGAATCACTGTGACAATGACATTGAATTATTTTCTTTCAAGTAATGGAGAGAGATATGCAAGACTACCATATACTGAATTGCGCTAAGCGATTTTGCATTCAATTTATACATGAAAACCTAATCAAAATTAACTGTCTTTCTTTTTTCAATTAGGTTAGGACTTGATTTTTCTAGAATATATAAACATATTTGACCAATCAATATAGGTAAGAAGTTTCATTTAAGTCTTAATCGAGAAACTTAATCGTTACACAAAATTTAAATTATAAAGACTAAATCATTGTAAAACATAAGTTCACTTTACTAAATTGTTAATTCAATACTTTTTAACTCTCTATTTTAACATCATATAAAATAGAACCAACACATACTAGCTATAATAACCCTACTAAAGATGAATTTGATCTTTTACTCAAACTATTTAATTTAAAATCTAAAATATAATATTAGACCCAATCTAAAATCTCATATTAACTATAGATAAGAAAAAATTATGAGTAATCAGTAATGTTGAGCATTAACCTTGAAAACGAAAGCGATGGCGTGCAGTAGGAAACAGATCTCCGGCAGTGTGAGGCGGTGGCGTGCGACGGTGGCGTTCGGCAGTGGGAAGCGTTGTTGGAGCAAATCTGAGGCAGCAGCGGTGGGAGCAGATCCCCGACGGTGGCGTTAGGCGGCCTGCGGCGTCAGGTGTCAGATTGCGGTGTCGACCTTTAGGCGTCAGGCGTCTACGACATGCGACGTCGAGCTTCAGGCGTTAGGCATGCGGCGTCGGGCGTCGGGAGTCAAGCGTACTCATATTTTGGCGTCAGGCGGCGGTGGCGTGTGGCGTGTTGTCTGTGCGGCGGCTAGCTAGGGTGAAAGAGAAGAAGTGGGGGAGAAAGTGAGGGAGAAAATCGGGGTTGAGGGTTTTTAAACACTTTTCCCGACGGTTTTTTATTACCGTCGCAACATCTGACTTTCCCAGACGGTTTTTATAACCGTCGAGAAATGTTGTGACCTTTCCCGACGGTTTCTTATTAGCATCGGGAATACCCGTTTCTCGAAATCATTTCCTTACTTTCTTCTCTCCCAACGGTATTATACCGTCGGGCGAAATTGGTTTTCCCGACGATTTTAAAATCACCGTTGGGAAAGGTCTCTTTTCTCGACGATAATAAAAATACCGTCGGGCGTTCATTTCTTGAAAAATTTTAAAAAAATTTTACTTTCTTATCTCCCGACAGTATTTATATTATAATTACCATCGATAAAGCCAATTTCTCCCAACGATATTATAATACCGTGGAGAGATAAGAAAATAAAAAATTTTCCCTCTTCTTTACATCGCGACGGTGGCCCTATGCATCGAGAGAACTAATCTCTCCCGACGCTCACTAAAGTGTGTGGGGATAGGCATAGTTTGCGCGACGAAAAAAAGAAAAAGAGTCGACATAGCTACTTTTTCCCGACGCCAAGTAAACCGTCGGGAAAGGCTACTTTTCCCGACGATTTTTTTTGCGTCGGAAAAAATTTCGTCGAGAAAACCAAACTTTCTCATAGTGGTTACACGAGATTTTCTTTGTTCGATGTTCTTACTCATTGGTTTGTCATTACTAAATTCATTGAAGCTAACACCTAATCAATTCAATTGGAAAGACCAGAATTGAATTGTCCTAGTCGACAAGTTAGACTCAAGGCAAACCGATGAAAGACATGCAAAATTTGACTAAACCTAACCGCATTAAGCTCAAGGGAAAATTAGGCGGAACATTCAACTGGAAAGACCTAGATTGAATGTCTTATCGATTTAATCTTAGGTTGATTAGAACAATGCGCATCACCAATTAGATTTGCAAGCTAACATAACCTATTGCTTCCTATGATTGACATACAACAAATTGTCATGAATTGTAATACAATCAAAGCAATAATCAAAATGAACACCAGCATCACAATTTGATCATAATTCTTAAAAACTCTGAACTAAATCATGCATACACTGAATCAAGTTCAAAACCTCAAAAGAACATCAATTACAAGGAAAATCCCTAATACCCAAGCTAGAAAAATGTTACCTTAGCGAATAATTGGCTTGGTTTCAAGTTCCGAGGTATGAAAAGAAGAAAAGTAGAGAGAATGGAGCCAAAAGTTGGCTGGTGGCTGATCTCTCGACCTAAAAATCGAGAGATCATTATATAGAAACTGGCGAAGCGCTGCGATGCTAGGGACAGTGTCGCCACGCTGACGATAATCTGGCGGACAATTCTTCCGGAGCGTCGCGGCGCTTGCTGCGTTTCGCCAGCAAACACCTCCCGGGAAAAAACCTTGCGGCGTCGTGGTTTCAAAGGCATTTTGGTTATTTCGGAGTTCTATTTCCCAGTTGATGCCGTGGAACTCCTTTTTGGTTCATTTTAGCCCGGTTTTGTTGCTAACACCTCGTTTTACCTGTTAAGTGCTCGAAACCTACAAAATAACATAATAGACACATTAAATAGCAGAACAATCACAAGTTAAGCTGAGGAAGATAGCACATTTTAGGTGCTATCAACCACCATTGCCAAACTTTGATGACCAACTCTGACAACAACTATCGTCGATGACTACTGCCGTCTCACTCCAACAATAATCATTGTCGACAACTACCTTCAATGAAAACCAGTTTCGACGATCCATTTTAGTGACCACCTTTGATGCCAAACTTTGGCTACTACCTTCGATGGTCAACTTCCACGATCATCGTCAACATCAACTCTGTCAATCATCTCCAATAACTAACTCTAATGATCAACTCAGTTGATTTATTTAAAACCAATAATAATAACCAAAAAACTTGACTAGTGAAAGTAATTTTAAATACAAATTAAAATTATTAGCTCATAGTGCTTATAGTAGACTTTTATAGTAATTTCACATTAATATAAACACTTTGAGCATATAGCAAACCAAACAAGTTTCTATATTGAAACACTTTTGAGAAAATGTAACCAAACACATTGTGTGTTTTGATTTTATACAAATTTTATAAAAAATGTTTAAATAAAAATGAATGGTTGAAAAATATTTTTTCCTAAGCAATCTAAATTGACCATAATTCATGTTTTCATTAATGTAAAAAGAAGATCAAACCACATGTTAAAAAAACATTAACATTCCCTTTTTTTAACCCAAAAATATTTGTGTTGTTACAAAGAAAAAGGTGGCATTCCCTTATTTTATAAGTAAAATCTATATAATACACATACAGTTGTACTTGAAAAAACTGAGATGCATTTTTCTCATAGGACAAATAGATACATTTTTTTAGATGTGCATTCTCAATTTTAGACGTAATATTGTTAAAATTTTCTGTTATGTTTATGAATAGTGATACTTACAAATGTTCTAAATCCACTAACATACATGCATTATAAATTCTAAGACATGCATTATAAATTCTATACTACAATTTGACATAAGCTGCTATAAACACTTTAAACCCTTGATGGCCTATTTTTTGTGTGCGTATTTCACTCATACATCACAGCAATGTGAAAATATATTTTAACAGTGCAATTGTTTATATGAAGAATAGTATTTTATCTAAATACAGTGGTTACATGCCAAAAAAAAAAAAAAAGAAAAAAAATGGTAAAATAGATGTAAAATTTTCTGACATCTTAATTGAGTGTTGAAAATTTTAAAAATACATGTATGTAATTGAATTGTTGAACAAAAATTTTAGTGAACAAAAATAGTCGGTACAAGTGTACATGGGTTGGGTTGGGTTGGGTTGAGGATATTTTTTGGATTGACTTGAATTTCGAGTTGGTTGGGTTGGCAACCCAAAAGACCCAAATAAAGTCTTCAACCCAACCTAATCCTTAAATTTTTTTTCTTTTTAATTTAAAATATGTAAGTTTATTTACAACACATGACTAATAACTAAAATTTCATAAAAATTCAAATGTTAAACTCCAAGTATCTATGATGTTTATTACAAACTTTAAATCAAGACAAATATCATAACAATTTTAAAAGAAAACTAATAAAAATTCACAAATTAATCATATATATATATATACACACGTACGTCTGTATATAGAATTCGGGTTGAGTTGGACCAGCCCAAAATTTTTTTAGCCAACCTGTGACCCAATCCAACCCAGTTGAACTCAACCCAACCCAACTCTTGCATTTTGGGTTGGGTAGTCCGGGTTGTTCAGATTGTCGGGTCATTTAAACACCTCTAATAGTCAGCATAAACTAGCCTTCTTGATGTCACGAAAATTGTACTAGATACCCTCTAATTTAATAACTCAATTTGCACTCCAAGCACAGACTTCCTAAATCCACAAATGTATTAATTCCAGACTTAATAGCCAATTTAGTGCCCCAAACAATCGTAAAATTTACCTCTTCACCACTTTTTACCAAGAATTGAAAATATTGATGAAGAAATATTAGTAACTTATTACATATATATATATTGATGGATATTTCGAGAAAAATCTCAAATATCACAAAAATTTATAAAAACATTGTGATTTTTTTTTTTTTTTTTTGAGAAATTTCAAAACAAACTTATTTAATTAATAAATTAAGACTTTTAAGTATATTATTCAATAATTATAACCAAATATGATTAGTAATGAAATAGTAGATAATAGTGAAAATAGAAAAATAAATATGAAATTAACATTTTTATTGATAAAGTTTAGGTCAACAAATACAAAGTTCAATAGTAAGATGATGATTTAGGAGGCATCAGTCCAACATTAGTATAATTTATTTGCTAGTGACAATACTTCTCCAAAGCATATTATGTTCAAAATTTTACATAATTAGATTTATGTCATGCATGAGTATGAACGTCAACAACAGTAATACCAATAGAATGATACTTCGGATCAAACTATGTTTCATCTAAATGAGGATGTTTTGAAGATCAATATAGATTTATATATATAAAGGTTACAAGTCGGTCTTCATTGCTTCCACGAGGAAGTTGTGGTCTCCATGCATAGATCAATGTGTTATGTCCATCACTATAAGCATAAGAATCATAATTACTTGAATGATTATACTTACTACTGCACTAACCATAATTACTAATATTATAAGCATACCATCCACGTCCTTTTTTGTCGTCCAAACTCATTCCCTTCATACTTGAAACAAGTGAGTCCGCATCAACCTAAGCATCATCATTTATGGATCTTCTATAGATGAAAGCTTTTGCTTTTGCTCTTACTCCAAATACTCCTATTCCACTAGCTTTATAGCCATGATCGAAGTTTTGTGTGGCATGCGTGAATCTAGATTCTCAACAAAAGGGCTAATTAAGTCCTTTCATATTGTTTACTTTCTCTAATGTTAACATGGCTTGATCGCCTCCATCACCACCACCGCCTCCCTCATCTCTACCATCATCGTCATCATCACCTTCATTTTATTGACCTTGACTTTGTTGATATTGATCTAATTGCTACTCTTCCAAAATAGTTATTGTGTGGAAGTGTGTAGCACACACGTGACATTCAAAACAGTCCCTTGAATGATTATCATCACTACTTGAACTATTACATCTTCATGTATTATGCGTTCAAAGGTAGTAATACTTAACTCTTGTGCCAACTTATAGATCTAGAAATGAAAGTTTTGAGAATTAAAATATAGGTTTAATTTTTAGTAGTTTTCTAAAATTATTTTTTTAAAAATGAAAGTTTTGAATTGAAGATTAAGTTGGAAATCGAGGAAAGTTGAAAATTAGAAAAAGTTTGAAAATTTGAAAGTTGGAAATTGAAAGAAAGCTGGAAAAAACAACATGGTAGAGACAAGTGGACGAGATGTTGAGAAATAATTTGAGATATTTAAGCTATCTCTATGATCTCTCGACAACTTATCCTCGATATTTCAACATTATCTCCATGTTTTTGTTCAACTCTCAGCAATATAATCACGTATATATGAAGCAACAAATCGACAAAAACTTTTCATTGAACTTTTACAAAATAGAATATTGCAAGTTTTTCATCTTTGCTTTTGACATTGAATGTTCCAAAATGGGGTATAATTAGGTGCAGTGAACTCCAACAATAAACACTATTGAAATTTTCAGACTTCTCATCAATTTTGCAAAAAGATTTTTTTTTTTTTTGTTTTTTTTTTTTTTTTTTGTTAACTTCGAATATTTCATAAAACAAACTGCCACATGGTTTGTTTGGGGTAGACTAACGGCCTTGATATGTTTTTTTCTTTAAATACTAACCATTAATTAAATGTATGTATTAACATTACAAAGATGGTGATATACATATATGTCCGTAAAAGATTCGAATTCTCTCTACATAAAAAAATTAAAAAATTAAAAAAAAAAATTAAAACTTACCTAACAATTTCTTTGAACGAAGAGAAATAGTCCTACACTTATTTAATCACTATTTGATTTAAAATTTTAGTTTTTTTAAAATTAAACATATTATTCTTTTTTTCATAAGAGAAAGTGAAATCTTAAACAACCACACTTAATAATGAAGGCTTTTAGGCTCCTTAATTGAAAATTAAACTTATAAATAGTATTACACATGATTTTTGACAAATTCTTTTAAATGACATAACTATTAAAAATATTTATAAATAATAGCAAAAAATCATAACCTATTTGAGATAGATTGCGACTGCTATTATGTCGACACGAATAGTAGTGTATTGCGATCTATTGCAAATAAACAGTAAAATTTTGTTATATTTGTAAATATTTTGATTTGTTTTTCTATATTTGAAAACAATCTATGATTTTTTTCTTTATTAATTATTTTCTTAAAAAATCAAAAAACAAAACTTTTAAAATGTGAAAAATAATGAAACTAGCCTGAATTTGTTTTGAAAATTTAACTTAGAATTTAAATGCGAAATAACAACGTATGTTTTTTAAAAATATTGTAGTTTTAAAAAATATTTGGGAAAATATAGTAATTTCTAAAATATTTAGAAAAATATTGTTGTTTGAAAAAAAAACTAAAATTAAAATCCCATCAATCACACTCTCCCAGCCCATCATTTCTTTTTTTTTTTTTTCTTTTAAACCACTCACTCTCTCCCTCTCTTGCATTTTTGTCTTTTTCCTTTAGAATAATTTATTGTATCAATTTACACCTATTTATATTAAACATGTTTTTTTAAAAAAAAAAAATTAGTTTTCAAAATTTGTATCTTAATTTTTGAAAATAGAGGTGGAAGGAGTTTTTATAGATTTAATTTTCAATAACAAAAAACAAAAAAACCAAATGATTATCAAACATTGTCTGCTTCTTTTAGTTTTTGAAACTTTCTATACAAATTAGGTGATTTTCCATATATATCAACTTGATATCATTCAAAATGTCAACTTTTGCTCAAAATTTAACTGTGGTTATTTTTTTTCTTTCTATTATTATTAAACTTACTTATGTCCTACTCAAATAATTAAGCCTACTAAAGTGATCAACATACTTAAATATTAATAATAGGGAAAAAACAGTAAACAAATTTATAGAAATTAAACATAAGGGGATTTGACATACAAAGGGGATTTGAAAGATACATAATTTTAAAGATTTTTTGTTTTAGAAAAATTGAAAAGATATAAGGTGGTTTGATACTCGAATATGAATGTTAACCAAAAGCATTGACATGCACTGTAACAACAAATGAAATTAACAGACGATTAAGGAGAATTGCTCACAGGAGTTGGTAACTGTTGGGTTGTATGTCCTAAAACTCGTAGTTTTTGTAAATAGTTGATTTTTAGTACATATGAAGTTATTCAAGTGAATTAATTATTTATCAACTCTAAATCCAATTAAACTACGAACCCTTGGCTACTATCATGAGTACTTGGACTTTATGTGGAGACATAAACAGGATAAAGTTCGAGTAAGTAGCCTCAATAGTCTATAGTACATGGATCAGGTTGGGTACCTCTTCTTGGAGACACTATTGAATACGACCCGCTTCATGATTGTTACAAATATTGTAAAGTGTCATAAATAAAGTGATTCTGATTTGCTCATGTAGAGACATGTGAGCGGGGGTATTCTACAGAATGAGATTGTGTAAGACTGACCCTGAAATAATTACTGTTGCGTATTAACACCGTTTACGATTAACACTGATTAATTTCACTTATCGATGACCTAGATAACTTGATCTGAATCTTGAGCTATCTATGAACTCCTGTTTATTCAGAATTATCCCTTCATAGGTAAGAGTAAGCTCAATAGCGCTACTCAACATTCCTCCCATTTCAGGGATAAGACCGGGTAGATAGTTGGGAACATAGAATTTGCAAGACGGAATTCACTCCTACCAACTTAGGGATAGAAGAGAGGTTGTTCTCTTAAATGTTGTTCCCAGGACTTGAACAAGGGGCCCCATCCTCTCACTGGCCCGAGAGAGAATGGATTTAGTGATTAGATCCTAAATCAATTGTTCATTAGAGGGACAATGGTACTTAAGGAGAAAAGATGTAACTCAGAGGTAAATCGGTATTTGACCTAGTTGAAGTTCTGAACAACCTGTGAAGGATTGACTTATCGATGACGGTTATATCAAATGGACACAAATATATCTACAGTGAGGAGAGTGCAGCTACGGGCTTTAGTGGAGTGTCCTGTTAGTTAACGAATGTTGGTTAACTAGGTTAAAGAGCTTGGCCGGTTAATCTCGGATCGTTGGAGCTCATGATCTGTAGGTCCATTAGGTCCCTCTACTAGCTCATAAATGGACTAAAATCTTAGATAATGTGGTGAATAAGTTTGAATCGTTTAAATCTTGGCTTAAGGAATGAAAGTTAGATATATACGATATATCGACGTTTAATTACGAATTAAACGTACAAATAGAGTTAATTATAATATTTAAATATAATTTAAATATTAATCATATGAATAGGGATTCATATCGGTTTTTTTTAGAAAAATCGAGACAAGTGGGAAAAATAATATTATTTTATTATTTAATATTAAAATAATATTAAAATAATATTTAATTAATTAAATATTAAATTTTTTTATTTAATTATTTAATTATCTTTTTGAAATTAAAAATCAATTTTAATTCAATTTTGACAATTCATTGAAAATTGATTTTAAAATTGATTTTTGAAGATTGGATTTTCCTACTAACTAAGCTAGGAGCTTGGTTGTCTTCTTCACAATTAACCAACAAATTAACCATTTTGTGTTGTCAAATTTTGATGCAATTGGATTGCATGTTATTCTTTAATAAATAGAGATGATTTTGACATAAAAATGGTTAAGACTTTTGTGAAATTAAGGGTTAATTTTGCAAAATTCCATCCATTGTTCATCTTCTTCCCAACCTTCATTCTTTCTCAAATTCACCACAAATTTGGATCCCACCATCCAATCTAAGCCTAGAGAATAGTAGAGAAGACTCTTGTGGTGGTCTACAACCAAGTGGTGCTGAAATTCATCAAGAATTGAAGGAGAATTTGGAGCTTCAAGGATAAGTGTTCTTGAAACTTTGGTTTTTCTTCTTAATTGCATGTTTAATCCTCTAAATTGAGCATCTTAGAGTGAAAATTGATCAAATTAACTTCTGCTGCATGCTCATTAATCTATCAGTAACACAGTTCGATGATAAACCACATACGTCTGGGGCAGTATGCCCAAGAAAGATAATCCACTAATATTAAAATGCTAAGCGATTACAATAAAATACTTATCTGTAAAGCAACAACTTCTACAGTGACTCTTGCAGAGCTTAACAAGCTAACCACCTAAACTCCCTCTAGATGTGAGACTCCCTCTCAGTATACTTAGGCTCCCCTATATTTATCAATTTATACCTATTTACATTAAAAATGTCATGTGATAGATTTATCATTATAATAAGGGTAATTGCATTGGATATCACTTTTAGGAATAATATTTAAGTGTATAACAATATTTTTTTAAAAAATTGTAAATATAGCAAAATCTATCAATGATAGACTTCTCTAAATTTTATCATATTTGTAATTTGTTTTGCATTGTGCTATATTTGCAAATAATTTGAACCTAATTGATATATTTTACAACTGCCTCTTATAATAATTAAACTCTTGAATTGTAATAAGTAAATCAATGTGGACAATTTATTAAGATAACCATTGAACATCATCCACATAACAATTCTTACACATGTAGATTTCTTCAAATATAGGATTAAAAAATGGACGATAAAAATTGATGCATGAACAATTTTCAAATATTATCCTAATTGAAAGTCTAAATCGAGTAATCTAAGAAAGTTCATGGTTTTAACTAAATTGGTTTTCAAATATCATCCTAATTGAGACCTTAGATGCTCATAAACTCTTTCTTAACTACAAGACCTGAATTTTTAGAGAAGGATTATGGCGATTTTTTTTTTTTTTTTTTGTAGTCTTGTCAAGTCTTTCATACTTATTATTTAAATTTTATAAATACAAATTAAATATGGATAAATTGGAAAAGAAAATTATAGATTTATAAAATATTTAGAGAAATATTGTAATTTTGAAATTATTTGGAAAAATATTGTAGTTTTAGAGATATTATGGGTGAGAAAAACATTTATTTAACTAATAAAGTATTAAATTTCGAAATTAAAAAGAAATTATAACGAAATAAAAAACACTTTGATTTAAATTAAAATTTGAAATTGGGAAGATAATCAAATAATTCAAATCAAAATAAGAAATATTTTTTCAACTAATAGGGATTATCAAAATAAAAAAACATAAAATTGTTTCTATATTTTTTTATCATAAGTAATTTAAAATATTTTGAATTATCTAATTTTGCAAGTTTAGATTTTTGTACCATATCTTGATTATCAACCATAATTAAAATAAAATATTAGTGTTGAAGTATTAATATACCTTAATAAAAAATTTGGGAAAGTTTAACCAATTTATAGAAAAAATTAGATTCAAATGGATTTGATTTTGAAGGGAATGATAAATTTTTTATCTTTTAGACACAAAATAACAATAACAATAACAATAATAATAAGTTTTTTATGGTTGAAATTAAGTTAAAATATGGTTATCATCATAGTTTAAAATATTGATGTCGATGGAAATTTCGGGAAAAACTATGGAACTTGATGGAAATTGTTATAATTAGTTAATGAAAATAGATTGTGGCTTAATTAGATTATAATTAACCATTTTTAATGACAATTTCTATAAAGTAAGACAATATTTAGATGTTCATTGTAAATGTATGTGCAAATGTTGATGTGAGAGTATAAATTTAAAAGAAAATTTTGAGGTGAAAATTACGAAATTTTTGGATGGAAAAATTATGAAAATATTGTGGTTTTATAAAATATTTATGAAAATATTGTGGTTTTGGAAATATTTATGAAAATATTGTGGTTTTTATTGGGAATTAGGAGTTGCAACCATTTCTCTTTTTTTTTTTTTTTTTTTCTTCTTTCCTTGGTCGAGGGTTGAACCCTCGACCTTCTCTTTTTTTTTTTTTTTTTTTATATATATATATATATATTTAAATTGTTTTTTCCCACTTCCACTTCCCACTTCAGAAAATTTTAAAAACCGTTATAATAACAAACATATATTTTATCACTAACCAATCAATATAAAAATAAAGTGTCAATATTAATACAACAATTTCTTTTTTTCCACTAAAATTAGTAATAATAAAAAAATTCAATGTGTCCCATAAGGCGGACGTCGCCGATTTCGAGCTGGTTGGCGTCGTCAACTTTGCACTCTAGGTTGCTCTGGTGGATCTGGTTGCTCTGGTACCTCTGCAGGCGCTTCATGGACGTCGTGTCCATATGTATGCATGTATGAAGATGATGGTCCAGCCTCTGAATCATAATATCTTGAACCAAAGGCTGGTTGCATCATCATCGGACTGGCATAACCAGTCTGGCTCTGCGTTTGCGTCTGCATCATAGGAGGCAATTCTTCCACATTATGGTCAACCGCATCAAACTCATCTTCCTCTGCTCGAGCACGTCCCCTAAAACTAGGAACTGGCGGAGGTGCAATAGGTATATTGTACATGTAGTGTAATTCGTCCATGTAACTTGCGTTATTATTGCATATAGTAATTACTTGATCTGGATCATTTGCAACATCACGAAGACTACTATTGCTCGATCTCTGTGAATTACAGAACAATTAGATAATATTTCAAATAAATTTAAATAAAAAATAATTAGACAATATTTGATTATATACCAAATGACCCAAAGCCGCTCCCGGACGAGTAATGTTGCGTCTCGTAATATTATTATACCAAAGGATGTAATCTTGAGTTGCATCCCTATCGAATTGCCCAACTGAAACGCCGACTGCAATAAACCTTCTACGATAGTGCCATCGCACTACCAAATGTGCAATTTTTTCAGACCAATCTGCAGTTCTCAGGTCAATGTCATGTAGTAGGGGTTCAGTATTGCACTCTAATGGGATATCCTGTTTCAAACCAAACTGTCGGATTACCCTGTCAGGAAGATGCCATTCACCAATGTGAAAACATATGAGTGGGCTCATCGTCCGCCATATGTCTTGACCGCTCGTACAAAAATTGGGCAAAGTGTCCATAACAGCTTTGTAAGGCTCCCAAATAATCTGAAACATAACATATTATATTAAAAATATTAAATACAAGTATATAAAAAAATATGTATAAAAAATTCATGGGTTTAGTATTCACATACCTGGTCAGGTTGAAGCAGATCAAGCATATATCTATACTGACTCACTACATGTGTAGCTGACCGAGTTACACAAAATTGGTCTCTCCACCTACATTATTAAATTAATATTTTAGGTTTAAAATTAACTATAAGTCACAAAAAATATTAGCTAAATTAAATTAAAATGACATACTGAGAACCGTAGGCTCGTTCTGCTAATTGATGATCGTTGACATGTCGGAGTTGTGGAGCCATTGTTGGAAATCGTTCCCAAGCCCATATTTGTAGCAATATCAAAGGCCCAGCGATTTTGCGAACATCCGGTTTTGTTGCTTTACATAGCTGTCTATACAGCCATGCCAAACACGCTCCACCCCAAGAATACCGTCCCGCCTCATGGAGATTATCTAACAGTGGAAGGAACATTAGGTGCACAAAGTGACTTGATTTATTAGAAAATAGACTCCCGCCCATCATCTGCAGTATGTATGCTCTTGCATATCTCGTGACAGATTCCTCGTCTGCATCATCCTTAAGTCTTGGAAATTGTGTCCCTAGCCATGTTAGACTCAACCTTGATCCCCTAATTTTATTTGCAGGTGGGGTCACACCGAGTAGCATCTGACAAATATGCAGCCAATCGTCATGCATTACCCTAGTAATAGGCTCGCCATCGACAGGTAAGCCAAATAATATTTCTATGTCCTGGAGCGTGATAGTGACTTCTCCAGTAGGCACATGAAATATATGGGTCTCTGGCCTCCATCTCTCAATAAGTGTAGTGATGAGGTGCCAGTCTAACTGAATAAATCCTAGTCTGGCAACCCCGTAAAAGCCTGATGCACGCAGAAGTGGTAGTATGCGACGATGAAGTGGGATGGTACGATAAACAACCGCCTCACCCCATCTACAGTACATCTCGCCTGTAGTCCGATCTTGCCATACATTTGTTGATCGATGAACAGACTGATCGTATAAAATATCGGTATCAATCGGTCCTGGGTTTAAAGCCATGATCTAGAAGAAAACAAATTATATATTTATCGAGTAAAAACATACAAATAAATTAGGACTTAAAAGCGAGAGAGAGTGAGATAGTGAGAGCACATGATAAAAATATTAATTTTATTATTGAAACATTGGTTACATGATAGAAATGTTAACGAAAAAAATCTCTAACTGTTTGGTGCCTGTCTTTGTAATGAAGGACATTTCCTTCGATTATGACCTAACTGATTATAAAATCCGCAACGTACTTGAGAACTTGGTTCTGTACAGTCCATCTCATTATGATATTGTGAACTCTTTGGTCTACCAGGTTTTCTCAATAACGTCGGGTCGACATGTAAAACAGGCATATTAGGAGATGTGATCCAGTAATCTTCATGCGGTACAGGTTGAAATTGAGGAGAGTAGCATGCAGCGTATGTCGACATTTTATAGTAGTCCTTAATGAAATCTTCATAGTTCATGTTAAATCGTGAGCAAACTGCCATAAAATGCGAACATGGAATGCCAAATGCTTGCCACTTGTTACATGAACAGTACTGTTCGGAATCACTTAGCTTTAGTATTTGAATATTTCCTTCTTTAGAATTGAGGCTGTGACGTCCGGTTTTCACATGAAATACACCTTCATATCGATCATATGATTGGACTTCATGTTTACTGGATCTTGCAGCCCATTTTGAGATTTTTTCGTGTGCGTATCTTAATATTTACTCACTTAGTATTATAAAAATATTTGGAACAAATTGTTGATTACTAAAAAGAAAATTATTACCGGGTGTATTTATCTCGACGCTCCAAGGCAGCTCTTATTTCTTCTCTTCTCTTCTCAAAATAATTTACACATTTGTAGAATGTTATTTGAGCAATAGCATTTATCGACAACATTTGAGCTCCTTTGAGGACTCCATTGATGCACTCTGATAGATTCGTCGTCATCCACCCGTACCTAAACCCTTCATTGTGCGCTTGAGCCCATTTCTCAATACCAATGTTGTCAAAAAAATTCATACTTCTATTTATTCACTTGATGTCTTCCACTGCTTTATTAAACTTGCGAACTTGGAACTGACATCCAGCACGATATACAAAATTTTTTAATGTATTGTACTTGTATTTTTTATTAAAATTACTTACAATATGGCGCAAGCAGAATCTATGGTGACATTTTGGCCCTGTCCAACCATTTTCTAGATTGTGCACTGCCGAGATGATGCCATCATGCCGATCCGAAATCAAGCACACCTCTTCATGTATAACAATTTCTCTGAGGTGTTTTAAAAACCATCCCCACGTGTCAGCAGACTCCTCATCTACAACGGCAAATGCAAGAGGAAGAAGATGCCCATTCGAATCAACTGATGTAGCAATTAGCAACTTTCCTCGATATTTTCCATACAAGTGAGTACCGTCTATTTGAATAATCGGCCGACATCTATTAAATGCTTCTATACAAGGACCAAATGCCCAAAATACAGAAGTAAGGATGGCATGTCCTTCAGTAGGTGTGCTCTTTATTCTCCACTCCACTCGTGTGCCGGGATTTGTATGCTTAATCATATACAACCATCTGGGCAACAGTTTGTACGAGTCATCCCAATCACCAAAGACTCTGGCCAATGCCTTTCGTTTACCCTCCCATACCCTGTGGTAAGAAACATGGTATCCCCATTTTGTTTTGATGTCGGATTGTGGTTGTGCCACACTGATGGACGATTTTTCCCTCACAGCTTCACAAAACTCTAGTGCAATCATTGAAGAATCTAATTGCACATGAGTTTGGCTAAGCTCTGAGTAAAAACATGTATGTTGATCAACATACTTAGTAATCTCGAACAAATTGTGAGTTTTTTTTTCGCTGCACGGAGTCGCCACTTGCAACCATCCTCCCATTTCTTACACCGAATTGCCCAAATATTCGGTGTTGATTCCACGACCTCGTATGGTGCGTGACACTGGATAGCAAAACACTTGACCAAATGTTGTAACATTTTTTTGTCTTGAAAAATCATACCCTTATACAATTGGGTATTGTCAACGACTACTAGGGCTACAACTGGGTCATGTTCTCTTACGCTATCTATTACATTCATGTCAAGATTAGCGAATGTACTTGACGGCATTCATGTTCACGACCATCGAAATCCAACTCCTCGAATTCATCGTCTGTTTCTGTTCTAAACTCCCTATATTGATTACAAGCCACCATATTTTCATCGTCATAGGCTGGTGCAACTGATTCAGGATCAGCATCAATACATTGATTCGGGTCTTCGAACTGACTCAACGATTGTGCATTCAAGTCTACATCCAATCCTACCCTACTCACATTAACATATAAATGCACTAGGTTCGGGAGCGGCATTGCAATCGAAAACATCAGATTCATTGCTTGTTCGTTATGAATGGGGAATGACATATACTTTACAGATCCTAATGGTGTTAGATTAGGATGTATGTATATTATTTCTAAGTGGTTTGATCTCATATCTACACCAAGTGACAGCCCAATCATTTCAACAAATTGTTCAAAAACAAGTCCACTATTCACATTTATGCTAAAACTCCCACATGCTGGCTGGTCATATTCAACTCCATCAACACCATCAGTCATATGACCATTTGTAAACAACATAAATCTCAAACACTTGTCTGCCATTTTCTAAAAAAAGAAAACAACAATATACATCACTAATTATTTAACTAAAAACTATAATATTAAAAAAATCTAGTAATATCTAATATGCAACGAAAATATAAATTTGTACTAAAAAATTAAAATATTATAAATATAAAATGCAAAGCAAAGAAAAATTATAAAAATATTATATTAAAATTATCAACATGGTAGATCTAATATAACATTAACACGGTAGATCTAATATAATATTAATATGATAAATCTAATAGAATATAAACAAGAACATTAAATTATAGAAAAAACTCATAACATCAATATATAAATATTATTCAATTCAAAGACTATTAACAAAAAAAATACGAACATTAAAATGACATATTTAGCTTAAAATGATATGTCTAGCATAATATAAATACTAGAAAATGAAATGGTAACTCACAAATTCAGCAATAGTTTACTTTTCTTTCTTCCTCGAAGTGACAACGATCGATCTTTGCTTTCCAAATAGCAACAAATACTGTAAAAAAAATAGAATGAGAATAGAGAAAAAAATTTATATTATCTTAAAAAAATATATATTTCATAAATCAAATTTATTTACAAACCTTGTAAATTTGGAAAAAAAAAGATAATATTTCGATAGATCAAATTATTTAGAAAAAAAAAGAGGGAGAAAATTTGGAGAAAGTGGAGAATTTGTGAGAATTTGTGCAAAAGAGAGAAAGTGCTCGGATGAATTTGGAAGAGGAGAAGCAAGGAATTGGAATAAGAAATAGTGGGAGTGCTCGGATGAATTTGGAAGAGGAAAAGCAAGGAATTGGAAGAAGAAATAGTGGGAGGAAGAAGGGTCTCGGGCGGAATTTAAAGAGACATGGTCGAGGGTTGAACCCTCGACCATAAGTCACGGGCGACGGCAGCCGCAGCGGCGGCAGGGAATCTCTGCCACGACGCGACGGGACCTGCGGCGGATTCTCTGCGACGACGCGACGGGACCTGTGGAGGACGGAATCTCTATAAAAGTTTCCACCCGTGGGTCTGCAGTGGTCAAAGGTTGAGGCTTCGACCTTGCGTTGGTCGAAGGTAGCCTTGCGTTGGTCGAAGTAGGCCTTGCGTTGGTCGAAGGTAGCCTTGCGTTGGTCAAACTTTGAGGCCTCCTTGCGTTGGTCAAACTTTGAGGCCTCCTTGCGTTGGTCGAAACAGGCCTTGCGTTGGTCGAAGGTAGGCCTTGCGTTGGTTGAAGGTTGAGGCCTCCATGCGTTGGCCGAAGCAGGCCATGCGTTGGTCGAATAGGCCTTGCGTTGGTCGAAGGATTGCTTTGGTCGAGGGTTGAGGTCTCGACCTTTGCCTTGATCGAAGGTTGAGGTCTCGACCTTTTCCTCTCTCCACTATCCAATCTTCTCTCTCCACTATCCAATCTTCTCTCTCCTCCAAACTACCATATTTTTCTAAATAGTTTCCAAACTACAATATTTTCCTAATTATTTTTATTAACTATAATATTTCAAGAAAAGGTCCGTTTTGGATAGTAAAAGAAAAAACTCACAAAAATTAAAAAATTAAAAAAAAAAAAAAAGTCCCAAGTTGAAGTTGCAACCTATTTTTAGCCAAAATTTCCACCATACCTCAGAGAGGCAGAGATTTCAACTTTTTTTAAAAAAATTCTTTTACCGAAAAAAACAATTACATATCATATTTATGTAAACAACTATATTTTTCTAAATATTTTTTTAAACTACTATATTTTTGTAAATTTTTCAATAACAAGTACTCTAAAAAGTGGTGAGAAACGAAATTGAAAAATACAAAACAAGAGTTGATGCCGACAATAATGAAGCAAGGATGAAATCCACCATGAAAATTAGATGGAATGATGAAAAAGATTAGAAAAATGAGTTATAACAATTAGCATGAAAAGATGGAAGACGTGTTACCACAACCGAACTCTCAATTAATGATTGTGTGGAAGATTTCTCCACAAAAAATAAATAAAAATTAAGATGAAAAGAAAAGGGAAAAAATTGATTATTTAACTAACTAAACAGTCTATTTGAAAAGCCATTTTTTTGGCAGTATGCGAGGTAAGTAAAAACGACAGTATCGGATGTGGACCCCACCAGTAGATTTCGCTGTCCAATAGATGGTGGGACCCATTGCCCGAAAACGATGTGGAAGCTACCCTGCCCGGCTGCCCGGCTGCCCAGTTCTAAAAGGAAGACTTGGTCAAATCTTATACAATGCAAGAGCAAGAGCTTACGAAAATTCCCAAATTCCACCACGTGATTACGCGTCTTCTTCACTCGCCTCCGCCTCCAACCAAAATATTCTCAACTCATAATTTATTTTTATTTTCATATTTTAGGAATGTTTTTAAAAATAAAAAATTATTAAAAATAATTACAAATATAATAAAATTTTATTTTCTATCTATGATAGAATGCGATAGACCCAGATAGATATCTATCACTTCATAGATAGACATGGATAAATGTCTAGCTGGGTCTATCATAGTATATCATAGATAAAAAGTAAAATTTTGCTATATTTGTAAATAGTTTGATACTTTTTCTATTTATAATAATTTATTTTTATTTACATACTAATAACTTGTTTGTTACGTAATATGAATTATTTTAACATCTGGGTGGGAAATACTTAGAGATGGTTTTTCAAATGTGCCTTTCATAAATGTGTTTTCTAAATTATTTTCCAATTCTTAAGTAACGTAAGTTCTAAAAAATAATTTTTTTATATTTTCATTTACGTAAAATTTTAATTTCAAATTTTAAAATGCAAATTTATTTTTAGAAACACAAACTTTAGTAAAAATAGGATTTTAGGTTACAAATTCAAAATCACTTTAGTTCATTCTTTTTTTTTTTTTTTAAGGCAAGAGAAGCCAAACAACCACCAAACGCAAGTTACTCCGTAAAGGAGAATACAGGTTGGAAAGACATCTTTCCATAAAAAAAAACAACCTTAAGAGGATGCAAAAGCCGCAATAGCATGAGCAATTTTGTTCTTCTCTCTAGGTATGTAACAAAAATGCGAGAGATTAATAAAATTTGCAACAAAATCAATTTCTTCAATGAGGACCTCGATATTCGTATAGAGCTTTCCTTTCTGTTCAATAGACTTATAACTTCTAAACCATCAAAATCTACCTCAAGTGTCGGATTTGTCTCGGACCATTTGTGCACAACTGCATAAATACCTTTCAAGATAGCTTCAACCTCGAGCATACTGATAGCACCTAGAAAAGTGCTATTTTTCATAGCTTAATCCGAGCTCATTCGTGAATTTTATGTGTTTATTATGCTATTTTATAGGAATTCGAGCAAATCATGCACCTTGGAGCATTACGGGCCGTTTGGGGTTGATTTGGATCTATTGGAAGTGAAATCGGGCACCCGGAACTCAAAGGACATGAAAATTACTAAAATTCCCTTGAAGCAAGTGCAGAACATAGCGCAATTACGCTCTGCTCTGCACTCAAAGGTAGAGAGTATAAATGGTGAGAGCATAGTGATGCTCCCTAGGAGTGTAGCTGTCCTCTAGATTTTGATGGAAGTGTAACGTGCGTTCACGAGTGCAGCGTCACTACGACTTTCCCTTGATTTAAATTGTATTTTTTCCGATTTTAGGGTTTATCTGAATTTCTCTCGCACTTTCAGTCCTAACCCCATTTTCTCTTCTTCTCTCCTCCTTCCCTTTTTATTTCTCCATTTTTTGGTGTGTTGGATGATTATAAAGCTTATCTTGGACCAATCATGTCGGTAAAGTGAGTTGCTAGCTTAGGTCTAAGTGAAACCCATGGATCGATTTTGAGGATTTTTGTTCTTAATTTACGTTTCTCTTTGGTTTTTTGTGGTTCTTGAATGTGCTTGAATATCTATGCTTAGATGTATGATAGGCTTGATCAACCATCATTCATTCTTTGATTGTTATAGATTAGGGATGCTCTAATGTGTTTTTAGTCTCACATGGGCAAGGGTTAAAGCATGCTTAGGGTGTAAAATTAGGTTGTTTAAAATAATCTTTTCACAAACATTGCATGATTAACTAATTTCAAGAACGCAATCGATTAATAACTTTAAGCTTATTAATTGTCTTAGTTGAACCTATCGAGCTTAATGTGATTGCTTGTTATGGGACGCCATCGAACCCAAACAACTAAGCAATTAGTCTAATTAAGAAATTAATTAAACTGAATGTGAGATTTCTATGGTCGCTATAAAATTCAATTAATTGAACATTGTTTTAATTAAAGTGATTAATTAGTAATTAGGGCGCTTGTCTTTGGCTATCCGAGCAAGTTGGTTAAGCACATTAAATCGAGAGAGATAATCCTGAGTAATCCTACGACCAATCGAATATTAGGTGGATCCTAAGTCCTAAGCTAGGTGTTTTCTTTTACTTTTCTCGCACTTTTATTTTCTTGCAATTTAAATTCTACATTTTACATTCATGCACTTTATTCAAACAAAACCCCCGGTTTTACTGATTTTCATAAACCAATTCAGCTTAGAGAGATCGTATCTGTTGTGCGTTTATTTTTATTAAGCTTCTTATTATGCGTTTAACATGCTTAATACTATGCGTTACTAATTTGTCAAGTTTTCCTATTCTTCACCAAAGTATAAGCAAATAATGAGGTTTGCTCGGTGAGTCCGAGGTCGAACACAAGGACTATGTAGATTCTATAATTATTTGGATTATTTGAGTCATGCGTCTAAAGAAGGTGATGAGAAGTGATGTGTTTAACTAACTAGAAAGCAATAAACCTAAGCTAATGTGGGTTGATGGAGAGGTATGCGACACAGCAAAAGCAGCTAATTGAGTTATATGAATGGTAAAAGAAACATGGCTGGGGTTGGTTATCATCTAAATTCGGAAACACATAATGAGATCTATTTCATACCCGCGACTCTTCTCCCGGTTGTCAGCCGCTATGCGTTATATGTCTATAATGCATAGGAGAGTGTTAAGTACCAAGATTATTCCTATCCCTAGGTAACACTTCTTAGCCTTGTCACCTGAGTTCCACAATCACTTACCCTCCCGAACAGTCTGATTATTGCTACTTATATTGATTAGCTAGATGGACATAAGCATTTGATTAAAAATACATTTGACAAGATGAAATAGTCTTCTACGGTTCTTTATTTAGATGATAACGCAACCCGTGACTCTTGAGAGAGTTAGTTACACATGGATGATAAACAACAAATGGAAAGTGATGAGAAATGAATAGCCATGGAAGATGTATATATTGATGAACGGAATAACTGTTTTAGAAAATACAATTCCTTGCTAATAGACTAAAACAAAAGTAAGGAAAGAGATAGAAAGCATGAAATGGCTTCTCAATGTCTTGAGCTCGCCGGGATGGTAGCGTGAGTTCTGTTGTGAAGTGGTCAGGCGGAGGGAAGACTCTTCTCTTTCGAGCTATTTGTCTCCGGTTGTCGTCTAGAGAGAACTCTGCTGTCACTTAGGAATTCTTCCGAGAGATCCAACAACATTTTCTTCTACAGGTCTGCCCCTTTTATAGATGTTGCGTTGCAATCGCTAGCAAATCTGCATGATTGAAGGCTGAATTTCTGCCTTGCGTCCATCTTGCCTAATCGCGTGATTTCCGGTTTAATTTCGATCCACCACTCTCGCCGCATATCAAGTGTATCAATCTCCCAAAAATCTCTCAAAATTATTATCCGATTCTCCACTGCCTTGTTGATACGCGTCCACGGATAACTTTGGGTTCATGCATTCAAGTATGTCAACGCATCCATGGGTTGCTAACGCATCAACCTGCATTGAAGAGTTGTCAACGCGTCCATAGGTTGCCAATGCATAGTCCTGCATTAAGAAGTTGCCAACGCATCCACGGGTTGCTTGTGTTCCTGCGTCAAAGCATGCGTTTTAGGCTAAAAAAGCTATAAAATAATTATCTTCATCAATTTACAAGAGCAGAGCGCATAGGAAGATTTATCAATAGAATTTAACATCAACTACCGCATGATTCTCTATTTAAACTCTATTTCTCTAGGAAAAAGACATATAATAACTTGTATTTCTACAAGTTATCAGTATCTTAGACTACCTATGGTTTGACCCCGGACTTGCCGCTTGTGCTACTCAGTAGTATAAGTAGTTGGTTCGGTGATTTATAAATTTTATTTGATTATCAGAGAAAGGTTTACAACGTCCATTCTCATGGACAACGTCACATACTAACGCTCCACTTCCTGTCAATACTTTTACACCCCCCCCCCCAAAGGATCAATCGACCTAGATGATCACGAACAATTCACCCAAGCTCGAACCTTTCAACTTTGATCAGGTTGCATTGACATTCAGCTTCCAGCAACCCATCCTTGGAGGAGCCCATCGATGACAAATGATGTTGAGAGAGATAACGGTTAGCATTGAGATATCCCTTGTAGGGTCGAAATCCCCAAACGCAGCGGAAGTAGTACAAAACCAAACTCGAAATTAATTGGGATTTTGAAATACCCATACATTGTAAAAAAGATACAGAAAACCTACTGTATTAATTCTAAGGTTAAGCATGCTTTTAGAATTAGAAGCCTTACATTCGTTGTCGACTCTGAATCTACGAATCTTCTTTTGGCTTCTAGATCACAAACCCCACCGCCACGAACCTCTCCTATTCTCTAAGTGATTTTGAGATAAAGGATTGTGGATCCTCTTCTTGATATGGGAGAAACTTTTTTTTAGAGAGAATTTCAGATAAAAAGAAGAAACAAACTCTCACAGAAATCTATTGTTTATTTTTTTCTTTTGCAGACAAATATAGAGAGATAGATAAGGAGACGTGGGAGTAAACTACATAAAGAGTAACTTCCATGTACGAGAGTTACCTTTTTTTAATAAATTAATTATTTAATTTAACAAATAAATAAATAAATCAATAAATAATTAATAATTAATAATTGATTAAATCTAATTTAATTAATTATTTCATTTAAATCATATTTAAATGAACATCTCCCATATAACCTATAGTTTTAATTCATTTAATTTAATTAAAATAAATTAAAAAATTAATTCTTTAATTAATTAATTGCGAAATTAAATGTCTAATATTTGATTTAACCTACATTTGAATCATATTCAATTGTTATTCTTTATAACTTATAGTTTTAATGTGCATCTAATACACATTACTTTTAACCTATAGTTTTCATATGAATCCAATTTATATTAAAATTTTAACTCCTTCAAATATTTAATTCTCTCAAAAATTAATTTTGTATCATATCCAAAATTAAATTTATATTATAAAGTTCAATAAAAAATAAACTTTATATTATAATGTAACATCATACATTATATTATTTCCCTAAGTAAATTTGAACATTTCAAATTTCATTCAAGACATAAATGCTTCAACACTCTTTACGAGCTAGGAAGGGGACCTAATGGACCTACAGATCAGAAGCTCTAACGATATGAGATTAATCGGCTAAACTCATTAACCACATTAATCAATATTCGTTAATTGTGGGTACAATCCACTAAAGACCCACAGTTGCACTCTTCTCACTGTAGATATATTTTTGTGTCCATGGATATAGATCAATAACAACAAATTAATCCTTCACAAGTGTTCGTAACACCAGTTGGGTCAAATTATAGTTTTACCTCTAGGTTACTTCTAAATCCTTGAGTACCAATGCTCCTCTAATGAACAACATGTTTATGGTCTAGCCATTAAATAAAAACCCTTCTCGGACCAATGAGAGGGTAGGGATCTTTGTTCAAGTCCCGGAGACACCACTTAAGGGAATACTCATCTTCTTATCCTAAAGATGGGAATGAGTGAATTCCATCTTGTATAATTATGTTCCTAGCTCTACACTTGGTCTTGTCCCCAAGATGGTAGGCATATTGAGTCGGCAAACGGCCACTCTGACCCACTCAGTCTTGTCCCCCGTATACAGTTCAAGACTCATAAAACAGTCTAGGATGTTAAGTTATTAGGTTGAGGGTTATTAAGACAAAACATACAAAAAACAGTTAATAACACTTATTGAAGTAACACATCAATAACTCTTTGTTAATGATTTAATGACGGTCAAATAATTACATTTACAATCTAAGAGTTTTAGCACATAAAACCCAACAAACTCCCACTTGAACTAAAACTCTAGTGGGTTGTACATAAAGATTAGTGAGAATGGTAAGTATGTAAATACAATAAACTAGGGCATCCATATACCCATTACACATCTCCCACTTGCCCTATACTACACAATGTATATATCTCGCAGACCTAGACTCTCTAGATGACCTTCGAACACTTTAGTAGAGAGAGCCTTCGTAAATGGATTAGCAATGTTATGCTCCGAAGCGATCTTTGTAACGATCACATCTCCTCGTTGCACAATCTCCCATATTAGGTGATACTTCCTCTCAATATGCTTTCCTCGTTTGTGGCTGCGAGGTTCTTTAGAGTTGGCTACTACCCCATTGTTGTCACAGTATAACGTGATGGGCAATTCCATGTTTGGAACAATTTCCAAATCAGTTAAGAACTTTTTGAGCCAGACTGCTTCCTTTGCTGCTTCACAAGCAGCTACATACTCAGCCTCCGTAGTGGAGTCTGCAATGCATCCTTGCTTGATTCTACGTCATACTACAGCTCCTTCGTTAAGGCGAACACTGATCCTGACGTAGATTTCCTAAAATCCTTGTTAGTTTGAAAATCAGAGTTGGTGTATCCCGCAAGGACCAAATCCTTAGCTCCATACACCAGCTTGTAGCCTCTCGTTCTCCTAAGATACTTGAGGATGTTCTTAACGGCAGTCCAGTGGTCAAACTCTAGATTGGACTGGTACCTACTGACTATTCCCACTGCATAACAAATGTCTGGCCTAGTGTAGAGCATAGCATACATTAAGCTGCCCACAACTGAGGCATAGAGAATACGTCTCATAACCTCAATTTCTTGAGGTGTCTTAGGACACTGTTCCTTAGACTTGAACCTCGTGCCTGAAAGGTAATAAATCTTTCTTAGAGTTCTGCATTGAATATCGAGTCAACATTTTGTCGATATAAGTTGCTTGAGACAGGGCCAACATTCTGTTCTTGTGATCCCTAATGATTTGGATCCCAAGTACATACTATGCCTCTCCCAAATCTTTCATTTTGGAATTGGGCTGCCAGACAATTTTTAACATCAGTAAGGTATCCTACGTCATTCCAAATGAATAGGATGTCATCACATAAAGTATTAAGAAAACTACTTTACTTTTGATGATTTTCTTGTATACACAAAGCGTATCAACATTTTGTTCAAAACCAAAAGATTTTATTGTAGTATCAAACCTAATGTTCCAAGATCTGGATGTTTGTTTCAATCCATAAATGGATCGATTCAACTTGCAAACTTTTTGCTCATGACCTTGGGCTATGAACCCCTCAGGCTGAGACATAAAGATACTCTCTTCAAGATTCCCATTTAGAAAAGCAGTCTTGACATCCGTTTGCAAAATTTCATAGTCATAATATGAGGCTATGGATAAGAGAAGTTTTATAGACTTAAGCATAACAACAGGGGAAAAAGTTTCCTCATAGTCAACCCCTTCCCTTTGGGTGTAACTCTTGGCTACAAGTCTAGCTTTGAAGGTCTGTACCTTCCCAGCTACATCTCTCTTTCGTTTATAGATCCATTTACACCCTATGGGTTTAACCCCTTTAGGTGGATCTACAAGTTCCCATATTGAATTGAAGTACATAAACTCCATTTTAAGATCCATGGCTTTGATCCATTGGTCCTTGTCTACATCATTCATTGCCTGTTTATAGGACAACGGATCCTCAACACCATCGTCTGGCACGACGACCTGAGTTTCAGTTAAACCCAAGTAATGGTTAGGTTGTGATACAACCCTCCTATTGCGTCGAGGCATTCCCCATGATTGAGAAGGACGAATGGCATTCCCCACGATTGAGAAGGACGAGACTGACCAAAAGTGCTAGCTCCTTCATTAACTCTTAATGAAGGATCAGGCTCATCAACAACTCTTGTTGACTCTTCAATAACTTCATTTAATATCGTCTTGCTTCATGGTTTATGATCTCTCATGTGGTCTTCTTCCAATAATGTAACATTTGTCGATACAAACACTTTGTTTTTTTTTTTGTGGGTCGAAGAAGAGACCACCTTTCTTTTTCTTAGGGTAACCAACAAATTGGCATAATCTTGATCGAGGTTCCAATTTATTAGGATTTGTCACTAGCACATGTGTAGGACAACCCCAGATTCTGAAGTAGCGCAAACTAAGTTTACGCCTCCTCCATAACTTGAAAGGCATTTCAGAAAAACACTCTTCGAGGGAACATTGTTCAAGATATGAACTGTAGTCTCTACTACATACCCCCAAAACGAGCCAGGCAATTGAGCATAGCTCATCATAGAACGAACCATGTCTAACAAGGTTCTATTTCTCCTTTCTGATACACCGTTCTGTTGGGGTGTACTAGGTGCTAAGAGTTGGGATTGGATTCCATGTTCTATCAAATAATCCTGGAATCTTAAATTCATGTTGTAAGCCCTAACCTCTATTTTCCTTTGCTTTAGCACAAGTTAAAAACCATGGTTTAAGGTTGGCTAGGGTTGGCTTGAATGAGTAGGAATGTATGAGGAATTCTAGTGCATGTTTAAGTAACTATGAATCTTCCATTCACTTTTAATAAGGAATAAAAGAGATGGAGATAATGGTGTAGTTGAACAAGGGAGTGTGGCTGGACTTAGGAAATTTTTCCTAAGTGTTGAAGGAGAATCTCAAGTCATACTAGGTCAAGAAGTTGGAATTAATTTAGGAAAAATGTTAAATTAAGATTTAGCAAAAATAAATTAAAATAATTATTTAAAGGGAAATAATATTTAATTTGGGTGGCTACAATGAGAAGAAAAGAAGAGAAGCCACGTTGAAGCAAGGAGTTTTGTGGCCAAAGGTGATTCGTTGGACTGGGCAGCAGCTTGAACCCTAAGTAAGCAGCTCAATTACAACATCGGTTCTCCCAATTCACTCATGCCATTTTCGTCATTTTTGGACCAGAGGGAGCTCTGTGAGTTAGGAATCCAACCTAGGGCTGCCTGAACGATATGAGGTCAGGAAGCTTGAGAAAACTTGAAAATACAGGAGGTTGTCGCAGAAATCGAGCAAATCCGATGAGTTAACTTTGAGTAATTTTTCAAGGACGCTCGAGAAGGTTTTTGAAGCTTAATTTTCTTGGTAAGTTAGTTAAGAGGTTATCCTTGAGCCCCATAATTTTTATTTTAATTTTATTTGAAAGGAAAAGGTGTTTTGGAGCTTTGAAAAATCAAGTTGAAAATAGGAGACTGCTGGCCAAAGTCAGCTGGAGGCTGCCTAGAGTTGCTGCTCATGCCTACACACCCCAGCCTACCCAAGCTTGTCGCTAGCCCCACACCTGCACACTCTGTGCGGCACACGCCCCTCCACATGCCATTGCTGTCGACGCCCACCCCACACGCCCAGCCTCACGCCCTGCCCACGCCTAGCGCCGCACGCCCCTGCCACCATGCCTTGCCAGCACCCTTCGCCCAACTACTACCCACCAAGGGTGCCCACGACCATTTTGGGTAATTTTAGATATTTTTGGACTCCTATTGATATTTCTTGAATAATTGGCCTTAAAATGGGTAAATATGAATTTTAAGCTGATTTTTATATATTTTTAGAAATTTTGAGAATTTTGCAAAATGGTCCCTAAAGGGTTGGAAATGATGAAAAAGGTAGAAAATAAGCTTGATATGGACAATGTGGATGAAATTTAGTTTAATAATGTTTGTGAGGACTTTAAGAAGATGATCTAATAGCTCGTAAATGATATTTCAGGTCAAGTTGAGGTTGGAAAAGTCTATAAGCCTCGAGGGACAAGCCAAGATTGCGAGTGACACTTATTTTCTTTAAAAGGATTATATTTATAACGTTTAGCCATGATTTCTTATGAAATGTGAATTTATGATGATTTGCTAAATGTTGAGCATGATTACTGTTTATACTTGATTTTATGACATGAAAGGCATAATCTACCTTTTTCCCCGAGTTTTATGAAGCATGTTAAATTGATGCTTACTATTGAAAAATGATTTGATTTTCCATGAAATGATTTATGATGAATTATTGGTACAAGCACACTTGTTTTCTAAAATGTTTTTCTAAGGGACCCAATGCTGAAGGACGTTGAGAACGCATATGGGCAACCCTGTGACATGAAAGAACTTAATTCTGAAGGACGTTGAGAAGGCATTTGAGTATCCTAAGGACCTAGTACTGAAGGACATGGGTACTTGGGTAGCCCAGATAGTTCATATGTGGACATAGTGAGGTATGACACTGTTGTGTAGAGATTACTCCACATCAGCTAAGGCTTTTCGACGTTGGGTGCGTCGACATTACTCCGCCTCAACTAAGGTTTTTTTTTCGACGTTGAGTGTGTTGAGCTTGCTCCGCCTCAACTAAGGGTATTTTTGAAAGTTAAGAAATGTTTGATGAGTTTATAAATTGTATTTAATCGAATGGCTTTGCTTATGTTTTCTACGTTACTTAAGCATGATTTTTATGATATAAACTATCTTTTCCTCTAATGCTAGCATGATTTATCTTTAAAGTTGTGTTTTCAATGCTATGTCACTCACTGGGCATTCAGCTCACGTCTTCCATGTTTTCTATTCCATCCGGTAGCGAAAGAGTTCCCGGTGCTTAGCCTACACGAGCCTCATCCTGCTAAAGTCCCAAGCTATCAAAGAATACTTTCCATCACTGTTGTTGTATGTGTAAATAACTTTGTATATGTGGCATGTAGACGTAGCTCGTTAGTTGTTGGAAAGTGAGAGTGGACACTGTGTATATGGTCTAAGTTTGGTTGTAATTTTTAGTCTGGTGATCTTAAATATTTTATGATTTAGGGCTATACACTGTGGGCGGTTATGTTAAATCATGTTTTCAGCAAGCTAGTTAGGTACAGGTAGGCAATGAGCTTCACAAGAGGGGTGAAGTTTACCGTCCTCACATCTTCTTCCAGGTTAAAGAGGGTAATCTGGGAGGGGGTGTGACACATGTACTCTCCACCTCGATCAGATTGAAGTGTTTTAATTGTTTTACCTAACAGGTTTTCAACTTCAGCCTTATATTCCTTGAACTTTTTAAGAGCTTTAGACTTATGTTCCATTAGGTATAAGTAATCATACCTCAAAAAATATCTATAAAAGAGATGCAGTATTCGTACCCTCCTCGAGCTTTTACATTCATTGGACCACAGAGATCCGAATGTATGAGTTCTAAATGTTTTGTGGCTCTATAACCTTTTCCATTAAAAGGTCTTTTAGTCATTTTTTTCTTCAAGACAATATTCACATGGAGGTAATGAATCATCTTCCAAATCATTTAGATGTTCATTCTTTACCAATCTCCTGATCCTATCAAGATTTATATGACCTAATCTCAAATGCCAAAGATAAGTATTATTGTTACTTGGAGAAATTCTTTGCCTTTTAGTTTGAGTATTAGCAGTTTTAAATATCTCAGGATTTAAAAGTGTTTTTGCTTTAGTTGGTCTTAACACATATAAGTTGTTTTCTAATTTAGCATCACAAATACGTACATAATTTTTCAAAATGAAAGCTTCATTAACAAAAAAGATAATTGAGTACATTTGTTCAATTAAACAAGAAATAGATACCAAGTTCGATTCTAGGAACTATATACAAATTTTCTAAAATTATAAATCTATTTCCAAAAGAAACTTTGCAGGTCCCACTGCATGAGCTGAAATGACGTCTCCCATTACAGCCTTGAGCATCATTTCACCCTCCTCAAGTTTTTGGAAGAAACTAATTCCCTATAAAGAAGAACAAACATGATTAGTGGCACCCGAATCAAGTATCCAGGCATTATGGTCATTTTCCACTAAACAAGTTTCTAAAACAAGTAAATCATATTTACCTTCCTTTCCCTTCTTCTTCTTAGCAAGGTACTTAGGGCAATTGCGTTTCAATGACCATCCACATTGGAGTGGAAGCACTTGTCCTTATCAACTACCTTGGCCTTGCCCTTGTTTTTCCCAGCAGCGGGAGCCTTCCCCTTACCTCCTTTCCTTTTCTAGATCTTCTTAGAACTAGAAGATGAAGGAACAAACTTAGTTCCAGAGGATGAACCCTTGTGGAACTTCTTGGAATGGGCAACATTTGCCTCTCCTTCGATCGATCCCTTATTTTTTATAAGAGACTGATAAGTCTATAACTCATTTAGGAGGGTTGTTATGGTGTACACAATTTTATTCATAACCGCATTGCTGCGGAATTGAAGAAAACTCTTCGAAAGAGATTCTAGAATAAGAGACACCTGATTCTGTTCGTCAATGACCACGTCGTTCATTTCATCAATGTTGAATTGGACCATTAGGTCAAGAACATGTTCTCTCACTGATTAGCCTTCCTTCTGTTGTTTGCAGATCTAAAGTTTAAAAACTTGTTATGCGTTTATCTTTATTATTAAGCTTACTATGCGTTCAACATATTATGTGTTCAACATGTTTAATATTTTGCGTTAGTGATCTGTCAAGTTTTCCTATTCTTCACCCAAGTATAAGCAAAGAATGAGGTACTCTCGGTGAGTCTGAGGTCGAACACATGGACTATGCAGATTCTCTAATTAATTGGATTATTTGAGTCATGCATTTACAGAAGGTGATGAGAAGTGATGCGTCTAACTAACTAGAAAGCAATAAATCTAATTTAAAGTGGTTGATGGAGAGGTATGCGACACAGCAAAAGCAACTAAGTGGATTAAATGAATGGATAAAAACAGGGTTCGGGTTAGTTAGCTTCTAACATCAAAAACGCATAGTGAAAGTCTATTCATACTTGCAACTCTTCTCTCGGTTGTCAGCCGCTATGCGTTATATGTCTATAACGCATAGGAGAATATTAAGTGCTAAGGTTATTCCTATGTCTAGGTAACACTTTTTAGCCTTGTCAATTGAGTTCCACAATTATTTACCCTCTCGAGCAGTCTAATTGTTACTACTTATATCGATTAGCTAGATGAACATAAGCATCAGATTAAGATTGCAATTGACAAGATGAAATAGTTACACTATGGTTCTTATTTAGATGCTAACGCAACCCATGACCCTTGAAAGATTAGCTACTCATGGATTCAAAGTAATAAGCGGAAAGTATAGAGAAATGGATAGACATGGAAGAATTGTAGATTAATGAATGAAATACAATCTTAGACAGTTCAATGTCTTGATAACAAATCTAAAATCAAAGCTAGAAAAAGATAGAAAGCAGGAAGGCATTTCAAAGTCTTAAGTCGCTAGAATGGAAGCGTGAGATCTGCTGTGAAGTGGTCAAGCGGATGGAAGACTTTTCTCTCTCGAGTTATTCGTCTCCAGTTATCGTCTGAAAGGGATTCTGCTGTCACTTAGGAATTCTTCCGAGAGTCAATAACCCCTTTTTAGATTGCAGGTCTGCCCTTTTATAGAAGCTACGTTCGAAATTAGCGGCAAATCTGCATGATTGGAGGATTAATTTTTGCCTCGCGTCCATCTCGTCTAATTGCGTGATTTCTGGTTTAATTTTGATCCACCACTCTCGCCGCATATCAAGTGTATCAATCTCCCGACAATCTCTCAAGATTATTATCTGATTCTCCGCTGCCTTGTTGATATGCGTCCACGGATAACTTCGATTCATACGTTCAATTATGCCAACGCATCCATGGGTTGCTAACGCATCATCCTGCGTTGAAGAGTTGTCAACGTGTCCACAGGTTGCCAACGCATAGTCCTACGTTAAGAAGTTGCCAACGCATCCACGGGTTGCTTGCGTTCCTGCATCAAAGCATGCGTTTTAGGCTAAAAAAGCTATAAAATAATTATCTTCATCAATTTACAAGAGTAGAACGCATAGGAAGATTTATCGATAGAATTTAACATCAACTACCGCATGATTCTCTATTTAAACTCTATTTGTCTAGGAAAAAGACATATAATAACTTTTATTTCTACAAGTTATCACCTCCATACGTGCATTATAAACATAGTTGAGGGCCTCGTGCCAGATCTGTGAGGACGATTGTCCAAACATTTCCTGGAAGGACTCCATGATATGTCGTACATTCATCATGACCTCATGTTTCTTATTAAGTACGTCAGAAAAACTCACCAAGATATAGACTCGGGCCTTGTCATTGGCCTTTGTCCAACAGTCATGTGCATTCGTAACAAATTGGAATGCATTACGAGTGGGGATAGGAGGACACTCCTTTGTTAAGACAAACAACAAATCATCAATAACCAGAATCGTATTCATGTTAGATTTTCACGTTGCGTAGTTTTCACCGGTTAGTTTTTCATTTTTAAGTAGTGTGACGATTGAGGAATTGATGCTGGAATAATAAACAATTGACCATTTTAGTTATCTTTGCCTTAACCCATTACACAATCAAACAAAATTGCAAGTAATCCAATCAATTTAGCAAAAACAAGCAATCAAAGAAACCTTAATAAACTATTGATTTAGTTTTTGCAATGATGCTTCAGGGTTTAGAGCAACAACCACCGAAGGGTGATCAACTACTCCTCCTTTGAAATGAGACAATTCTCAGCTAATTCTAATGCCAAAATAACTCATATTCCTATAGACACTAGTCACCGTTGTTTGGCAAGGATTTGTTTTCTCACTCATCCCTGTAAGTGTAACCCTCCTACTTTCAAATCCTAATCTATGCTAGCTTATCTTGAGCTTTGAGCATGTTGTCTGAATGAGAAATATTAACTGTTAATCAGGTGTTTGGTAATGAATTAAGGATAGTACAAGTTGATAGTAGATGTCGTAAAAGGATCGATGTCTGCTGTCCTCACACCTTTTCCTAGGTTAAGAGGGTCACTTGGGAGGGGATGTGACATACCCTATAATGGCTTCATCAAAGGTATTCAAGAACTTCTCACTTATTCTTCTCCCTTTTATAATTCCCATACTGACTTAGGCATCAGAGCCTTTTTTTCTTTGTTTTGCAAGTCCTCTCTTCTCTAAATTACAAATTTTCCGTTGTTGTCACGTGAAGGTCAGGTGCACTTTCTCCTGTCCCAAATTTGGAATCAATAGTTGGCGTCGTCTATGGGGAATGAGAGTGATATACCAATACAAAATTAAGAAAATCAAGGCTACGATCACTGTCAAAGAGTGTCCAAACTTCATCGTCGACGAGACTCGTGCAACCAAATCTACTCAAATCTTCCACGGATCTGCGCCCGAGATTGCCACTTGCTCTAAACCCATATGTCATCTGGAGACCTGTTTCAGAAGCATATTCTCTCAAATCTACTTGATCCATCGCCATGGATGCACTTGCATTTTTCTGTATTGTTGAGACTAGTGTCCTAAATCTCTTAGGGTGCGTAGTTCGTAATCTTTGTAAATACAAATTATCTATTCAATAAAATAATAAGTTATTTTTATTTGTTTTTGCATTAACTCATTTCAATAAACTAAGATCCGTGACTATTTTATGTAAACTTAAACACGTATGTGGTTGACATAGAAGGTTGGGTCATGTTTGATAAGGTTGGGTGCCTTATACTGGTGACACTACGGATATGACCCACTTTTTAATTATTACAAAAGTTATAAAGTATTACAGGGGGGAATATCCTATGTAAAGAGTTTTTATAAGATTGAAGCGCAAAATGTTAAATTTCTCTTTATAACGCCGTTCATTGAAGAAATTAATATTTCATAGGATGACTATAGGTGACTTAATGACAGGCTGGAAATTCTCTTTACTGTCATTTTAATTCCCAAAGAGAACCCTATCAAAAGAAATTTATAATACCGAATCCTACTCCTATTACTACGATGGCGTAGTAACAGTGGCAAGTCCGGGTCGAACCACAGGGACAATAGTCTTTGTTTCATTTAAGCTAATTTCCTAATGAAAGCAATAAATGGGGGGAGGGGTTGGTGTGGATTAGGACTAAGCATGCAAAAGAAGTTAAAAACAATAGGTAAATGTAAACAGGGATAAGATAATCAAGTTCTCGAGAGCAATTGGATTCCTATGAAATTTCTATCACTGACTTATTTTTTGTTAAACACATATTCGATTGCTTACACACTGACTTATTTAACTTAATTAAATTTTCCAACGGTATAGGCAACCAACAAATTGAATTAAGGTAAAGAAGCATCCTAATTATCAATTAAAGCTTAAGCCTTAATCAAACTACAAACCTTGGGTCCTAATTGGGTTCGATAGCAATCAATTAAGGCCAATAACAAGTGCACTAAGCTTAAGAGTTCCAGTGTGCAATTAATTAATGGGAAAGCCCTAACTTAATTAATCTAATTTTCATTGAACCTAGGTTAAGCATACATTCTAAGCTCATGGACAGCTAATACACTTATAATACATACTAAGACCCTTGCTACTTATTGATTTTAAGCATAGACGAACACGAAGGAAACATGCGAGCAAAATCAATTAGCTAAGACATACATTCAAGGGGAAGGGGGTCAATCCATCCAAAAACATACATCTAAATTTGAACAAGATTCAAAGAACACAACCATAATATGAAATTTATACAAAAATAGAGGTCTCAAGTAATTACATAGGATTTTGCTCTCAAGAACAAGAAAACACTTACCTCAACATCTTCATGGACAAAGAAACTGAAGAAGATAGCATCCAATCTATGGTTACAACCCAAAATAAAATCAAAATCCTCAACTAAAAGTTCCAGAAATATGAAGGGGAAGAAGAATTTTTGGATAACTCCTCGGCCTCCATGGATCCAATCACCCCTTTTACCCTAAAAATGAAAATAATATAGATAAAATCGGGCATTGTGTCGTTGCGCTCTTGGAGAGTGTCGCTACACTTTAGGTAGAAGTCGAGCACCTATCAAGAGTGTAGCGACGCTGCTCACTTCGTTCTTGCGCGCATGCGCCTTCACTTGTCTGTTAATATCTGGAGCACAGTTGCACTCCAGGGAAGCGTCGCTACTGTAGGGAATTGAATCCCAGCGGAAGTGTGTGATCGCGTTCTTTGATTTATTGAAAGAATTAAAAATATAGAAAGTAAAGAAAAAGGTTAAGCATCATATATTTGCCAATCTATAATTCTTGAACCAATAGTCTTCTCTTGTAATTTTCCTTTTCCAAGATCTTTCTCGCTATGACTCTGGCAAGTATCCGGTTTGTGGGAACCGCTTCTTTGAAAGAATGGGAAGAAGAATTTTCTTAGAATTTTTCAAAGAAAATTGGGAGAATTAGTAGAGGAAGATTTTTAGAGTAATCGTAGAGATTATTCTCTTAGAGAGTGTGTTTTATGAAGGCTCCCCAAGACCCTATTTATAGAACTCTATGGGTTACTCCAATCCTATTAGGATAAAACCCTCTACAGAGATTTTAAATCAAATATTTAATAATATCCAATACTAATAAATATCTACCCAAATAATATCTCATATTAAATGGTTTAAAATATTTAAATCTTATTTAAATGTTTATTTTCTACAGAACCTTTGATTTGGATCTCATCCAAATTAAATAATTAGTTATTTGAATCCAATTCAAATCAATTAATTCATTTTCCCTCTATTTATTTTCTGTAGAATCTTTAATTTGGATTTCACCCAAATTAAATAATTAATTATTTGAATCCAATTTAAATCAATTAATTAATTCTCCCTTTATTTATTTGTATGGATTTTATCCAAATAAATAATTAATTGTTTGAATCATATTCAAATAAATTAATTCTTCATATTATAAAGTTATAATTTGAATCACATTCAAATAAATTTGTAATAAATCATGCAATTAATTGTATCCTATACAATTAATATTTTCCTTCATAAATTTGAACATTTCAAATTTTTCTTTCAACATAGTTGATCCTTGTTGGTCCATAGTGAGCTAGCAAAGGGACCTTACGGACCTACAGATCAGAAACTCTAACGATATGAGCTTAATCGGCTAAACTCATTAACCACATTAATCAATATTCGTTAACTGTGGGTACACTCCACTAAAGACTCACAGCTGCACTTTTCTCACTGAAAATATATTTCTGTGTCCTATATAGACCAATAATAGCAAATTAGTCCTTCACAAGTATTCGTAACACCAGCTGGGTCAAATTACCATTCTACCCCTAGGTTACTTCTAAATCCTTAAGTACCAATGTTCCTCTAATGAACAACCTGTTTATGGTCCAACCATTAAACAGAAACCCCTCTTGGGCCAGTGAGTGGGTAGGGCCCTTTGTTCAAGTCCCAGAAACACCACTTAAAGGAATACTTATCTATTTACCCTAAAAATGGGAATGAGTGAATTCCATCCTGTATAATTATGTCCCTATACTATAGACCGTTTTGGCTATTACTTAAACTTGATCCACTTTTATGCCTATACATAAAGTCTACCTAATAGGTTCTCAACCTCCACCACGATCTAATTGTAGTGTCTTAATAGTTTTACCTAATAGATTCTCAACCTCAGCCTTGTACTTTTTGAACTTTTCAAAAGCCTCGGATTTATGATGCATTAGGTAAACATAGTCATCATACCTAGAATAATCATCAATAAAGCTAATGAAATATTAATATCCTCTTCATTCTTTGACATTCATAGGACCGCAAAGGTCTGAGTGCACGAGTTTTAAGGGTACTTTGGCTCTAAGACCTTTTCAAGTAAAAGATCTTTCTTGAAACCCTAATTACTAAGTTCTTGAAACTAGGTATTAAGCAAAGCATTAAGAACCTTCATCAAGAATCTCTACCATTATGAAACTACTTTTTGTGTTTTAAAACGATAGTCTAGCATGCATGATCTAACTTAAACATACTTTTCCAAGCAAGATTTAAATAGAATCATTCAATGTCGATCAAACTTTCCAAAGCATTAAGAACGGTCATGCTAGAAATCATAAATGCAAATTAATATTCAAGAAGCAAAGTGTTCAACAATTTAAACCTAAAATTCATCTACCCCCAAAACTATGAGAAATTTAGCCTAACATGGCTTCCATAGACAAAACCAACATTAGAAGAACAAAATACAACAATTAAACCAAGAATAAAGAAAGGGAATAAAAGTTATCTGACTTTCAAGCTTGTCTTTGGGATGGATTCGACCTTCCAACGATCCTCGAACCTTCCGGCATCATGAAATCTTCATATCTTGCACTAAATCCTCACTCGGTCTCTAATTCTCCAATTCTTGATGTCAAAGTTGGTTGAGGACCCCCCAATTTATAGAAAATTAGATGCTTTCTCAAGAAGAACTTTCCCAAATTGTAGATTTTTCATTTTTGGAAAGGTAGTGTAGCTGCACTCTAAGAGAGCATAGCTACGCTCTTACGCTCTAGGAAATTTATTCAGAGCGTCACTATGCTTTTAGACAGCATAGCTACGTTATGAGAATATTTTCCAGAGCGTCGTTGCGCTTTCAGAGAGGGTAGCTACGCTCCCATACTGTCCTAAATTGTAAGCTCTCAAGTTTGGAGCGTAAAGGGTAGCGCAGTGACGCTTTCGGCCGTGCTACCTTGTTTCTAGGATTTTTCCATCTTTTCTTATATTTTTCGCTCGGTTTTGGCTCAATTTGGTTCATTTGGCCTTGGACACTTAATTCTCCTTAATTACCTGAAAACCACAAGCAGACACATTAAATCTAATAAAAAACCCTAAATCAAAGGCAAGAAAAACACTTTTAGGTGCTTTTAACCACCCCAAACTTAGAAATTTGATAGTCCCGAGCAAATAAAAGAATTAAACATAGGGAAATTCAAAATAAGTGGGCTATTGGTTCATGCCTCAGAGAATAACATATTAGAACTGTCACACCCCCTCCTAGGTACCCTTCTAACCCAGGAGAAAGTGTGAGGACAACAGACACCGACCCTCTTGCGGCATACACAATGATTGAACAACATACTTTAACCAAGGTTAAGATATCAAACACACATTGATTTTCACTCAAACCATATATTTACATAAGTTTCTCAACATCGCCCTTAACCCTCTATATGTACAACACATGTTTAAGTTCAAATATTTACAATTCTTAAAATTCTAGACACTGATGGTGGGCCCAAACGAGTTGCTGTGTAGGCTAAGCACCTCAGACTCGCTCATTACCTGAAAAACAGGAAAACAAGGAAAACATGAGCTAGGTTGCCCAGTGAGTGACTTGTTTTGTAAAAACCTTCCTTTAACTCGGAAGCTAATCAAAGTGTAATCATTCTAAAACAATACGTAAATAACATCAATTCAAAGACATATCCATGCAAAACATGCTCAAGTGGCATTGTCATACCATATATGTTCATTCCAAAAAAAGATACATGGAAATTCAGTTTATTTCAAAAACATTTTCCTTAGTTGAGGCGGAGCGGAACTCAACGCTACTCAACATCGGAGTAATCTCGAGACACCCAACGTCAAAAATTGTCACTCATTACTTGTCCCGGGCCTTTAGTGGGTTACACGGCTTTCCTAGTTCCTCTCGGCCTAAAATAATACATTTCCCTTTGTTAGATTTCCTTAAAATTCCTTTTTACATAGCAAACAAGCCTTAGACATTTCTATTATTCACCACTGAGACTCTACTTCATGAATAAAACCATCATCGAAACTATATTCTCCAAAGAAATGCTCAACCGAGGCTATATTTCATAAAAGAGTTCACTAATGAGTGAGATTTAGGCCACTAGCGAGACTAAACCATCAAATTCAAGCAAAAGACCCAACTGTACCAGCGTTACTGTGAACTAGCGAGACCAGCGAGACTTACTTGATCAGCGAGACTAGCGGTACCCAGCGATATCGAGAGATACCGAGTGAGAGTTGTGAGACAAAAAGCCTCCAGCGACACTCGTCTCGCTGCTCACCCTTATACCTTTAGTGTCACTACTTTCTCTAGCGATACTCGTCTCACTCTGCTTCTTTCTTCGCTTCTGTTTTCTTTTCTATTTGTTAAAAGTCGTATTTCCAACCCGAATGAGAACTTCTTTCCTTTTATAAACTTGTAAAGAAATGTGTTTTCTAGCTTACCTCAAAATTTCAGAGCTTAATTCCTCTTCGTTCGACAGATATTTTCAATTTACTTCGCGCTGCTTCAGATCACTCAGAAAATTCGTATTAGTCGCTTTCACCTAAATTTTAACATGTTTCTCTTCATATTAAACTCAGCCATCCTTCACAAGAGTTGTTAGGAATTGAGTTAACTTACTAACCTCAAATATTTAGCCCTAAACATGATCTTTACAGCTCGCCATTCTGCAAATACCAGACCTTGCTCAGATTGCATGACAGCAACCAAACCTTCTGTTCCAGCTTCAATTACACCATGAAACCGACCAAAATTCTACACGAATTTGCCCTAAACTCCTTCTACCTCTCTTTATCACTCAGCTGAAAAATGGAGTCGGTTGAAGCTTTTGAAAATGGAGAAAATGATCAAGAACTCAACTTTCACACTTAAACGGGTTGTCGACTTACTTCCACTTTTTTTTTTTTTAATTTTATTTTCAAATAAACAAAGTAACTCTTCTTCCTTCAATATATATGCATGCAACCCCCTTGGCGGACTTGGACACCTAGCTTGGACGCATAGCACCATGCGTCAGTCCCATAGGCCCTCTTGGACGCATGCCTTACAACGCATCCCCCTTACTATCCTCAACAAACGCATAGCTACTTGCCCAACGACCTCAACAAACGCATAGCCACTTGCCCAACGCACCAACCATCACCCATGCTCACCCTCACGAACGCATGCCTCACCAAGCCAACGCATCAACCCTCATGCTTGGGCTCGGCCACACACACCACTCATCATCCCCCATGTGTGTGTGTGTGCTAGCCTTCTTTAATTCAAAAACAAGAACTCAAATGAGGACTTAAGAAAGTTTCTCTAGTTTTCCTCCTACTCTAGCTCATGCACCAATCTTCAAGAATTCACACATTTCAAGCAAGTAATATGTCTACTAAGGTGCCTTAATATTTCAAGATTTTTTTCATTGTCAGCTTAAACTTGCATTCTTTTACCTAGGGGTACTAGCTTTCACACATTCACTGTAGGAGCTCGTACCTAGTCAATTTCGAGGCGTCCTTACTGATCACAGCAAAGGCAGCTCTTTTTAGCCCTATCAATGCATACTCATTACAAGTTTAACATTTTGAATGATGTAAAGATAGGCATTAAAGCTCCTATATTTTTATGTGCACTCTTTCAACGGCATTGATAATATTTTCTTCTTCCTTAGTCTAACATTACAAACCATAATGAATTTCAACTCTTTAACCAGTGGGGCCTTTCTGAGTGACAACCAAATACACTCAACTTAATTCTTTTCTAAGTCAAAGCTTCTAAATTAAAGTGATTATGTGCTCAAGAATATGGGAGACTTCAAGAGGGACTTAAATAAATCAAACTCAAGATAATGCTATCCTATTTCCACAAATAAGTCATCCATTATGCATATTCAAGTCTCATCATAGCCATTCAACATCACAAGCACACAACCATAAAAACATTCCCATCATCTTTTAAAGCTCAAATTGAAAAAAAATTCAAAATTTTCCAAAATTCAATTAACATGCATATAATCATTGAAACAAATTAGCATGTATAGCAGGATAAGAAAAGCAAACACAAGTACACGGTATGCTTCCCACCCCAAACCTAGAATGATGCATTGTCCTCAATGCATAAAATAATAAAGCAAAGAGATACAGGCCTGGGAGCGTGCAAGAGTCCACCAAAAGGCTTGGCGGAATGGGTACTTTGTGTTGCTAAAGAATTTCTACAAGAGAGACTAGACAAATATTAGGAATGTCATGGAAGCCGACCTACTAAAGGAAGAAAATTACAAGAAAGGAAATAATTGAAATAACAATGAAGGAAGTAAAACTTGGGTTGCCTCCCAAGAAGCGTTGGATTTATCGTCTTCCAAGCTAGTAGACAAAGGAGATTTTTTATCAAGGCACATAAAAATTCTCCCATTTTTCAGGACCCTTCTTGTATGAATCAATGTAACCTACAAAGTTTTGTAGGCTTACTCTTTTCATGGGCTCCTAAAAGCAAAGAAATATTTTTGTTATTTTTCATATATGGAAAGTAAAAAGACCCAAAATAAGAAAAATCAGAAAAATATTTACAAGGCTCATGATAAATAAGGAAAGAAATTTCAAGAATAGGAGGATCTTCTAAGGATAAAGAATTTGGCTTTTCAAACCTAAACTTTATCTCTTGAATATCATCCTCAACATTAAGCACAATTTCTTCCTCATTCTCACAACTTAACTTTTTGGTTGATTCTACATGACAAGGTTCATGTGGGAGAGAACGTTGACTAATGGGAATACTCTTTAGAGATGGAATACTAGGCTCTTCAACCTCAACCTTAATCTCTTGGGTCTCCTTATTAAATTTACGGTCAACTTCACTCTCAAATTTACAACTCTCATTTTGAATTAACTCACGTACCTTTAACTTATCCTCATCATCATAGTACACGACTCTAGGTTTCCCTACCTTAGTGTGTAGTTGCAACAGATCTAAAGTTCAAAAACTTGTTGTTGCGTTTGACTATTATTAACCTTACTATGCGTTTAACATATTATGCGCTGAACATGCTTAATATTATGCGTTTCTAATCTGTCAAGTTTTCCTATCCTTTACCCAAGTATAAGCAAAGAAATAGGTTTTCTCGGTGAGTCCGAGGTCGAACACAGGGACTATGTTGATTCTGTAATTAATTGGATTAATTAAGTTGGAGTGGTAGCCAAAAATATTTAATGAGGGATGCGTTTAACTAAAGAAAGCGATAACACGTACATTAGATTAAAAGGTGGTAGATGGTAAGGTATGCGACACAGCAAAGTCAGCTAATGAGTTATGTGAATGGGTAAAAATAGGGTTCGGGTTGGTTAACATCTAAAATTAGAAACGAAAAGTGATAGTCTATTCATACTTGCGACTCTTCTCCCAGTTGTCAGCCGCTATGCGTTATATATCTATACTGCATAGGAGAGTGTTAACAACCAAGGTTATTCCTATAGACAGGTAACACTTCTTAGCCTTATCAATTGAGTTCCACAATCACTTATTCTCTCGAGCAGTCTGATTATTACTACTTATATCGATTAGTTAGATGGACATAAGCATCGGATTAAGATTACAATTGACAAGTTGCAATAGTTACACTATGGTTCTTGTTTAGATGCTAACGCAACCTGTGACCCTTGAAATATTAGCTACTCATGGATTCAAAGTAATAAGTGGAAAATGTAGAGAAATGGATAGACATGGAAGAATTGTAGATTAATGAATGAAATACAATTTTAGACAGCTTAATGTCTTGACACAAATCTAAAATCAAAGCTAGAAAAAGAGATAGAAAGCAGGAAGGTGTTCAATGTCTTGAGTCACCGAAATGGAAGCGTGAGGTTCTGCTGTGAAGTGGTCAGGCGGAGGGAAGACTCTTCTCTCTCGAGCTATTCGTCTCCGGTTGTCTTCTGAAGAGAACTCTACTGTCACTTAGGAATTCTTCCGGAATCAACAACGTTTTTTCATTTTGCAGGTCTGCCCTTTTATAGTGGCTGCGTTCGTAATCAGTGGCAAATTTGCGTGATTGGAGGCGCAATTGATGTCGTGCGTCTATCTCGCCTAATTGCGTAATTCTCGATTCAATTTAGATCCACCACTTTAGCCACAGATCATGCATGTCAATCTTCCGACAATCTCTCAAGATTCTGATATGATCTTCCGCTGCCTTGCGTTTCTAGTCGTTATGGGTCCATGGAGAATTGGGTTCATGCATTCACTTATGTCGACGCATCCATATGTTCTAACGCATCATCCTGCGTTGAGCGGATGTCAACGCGTCACAGGTTGCCAATGCATAGTTCTGCGTTAAGAAGTTGCCAACGCATCTACAGGTTGCTCGCGTTCTTGCGTTAAAACATGCGTTTTAGATTAAAAAAGTTATAAAATAATCATCTTCATCAATTTACAAGAGTAGAACGCATAGGAAGATTTATCAATAGAATTTGACTAATACTACCGCCTAATTCTCTATTTAATCTCTATTTTTCTAAGAGAAAGGCTGTAATAACTTGTATTTCTACAAGTTATCACAGTGGCATCGAAAAAATTATCCTCACTCAAGGCCTTAATGGCATCAACTATTAGACTAAGTTGATTGCATACGCGGTTTAGGGTGGCCTCATTCTCTACCACTTGAGCTTCTACTCTAGCCAATGTCTCTCTCTCTTCCCAAATGACCATCCTCACCTTACTTTCTAATATATTTTCTTTTAACACATCTTCTAGGGAAGGTTTCTCCTCTCTTGGTGTTGGATCATAACACTCATACTCATAGGAGGGATAACTCTCATACCCATGGCTCTAACTAAAAGGATAAGGGTTAGGATTAAGGGTTGGTGGTGGTGGTGGTGGACCTAAGGTATGTTGAAACTCCCCACAAAGGCACATAAAATTATTGAAATCCATGAATGAAGCACCACAATTTATCAACCAAGAAAGACTCAAAAACAAAAAAGGAAAATAAAAGCAAAAACAAACTAATGTACACTCTAAATTAAGATTAGTCAAATCTCTTAAATAGTAAAAGGAAAATAATCAAAGGCCAAATCCGTGGCAACAACGCCAAAAACTTGATGTGCGAACTCCGCAAGTGTATGGGTCAAGTTATAATATAGTTAAAACGGCTTGAAAGACCAAGTATTGTCCTCAAGGAATTGGTTTGATTATCCTTTTAGCTATTCATAGATCTTTCCAAATTTATATAGGGGACCGACTTGTAATGTCACTTAAGCTAAACCCATCTAAGAAAGCAAATAAAACTGATTAAGATATATAAATTATCAACTAAAAGTCGTTTTAGCGAATAGATTTCATCAAAGGTAATATTCAACACAATTGCTTGACTCTTAAAGTAATTAACACCACACCTAGATCTACAAGTCTTTTATCCAGATTGAATCTTTCAAAAGTAATCTTTTCTTTTACTTAAACCTTAATTACTAATTTCTTGAAACTAGGTGATTAAACAAGACATTAAGAACCTTCATCAACAATCTCTACTGTTATCTAACTACTTTCTGTGTTTTTAAACGATAGGCTAACATGCATGATCTAATTTAAACATACTTTTTCAAGCAAGATTTAAATCATAGAACCATTCAAATGTTTATCAAACATTCAAAAGCATTAAGAACGGTCATGCTAAAAAGCATAAATGCAAATTAACATTCAAGAAGCAAAGTGTTCAACAATTTAAACCTAAGAATTCATCTACCCCTAAAACTATGAGAAATTTAGCCTAACATGATTTCCATAGATAAAACCTACACTATAACAACAAAATACAACAAATAAACCCAGCATAAAGAAAAAGAAGAAAAGTTATCTGGCTTCCAAGCTTGTTTTCAAGATGGATTTGGCCTTCCAACGATCCTCGAACCTTCCAGAATCATGGAATCTTCATATCATGCACTAAAACCTCACTCTTGGTCTCCAATTCTCCTATTCTTGATGTCAAAGTCGGTTGAGGACCTCCCAATTTATAGAAAATCAGATGCTTACTCAAGGAGAACTATCCAAAATTGCAGAATTTTTATTTTTGGAAAGGCAACATAGCTGCGCTCTAAGAGAGTGTAGCTACGCTCTAGGAATTTTTGTCGAAGCGTCATTGAGCTTTGGTAATTTTTGCTAGAGCGTCACTGCGCTCTTAGAGAATATAGCTGCATTCCCCTGCTATCCCAAATTGTAAGCTCTCGGGTTTGGAGCATAGAGGGCAGCACAACAACGCTTTCGACTGCGCTACCCTGTTTCTAGAATTTTTCTATCTTTTCTTCTATTTTTCGCTCGATTTTGGTTCAGTTTGGTTCATTTGGTTTTGGACACTTAATTTCTCCCTAATTACCTAAAAAGCACTAACAAACACATTATATCCAATAAAAAAATCCCTAAATCAAAGGCAAGAAAAGCACTTTTTAGATGCTTTCCACCTAGGGTGTTGAATCCCTTAATTACTTCATTAAGTCTAGCCAAAATTTCCTATGGATTATTATGTTGATGATATACTTAAGTCTAGAAATTAAATTCCAAATTATAATCTTCTAATAACAATACTTTCTCATGCAAACCTAACTGATTACTAGTCACTTGAAACTACATTAAGAAGCATGGCATTAAGTTTAGTCATGATCAACTTTCACTAACAGCCTAACTATCTGTATGATAGGTTAGCTAGTGATTTTATATTATAAATCTGGTTAAACATGCAATCTTTCTAATTGAATATTCAACCTAACATTCATCTATGATCAATTGATGAAATAAAAGTACAATAATATTGAAAAGCAATCAAGAACACATTATCCATAGAAAACACTAGTGCATTAACTTAAATTTTGTAAATAAGTTCTTAAACACCCTAGAAGTAAGCGTTTAACCACACATCAAAGCTACAACAATACTTTCATACATCGCAATAGCCATGAATATTAAAGAAACATAAATGGAGACAAAGATAAACTACTTCCAAAGCAATCTCCGTCATTAAAGTTCGTCAATCTCGCCTTGATTCGCACCTCAGGATCTCGAACGACCTCTAAATGTACCTCTAACTTTTACTCACTAAAACTAGGCCAAAACACTCTCTAAAGCTTTGGAATTTCATGGTGAGTGAGATTCATTCTGTAGCCAAAACCTTAGGAGATTAATAGGAGAACTCCAAAATTACAAATTCGTTCCAAAAATAACTTGGCATTGTGGCATCGTGGCGCTCTTCTATCCTCAAATTTTTCTTGCTTTCAGGAAAAAGAGCCAAGGGCAGCGCCGCACTAGCGTCGTGGCTGATAGGTCCTAAAAAGAGTTATCTCTCCTAGCTTTATTCGAGCTCTTTCTGTAATTTTATCGTGTTATTTCCTAAAATTTGCAGGTTTGAGCGTTAAGATAGTGAGACAAACCATCGGGGTCGATTTGGTGTTAAAATGAGTCAAAATGGAACTCCGGAGGCAACCCTTAAGAGTGCAAAGTGCAACTGCCTTATGCTTTATGCTCAACTTTACACTGAGAACTTGAGAGCAACATTTCTTGCAGCATAGCGACACCCCATGGGAGCGCAACGACGCTTCAAAGTTTGATGAATGCAGAACGTGCATGCGCCTTGCAGCGTAGTGCCAGTGTTGCTACGATTTCTTCGTCGATCGTAGTGACGCTTCTGGAGAGCATAGTGACGCTTCGATAGTTTTTATATATATTCATGAATTTTAGGTCATTTAGAGAGGGGTCTGACCTTCAACCCCCTTTTCTGATCAATTTTGCTACTATTCTTCATCTTCCCCTCCCTTTTTCTTCTCCATCCCTATTTGTAATCACTCCAAGACTTATAGATTGTGTTTGATGAGGATGATCGCCTAAGGTAAGTTTGCTTGGGGATATTTTAGGCTAGAATTTCTTGAGAATTTGTACTTAATTTTGGATTGATTTCCATGAATTGATTGGATTTTGAACTTAATCCTTATTGAGGTTATTTGATTGAATTGACAACTCTTGATAATTTCATCTTTAATTGCAAAATTTTGGCGCTGAGCATGATGATGTATTGAGTTACATGGTTAATTAGTAGATGCTTTAATCGAGGACTTTTCTATCAATTAGGATTTTATGAGTTAATCGAATCCAATATACAAATCGAATGTTAGACTAGGCTTTCCAACCTTTCATTCGTTACAATTAAACTCCACTTTGCTTAATGCAAATTTGTTTTGTTGTTTAAGGCACTATTGTTCTAAATAATGGAATCAAGTTTAGTTCTATGCTTGCTTAATTTGATGATTAAGAGTGAAAAGCACTTAAAAAGTGTTTTCTATTCTTTCAAATTAAGGGAGTTTATATTAGATTTCACTTGTTTGCTAGTGGTTTTCAGGTTAAAAAGAGGAAAATGTGGACATATTACCTACTTGAAATGTGTGGATGCTTGAAGATTGGTGCATGAGCTAAAGTAGGGGGAAAACTAAAGAAACTCTCTTAAGTCCCAATTTGAGTTCTAGCATTTTAAATTGAATGAGGCTTGCACACGACATGGGAGATAGCAAGATTTGGCCTTGAATGATTACAACAATATAGATATACTTGCATGTTTCCACTTAAGCTCTAAGTGCTCTTCTCTGAGACATGAGTCGATTGCACACTACTTCATCTAAACTCCCTATTATTTGATTCTATTCTTTGCTCGGGACTAGCAAATCTCTAAGTTTGGGGTGGTGAAAAGCGCTTGAAAAGTGCTTTCTATACTCTCAAATTAATGGAGTTTATATTAGATTTCACTTGTTTCCTAATGGTTTTCAGGTTAAAATAAGGACAATTAGAAGAGAAGACCAAAAAATCAAAATCGAGTCAGAATACAGTGAAAAAGAGAAGAAAAACCACAAGTTTGCCAAAATAGGGCAGCGCCACGGTGCTATTTCCCGAGAGCAGGTCTATCACAACACAGCAGCAGCACCGCAGCGCTATCTTTCCATATTTGGCAGCGCCATGGCGCCAGTTTCCTTAAATGAAAAATGTTGTATTTTTGGAAAGTTTTTTGGGCAGCCAACTCTATAAATTGGGGAGTTTTCAGCAGCCCTAATCATCAATCTACAGACCAAAAAAGACACAAGAAGGAGAGAATTGAGTGAGAGTTCATTAGAGAGCCTTAAAGAGTGAGTTAGCTACAAGGAAAACGAAAAGAGTTCAAGAGAGTCGTGGTGCCGTTCGAGTTTCGACGTGAGAGCCAAGGAGATTATAACGGTGCTGCCTCAATCAAGAGCTTCTTTTCAGTAGAGTTTCTATTTCTTTACACTCTTTCTTTGTTTATATTGTTTGAACATGTTGCTTCAAGTTATGAGTGGCTAAACTCTTTAGTTTTAGGGTTTTGATGAATTGTTTATGAAGTCATGTTGATTGTAGACTTTCATGGTTTTGTTGAAATGATTATGCTTTTCATTGTTATTGTGTTTAATTCTTGTGGATTGGCCATTTTCACATGTTAGGTTAGATGTATGGTTGAGAGATTGTATGTCTAACTAGATCTATAACAATGAATTGTTGTTAATCTATCCTGAGAATAGTTAGGTTAACAATGAAAGTTGCATAAAAACTAATCTTAATGCCATGTAATTTATATTGGTTTCAAGAGATTAGTAATCAATTGAGTTGCATGAGAAAGGGTTATTTTTTAGAGAAAATAACTTGAAATTAAGTTTCTAGACTTAGGCATATGAATTACAATAAAATCCATGAACCCTAAAATATTGCTTGATGATATAAACAAGGATTCATTACCCTAGAACTCTCTTTGACTCTCTTTCACTCTTGTGTTTCTTACTTTATTTACTTTCCTTATTTAGTTTTTATTTTCCATAATTCACAACTTCAATTCAATCCTCAAATAAAATTGATTTGATTCTATATCGCAATAGACCACCCAAAATAAAGAGCTATGGATCATGCTATGGGTTTAAGTCCCATATTTGTTGAAGATTCTAGGATTACTCTCCTTGTTAGACCTTTGGTGAGAGGATTTGCTAAATTCCTCTCATACTTCACATACTTCAAGTAGATATTCTCTCTTTCAAGAGTTGTTTTACAGCTCCATGTCTCAGGCAAATATGCCTTCTTTTGCATTATATACACTATTTTTAGCAATACCTATAGTAGCTTATGAATCACAATGTAGAGATGATGGTACAAAGGCCCCCACTGTGGCACGTCTCCCAGTCGACTTCTCAGCCACTCTGCTTCTTGTCTAGCTAGCTCAAGTGTTATAAACTCCGACTTTATGGTAGATCATGTTATACAAGTTTGCTTTGCTGATTTTCATGAAACAACTCCTCCCCTAGTATAAACATGTATCCATTGGTGGAACTTACTTCTTCGTTATCTATTACCTAGTTCGCATTACAATATCCTTCTAACACTACAAGAACATTTGTTGAAATGCAGACACAAATACATTGTACCTCTAAGGCATCTTAGTAAATGATGAAAAGATGTCTAACGATTTTTATTAAGATTATGTGTATATCTACTTAATCTACTTACAACATATGCAATATTAAGTCTAGTGTAGTTCATTGAAAACATAACACCACCAATGAGTTTAGCATAATCAGATTGAGAGACACCTTCACCTTTTTTCTTTAGGATCATATGGTATTCTCATAGGTGTAACATCAAAATAGTCAAATCTCTGTAGCAATTTTTCAATTTAGTGTGATTGACACAGTGAAAAATGCCACTTTTAGTGTTCCCTATCTTAACACCAAGTATCCCATCAACCTCACCTAAATCTTTCATTTTAAATTGTGAGGATAGGAAATACTTTGTGTCGTTAATTATATCTATGTTTGTACCAACGATCAACATATCATCAACGTATACAAACAGATAATCTCACAATCAGCTCCAAACAACTTTGAGTAAACACATGTATTGGAATAGTTTACTTTAAAACCATTGTTTACTAAAGTGTTGTTAAATTTTTCATATCATTTTAGGAGCTTATTTTAGACCATAGAAAGATTTTATGAGTTTACAGACCTTATCTTATTGACCAGTCATAATAAACCCTTCAAGTTGTGTCATATAAATTTCCTCTTCCAAGTCCCCATTGAGGTTACATTCATTTGATGTATTCAGAGGTCACGTGTTGCTGCATAGGCTATTAATGGTTTAATGGTGGTTATTTTAGTCACAGGCGAGTAAGTATCAAAATAGTCTATGCTTGCTTTCGTGTGTATCCCACAACAACTAGTCTAACCTTAAACTTGTCTATTGTGCTATATGGTCTCATTTTCTTCTTAAAGATCCATTTACACCTAATGGGTATAACTTTAGGGTTGTTCTACTAATTCCCATGTTTGATTCATAACTAAGGAATCTAATTCACTCTTTATTGCTTCCTTCCAAAAACAAGAATCTACTAAGCTTAAAGTTTCTTGATAGGATTTTGGACCCTAGTCTATTAAGTACATGCAAGCGAATCAATGTCTATTTTATGTGAGTTTTTAACTAGAAAGGTATTTAGAAAATCATGTCCAAAACTCTTATTAACCCTTTGTCTTTTACTTCTTCTAGGCTCTAATTCACGCTAGTTATCAAGGGTAGGAAAAGGCTGTTCATACATTTTATCGATACTTGAAGTACTTGTAGTTTGATTACTAAGTGAATTATCTTCTAATTGGTCAAGTTAAAAAAACATAACATCTCTATATTCACACAATGAATTATCATTTAAGCACATAAACCTATATGCAGCACTATTATTAGCATAACCGACAAAAACACAGTCAAAAGTTTTAGATCCAACCATGGGTTTCTTGAATTTTGGATATGCCACCTTGGCTAAGCACCTCCACACTCTTAAGTAATCCAGGTTAGGTATAGCACTATAATAGTGCTATTTTTCCTAGCTTAATTCGGGCTCGTTCGTAGATTTTATATGTTTAAATGTCTATTTTGTAGGAATTTGAGCAAATCATGTGCCTCAGAGTATTACAGGCCATTTGGGGTTCATTTGAAGTTATTAGAAGTAAAAATTACGAAAATGCCCCTAGGCCAGCACAGAGCAGAGTGCAGCTACGATCTGCTCTATGCTCAAAAGCAGAGAGCAAACTTGGCGAGAGTGTAGCGACGCTCTCCCCTCGATATAAATTTGTTTTTAGCTGAATTAGGTCATATGAAGTTCAATTTTGGTGATTCCAATTGCATTTTTCTGTAAGTTCTTCCTCCTAGCACCTACATCTTTGTGTTTTTCATTTATTTCATCTTCAAGACTCATCTTGCCACATTATGAGTGGCTAAAGTAAGTTTCTTTAGCTTAGAGTTAGATTGAAATTTATTTTGGCTTGGTTGAAAGACTTGTAAATTCTGATTTGCTATTGATTTTCTACTGATTCTTGATATATTTCACTTTTTTGCCAATTCATGTATGGCTTGCTCACCCATTGTGTTTTCTTGCTTGCTAGGGCGTAATGCATCTATCTGTGTTAATTGCAATAGGGCATAGATTAAAACAGGTTTGTATATGAATTTTATTTTGTTTAGGACAATTCTTTTACTACATTGCATGATTGATTATTCAGGAATCAGAGTAATTAGTAATTCCAACTATCCAATTGCTAATGAACTGGCTAGATTACCTTAGCTTAATGTGGTGTTTAATTGATTAGGCCTCTAATGGAACCAGTTAATTAGACATTTAAACTAACTAAGTAATTTGTTAGTTCAATAGGGCGTCGATTTTGATCTTAAGTCATGCTAGCGAGCCAAGAATAGAATTGAGCACTCAATTAATCCTTTGAGTTTGATGAACAACCAAGTCAAATGAATGAATTCTGAATTACTAGGCTAGGCTTTTTAATTGAATTAGTTCTAATTTCAATTACCCTTTTACATTCATGCTTTTACATTCAATTGCAAACAAAACAACTGTTACACCCCCTCCCAGATTATCCACCTAACCTAAGGGGAAGTGTGAAGACAATAAACATCACCCCTCTTGCGACGCTTATTGTCCTATCTTTACATTCCTCTCCTGTACATACATTTACTCATATACGAACATAGAACACAGTCATACATCGTATGCTTATAACTAGATACAATTCCCTGTATAGGGTACACCTTTAAAACATAGCACAAATTCATATTCATACCCAAAATACAACATACACAACTCTATCACCAGTTTCCACTCAAAACTACATGTTCTACATGCCATTTACATAAACATATGCAACGTACAACTCTCAGACTTGATTGTATCTTGTTAACTCGAGACTTAGGCAGGGTGAGCTGTAATAGGCTAAGCACCGGGAACGTCCTTGCTACCTGAGGAGAGAAAAAAAAACATTGGAAAAACATAAGCTAATAGCCTAGTGAGTGACAAATCTTTGTAAAACGACATTCATTTAAAACAGGCATGTTAAGTATAACGAATAAATCAGAGTTTAACATTTATTCAAATGCTGCATGTTTTTCATGAAATCCATCATTCTCATAAATCAATACTAAAATCATACCAAAGCATTTTCCAAGGAATTCATCATTATCAACCAGTTTTTCAAACTTTTCCCTTAGTTGAGGCGGAGCAATGCTTCTACGCACTCAACGTCGAAAATCATCCCTGGCTTCAAGCAGAGCAAGCTCGATGCACTAGCCAGCTTAACCTCTATGTGCACATAGGAATAGGTCGGGTTGCCCAAGTATCTTCTACAAGTCCTTCAGTACTGGGTCCCGGAGAAACTCACATGCCTTCTCATGTCCTTCAACATTGAGCCTCCTCTTAAACATTTTAGAAATCAACATTATACGTGAATGGATCACATGAAAATCAAATATATCACGATAAACAACTTTTCAAAACATGCTATTGAACATCTTATAGGAACATATAAAACATGCCTTGTGAACAACATCATCAAACATCATGCTTTTTAAGAAAACAGTTCATCTCAAAGCCTTATCTTATAAGAAAAACCAAACTAAACATTTTAAATAAATTTCATTTCAAAGAAAGAAAAGTGTCACTCACAACTCTTTCTAGGCTTTACGTGGTTTATATAATTTTCCTATTTCTTCTTGGCCTGCAAAAGAAACATGCCTTGCGTTAATCAACATTATCTTCCTTTTCTTTTTCTCTACTGACTTATAAACAAGAATCTCAGCGACAGCCGCCAAATAGGACTGTTACTAGCGATACCCGATGGAACAGCACCAGCGTTACCTACCTGAGCAGCGATACTCAGCGTTATCTAGCGAGATCTGTGAGACGGAAAGCTCCTTTGCGTCTCAGCGGTACCCGTCTCGTTACCAATTCCTAGACAGTGTGCCGATACTTGATTTTCCAACGGCACTCTGCACTGTAACTCCTTCCTTTCTTCTCGTTCTTACTTCAACCTATGAAAAGTCACATTTTCATACAGATTCAGAGTTTCTTCTCTTCTGCAAACTTATAGGAAATCACGTTCTAAAGCTTACCTTAAAATTTCAGGGTGTAGCTCTTTCTCATTCTTGCGATATTCTGAAATTACCTCCTGCTGTTCCGGATTGCGAGACAGTCTTGTAATCACTAATTTCCTAAGGATTCACATAGTAAAACTTCGATTTCAGCATCCCATCCTTTACAAAAGTTGTTAGGAATTGCGTTAACTTACTAACCTTAAATTTTCAGCTCTGAACTCAGCTTATTTCTCACGTTCTGTTCCGAATATCAGTCACTGTTCAACCAAACTAAGTAGCTTCGGTCATTCCCCTGTTCCAGCTTCGTTTCCAGCATCGATGTGAATCAAACTTCGTCCAGAATCCTCAAGAACACCTTCCTCAATCTTCTTCTGAAGTTTATCTGAAGAATAGATCCGACTTAAGCTCTCGAAATGTCCTTAAAATGATTAAACATTTAATTAATCCAGCTATTTATACTACCGACTTAACCTTCTCAAACACCAGGACTTAGGCTGCTAACTTACGTATTATTCATCTGCAGACTAGCGCGGGGTTCTCCTCTTAACGCACGGCACTCAAGTTAGCTTCCCTTCCAACGCATAGTGGGTGTCCCCACACGCCTCCTATTTTGAACGCATACCTTTCCATCTTGAAATTCTACTTTCGATGCGTGTAGACCATCCTATCTTCAGCACAGGTGCCCCAACGCATGTTTGTCTTCGACGCATCAACTTCAACACCATACTGTTCTCAACGCAGAGTGACGTGAACGCATGGTTCAAGTGTTTTTCTTTCCCCAACTTATCCATCAACGCAGATAATCACTTCAGCTCACCAACTTCCATGAATTAACTACAAACACATAGACTTAGTCAATACTCAGTCAAAGTTTTTCTTTCCTCTCGCCCTCGGCCACTTCTCCCTTTGAGACGCATAGCCACAAACGCATGGCCGTGCCTCAATGCTTGGCAACGCAAACCAGTGCTTACAACAACACTCCTCCTTGTGACCATTCGAATACAAGTTAAGGCTAGGATTGTCCTTAGTTCCCTGTGGAGACAACCTCCCACTAGCTACAAGCTGTTGAGAGTGATTTAGAAATATTATTTGTTTTGGGCCCCGGCACGCCTAGAACACCCTTCCATAACTCGTACGGAGTCTTATTCAGCTTTATGTGAGGAACCCTGTTAAGATTAAAACAGGCAAGAAGCACAACTTTCCCCCATATGTTATCTGATAATCACAAACTCAATAACATAGTATTCATCATTTCCTTTAAAGTTCTATTCATACGTGTTGCTATGCCAATTTTTTGGGTGAATATGGGCAGTTACTTCATGAATGATACCGTTCAACTCACAGAATTGCTTCAGAAAAGTCTCACTATATTCACCTCCTCTATCAGATCTAATTCTTTTTATTTTTTCTATCTAATTGATTTTCTACTTCAATCTTGAACTTCACAAATACTCAACTAGCTTCATCCTTTGATTTTAGAAGTTCTAGAATAATCATCAACAAAAGTATATAATTTTTCTTACCACCTCTACTCAAAGTGTTTTTAAAATCAGCTAGATTTGTGTGAATTAGCTCAAGTAATTATGTATGACGTGTTGTTATTAATTTAAAAGGCTTTTTAGCAAATTTTGCTTCTACGCATATTGGACATCTATTAACATTAATAAGATGCAAATTTTTAAGCCTTTTAATCGACACAACATTAATATGTCCTAATCTACCATGCCACACACCAAAGGATTCTACCATATAAGCAAAACAAGAGGCATTTTCATTCATGGAAATAGGAGCAGAAACAACATTCAAAACAAACAAACCATTAGACAGATATCCCTTACCAACAAAGTCACCATCTTTGGTGATGATAACCTTGTCAGCTTCAAACACAATCCTAAACCCTGCTTTGTTTAACAAACTCTTCGATGCCAAATTCTTATGTAAAGAACGAATATATAGTACATTACTAAGGGATATAATTTTTCTAGAAGTAAGTTTTAATAAAATTTTTCCTTTCCTTAGAACACCAGCAGTTGCTGAATTTTCCATGAAAACACATTCGTCTAAGTCAATGTCCTAGAAGTCATGCAAAAGATCTTGGCTCGAGCATAAATGCCTTGATGCACTAGTATCAAGGATCCAATCAGACTTGTTTTCAACCAAATTTGTCTTCACGACCACTGTAACAATAATGTCATTTTCGACTACATTGGCTTGTGGAGTTGGTTAGGCAATAGTTGAATTTTGATATGGCCTTCTCTTTCTCTGAATGCACTTGTAAGATTTATGTCCAAGTTTCCCACAGACATAACATATCACTTTGGACTTCTCAATTCGTTCACTAACGACCTTGAATTGACCCTTCTTCTGTGAAGTTTTTGCTGTTTGTTTCCCTTAATTTTTGGACCTGTCTTTCACATTTGAAGATTCAACGAGGTTAGTATTAACCGAATTAACAGATAAAGACATTAACTTATCCTTTTGTCTGTTTGCTTCTTCAGTGCGCATGTGACAAATCAGCTCTTGTAGTGTGAGATCTTTCTTTTTGTGCTTCAATTGGTTATAGTAGTCACTCGAACAAGGTGATAATTTTTCAAGCAATACATTTGCTGGAAGAATCTCACACATTTTCATGCCCTTAGATAGTACATTTGCCACTAGGTTTTCATATTCATGAACTTGCTTCAGGATAGGTTTTTCGTCGGTCATTTTGGAATTGCAGCCACTTACTGACCACATACTTCCTTCCACCAGCATCGTTGCCACCATATTTGGATTCCAATGTGTTCCATATTACCTTTGCAGATTTTTGGACAACAAACAGATCAAATAGGGAATTCATCATGTGATTGAGCATGTGGCAGCAAATCGTCTTGTTGTCCCTCTCATACTTGTCAATATTGATGACAGGAACTGGATATGAAGTAGTTTCTTTGGAAGTTGCTGGAGCAATGACAACAGTAGCATCCGTGGATGTTATTGAAATCAATTGCTGTCACACCCCGCCCCGAGCCACTCTCCTACAACCCGAGAAAGAGCGTGAGGATAGCAGACACCAACCCTCTTGCGATGTCTACCGTCAAAACTCTACCTTTCCTAGAACTATCATAAGCAACTTATACAGGCAGAAATAAACTAATTCATTAACCAACATAATGTATTATTACAATTGTTTAACAAATTTGTTTACAAAAAACATGATTCTAGTTCCTCTTTTAGACTACTGTCTCTGGCTAAATATACATAATTTCTCGGCAGACCTTGACTCATATTATAATTTATTCTTATGCCTATAACCCAAAGCACATGATATCTCGGCAACCCTTAACTTCGCTCAACAACGGGAACTCGGCTACTACCTGAAGAGAAAAACATAAGAAAAGATGATCTTCTATGAAGCCTAGTGAGTGATCGATACAACTAGGGTTTCACCAACCCTTTCAAAATCAATAACAATAATAATTCCACAAACATGAATCATGAGCAAGTATAATTTAAACCATATCGAGCTTAATAAATCAAACCTCCCTGTAGGGTTAATTCCAATGTCTACTCTTCCCGTTGGCCCTCGACACTGCCAAACTCATCTCGGTATCCGATTGTTCTCAATGTTCCAATGACCCAATGTGCACATAGAACTCATAACTTACCATTGGGGGCTTAGGAGCTAGGCCCCTCGACCCCCTGGCCATCCCCTCGGGTACATTTCATAGGCTCAGGTTTTAGGCCCGTCGACCCCAAGATCTCCACCACAAGCTTAGAAACTAGGTATGTTCGACCCTCTGACCATCCTATGTGGTAACAAATCCCAGTTCAGTCATGACCGTCAATAATTCCCTCAACATTAGAATGTACCTAACATCCAACAAGCTCGATATGCAATATACTTAACAATTCCCATAGCATATGTACTTTATCACATACTCAATGCTCCTTAGCTTATTCGGTACCTCACCATAGCATGCATATCAGAATTTATATAAACTCAAGAACTAGCTTGTAGATAGGCTATTATCAAGTTTCATTAGAGGTTATACTTAGTTGTCTCACAAAAGAAAATCAACCACTCACCCTCGCTATTAATTCCAAGCTTTTAGGGCTTATGTTTTTCAAACCTTCCAACTTCTCTCAAGCTTCTAAGACTCAAGAAAAAGCAACCGAGAGATCTTATGAACCTCAAAATAGCCTTTAAACACCAGAAAAACTCCCTCTTGGACGCATGGACCTACCTTGGACACAGGGCAGTGCTTCTGGGACTCAAAACAGTTGTTTTTCTTCTTCTAACAGCACTATTGGACGCAAAGTTGCACCCTCTGAACGCCTGGCAGACAGTTGGATGTAAGGTATAGTACTCAACAGAGAATCAACTCCTCTTGGACGCAACCTAACCCTCCTTGGATGCAAGGGATACTCTCTTAGCCTTCTTCCTTTCCTTTTAAGTGAGAATGGGTGTTCGAATGAGAATTCCTTCACACTTTGCCCTATTTATAGAGTTTGGATGGCAAGCTTAGTCATACACCTTTGCTTCTTAGCTTGACACCTAAGTTCCCACATGTCACCTTGCATGGTAGCCTAGCCTAGCCATGCGTCCAACCATGTGGTTTCTTGCATGGTGTTCTCGTCATGCATCTCGACACCTCCACCTTATGAAGTGTTACATCCAAGCAAAGCCACCTATCATCTTTGGTCCAACCATGCGTCCAACTTAGTCCCAGAATAGGGACCATGCGTCCAAGCCTCTCTCACCATGCGTTCATGGTGTTTTCTTTTAGGATTTGGCTTCCTTTGTTCTTTTTTCTTCCTCTCGGCCTTTCTACACTTAACCAAATTTCCTTTCCAAGCTCTTCTATGCCTCTACAAGTCTTTCCCTATGCATCCACAAGCCTTTTCCAAGTCCAACACTTAACCAAAATCCTCTCCTTTGAAGAGGTATGCGTCCAACTAGTCTTAGTGTTCCGATACTTAGCCAAAATTCTTCCTACAAAGATCCTCCATGCGTCAAAACCCTAGTCATGCGTTCACCTCTCCCAACCATGTGTCAAAGGCTTCCATCTTAGCCTTATGAACTCCTTGATTGCCCTCTTATGAACTCCTTGACTTCTCAGCCACTCTGCTCCTTGATTGCCCTCACATGTCTCCCAAGGCTATGCTTCCAACTTTTCTTTTTAAGCCTCCCACACTTAGCCATTTTTCCAACAATGCACCAAGTATGCGTCCAACCCTTACTTTCCTTCCTTAGGGTTGCTTTTCAACTCTCTAAATCATCCAAGACTTAACCAAAATCTCTCTTGAAGAAGGGTCCATGTGTTTACCCTAGGTAAGAAAGCACTTTCTCCTCAATTTTACCTTATGCGTTTTACCTTTCTTTCCGAGACCTAGGTTTTCCTTCCAACACTTCAATACTTAACCAATTTCTCCAAACTTAACGTACCATGTATTCAACCTTCATCATCCATGTGTCCAACATGGTGATGTTTTTCCCAAGAATGTGTCCAACTCAGAACTAGCTTCCAACTATGCTTCCAACTCTTCCTTCCAACACTTAGTGAGATTTTCCTCTCATTTTCTTAGGCTATGTGTAAGCACTGATTTGTGTTGCCAAACATTGAGGTGCGGCCATGCGTTGTGGCTATGCGTCTCAAAAGGGAGAAGCGGTCGTGAGCGAGAACAAGAAATTCTGGAAAGTAAAATGGTGGCTAAGTGTTGGCCAAGCTCATGGGATGCAGTTAATTCACGGAGGTTAGTGAGCTGAAGTAGCTACCCGCGTTGATGGATAAGTAATCCTGACGGGGGAAGAAATACACTTGAACCATGCGTTCAAGTCACTCTGTGTTGAGGACCGTTGTGCGTTGAAGTTGATGCGTCGAAGACAGATATGTGTTGGAGTCACCCTGTGCTGAAGACAAAATGGTCTGGACGCGACGAAAGTAGTATTGCAAGATGGAAAGATATGCGTTCAAAATAGGAGACGTGTGGGGACGCCCACCATGCGTTGGAAGAGAAGTTAACTTGAGTGTCGTGCGTTGAGAGGAGAATCCTGCGCTAGTCTGCAGATGAAAGATAAGTCAGCAGCATAAGTTCTGGTGTATGAGAAGGTTAAGTCAGTAGTATATATAGCTGGATTAATTAAGTGTTTAATCATTTTAAAGATATTTCGAGAGCTTAAGTCGGTTCTATTCTTTAGATAAACTTCAGAAGAAGATTGAGGAAGGTGTTCTTGAGGATTTTGGACGAAGTTCGACTCATATTGATGCTGAAAACAAAGCTGGAACAGGGGAATGACTGAAGTCACTTGGTTTGGTTGAGCAGTGACTGATATTCGGAGTAGAACGTGAGGAAGAAGCCGAGTTCAGAGCTGAAAATTTAAGGTTAGTAAGTTGACATAATTCCTAACAACTTTTGTAAAGGATGGTGATGCTGAAATTGAAGATTTACTATGTGGATCCTTAGGAAACCAGAGTTTACAAGATTATCTCGCAATCTGGAACAACAGGAGGTAACTCCGGAATATCGCGAGAATGAGGAGGAGCTACAACCTGAAATTTTAAGGTAAGCTATAGAACTTGATTTCCTATAAGTTTGTAGAAGAGAAGAAGCCCTGAATCCATATGGAAATGTGACTTTTAATAGATTGAAGTAAGAACGAGAAGAAAGGAAGGAATTACAGTGCAGAGTGCCGTTGGAAAATTAAGTATCGGCACACTGTCTAGGAACTGGTAGCGAGACGGGTATCGTTGAGACGCAAAGAAGCTTTCCATCTCACAAATCTCGCTAAATAATGCTGAGTATCGCTGCTAAGGTAAGTAACGCTGGTGTTATTCCATCAAGTATCGCTAGCATCAGTCTTTATCGGCGGGTATCGCTGGGATTTTCACTTGTTAATCAGTAGAGAAAAGGAAGAAAAATAATGTTAGTTAACGCAAGGTGTATGTCTTTTGCAGGCCAAGAAGAAATAGGAAAAGTGTATAACCCACGTAAAGCCTAGAAAGAGTTGTGAGTGACTATTTTGTTCTTCAATCCTATTTATTTGAAAATGTTCTTATGAAACATGATTTTCAATGAACTGTTTAATATGAATAATGTTGATTGCATTTCTTAAAAAGGCATGTTTTAGCCGTTTTCTATAAGATGCTGAATGGCATGTTGTGAAATATGGTTTATTATGTTATACCTGACTTTTCATAAAAAAGTTCCCTATGAACTATTTATGTAAACTGATTGATAAAATGTTTTAGAGGAGGCTCAGTGCTCAAGGACTTGAGAAGGCACGTGAGTTTCCCTGGGACCCAGTACTGAAGGACATGAGAAGGTGCTTGGGCAACCCGTCATATTCCTATGTGCACATAGAGGTTGATTTGGCTAGTGCGTCGAGTATGCTCCGCATTGAGCCAGGGATGTTTTCGATGTTGAGTGCGTAGAAGCATTGCTCCGCCTCAACTAAGGGAAAAGTTTGAAAAACTAATTGATATTGATAAATTCCTTGGGAAACACTTTTGTATGATTTAAGTATTGATTTATGAGAATGATGGATTTCATGAAAAGCATGTTACATTTGAACAAATGTTAAACTTTTATTTATTCGTTATACGTAACATGCCTGTTTTAAATGAATGCCATTTTACAAAGATTGTCACTCACTAGGCTGTTAGCTTATGTTTTCCAATGTTTTCCTTTTCTCTCCCCAGGTAGCAAGGACGTTCCCGGTGCTTAGCCTATTTCAGCTCACCCTGCCTAAGTCTCGAGTTTTCAAGATACAGTCAAGTCTGAGAGTTGTACGTTGCTTAAGTTTTATGTAAATGGCATGTAGATCATGTAGTTTGTATGGGGATTGTTGGTGGAAGTTGTGTACTTTGTATGATAGATATGGATATGGATATGAATTTATGCTATATATTAAGGTGTACCCTATACAGGGAATTGTATCAAGTTATAAGCATGTGATGTATGACTGAGTTCTATGTATGTACATGAGTAGATGTATGCACAGTAAAGGAATGTAAAGATGAGACAATATGCGTCACAAGAGGGGTGATGTTTATTTTCTTCACACTCCCTTTTAGGTTAGGTGGGTAATCTGGGAGGGGGTGTGACACTATGCGTCAAAGCGAGCCATTCCTATAGCATAGTTGAGTTCTCCTAGCATAGTTGTGACACTTAGAAGGATTTCTTAGTTCAATAGTCACCTTGAGGTTCAAAGCCCGAAAATTGCCTATCGTGGTTTTCTCCCAAACTCACCTACGGCTTATTCTCAACTCAAAACTCAAGTTGACTCAAACTCTTTTCCTCCTTCCTTCCATCTCAACACATGGTGTCCTTATTTTGGCCAAAATTTGGCTAACTCTACAAGTCCAGATTTTCTGCCTTAAAATTTTTCTAACTCCACAGGCTTGTGACCCAAGTTTTACCCTTTTTGTCTTAGTTTCTTTTCTTTATAAATCTTAGCACATAGGTCAAAGATTAGGTTGTCACAATCGCGGCAGTAGCAACACGTTTGGATTTGTCAGGAATATCCATGGTTAGAACATAATTCACCTCCAATTGCTCAAAGAAGATTAGTAGCTTCTAGGACCATGAACGATAGTTAGATCAATCGAGTGGCTCCAGCTTGGATAAATCTAGAAGAACCTTTCCGAATTGGATTGCTATTGGTAGAAATTTTGCTTTTAAATTATTGTTAATTGTTAGATCTAAAATTATTTCGTTGTGCCATAGAGACCACTACATTGAAAGCAAATTCGACAAACTATGGTGTGAATTATTCTTGTCAGTTGCTTCCCAAGGTTAACACAACACCCACCTTCATAAGTGCACTCGTTGGATGGAGGGTAGAAATTAAATCAAGAGAAAAGAGTAGCTCAGAATCGGGAAGAGGAGAAAATAGATCAGAACAGGGTGGTCTAGATTTGGTAGCGCTCTAACTCTTTTAAGAAGATGAAAAAGATGAAATGGTGAACTTTAAGCTTCAATGGTTTTTTTAAAAAAAATTAAAAAAAAAAAGTGAAATAAAACTATTTCTTTTTTTTTTCGCCCAAGCCCACCAACACAAGCGACAACGACACATGTGTGGGGAAAAACCCTTTACTCCCACTCTCTCCACTTTTAAAAACTTTAGAAGTGCTCTCCTATTTATACACTCTTGCCACTTCTTAATTCTTGAATATGGGACAAATGAAAAGTGGAATTCCCATGTGTCTTTATGGGCCTTGAGCCTAAGGTACATGTAGGTCATTCCAACACTATTAACTCACAGACTATAATAACCACAAACTATAATAATCAACTCAATGCCCCCAACAACCCTAGGGATCCAATTTGAAATGAGTTGAGAAGGTATAATAGCCCACTTATTATTTCGGGTGTGTGTTAATAAAATAGGGGATAGCGGTTATTTTAAACATCTATTTTGCTATAAGAGCATTATTTACAGCTTAAAATAACTAATTCTTCCTCTCTCTAATGTTTCTAATGACTCAATTGTTTGCCAACTCCAACAACCACCTTTGATAGCCAACTTTGGTGATTACTATGGTGATTTCGTTGATAATGTTTAATAGTCTTCTTTTATAGTATTTAACATTAATAGAAACACTTTGAGAGTATAGCAAACTAAACAAACTTGTGTGTGTGTGTATATATTCGAATGTAACCAAACACTGAAACACATTAGTGTTTTTATTTTAAAAAATTAAAAAAAAAAAGTGTTAAAATAAAAATGACTTTTTGAAAAAACAAATTCCCTAGCCAATCCAAAGATGCCCTATAACTTATTACATAGGTCTTGTCAAAGTTTAAAGTAAGAAAGTTGTATATATATGTAGATCGAAAAATGTCATTCATAAAATTGAATTAGAGAATAAAGTAATCCATCCAGGAATCTCTTACAAACATTTATATACATTTTGATTTAATTTATATAATACGAACATTTATATACATTTTGATTTAATTTATATAATACAATATCTTATTTTAGTATTGTGAGCTCATCCTCGAAGAACATGTTTAATCAACCACCTTTATTGAACTACTTTTGAATAATAACATACAATCATTTTTTTGGACTCATGTATTTAAGTTAAAAATATTTTGTGTGTCATCCTTGTGGTGACCTATACTTGACAATTACCCCTCCTAAATATACTTATTCGTACAATATTATGGAGTTAGAGAATTGGTTGCCTTCGTAAACCTCCAAATATGGAGCTTTCTTGTTTAATCAATGATATTAATTTTTAGCCCAATCTCACATATTTTGTGCATGTTCAACAATATAGGTACATCCTCAAAATGATCAAATAGATCGAGAATCACGAAACTTAAAATCAACACTACTACAAAACCTGGGTTACTTGACGTGTCTACAATGTCAAGTAACAGTATACTTGATGTTTTTGAAAGCGTCAAGTAATCCACTGTCAAGTAAAGTTAGATTACTTGATATCAAAAAAACGTCAAGTGACATGTTTCTTGATATAAATTTCGTGTCAAGAGAACTGATGTACTTGACACTAGCGACTTGTCAAGTTTATTTATTTTTGACAATGATTATAGATCAAGTGTTATTTCTCTTGACGTTTTTTATTTGTCAAATATATTGTTGTCTTGACACGAAATAATTGACAAGTTTATTTATTCTTGATACACTTTTAATGTGATGTATGCCTTTTTTTTTATAAAAAAAAAATATCCCAATTGATATTCTCATTTCCTATCTTGTATTCCAACAATACAATTTCATGAATGAAATAAACATTACACATTTAAGATCTATCAACTCAATATATCTACTAAAAATTCTTATATTAATGTACATACACAAAATAAAATATAAACAATTTCCTTTATATACAAAACTCAATTTTCAATAAACTCAAAAGTTAACTAATTCACTATAGCAACACAACAAAGAAAGTGACAAATTGTTTAATAAGTAACCTATCAAAAAAGTATATTACTTAATCTATACATAGAACTTTGCAGGGTCATATAGTCACTATTTCAGAACACCTGCAAAAAAGATATGCTTTCTTAAGTATAAAATAAAGAATTTAGAAATAAATGCATCATACCTAAAAAAAAGATTGCACAAAGTATAAAGCCTATGTTTAGATGACCAAGAGGTATTAAGTTCCTAGAATTAGAACAATGTAACTTTCAAGTTATGAGAAGGGGAATTATAGACAAAAGAAAAAAAAAGGGGGGGGGGGGGGGGGGGGGGGGGGCGAAATGTTACATGATTAGTGCATATTTGGTGAAGAGTTGAAGTTAATGTAGCCATAGACCTCCAAAAAATTGAGACTCCATTTCTGCAAGGGAATAGGGTTAATCAAGGGACTATTTAAACAATCCATAGACCCCAAATGTTGAAGAAAAGAAAGTAAGGAGGGATAGGGTGCTAAGAAATTAGAATTATAATTCAAATGTACTTACATGAATCTTTGAACTATGCAAGAATACTCAAAGTATTTGATAGAAAAACATAATTTGTGGATGAAAAAGATGGTAGATCTATTCCATGAGAGATGACGCATGACGGTAGAGAGACACCCACACGATTTGCTGAGAAAAAAGTATACCCACAAGGTTGGAGGCGTGTGAAGAGGGAGAGATTTGAGATTTAGGGCTTTTTTTTCTCTTTCTTTTTTCTATTTATAATAATATAATATTTTATTATTTTTAAATTCATATTTCTTGATATTTAAAACATGTCAAATAATGTGTCAATAAATAAGTTTCATTCTTGATATTTTTTAGTATCAAGCAAAAGTGTTATTATATTTGACACTAGAAAAATGTCAAGTATAGGTTCGCGCGAAAAAATCCGAAACATTTCATAAAATCTCCGCTTTTTTATACTTTTTCTTAACGTTTTTCTTAAAAAAAAAAAAAAAAAAAAAAAGAAATTAATTAATTACTTGACATTTTTTCATTAAAACATCAAGTAATTAAAAGTTGTAAGTGTAAAGTAATGTAGCTTTTGTAGTAGTGCAAACACATATTTAAGGATTGGTGGAATAGATCTTTTATTTTAATTTCCAAAAATATGACATAGGTACGAGAACTTGTAAAACAACCCTCAATCCTAAATCTATACTTGAGAACATCATGTAAAACAAATCAGCAACTTAAACACATAAACTCTAAACTCAAACTAAAATAATCTGTATTCCAAATATTGTCCTTAAATCCATACTAAAATAGTTTGCAACCCAAAGACATGCTAAAATAATTTTTTTCTCAAACACAAATTATTCAACTCCATAAATGATTATAATATATAAATCTAATAATAATAATAATAATCATAGGCAACCAACTTTACACTTTAAACAACCCTTACAACTATTTATTAACAATTATATGATATTTAATTAACTAAGTTTGAAATATCTTACAATAAATTGGGAACAAACATCTATGAAGTTAAAAATAAAACACGTTTGATAATGGAAATCGAGTGTTTAAACCCTATTTTAATCTATGAGTTTTTTTTGTTTTCCTATTCACTTCTGACACTGTTTTAAGATTAAAACAAATTTTGAAAAAAAGATTTATTTTTTAAGTTTGATTAAAAATTTAAGAAAAACTAAAGATAAATTTAACCAACCAAAAAAAAAAAATTTTTTTTTAGTCCACAATTTTAAAGAGTAGATGTGCTCGAGTCCCTAAATTTTTAAAATGTATCTTTTTAGTTCTTAAGTTTATAATAATAATTTAAAAAAAGTACATAGGATAATTTTTTTATTATTTTAAATAATTATATGACATTTTAAATTCAAAAAATAATTTAAAAAAATTATCTCTTTTCCATAAAATTATTTTTTTAATTTAAAATAGATTGTTTTAAAACATTACAAAATAAAAAAATATATTTATAAATATAACAAAAAATATTATGGCACTCAATATCATCACTGATCTCCGTAATTGATATGACCTTTCATCTCCAAATTCCGATATCCTATTTCAAGATTGTGGTACTATAAAAACCAATTATTCAAAATGAATATGGAACGCAACTTCCATCATGAAAAATGACATATAATTATGCTCTGCCGACTTAAGCATCTCGTCAAATGTTTTTTATTTTTTTTAAAAAAATTATATATCTTTTTTCTAGAGGAATCAATTTTTTTGTTTATTTTTTTTTTCTTCATTTATACTCAAAATGAATATTCCTTGTAGTGCTTGCATGAGAGATTGATCCCTCAACTGTTCAAAAGGCACAATACGCCCATGTGCCATGTGATTCCTAACACTATGTATCAGCATATTTTTCTTCAACATAAATATATATAAACAAATACATGCATCTTATTAATCGTTAAATTACAAAAAGAACCTATAAATCTTTCCTTTTCCCTAAAAAATGCTCTTATATCTTTTTTTTTTTCCCCAAATTGCAATACTATTTTTGGCAAAATTGTAGAATTTTGATCAAAATTTAGACATGAAATGAGTAGGGTAGTGATTAGGAATAGTAAAACATTATTGAGTCCTGATTTTCGCTATGATTCATTGTAGTTTCCACCCTGTATTTGAAAAACATTTACAGTAATGATATTCTTGAAATGTTTATGTAAGGTCAAAAATAATATGTTTTACTTCCATTGTGGGTAATGTATTTGGATTCAAGGCTCTACGTGCTCTACGTCTGGAAACTTTTAAAAAACGTAAAATATATTTCTTCGGGTATGTAGTTTTCATTTGGTCTGTTTCAAAATGTTACACTTTTATCTATAAGTGTTTAGTTTGATTTTCATTGTCTAAGTTTCAAAATGTTAAATTTCTACTATTGAGTTTTGAGTTTTATTTTAATTTGGTTTCTATATTTCAATATTTTACACTTTAAACTTTGAGTTTTTGCTAATCCCCTCACTTTGAATTTGGTGTTAAATTATAGTTTATTAATTTAAAATAATTATGAAGTAAAAAATTAAAATTAATTTTAATATTGATGAAAAAATAGTGAAAATTAATTAATTATAATTATTTTAATCCTTTAAATTAATTGTAAATGGACATTAACATCAAAAACTAAAAGTGAGGATTTAGAGAAAAATAAATGTGTTTTTTTTTTTTTTTATATTCGTGAATTTTGGGCCAGCTTACACACATCTCGACTAATTTCAAGAAAGAATCTGTCTGACCCTACAACATTTGAGTGTCAAGAAAACTTGTAACATATTAATTCATAGGTAGGTGACCACCATGGATTGAGTGAAAAATAAATGTTAAAATGTAAAATCATTAAATCTAGAAACCAAATTGGAACAAAACTCAATACTAAAAAGTAATAATAATAATAATGTAACTATTTGAAATTTAAAGAAAAAACTCAAAACTCAATATTAAATATAAAATATTTTAAAATTTAAAGATATAAAAACTACACCTAAAACTATTGAAATATAATTGGGCCCAAATATTTGAAAACATACCTTACGTATATACATTATTTCAAATTTAGTCGGAATATATTTGCTTATTTTCCGTATTCAAACAATTTACAAGTAAAGTTTTTTATTCAGTTGGCACACGCACACTTACACAGCAAACTGAAATCTCGTTTATATATAGATAGAGTTAAGATTTCGATTATCTTAATTTCAGTTATATCCATACTGTCCTTTTCGAACAAAAAAAAGTTATATCCATACTGTAATGCGTAGTTAAATGAAGATAATATATTTTTGTTTTGAAAAAAGAAATATAATAGAGGGAAATTCGGAAGAAATGTTATTTTGGGTATGAACACGCGTGAGATAGCTTGGAAAACACCAATTTTGTTGAAAAAATTGGCTCCTTATAGCAACCACCGCAAAACCATATAACCCGCGAATGCCGCTTTGTCCACTAGTACATTACAAATCAGTTTCTACACCACCGTTACTTTTTCTTCTTTTTCCTTTTTCTTTTTCGTAAAATTGGGTCTCTTTAAATCAATTTCCCCACACCCACTTTAGAATTCCAATCAAACTTCAAAGGGCCAGACTGGGTCGGAGGAAAAACAATAGAAGAAGAAGAAGAAGAAGAAGAAGAAGAAGAAGTGGGTTATGGAGAGACAATATGGATCAAATAATTTGAGTCCATGTTCCTCCATTTCTAATCGGGTTCGACAAGAAACTGAAGATGTCACTAAAGATTTGAAGGAAGCCAATGAATTAATCGAAGCCATTGGGGCTTTTTCTGGGTTTCGAAAGACGCAATCCAAGGAGTGTTTGAATTTGGTTAGGAGATTGAAGATGCTTGTGCCTTTGTTGGAGGAGATTAGGGACCTTCATGATATGGTTCCTGCTGAGGCTTTGAGTTGTCATATTGCTCAGTTGAAAGAGGCTCTTGTATTGGCCAAAAGGTTACTGAAGAATTGCCACAATGGGAGTAAGATTTACCTGGTTAGTCTTTTTTAATGCCTTTTTGTTTTTTTAGTTTGGTTATGATCTACTTATATTCTTATTTGGTGTTTGATTGATTGTATTAGTTTTTTTTTGGTTAGGCATTTGAGAATGAGGCTGTGATGGCAAGGTTTCATGGTGTTTATGACAAATTGAAGGAGGCCCTTGATGGGATACCTTATGATGAGCTTGGAGTCTCAGTTGAATTGAAAGAGCAAGTAGATTTCTTCACTTTTTCACTTAATGAAACTTCTGATTCATTGTTTGTTTACTCACTCTCTATAATTATACTCTTATTTAGGTCTCATCATGTGTTTTGTTTTTAAAATTTTACTCAAAACGCTTCTCATAAACCTTTCCAAGTCTTAAAACACTTATTTTGTACTTTTTTTTTAGCACGTGGAAAGTCATTTCAAACAGACTCTTAGCCTTCTTAGCCTTCTCTCTCGCTGAGGCGATTGAAATCAAAATATGTTTATTTTCCTTAGTTATATTACCTCAGAAAGTGGAATTTCTGATCCTTATATTACAATTAAGATGTTTAGAATCCTTGATCTTGGTGGGCTAAAAATTCGCTCTAATCCAGACCTGTTTAATGAAGAAGGTATCATAAGTCTTGTGCTATGCATGAGTTATTTTGAAAAGAATACAATGTACATGAACTCTCGAAAGTAGAGCAAGTGACCAAAATAGTTCAACGTTTTCAGGGAAATGAGGTCATTATTATCCAACATTTAGGCATATATATACATTTTTCAACATTTTTGCACTCAAACTCTTCCAAGAGCTTCATATTTCGTATTTTTCGCTCAGTAGCACACACGTTGCTTGCCCAAGGGTGTCTATCTCCAGTAGAGAGAAGGTTAAAGTTTAATTTTTACCATCCAAGATAAATGTAAAGTGCAGATTCTGAAAGTGTATCTACTACAGAGACATATGTGCAAGAGTGTTATTTTTTTCTACAATTTGTAATTTTGCTACTTCACCAATGGGTTGAAAGTTTATTGACAAATGTGATGCAGGTTGAAGTTAACTGATCTAGCTTCATTTCATACTTATTTATTTATTAACTTGTTCATTCAGGTTGAGCTCATGTCGACACAACTCAAAAGAGCAAAGTGTAGGAAAGATACACAAGACATGGAACTAGCAATGGACATGATGGTTGTATTTTCTAAAAATGATGAGAGAAATGCCGACCCTGTTATACTTGAAAGATTGGCAAATAAATTGGAACTACGCAAAATTGCAGATTTGGAAGCAGAAACTGTAGCTGTACAAAAATTAGTTAGACATAGAGGTGTGCCGAATTCTGAAAGTCTCCAGCAAATTATAGACCTTCTATGCAAGTTTAAACAAATTGCAGGTATGGACAATAATGTGGCTCCTGATGGTCCTGTTGCGTCGAAGTGTCTGCAACGATGTCAGTCTACAATAATCCCACATGAATTCCTCTGTCCCATTACCTTGGAAATCATGACAGATCCTGTCATTGTGGCTACTGGGCAGGTAACTTGAATAATCTTATACGTAACAAATATCTTGCATTCTTTGCTTGATATTATTATAGGCTACATGCTAGAGCAATCTTGATGTTCTATGAAATGTTCTGATGGATGCTTTAATTTTGTTGTTCATGATAGTATATGAAGTTGCACATGATATATATCTCCATTTCAAAATTTGCAAGGTTTGATTGGTTAGATCTTTGATTTTGATGGGAAAATTAGTGTTTTCTTCCACAAACATCAGACATTCTGAAATTGAATTTCAGTAGTAGTTGAAAGTTACTTGTATCTTGAGCTTGAAATAAAACCTGCTTGCTTGACATTGAGATTACAATCTTATGTTTTCAGAGTGTTACTACTACAAAACTCTGCCAATAATTTGTAAACTGAGCGGGTTATCCTCGTCTCTTCACAGACTTATGACCGAGAAAGTATACAGAAATGGTTGAATTCGAACCACCGGACCTGCCCAAAAACAGGACAAACATTAGTGCATTTGTCACTAGCTCCAAATTATGCCCTCAAGAACCTCATTTTGCAGTGGTGTCAAAAGTATAACTATGAATTGCCGAAGAAGGAAGTAGTTGCTGGAATGGGAGACACGCCGCCCGATCTCGCTAAAGAAATCTCGTCTTTAGTTCACAATCTATCATCGAGCCAGTTGGATGTCCAGAGAGAGGCTATCATCAAGATCCGTGTCCTTTCCAAGGAGAACCCTGAGAATAGAGTTTGGATCGCGAATAGTGGAGTCATCCCTCCCTTGGTTAAGCTTCTCTCCTACCCAGATCTCAATTTCCAAGAACACACAGTCACCGCTCTATTGAACTTGTCTATTGACGATGCGAATAAAAGACTCATAGCAAGAGAAGGAGCCATTCCTGCTATCATAGAAATCCTGCAGCATGGAACAGAGGAGGCTAAGGAGAATTCTGCAGCTGCCCTGTTTAGCTTGTCAATGTTAGATGAAAATAAGGTTTTGATTGGATCTCTAAAGGGAATTCCGCCGCTGGTATTACTTCTTCGAGCCGGTACAATCCGAGGGAAGAAGGATGCTGCCACTGCACTCTTTAATCTGTCACTGAATCAAGCAAACAAGTCCCGAGCCATCAAAGCTGGTATCATACCGCCCCTTCTTGCTTTGCTCGAGGATAAGAACTTAGGAATGGTTGATGAAGCTTTATCAATCTTGTTACTCCTTGCATCACATCCCGAGGGACGGTCTGAGATTGGAAACAACTCTTTCATCGAAATTTTGGTTAACATCATAATAGATGGGACTCCGAAGAACAAGGAATGTGCTACATCGTTACTTCTCGAGCTGGGACGAAACAATTCGCCTTCCATCTTGGTTGCACTGCAATTTGGTGTATATGAACATTTGGTAGAGCTCACAAGATGTGGGACAAGTAGAGCCCAGAGAAAAGCAACCTCACTTTTGCAGTATATGAGCAAGTGTGAACACATTCCCTGACATTTGTGTAAAGATATGTGATCTTTGTATTTTAGGAACTGTAAATCAGAATTTGCTTCTTTTTTCCTTTTGCCTCTTATTGTTGTTGTTGCTTAATGTGGCTTTCAAAAACTGACATATCAAAGCCAACAAACCACTCTGTACATAGCCTTTTAGTTATGTAATGGTATATAACAAGAGGTGTTTTAGTTTATGGCTTTATTGGAAGAAAAGATGAATCGAGCATTTTATAAACTGCATGGCCAGATGATTTTGTCTCTATACTTTAGTACTTAACATTATCTATATTTTCAGAAAAGTTAGATTTTCAATACTTACAGTTGGACGAACATCAGTATTAGGAGACCCAATAGTTTTACCCAAAGTTTCAACAAAAGCAGAATTATCAATAACAATGCCACACGATACATGGGCTCAACAGTTTCGACAAGAACAATATTTTCAATAACAGAGGAGACAACCAGTTGAATATTATCAACAGTGGTTTGAGTAAGTACGGTAATCAAAACAGCAGACAACTCAAGATGATCAACAATATGGTGAACAGGGTCAACAACCTTAATAGGTATGACATGATCACAATACTACCAATTCAGTCATTTGGTTAGCATTCACAACCCTAGTTTCCTCAGTACTCACATGCAAGTCAATTGCAATCACATTTCTAGGCTTCTCTACATGAAGATTAGGTATAACAGTAGATGCATTGCCTTTAGGTTCTTTAGGAGAGGTAGTGGACTCTTTAGAAGTATCCATAGAAACAGTATCCATGGAGACATACTTTGTGGACTTAGTGACATGCCCTATGAGGTATTCCATTGTTAGGACGCCCTGTCTAACATCACATCTATTCTTCCCATTTTTCTTATTTATCATAGGGTCAATTCTCTTATTTTGACAGAGAGGTTTATATCAAAGATACCACTAAATGAAAAAAGAAAATCATCGCACTCGAATACCATAGACAGGTATATTGATGGTATGCGAGAATAGGTGTCGCAAACCTCTCTCTGACAATCAAATAATATTTATAAATCATCGTGCCAATTACTTATACTACGGAGTAGCACAAGTGGCAAGTCCGAGTTCCAATCACAGGGAAGCTCAAATGTAGTTTCAAACTAATTAGAATTTCTAGCTAAAGTGATAATACAAGGGGGGGGGGGGGGGGGGAGGGTTTGGAATGGATGAGAATTTAAAGCGAGAAAAATAAAGTGCGAGAATGTAAATTGCGAAAAATTAAAATGCAAGAAAGTAAAACAAGTTTGGCTTAGAAAATAGGATTCACCCAATTGTTTGATTTGATCATCAGATTTTCACAAAAGAGTTCTCTTGAATTAATGTGTTTAGCTAACTCGCTTGAAAAGACCAAGGCAAACGGCCTAATTACCAATTAATCACCAATTAAACTAGATGCTGAATTAGCTAGGTTCAATAGCGTCCATGGAAATCTTACATCTATCCTAATTAATTCTTAATTAGACTAGTTGCCCAATTGTTTGGGTTCGGTAGCTTCCATAACAAGTAAACAACCACATTAAGCTTGAAAGGTTCAACTAAGATGATTAATAACTGGAGATAGCCAGTTATTACGCGATTTTAGTCTAAAGTTAAAACACACCCAAAGCCTTGGATTTTGCTACTTGGTAATTAATACATTCATATGAAACACAACATGCATCAAGCTTTTGCTAATCAAAGAACATATGAAAATTGGCTAAATCAAACACACATTCCAAGCATAGAAGGTTGAAACTAGAAATTAAGCATTAATCCTCAAAATCAAACAATAGGTTTCACCTAGCATTGAGCTAGCATACTTACCTTAGCCTTAAATCTGGTCGAAGATAAGCTTTACAACCATAAAATATGCCCAAGAAGAAACTAAAGGGAAGGAGAAGAAGAGATAGAAGAAGAGAGGAGAAAACAGATTTTGGGCTGAAAAATCGAAGTTGGGATGACCTAATTTGGCAAAATTTACATTTCAATGTAGTTGGAGTGCCTAGGCGCTTAGGAAGACTGCTTAGGCGCTCTCGCACGCATGTGACATCGTTTGCGTCAAAATCCGAATCACCTAGGTGCATCCCTACTCTTGGGTCCTCAACACCTAGTGTAGCGCTTGGGCCCTAGGCAGCTGCCCAAAGTTGCTTCTTTTTCTCCTCTTTCTTCACGGTAGATGCTTTGGAGCTCCGTTGGTTCTTTTTCATTCTATTTTGGCTCCGGGGATCAATTCTAGCTCTTGTGCTCAAAACCTACAAAATCATAAGAAATAAACACGTGCCCAAATTAAGCTACGAAAAGTAACACCTTTTTTGTGCTATCAGACACTCGGTGAAAAACCATTCTTTATGAAAATCTTCTTCTTTTTTACTATTTTCTTCACAAAAACTAATTTACTTCAAGACTTGTGAGTACCTTGATAGGTATTCACCACAAAGATCAAAGGAAGAATACGCACAGTTGATGGAAATTTAAAAACGGAACTAACAACGTCCAACACATTTTTGGAACCACAATCGAAATTTGTCTAATGATAGAAATTACCCTCGCCCACTTTGACTTTCCTTAATAAGATATTTTTAGTTTCTACAAGTAAATTGTTCAGAAATCTAAAGATACCCAGAGAGATTCAAATTGAACTGCTTCCAAAATTTTGGTAAAGATATCTGCCACTTGTTTCTCAGATCTCACATGTTCAAGAAAGATTTGTTTTTCTTCAACTACCTCCTTGATGAAGCGATGATGAAGGATGTTAATATATTTTGTTCTATGGTGTTGAACAAGATTTTTTGAGATGTTGATTGTGAAGGAGTTAGCAACATGAAAGCGAAAGTAATTAGGATCTAAAGCACTCTAATTACATTAATTTTGAAGACTAAACATGCTTGTTCTAAAATTGAAAAACAGTGATGAAGAACTTGTTGAAGATCAAAATTGAAGTTGAATTCTTTAAGTTTCACATCACGAACACTTCATGGACTACCCTTAGTGTATTCCTTGTTATTCTCAAGCCATAGAACGAATTGTGGGATCCAAAATCAAGTTCAATTTGGAGCTCAAAGCTACAGAATACATTGTTTTGTGCTTATGAGTTTTTGGAGAGTTTTTTCATAAATTAGCATGAATGCTTAACCCCACTTTGCCATTTCTTCCTCCTATTTAAAGAAGAGAGCATGTATAACAACTTAGCATGCAAGAAGCCAACAATCAATTTGGTGGTGGAAGATGAAGAAGAAGAAGGGGTTGCATGAGAACCACCTCCTACTTCTCATACATAGTGAAGAATTCCAAAATTCAATTCTTAATTGAATTTTGACTTTCAATTTCTCAAAATTGACTTTTCAGTTTCTCAAAAATTGAAATTTCAATTTAAAATTAATTAAAAAAAACAAATTTTATATAATTAAATAATTATATTAAATTAATATTAAATTAATTATTTATCCACTGTCCTGGAAAATACCAACCCAATGAATCTCTATTCATCCTAAAATATTTATGTCACACCCCCTCTCGGATTACCTACCTATCCTGAAAGGGAATGTGAAGACAATAAACATCACCCCTCTTGTGACGCATATTGTCCCATCTTACATAACTTCCTGTGCACACATTTACTCATATACATGCATAGAACTCAATCATATTACACATGCTTATAACATAACATTATTCCCTGTACAGAGTACACTTTTATTATATAACATAGTTTAAACTTCCATACCCATCAAACATTGTACAAAACTCCACTACAATCCCCACTCGAAAACTACTAGGTCTACATGCCATCTACATAAAGTCATCAACTCTCAGACTTGACTGAATTTTGAGAACTCGAGACTTAGGCAGGGTGAGCTGAAGTAGGCTAAGCACCGGGAACGTCCTTGCTACCTGGGGGGAGAAAAGGAAAACATTGAAAAACATAAGCTAATAGCCCAGTGAGTGACCAATCTTTGTAAAACGGACATTTATAAAAAAAAACAAAACAGGCATGTTACATATAAACAGATAAACAAGGATTTAACATATTATTCAACTATAGCATACTTTTCACAAACTATCAATCTCATAAATCCAATTTCAAATCATACATGATTGTTTTCCAAAGGAAGTGATATAGTAAACAATTTGGTTTTTCAAACTTTTCCCTTAGTTGAGGCGGAGCAATGCTCAATGCACTCAACGTCGAAAACAATCCTGGCTCAATGCGAAGCGAACTCGACGCACTAGCCACATCAACCTCTATGTGCACATAGGAATATGACGGGTTGCCCAAGTACCTTCTCCATGTCCTTCAGTACTGGGTCCTGGGGAAACTCACGTGCCTTCTCATGTCCTTGAGCACTGAGCCTCCTCTAAAACATTTAGAACCCGTTTACATAACTAGATCATATAGAAGTCCTTTCATAGAAAATCATACAGATCGTTATTCAATAACATTTCATAAAAGGAAATGCTTTCTATCAACTTTAGAAAACGTATAACATGCCTCGTAAATAATGCAACCAAACATTATGCATTTTAAACAGTTCATCGCAAAATCACATTCCATAAGAACATTTTTAATAAAAATCGAATTGAAGAATAAAGGAGTCACTCACAACTCTTCCTAGGCCTTGTGTGGGTTATACGCCTTCTCTATCTCTTCCTGGCCTGCAAGAGACATTTACCTTACGTTACTTAACATTGAATCTCCCCCTTTTTCCAAACTAATATCATAAGCGAGAATTCTAGTGATACTATCCAACAGAAGCTGTTACTAGCGATACTAGATTGAGTGACACTAGCGTTACCTTACCTTAGCAGCGACACCTAGCGATATCTAGCGAGTTTTGTGAGACGGAAGACTCCTTTGCGTCTCAGCGACACTCGTCTCGCTTCCAGTACTTAGACAGCGCACCGATACTTGGTTCTTAGCGACACCCCGCACTGTGATTTCTTCCTTTCCTCTTGTTCTTACTTCAATCTATTAAAAGTCATAATTTCAGACGGATTTAGAACTTCTTCCCTTCTGCAAACTTATAGAGAATTGAGTTTTATAGCTTACCTCAAAATTTCAATTTCAGCTTTACCATCCTTCACAAGATTTGTTAGGAATTATGTTAACTTACTGACCTCCAAATTTCAGCTCTAAACTCGGCTTCCTCTATACGTTCCACTCCGAATATCAACCACTGTTCAGTCTGTGCGACCTCAATCAATCCTCTGTTCCAACTCCGTTTTCAACACCAATATGAGTAGAATTTCACCCAAAATCCGCAAGAACACCTTCCTCAATCTTCTCCTGAAGTTTGTCTGAAATATGGAACCGACTTAAGCTCTCGAAAATGTCTTAAAAATGATTAAACATTTAATTAATCCAACTATATATACTACCGACTTAGCCTTCATAAACACCAAGATTTATGTTGCCAACTTACCCCTCACCTGCAGGCTAGCGTAGGATTCTCACCTCAACGCGAGGCACTCATGTTAAACTTCTCCTCCAACGCCTTCAGCAACTGACCACACCCAACGCATGGTGTCGTCCTCAACGCCTCCTATTTTTGACGCATACATCCCCGTCATACACCACTATTTTCGTCGCGTCAAGACCACTCTGTCTTCGACGCGGAGTGACTTCAACGCATGTCTGTCTTCAACGCATCGACTTCAGCGCATAACTGTCTTCAACGCAGAGTGACTTAAACGCATGGTTCAAGCACATTTCTTCCCCCGCCAAAATTACTTATCCTTCGACGCGGCAGCTACTTCAGCTCCCAACCTTCCGTGAGTCAATCAACAACGCATGGACTTGGCCAACACTTAGCCAAAATTTTACTTTCCAAAAATTCTTGCTCTCACTCACGACTACTTTTCCCCTTGCAACGCATAGCCACAATCGCATTGCCGCACCACAACACTTGGTAACGTAAGTCAGTGCTTACAATTTAAATCTTATTTAAATATTTCTAACTCTCCAATTTCGTCTAATTCATAATTAAACGAACAAATTGTATAAATTTTTGCTCCAACACTGAATTCAAACATTTCTAATTCATTCAATATAATGTTATAAGGTCTATGCATAAGCTAACAAGGGGACCTAATAGACCTACAAATCATGAGCTTAATTGATCCGAAATTAACCAACTAAACTCTTTAACCTAGTTAATTAACATTCGTTATTCCACTAAAAGCCCAGTAGTTGCACTCTCCTCATTATAGATATATTTCTGTCCAATTGATATAACCATAATAAGTAAATCGATCATTCACAGTTGTTCGTAATTACAGTTGGGTCAAAACATTTTGACCCCTATAATTACATCTTGTTCCTTAAGTCCCACTGATCCTCTAATGAACAATTGGTTTGTGATCCAACCAACAAACCTAATCCCGTTTGGGCCAATGAGAGGGTGGGGTTCTTTGTTCAAGTCCCATAGTCAGTACTTAAGGGAACAACTTATCTACTAACCTAGAAATAGGTATGAGTGAATTCCATCTTGCAAGACTATGTCCCCAACTATCTGTCTGATCTTATCCCTAAAATGGGAGGCATATTGAGTTGGCGAACTCGGGCCACTCTCACCTATGCAGATTAAAGGATAATCTCAAACAAATAGAAATCCATAGTTAGCTCAAAATTAAGATCGAGTTACCTAGGTCATCAGGTTTGAAATAATCAGTTTTAACAGTAAACAGTATTACAAAGCAAAAGTGACTATTTCGTGGTACGGTCTTATACAAACTCATTGCATAGAATGCTCCCACTCACATGTCTCTACATGTACGATATAGGATCACATCGTTCTTATCAAATACAAACTGAGCCGACCTTATCCTTATACTATAGATCGTTTTAGCTGTTACTTAAATTTGATCCACTTTTATGTCTACACATAAAGTCCAAGCATACAACCTATAGCCAAGGATTCTTAGTTTATTGGATTTAATAGATGCAATTCTAATATTCAATAACAACTTTATTGAATAAATCTCAATAACAACTTTATTGAGATAAGTTCCAAATAGTTACAAACAACGAGTTTTAGGACGTATAACTCAACATATTGCACTCATATTATCACAGTACAATGTCATAACAGCTTGTGGAACATCATACTTCTTCAGCATTTGATTCATCCATAGGAGTTGAGTGCAACTACTTCCAACTTTCATCTATTTAACTTGAAATCCCAGAAAGTAAGTTAGTTCTCTAACCATACTCATTTAAAGCTCAATGCGAATGTGTTGAACGAGAAGTTCCACCATCTTCTAAGACACATCTCCTGAAAACTATGTCATCGGCATAAATTTGAGCAATATTTAACTTTCCTTTTGACTTCTTGATAAACAATGCTACCTTAAGTTTGTACACATGATGCATGTGACTATTGATAGAATATCCTAGAAAAATACTATAACCTCTTCTTGGAACCCATTTTTGTCTTGACTATTGATAAACAATGTAACATGTGTTGTCAAATTTACGATAATATTTGACATTTATAGGTTTCCTCCACTCTATGTTTCATAATTTGGGCACACATACCATGGTCCTAGAGCAAGACAGTTAGGAATATGACAAGCCATATTGATTGCTTCAGCCCAAAAGTGAGGCGGAAAATGTTTAGTATGTTGCATAATATCAAGAGTCATTTTTTGAAGAGTACTATTATTGCGCTCAATTATTCCACTTCGCTAGGGAGAAAATTAGTGTTGGATTCCTTCAGGTGCACATAGTTCTACAAAAAACGAGTTTTCAAACTCTCTTCCATGATCATTCTTGATTCGAAAAAGTTTATGTTCTTGTTCTCTCCAAAGTTGAAAACATAATGTCTTACAAATTGTAAAAATTTTTGACTTATCCTTAACAGACCAAAAGCAAGTACATTGAGAGAAATCATAAAAACACACGAAAGCATACTTTTTTTACCTCCACAACTTTCAACCAAAATAGGACCCATTAGGTCTATATGGGAAAGGTCGAGAACACGATCGGTAGCAAGTTGAGAGAGTTTTTTGTGAGCAACTTTTATTTATTTTATAGCTTGACAATCACCACACACTGCTTCATCTTTAAAATGGAGACTAGGTATCCCAAATATAGCTTCTTCTAAAATAGCTTTCTTGACGGAATGAAGAATAACTTGACCTATTATCTTGTGTAAGAGCACAACTTGTGCTTAGAGAAGATACATACACAATGAACAATATTAGGAATCCACAATTAGCAATTATTAGAAGAAGACATATCAAACATGATGAAAGATTTCTCATTGTCCATCACGAGACATTATTTGTCTTTTGAGAAATTAACATGTAGGCCTTGATCACATAGCTGACTAATACTAATGAGATTTACTATCATACCTTCCACAAGCATGACATCTTGGAGAGAGGGAAGACTAGGGTATTGGAGTTGTCCTTTGCGAAGAATTTTTCCTTTTGCCTAATCACCAAACGTGACATGACCAGATTCACAAGGTTGGAGATTTGTTATAAAAGACTTCTCACTTGTCTTATATTTAGAGCATCCATTGTCAAAGTACCAATCTTCTTTTGCGAACGAATAAAGAGGGATGAAGGCAACATGGTGAAAAGCGCTTGAAAAGTGTTTTCTATTCTCTCGAATTAAGGAAGTTTATACTATATTTTACTTGTTTGCTAGTGGTTTTTAGGTCAAAATAAAGAAAATCAAAAGTGAAAGCCAAAAGATCAAAACCGAGCCAGAATCCAGTGAAAAAGAGAAGAACAATCTGAATCTGCCAAAAATAGAACAGAGTCTAGACGCTTTTTCCCGAGAGCAACTTCTGCCTCATCGCAGCGCCACCATCGCGACACTGCGGCACGACGTCGAGGGTAGGTTTCCATGACGCAGAGCACCGTGGTAGCGCCACCTTTCAATGTCAGTTAGCGGCGCGGCGCCATCTTTTCTAATTTGAAGAATCTATATTTTTTGAAAGAATTTTGAGCGGCCAACTCTATAAATTGGAAGGTGTGCAGCAGCCCTAATCACCAATCTACACACCAAGAGACACAAGAAGAAGAGAATTGAGAGTGAAAGTTCATTCGAGAGTCCAAAGAGTGAGTTAGCTACAAGGAAGAGAGAAAAAAGTTTGAGAGAAAGTTGTAGTGTCGTTCGAGTTCTGACATGAAGGCCAAGGAGATCTTGACGGTGCTTCCTCAATCAAGAACCTCTTTTTAGTAGAGTTTCTCTTTCTTTACACTCTTTCTTTGTTTATATTGTTTGAACATGTTGTTTCAAGCTATGAGTGGCTAAACTCTTTAGCTGTAGGGTTTTGATGAATTGTTTATGAAGTTATGTTGATATTGTAGACTCTTCATGGTATTGTTGTAATGATTATGCTTTTCATTGTGATTGTGCTTAATTCTTGAGGATTGGCCACCTTCACATGTTAGGTTAGATGTATATTTGAGAGATTGTAGGTCTAACTAGATCTATAACAATGAATTGTTGTTAATCTATCATGAAAATAGTTAGGTTAACAATGAAAGTTGCTAAAGACTATGTTTAAGCCATGTAATTTGTATTGGTTTCAAGAAATTAGTAATCAATTGAGTTGCATGAGAAAATGTTGTTTTTGAGAGAAAATAACTTGGATTTGTGTTTCTAGACTTAAGCATATGAATTGCAATCAAATTCATGAACCCTAGAATATTGCATAATGAAGTAAACAAGGATTTATTACCCTAGAACTCTCTTTGACTCTTGTGCTTCTTATTTATTTGCTTTCTTTTTAGTTTTTCTCCAAAATCACAACTTAAATTTCAATCCTCAAATAAAATTGATTCAATTCTAGAATAGCTAAGTAACATAAACCTTCACAATTGGATCCTCGGTGGAACGATATTTGGACTTCATCATCTTATATTATAACTTAACCCGTACACTTGCGGTTAACACAAAAAGTGCGCATCAAGTTTTTGGCACCATTGTTGGGGATCCAAAGAACGGTTTTTGTTATTTAATATTCATTAGAATTGATAAATCTTACTTTGTGGTGTATATTATTTGGTTGATTATTTTGTCGGTTTATGCCTCGTGATAATACTAACCTCCTCCCTCTTGATCTCGAGATTGAAAGAACCTATAGAAGGACTCTAAGGGCTTTACACAATCAAACCGAGGAGATGGCGGAGATACCAAAGGCAATTCGAGACTACTTCCAACCGACATTACCGGCAAATCAACCCGAAATAATGAATGTGCTCATCAATGTCAACAACTTTAAGTTGAAATTGGGTTGATTCAAATGGCTAGAGAACTAGCCTTTAGAGGAAGAACCAATGAAGATCCTCACAAGCACTTACGGTCCTTCTGTTGGTATTTTTGTTTGGATTAAGTTTGAGTTTCATAGCTTGTTGTGCATAAATAGATATTATAATTTTCGTACAAAGATGGGTCGAGAATTACTCAAGTATGATCATGAATAAGCAAGTTTTCCTATAAAAGCCCAATTATAAGCTCTTATAGGTTTCCTAGTGAGTCCAGGGTCGAACGTAGGGATTTGTAATAACTAGGCGTTGAGAAAAGATGCATGACTATGCGGTGAACTATACATGTAATATGTGCATGAGTTGTATGTACCTAAAACTATACATAAAGAATGAATAAAATTTCCTACAACTAACAATAAGGTGGACGCAGCGAAGGTTAGTTAAATGTCATTTAAGTGTCAGATAGCATGAGTTGAGAATGAATGGAACCATGCGATAAAAATAGAGTTAACGCAGGAGCTAGTTGTTACTTAAGCATATCTAAGTATACTTACATACCTACAAACTTTGGGTTTGTGAATCCATCTCTCGATGTTTCGACGCCACATTAATCTTATCTCTAAGACGCATGGTAAGTTTGCGTTGACAAAAGATGAACTACATCTCTACACCTCATCTAGTTTTGATAAATGCTAAAGATTAACCATATACTCTCTCAAGTTAGATAGTCGTGCTTGCTACATTTGTTTGTCAGACAAAGCTATGCAAGCTAATGATATGCATTAATCAAGATGTAACATACTTAATATTGCTTAAGAAAAACTAACTCTAACATCTAACTCATTTAGCATTCAAACAACATGGTGTAAGGTATTTAATATGGAAATAGATGGAAGATAATCGTCAATCAAACTCATATTAAGAAAATAAATCATTCTCTCGAATGTCATTAACAAAACATAAGTAAGAAGGAGGGAAATGGAGATAAAACAGAAATGGAAGAAGTCAAGCCGCCATTGGCAACGTCTTGCTTCATGGAGGCTTGAGATGGTTGCTATCTGATACATAAATTTCATAGGGTGAAGGTTCTCATTCACTGGGAGACGACTCTGAAAATTCTCAGAATCCTTCTCTCAGAAGAGCTCAAAATAGAGGCTGGTTATGGTGAGGGAGGATTTGTGCAGAGCTTTCGCCTATCGAACTCGTTTCTCTCTCCTTTGAATGGAGAAGCTTTGGGCTATTTATAGGCGTCGAAAAGTTGAACTCATGATGACCTGACACCTTTGCATTAAATTCCATGCCCTGCTGCGCAGACTTTTCACATTGTCGACCCCATTGGTTCTGCCATGATCTGATAACGTGTTATCCTTTTGCATATTGACATGACAACTTTTGCCCAAGCGTCTGTATCTACTTTTTCTCAACGCAAGGTCTCAACACATGGTCTCGATGCATGGGTTTCCACTTGTTCTCGCAGCAGCTTCCTCTCTAGTACTTGGGTTATTTGTGCTTCTTTTCTTCTTAATCCTGCATTAAGAATAGAAAAGCTGATAATTTTCAGGTATTTTCTTTTGTAAATGGTGCCAATGCATGGTAATACATTTTACATAATTCAACTACCAAAATCATGCGTTTAGCTCTAAAGTTACTCTAATTAATTCAAATAGTGACTATAATAACTTGTATTTCTACAAGTTATCACCTTCTTAGAGATATGCGGAACGGTAAAGATGAATGGTGTGTCTAATGATGCTATTAAACTAAGAATTTTGCCTTTTTTTTTACAGGACTGAGCGAAGGCTTGGTTGGAAACCATACCTCCGGATACTATCACCACATGGGAGATTTTGGCTCAAGCTGTCTTGAACAAGTATTTCCACTAGCTAAATCTCAAAGGCTAAGAACGGAGATAGGAACATTCCGCCAACTTGAGGATGAACAACTATATGAGGCTTGGGAGAGGTACAAGAATCTCTCTAAGCACAAGTTAACTGCAGGAGGCCAATGTAAACCCTACTTTCATTTTTAAGTACTTAACTTGTCACACCCCCTCCCAGATTACCCACCTAACCTGAAAGGGAATGTGAAGACAATAAACATCACCCCTCTTGTGACGCATATTGTCCCATCTTTCATTCCTTCTTATGCATACATTTACTCATATACATACATAGAACTCAGTCATACTACACATGCTTATAACATAATATTATTTCCTATATAGAGTACACTTTTATTGCATAACATAATTTAACTTCCATATTCATCATACAATGTACAAAACTCCACTACAATCCCCACTCGAAAACTACTAGGTCCACATGTCATCTACATAAAGTCATATACAACGTACAACTCTCAGACTTGACTGAATTTTTGAGAACTCGAGACTTAGGCAGGGTGCGCTGAAGTAGGCTAAGCACCGGGAACGTCCTTGCTACCTGGGGGGGAGAAAAGGAAAACATTGGAAAACATAAGCTAACAGCCTAGTGAGTGACAAATCTTTGTAAAACGAACATTCATTGAAAACAGGCATGTTACGTATAACGAATAAGTAAGGATTTAACGTATCATTCAATTTGAACATACTTTCCACAAATCCATTAATCTCATAAATCAAATTTCAAATCATACATGAATGTTTGCCAAAGAGATGAACAATAACAATTTGGTTTTCAAACTTTTCCCTTAGTTGAGGCGGAGCAACGCTTCAACGCACTCAACGTCGAAAACAACCTTAGTTGGGGGTGGAGCAAGGCTTAACACACCCAACGTCAAAATCGTCTTCAATGCGGAGCAACCTCGACGTACCAGCCTAATCACCCTATATGTGCACATAGGAATATAACAGGTTGCCCAAGAACCTTCTCATGTCCTTTAGTACTGGGTCCCGGGGAAACTCACGTGCCTTCTTGTGTCCTTGAGCACTGAGCCTCCTCTAAAACATTTTAGAATCCGTTTCAATGAATATTTTATAGGGAAATCCATTCATGGAAAATCATATAAATCCTTATTCAATAATCTTTCATAAAAGTAATACTTTCTTTCAACTTTAGAAAACATATAACATGCCTTGTACTATGCAATCAAACATTATGCATTTAAAATAGTTCATCACAAAATCATATTCCATAAGAATATTTTTAATAAAAATCAATTTGAAGAGTAAAATAGTCACTCACAACTCTTTCTAGGCTTTGCGTGGGTTATACGCCTTCCCTATTTCTTCCTAGCCTGCAAGAGACATTTACCTTATGTTACTTAACATTGAATCTCCCCTTTTTCCCAAACTAACATCAAGCGAGAATCCTAGCGATACTACCCAACAGAAGCTGTTACTAGCGATACTTGATTGAGCGACGCTAGCGTTACCTTACCTTAGCAGCGACACTCAGCGATATCTAGCGAGTTTTGTGAGACGGAAGACTCCTTTGCGTCTCAGCGACACCCGTCTCGCTATCAGTACCCAGACAGTGTGCCGATACTTGGTTCTTAGCGGCACCCTGCACTGTAATTCCTTCCTTTCCTCTTGTTCTTACTTCAATCTATTAAAAGTCATAATTTCAGACGGATTTAGAACTTCTTCTCTTCTACAAACTTATAGAGAATTGAGTTTTATAGCTTACCTCGAAGTTTCAAGGCTTAACTCTTCCTCATTCTCTCAGTATTCCAAAATCACCTCATTCTGCTTCGGATTGCTTAACAATCTTGTAAGTGCTGCTTTTCCTAAAGATTCACATAGTTAATCTTCAACTTCAGTTTTACCATCCTTCACAAAATTTGTTAGGAATTATGTTAACTTACTAACCTCCAAATTTCAGCTCTAAACTCGACTTCCTCTATACGTTCTACTCTGAATATCAACCACTGCTCAGACTATGCGACTTCAATCAATCCTTTGTTCCAGCTCCGTTTTCAACGTCAATATGAGTCGAATTTCGTCCAAATTCCACAAGAACACCTTCCTCAATCTTCTTCTGAAGTTTGTCTGAAATATGGAACCGACTTAAGCTCTCGAAATGTCTTAAAAGTGATTAAACATTTAATTAATCCAACTATATATACTACCGACTTAGCCTTTACAAACACCAAGATTTATGTTGCCGACTTACCCTTCACCCGCAGGCTAGCGCAGGATTCTCACCTCAACGCGAGGCACTTATGTTACTTCTCCTCCAATGCCTTCAGCAACTGACCACACCCAACGCATGGTGTCGTCCTCAACGCCTCCTATTTTTGACGCATACATTCCCGTCATACCCCACTATTTTCGTCGCGTCAAGACCACTCTATCTTCGACGCGGAGTGACTTCAACGCATGTCTGTCTTCGACGCATCGACTTCAGCGCATAACTGTCCTCAACGCAGAGTGACTTAAACGCATGGTTCAAGCACATTTCTTCCCTCGCCAAAATTATTTATCCTTCGACGCGGGCAGCTACTTCAGCTCACTACCCTCCGTGAGTCAATCAACAACGCATGGACTTGGCCAACACTTAGCCAAAATTTTTTTACTTTCCAAAAATTCTTGCTCTCACTCACGACCACTTCTCCCTTTGCAACGCATAGCCACAATCGCATGGCCGCACCCCAACGCTTGGTAACGCAAGTCAGTGCTTACATAACTTAAGTTTGTAATAGGTGGTGGACTTATTTGCTTTCCCAACGAAGGGGGAAATGAAGGAAAGTCAGGAATATCTTCGGTAAGTTGAACTTAGATAAATTGAACTTGGAGTCTATTTTGTCATACCAATTAGAATATATAAAGATTGGAGAAGAATGTCACCATTCGAACCGAGGTAGAAGGATGTAATTTAGAACTTTAATTATTATTGGTATTGCTATTATTGATATATATTATATTGAATGGAAAAACACACTAAATATGTTGTGAATTTATGTATTAATGAGGATTTATTAAAGAAAAGGAAGAAAGAAAGAAGAGGAAGAGAAGAAAAAAAGAAAGAAAAAAGAAAAAGAAAAAGAAAAAGGAAAAAGAGGAAAGTGGAGATGGGTCGGTGTGAAGTTTAAGTAAAACAACTCAAGAGTTGCCGACATTTTTCATTACCCAAAATCCTATCCGACTCCATCTTTCAGCTGAGCGACAAAGAGAGGTAGAAGAAGATATCTAGGGCAAATTCGTTTAGAATTTTGGTCAGTTTCATGGTGAAATTGAAGCTGAAGTAGAAGGTTTGCTTGCTGTCGCGCAGTCTGAATAAGGTCTGGTGTTTGGTGAATATCAAGCTGAAGAGACCGAGTTTGAAGTTGAACATTTGGAGTTAGTAAGTTAACTCAATTCTTAATAACTCTTGTGAAGGACGGTTGAGCTGAATATGAAGAGAAACATGTTAAATTTAGGTGGAATTGACTGATATGGATTTCTCGAGTGATTTGGAGTAGGGCGAAGTAAATTGAGAATATCTGACAAATGAAGGGAAGTTAAGCTCTAAACTTTTGAGGTAAGTTAGAAAACATATTTCTCTACAAGTTTGTAGAAGGGAAGAAATTCTAATTCAGGCTGGAAATGCGACTTTTAACAATTAGAAGTTCAGGCAGTAACGAAGATGGCAGTAGAAGGAGGCGAGTCTCGCTGGAAAGTTGGACGATACTGGGAACGTGAAGGAGCAAGAGCGAAACAAGTCTCGCTGGTCTCGCTGGTCAAATTTGTCTCACAAATCTCGCTGGTCTTGTTGCTCTCGCTACTCTCAATGGCCTCGCTCGTCCACAGTCTCGTTGGTACAGTTGGTTTTTGCTTGATTTCATTGGTTTAGTCTCGCTAATGGCTTGAATCTCATTCATTAGTGAACCTTTTAATGAAATATAGCCTCGGTTGAGCATTTCTTCATGGAATATAGTCTCGGTGATAGTTTTCTTTATGTAGTAAGGTCTCAGTGGTGAATAATATGAATGTCTAAGGCTTGTTTCCTATGTAAAAAGGAATGTTAAGGAAATCTAACAAAGGGAGACGTATTATTTTAGGCTGAGAGGAGCTAGGAAAGGAGTATAACCCACTAAGGGTCCGGGACAAGTAATGAGTGAAATTTTCATTTAAAATGAGTTTACTTTGAATAAAGTTTTCATGATATATGATTATTTTTGGAAACATGTTTATATATTTATGCTTTTCACGGGTTTTAACGTGCTATGAGGATTATTTGCTTGAAAGAAAGTATGTGTTTCCATGTACGTGCGTATTATGTGTTTTACATTGGAAATCATTTGAAGCATACTAGTTGTTAAACGAGTTTTACGAAAGGCATGCTATTTATTAACCTATGGTTTGATGGAAAGCATTGGTGATCGTTAATGAGTTTGTGAAGATTTGAAATGTTATAAACTCGTGAATTTTTATTATGTTATTTTCAAAGCATGTTACTTTTGAGTTATGTTTTAAAAGAAAGGCTCCTAATGCTGAAGAACTTGGAGAAGGCATGTGGGTAGCCGAGATGTAAAAATGGTTCCCAATGCTGACGGACTCGGAGAAGGCATGTGGGTAACCTAAGTATAGAGATAGCCCCCAATGCTGAAGGACTTGGAGAAGGCATGTGGGTGGCCTAAATCTCGTATATGGGACTCGGTACTGAAGAACTCGGAGAAGGTATTCAGGTAACCTAGGATATGATATCTATGTGCACATAGAGGTATGATAAATGTTGCTGTGTTGAGATTACTCCACACAGCTAAGGGTATTCGACGTTGGATGTGTCGAGATTACTTCGCCCCAACTAAGGATGTTTTTCGACATTGAGTAGCGTTGAGCTCCGCTCCGCCTCAACTAAGGAAAATGTTTTTGAAATATACTGGTGGTTAGTGAACTTATGTAATTATTGGTTTGAATGTAAATCAACATTTGTATGATAGCTTAACCCTGGTTAAAGTTGGATGCTCAATTATTGTGTATATCTGCTTATTGGATGTTGGTCAAGGTATCAACCAGAAACGCAAGGCAGCAGAGAATCAGATAAGAATCTTGAGAGATTGTCGGGAGATTGATATGCTTGATCTGCGGCGAAAGTGGTGGATCTAAATTAAACAAAAAATCACGCAATTAGGCGAGATAGACGCAAAGCAGTAATTCAGCCTCCAATTACGCAGATCTGCCAGCGATTGCAATGCAGCTGTAATTATACTTAGATATGCTTAAGTAACAACTAGCTCCTGCGTTAACTCTACTTTTATCGCATGGTTTCATTCATTCTCAACACATGCTATCTGACACTAAATGACATTTGACTAACCATCGCTGCGTCCACCTCATAGTTAGTTGTAGGAAATTTTATTCATTCTTTATGTATAGTTTTAGATACATACAACTCATGCACATATTACATGTATAGTTTAGCATAGTCATGCATCTATTCTTAACGCCTAGTTATTACAAATCCCTGCGTTCAACCCTGGACTCACCAGGAAACCTATAAGAGCTTATACTTGGGCTTTTTATAGGAAAGCTTGCTTAATCATGATCATACTTGAGTAATTCTCGACGCATCTTTGTATGGAAATTATAATATCTATTTTTGTGCAACAAGCTATGAAACTCAAATCAAATCGAAAATAGACATTCAACAACAGTTATTCTTTAACAGATAGAGATGATTTTGACATAAAAATGGTTAAGAATTTTGTGAAATTAAGGGTTAATTTTGCAAAATTCCATCCATTGTTCATCTTCTTCCCAACCTTCATTTTTTCTCCAATTCACCACAAATTTGGATCCCACCATCCAATCTAAGCCTAGAGAATAGTAGAGAAGACTCTTATTGTGGTCTACAACCAAGTGGTGCTGAAATTCATCAAGAATTGAAGGAGAATTTGGAGCTTCAAGGGTAAGTGTTCTTGAAACTTTGGTTTTTCTTCTTAATTGCATGTTTAATCCTCTAAATTGAGCATCTTAGAGTGAAAATTGATCAAATTAACTTCCATTGCATGCTCATTTATCCATCAAATCTAAGCCTAGAGAATAGTAGAAAAGACTCTTGTGGTGGTCTACAACCAAGTGGTGTTGAAATTCATCAAGAATTGAAGGAGAATTTGGAGTTTCAAGGGTAAGTGTTCTTGAAACTTTGGTTTTTCTTTTTAATTGCATGTTTAATCCTCTCAATTGAGCATCTTAGAGTGAAAATTGATCAAATTAACTTCTGCTGCATGCTCATTTATCCATCAGTTGGTATCGCTGGAGGTTTTGCATCTCACAACTCTCGCTGGATATCACTAGTCTCGCTGATTAAGTAAGCCTCACTGGTCTCGCTAGTCATGGTATCGCTAGTACAATTTTGTTAGCAACTTAGTTTCACTAGTTAGTCTCGCTGGTTGTTTGAAATCTCGCTCATTAATGATTATTTTGATGGAAATTGGTCTCGATGGTGAACCATTGAACAAGTGTAAATGTTTAAAGCTTGTTGGTTATGTTAAAGGAATTTTAAGGAAAACTAATAAAGGGAAATGTATTATTACAGGCCGGGAAGAGCTAGGAAAGGTGTATAATCCGCTAAAGGCTCAGGACAAGTAGTGAGTGACACTTGTATTTAAAATGTGTTTACTTTGAACAAAGTTTCATTGTTGAAAGATTATGTTTGGAACATGGTTAAATGATTATGCTTTCATGAGTTTTAACATGCATATTATGTGTTTTATATTGAAAATCATTTGAAGCATGCTGATTGTTTAATGAGTTTATGAAAAGCATGTTGTTGTTAATTTATGATTTAAAGGAAAGCACTGAAACTTGTGAATGAAATTATGAAGATTTGAGATGTTAAAAACTCATGAATTTATATTATGCCATTTTTAAACGTGATGTTTTTTTAATGATGTTTGTGAAAAGACTCCCAATGCTGAAGGACTCGGAGAAGGCATGTGGGTAGTCATGATATGAAAATGGTTCCCAATGCTGAAAGACTAGGAGAAGGCATATGGGTAACCTGAGTATAGAGATAGCCCCCAATGCTGAAGGACTCGGAGAAGGCATGTGGGTGGCCTAAATCTCGTATATGAGGCCCAGTACTAAAGAACTCAGAGAAGGTACTCGGGTAACCTAGAATATGATATCTATGTGCACATAGAGGGATGATAGACGCTATTGTGTTGAGATTACTCCACATAGCTAAGGATTTTCGACATTGGGTGTGTCGAGATTACTCTGCCCCAACTAAGGATGTTTTCGATGTTGAGTAGCGTTGAGCTTCGCTCCGCCTTAACTAAGGAAAATGTTTTTGAAATAAACTGAATTTCTATGTATCTTTTTCTGAAATAAACATATATAATTTGACAATGCTACTTGAGCATGTTTTGCATTGGATATGATTTTGAATCGAAGGTTTTATACATATTGTTTTATAATTTTTACACCATGATTAGTTTTCAAGCTAAAGGAAAGTATTTACAAAACAAGTCACTCACTGGGCAACCTAGCTCATGTTTTCCTTGTTTTTCTGTTTTCCAGGTTGCGAACGAGTACGGGGTGGTTAGCCTACACAGAAATTTGTCTGGGCCCATCAGTAGTGTTTAGTATTTTGAGAATTATAAATATTTGAACTTAATCATATGTTGTACATATAGAGGGTTAAAGGTGTTGTTGTGAATCTTATGTAATTATATGCTCCTGAGTGAAAAACAATGTCTATATGATAACTTAACCCTGGTTAAAGTATGATGTTCGAGTATTGTGTTTAACTGCTTATTAGGTGACTGTTCAGTTTTAAGGTTGGCAATGGATGCCATAAGAGAGTTAGTGTCTGCTGTCATCACACTTTCTCCTGTGTTAGGAGGGTACCTGGGAGGGGGTATGACAATTTGCTTGAAAGAAAGTATGTGTTCCCATGTACGTGTGTATTATGTGTTTTACATTGGAAATCATTTGAAGCATGCTAGTTTTTAAACGAGTTTTACGAAAGGCATGCTATTTATTAACCTATGATTTTATGGAAAGCATTGGTGATTGTTAATGAGTTTGTGAAGGTTTGAAATGTTATAAACTCATGAATTTTTATTATGTTATTTTCAAAGCATGTTACTTTTGAGTTATGTTTTAAAAGAAAGGCTCCCAATGCTGAAGGACTCGGAGAAGGCATGTGGGTAGCCGAGATGTAGAAATGGTTCCCAATGTTGAAGAACTCGGAAAAGGCATGTGGGTAACCTGAGTATAGAGATAGCCCCCAATGCTGAAGGACTCGAAGAAGGCATGTGGGTGGCCTAAATCTCGTTTGTGGGACTCGGTACTAAAGGACTCGGAGAAGGTATTCGGGTAACCCAGGATATGATATCTATGTGCATATAGAGGTATGATAAATGCTGTTGTGTTGAGATTACTCCACACAGCAAAGGGTATTCGACATTGGGTGTGTCGAGATTACTTCGCCCCAACTAAGGATGTTTTCAAACGTTCTGAGTGTTGAGCTCCGTGTTACGAATTTTATTAAAATTGTTGTGTGTTTAACGTGCTTAATAATATGTGTTACTAATTTGTCAAGTTTTCCTATTCTTCACCCAAGTATAAGCAAAGAATGAGGTTTTCTCGGTGAGTTCGAGGTCGAACACAGAGACTATGCAGATTTTATAATTAGTTGGATTATTCGAGTCATGCGTTTAAAGAAGGTGGTGAGAAGTGATGCGTCTAAGAAACTATAAAGTAGTAAAATTAAGCTAAAATGGTTAGATGGAGAGATATGCGACACAACAAAGTCAGCTAATTGAAGTATATGAATGGTAAAAACAGGGTTTGGGTTGGTTATCATCTAAAGTTAAAAACGCATAGTGAGGTCTATTTCATACCAGCGACACTTCTCTCGGTTGTCAACCGCTATGCGTTATATGTCTATAACGCATAGGAGAGTGTTAAGTGCCAAGGTTATTCCTATGTCTAGGTAACACTTCTTAGCCTTGTCAATTGAGTTCCACAATCACTTACTCTCTCGAGCAGTCTGATTATTACTATTTATATCGATTAGCTAGATGGACATAACCATTAGATTAAAAGTACAATTGAAAAGATGGAATAGTGATGTGCACTTTGAGTGTTAACCGCAAGTGTACAGGTCAAGTTATAATATAAGACGGTGAAGTTCGAATATCGTTCCACTAGAGATCCAATTGTGAAGGTTTAAGTTACTTACCTATTCTAGAGTTGAATCAATTTTATTTGAGGATTGAAATTAATATTGTGAATTATGGAAAATATAAATCAAATAAGGAAAGTAATAAAGTGAAAAACACAAGAGTTAAAGAGAGTTCTAGGGTGATGAATCCTTGTTTATTTAATCATGCAATATTATAGATTTCATGGATTTTATTGTAATTAATATGCCTAAGTCTAGAAACTTAATTCCAAGTTATTTTCTCTAAAAAACAACCATTTCTCATGTAACTCGATTGATTACTAATCTCTTGAAACCAATATAAATTACATGGCATTAAGAATAGTCTTTAGCAACTTTTATTGTCAACCTAACTACTCTCGTCATAGATTAACAACAATTCATTGTTATAGATCAAGTTAAACATACAATCTCTCAATCATACATCTAACCTAATATGTGAAGATGACCAATCCACAAGAATTAAACACAATAACAATGAAAATCATAATCATTCCAACAAAACCATGAAAGTCTACAAGATCAACATGAATTCATAAACAATTCATCAAAACCCTAAAACTAAAGAGTTTAGCCACTCATAGCTTGAAGCAACATGTTTAAACAAAATAAACAAAGAAAGAGTGTAAAGAAAGAGAAACTCTATTGAAAAGAGGCTCTTGATTGAGGTAGCACCGTCACGATCTCCTTGGCTCTCACATCGGAATTCGAATGGCACCACGACTATCTCGAACTCTTTTCCTGTTCCTTGCAACTAACTCACTCCTTGAAATCTTTTATGAACTCTCACTCAATTCTCTCCTTCTTGTGCCTCTTTTGGTCTGTAGATTGATGATTAGGGCTGCTGGAAACCCCCAAATTTATAGCCCAAAAACTTACCAAAAATACCATTTTTTCATTTATGGAAAACTGGCGCCATGGCGTTGCTAAATTTAGAAGGAGAGCGCCGTCACGCTAGGGCTGTGTGCAGAAATAGTTGCTCCCGAGTTTTAGCGCCACGGCAACGCCGTCCCGGCACCGCGGTGCTGCCCCAATTATGGCAACTTTGTGATTTTCTTCTCTTTTTCGCCGTATTCTTGCTCGGTTTTGATCTTTTGGCCTTTTCTTCTAATTTTCCTTATTTTAACCTGAAAACCACTACCAAACAAGTGAAATCTAATATAAACTCCCTTAATTTGAGAGGATAGAGAGCACTTTTCAAGTGCTTATCATATAGTCTTCTACGGTTCTTATTAGATGATAACGCAACCCGTGACCCTTAAGAGAGTTAGTTACTCATGGATGATAAACAGCAAATGGAAAGTGATAAGAAAGGAATAGCCATGGAAGATGTATAGATTGATGAACGGAATAAATGTTTTAGAAAATACAATGTCTTGCTAATAAACTAAAACATAAGTAAGAAAAAAATAGAAAGCATGGAATGGCTTCTCAATGTCTTGATCTCGCCGGGATGGTAGAGTGAGTTCTGCTGTGAAGTGGTCAGGCGGAGGGAAGACTTTTCTCTTTCGAGTTATTTGTCTCTGGTTGTCATCTGGAGAGAACTCTGCTGTCACTTAGGAATTCTTCCGAGAGGTTCAACAACCTTTTAGCCTTCAAGTCTGCCCTTTTATAGATATTGCGTTGCAATCGCTGGCAAATCTGCATCATTGGAGGCTGAATTTCTACCTTGCATCCATCTTGCCTAATCGCGTGATTTCCGGTTTAATTTAGATCCACCACTCTTGCCGCAGATCAAGTATATCAATCTCCCGACAATCTCTCAAGATTCTTATTTGATTCTCTGCTGCCTTGCGTTTTTGCTTGATGCAGTCCATGGATAACTTAGGTTCCTACGTTCAAGTATGCCAACACATCCATGGGTTGCTTGCGTTCCTGCGTTGAAGGATTGACAACGCATCCACAGGTTGCTTGCTTTCCTGCGTTGAAGGGTTGCCAACACATCCACAGGTTGCTTGTGTTCCTGTGTTAAAGCATGCGTTTTAGGCTCAAAAAGCTTCAAAACAATTATCTTCATCAATTTACAAGAGTAGAACGCATAGGAAGATTTATAAATAGAATTTAACCCCTACTATCGCATGATTCTCTATTTAAACTCTATTTTTCTAAGAGAAAGACAATAATAACTTGTATTTCTACAAGTTATCACTCTACTCCGCCTCAACTACAGAAAATGTTTTTGAAATATACTAAATTTTCGTGTTTCTTTTTCGGAATGAACATATATGTTATGACAATGCTACGTGAGCAACTTTTGCTTAGATATGGGTTTGAATTGATGTTATTTACATATGGTCATAAATTGATTACGGTTTAATTAGTTTTCGAGTTAAAGGAAGGTTTTTACTAAATACACCACTCACTGGGCAACCTAGCTCATGCTTTTTTTTGTTTTTCTGTTTTCCAGAAAGCAAGCGAGTTCGGGGTGCTTAGCCTACACCACAACTCGTCTGGGCCTATCATTATTTGCGTCTATGAATTTTGAGCATTGTAAATAGTTGATCTTAAGCTTATGTTGTACATATAGAGGGTTAAGGGCGGTGGTTAGTGAACTTATGTAATTATTGGTTTGAATGTAAATCAACGTTTGTATGATAGCTTAACCCTGGTTAAAGTTGGATGTTCAATTATTGTGTATATCTACTTATTGGATGTTGGTCAAAGTATAAGGTTGACAGTGGATGCTGTAAGAGGGTTGGTGTCTGCTGTCCTCACACTTTCTCCTAGGTTAAGAGGGTACCTGGGAGGGGGTGTGACAACCAAGCTCAAGCAAGTCTACCATCCATAGCATCCCTTGCCGCCTTGGCATCAGAGATGTCTACTAAAAAAGAGTTGGAACAAGGAGACAATGAGACAACCAATTATGTTGATAGAGGACACTATAGAAACCACCTACAAAAACAACTCTCAACTCATTACCATCCTAACTTGAGGAACCATGAAAACTTTTCTTATGCTAATAATATGAATGTTTTGCAAGGTTCTCCCGGTTTTTCCAATGTAGGTCCATCACACACCAAAAAGAAGTCCAACTTAGAAGACTTGATGGTGGAGTTCATAAAAGAGTCAAGAAGGACCACCGCATTGGAGAGCACCGTACAAAGTCATGGTAAGGCTATCCACAACATTGAGGTACAAATTAGCCAAATTGCCACTTCTCTCCAACGATGCAAAAAGGCAAATTTCCTAGTTGCCTTGAAAGAAATCCAAAGGAGGAGTGCAAAGCCATGACTTTGAGGAGTGGGAAAATGTTGTTCACTCCCTTGATCGATGATGAGGATGAGGAGCAAGAGGTAGAAGAGACCACCCAAGATTTTATCATAGAAGATGAACCCAAGGAGGTCTTAGAAAAAGAAAAAGTAAAGGAGTCGACATCTTCAAGTAAGTCATCTAACCCTCTACCTTTTGTACCTAATACCTTGCCCTATCCTCAACATTTTAAGAAGAAAGAAATAGACCCTTAATTTGCTAAATTTTTAGAATTGTTTAAAAAGCTTCACATTAATATCCCATTTGCTGAGGCTTTAGAGAAAATGCCCAACTATGCAAAATTCATGAAAGATGTCTTGTCTAAAAAGAAGAAGTTTGGACAATATGAGATGATTAGCATGACTGAAGAATGTAGTGTTGTGCTGCAAAAGAAGCTACCACAAAAATTGAAAGATCCATGGAGTTTTACTATACTTTGCACTATTGGTTCTTAAATGTTACTAGAGCTCTCAGTGATCTTAGTGCTTCTATTAATTTAATGCCTTCATCTATTTATAGGAAGCTTGACAATGGAGATGTGCAACCTACCACCATCACCTTGCAACTAGCTGATAGATCCTTGGCTTATTCTAGAGGTATTGTTGAGGATGTATTAGTTAAAGTTGATAAATTTATCTTCTCTGCAGATTTTGTAGTTTTGGACATGGAGGAGGACCCTAAGATTCCTATCATACTTGGGAGGCCATTCCTAGCAACTGGAAAGGCTATCATAGATGTTCAACAAGGGAAGTTGACTTTAAGGGTAAATGATGAGAATGTTGTCTTTAATATTTATAAGTCCTTGAGTCATCATGACGAGGGTAGTACGTGCCATGCTATAGACATAATTGATCATACTATTTCTAAGCATGTAGAGGTTATGTTGGTTAATGATCATCTAGAACAAAGCATAATGGATGTTGAGAATGTGGATACTATTTTTGATGAAATTGCTTTATATGCTAAGTGGTTAGATAACATGCCAATATGCACTAAAATGTATAATCCTATGCCTCTAGCTCCTTTGCATGTTATAAATGATGTTGAGAAACCTGTGCTTAAATTAAAGGTGTTACCTCCTCACTTGAAATATGCATTCTTATATGATTTATTTGCTTTTCCTATTATCATATCTTTTGATCTTAATTCTGTGGAAAAAGAAAAAATTTTTAGAGTATAAAGGGATCATAAGTCCACTATATGTTGGTCTATTGAGGATCTTAAAGGTATTAGTCTGTCGGTCTGTATGCACATAATCTTGATGGAAGATACTTTTAACCCATCAGTGGGGCACCAAAGGAGAGTTAATCCCACCATGAAGGAGGTAGTCAAGAAAGAAGTGCTCAAGCTTTTGAATGCAGGAATCATTTATGCCATATCAGACAGTTCATGGGTAAGTCCTGTTCAAGTAGAACCCAAGAAAGGTGTTATGACTATTGTTAAAAATGAAAAAGAAGAGATGATTGCCACTAGAACTATGACAGGATGGCAGGTATGCATTGAATATAGGAAGTTGAATAAGGCTACTAGAAAATATCATTTTCCCCATCCTTTTGTAGATCAAATGCTTGATAGACTTACAAGTTACTCTCATTATTGCTTCCTTGATAGATATTTAGGTTATAATCAAATTGTCATTGCTTCTAAGGATCAAGAAAAGACCACATTTACATGTCCCTATGGGACCTTTGATTTTAGGAGAATGCTTTTTGGTTTGTGTAATGCCCTTGCTACCTTTCAACGTTGTATGATGTCTATTTTTTAGAGGCTCATTGAAGACATAATGGAGGTTTTCATGGATGATTTTTCTGTATTTGGGTCTTCATTTGATTCTTGTCTTGCTAATCTTACTTGTGTTTTGCAAAGGTGCCAAGATGCTAACCTTGTCTTGAATTGGGAGAAGTGCCACTTCATGACCAAGGAGGACATCGTTCTAGGACACAAAGTCTCTCAAAAAGGATTGGAGGTGGATAGGGCTAAAATAGCCTCCATTGAACAATTGCCACCTCCCAATAATGTGAAGGGAGTTAGAAGCTTCCTAGGGCATGTAGGGTTTTACAGGAGATTTATTAAAGATTTTTCAAAAATTGCTAAACCCTTGAGTAATTATTAGAAAAGGAAGCTAAGTTTGTGTTTGATGATGCATGTCTACTAGCTTTTAATACTTTGAAGGAAAGATTGATTTCTACACCTATTATTGTTGTACTTGAATGGAGTCAGTCTTTTGAAATCATATATGATGTTAGTGACTATGCCTTAGGAGCTGTTTTAGGCCAACGTAAAGATAACATGTCTAGGGCAATTTACTATGCTAGTAGGACTTTTTATAGCACTCAATAGAAATATACTACTACTGAAAAAGAACTATTAGCTGTTGTATTTGCCTTTGATAAATTTAGATCATACTTGTTTGGCTCTAAAATAGTGGTGCATATTGACCATGCTGCTTTGAAGTATTTGTTTGGAGAAAAAAAAAAAGATTCTAAACCTAGGCTAATGAGGTGGATCTTATTGTTGCAAGAATTTGATTTAGAAATCAAAGACAGAAAAGGATGTGAGAATGTGGTTGCAGACCACCTATTTAGGATTGAGAATGGGGATGCTAACTCATGTCCCCCTACTGTTGAGATGTTCCCTGATGAACAACTGTATCAGGTAAAAGATAGTTTGGCTTGGTTTGCTGACATAGTTAACTATCTTGTAGGAGGACATTTGCCACCTAATATGAACTCTCAACACAAGAAGAGATTTATACACAATGTTAAGTCTTACCATTGGGAGGTCCCACTTCTATACAAGGTTTGTGCTGATAGTATGATAAGGAAGTGTGTGCCTCAAGAAGAAGTGGTAAGTATCTTAAATTCATGCCATGCCTCCCCCTATGGAGGTCACTTTGGATCCACTAGAACTACATCTAAGGTACTTTAGTAAGGTTTTTATTGGCCTTCTCTTTTTAAAGACTGTTATACCTTTGTCAAATCATGTGATAGGTGCCAACGTACTGGCAATATTTCTAGACAACATGAGCTTCCAATGAGGTATCTTGGAAGTAGAGCTCTTTGGTGTCTGGGGTATTGATTTTATGGGGCCTTTTCGTATGTCTTCTGATGGCTATCTATATATTCTAGTTGCAGTAGATTATGTATCTAAGTGGGTAGAAGTCATAGCTACTAGGACCAATGATGCACGCACTATTTTAAAATTCTTGCATAAAAACATCTTCACACATTTTGGTACACCTAGAGCTATTATTAGTGATGAGGGTTCTCACTTTTGCAATAAATTGTTTGAATCCATGATGCAACAATATAATGTCAATCATAAAATTGCTACAGCTTATCATCTTCAAACTAATGGTCTTCTTGAGTTATCTAATAGGGAAATCAAGCAGGTTTTGGAAAAGACCATCAAGACCAATAGAAAGGATTGGGTCCTTAAGCTCGATGATGCATTGTGGGCCTACCGTACAACTTTCAAAACCCCAATAGGTACTTCACCGTATAGGTTGGTGTTTAGAAAGGCTTGTCACTTACCTGTAGAGCTCGAGCATAGAGCTTATTGAGTCATCAAGAAGCTGAATATGGATTTTGAGAAGGCTGGTGAGAAACGCCTCTTGGAATTCAATGAATTGGAGGAGTTTCGCGCTCAAGCCTATGAGAATGCCAAACTCTACAAGGAGCGCACTACTAGATGGCATGACAAGAAGATCACCCCACGAACCTTTCTTCCTGGACAAAGAGTCTTACTTTTCAACTCACATTTACGTTTGTTTCCAGGTAAGCTTAGGACACGATGGTCGGGACCCTTTGTCATTGGAATGGTCCCACATGGAGCCGTGGAATTGCAAAGCGATGATGGGACAATCTTCAAAGTAAATGGTCAATGTTTGAAACATTACATCGGTGATGGAGAACGCCGAATTGAGAACCTTGCTTTCATCGAATGATCCATTGGTTTAGTCTAGCTAAAAGACCTTAAACCAAGCGTTTATTGGGAGGCAACTCAATTTTACTGCTTTCTTTATTTTTCATTTTACTTTATTTTCCATAATCTTTGAGTCACTCATATGCTTTATTAATTTTCAGGATCTTGGTTCATCACAAAAAATACTCCTTACACCAAGCCTGTTTGGTGGCTTTCCACTTGCTCCCAGGCTTGTTTTTTCTTTGTTAAATGCTCTTATGCCTTGAGGACAATGCATGATTCTAAGTTTAGGGTGGGAGGTGTCACTCGTACATTTGTGTGTTTTTTTATCCTACTATGCATGTTTGTGAGTTTTTAATGATCATATGCATGTTAATGAAATTTTGAAAATTTTGGAGCTTTCAAAGTTAATGGGAATGTTTTTTTATAGTTGTGTGCTTTGATGTTAATTGCCCATGATGAGATTCGAATTTGCATGATAGATGACTTATTGTGGAAATAGAATAGCATCATCTTAAATTCATTTAAGTCCCTCTTAAAATCTCCCATATTTTTTAGTACGTAGCCACTTTAATTTAGAATCTTTAATTGAAAAAAGGAGTAAGTTGTGTCACACCCCCTCCCGAGTACCCTCTTAACCTAGGAGAAAGTGAAAGGACAGCAAACATTGACCCTCTTACGGCATCTACTGTCAACCTTATACCTTGACCAACCACCTAATAAGCAGATATATATACAATAATTGAACATCAATTATTAATCAGAGTTAAGCCATCATAATAACTTAGATTTACAATCAACCTAAGTTCACTAACTTCCGCCCCTTAATCCTCTATATGTACAACATAGGTTCAAGATCAAATATTTACAATGCACAAAATTTCAGACACTGATGGTGGGCCCATACGAGTTACTATGTAGGCTAAGCACCCCGGACTGCTCACTACCTGAAAACAGAAAATAGGGAAAAACTTGAGCTAGGTTGCCTAGTGAGTGACCTATTCAGTAAAAACCTTTCGTTAACTCATAAATGATAAGCACTTGAAAAGTGCTTTCTATTCTCTCAAATTAAGGGAGTTTATATTAGATTTCACTTGTTTGCTAGTGATTTTCAGGTGAAAACGAGGAAAATTAGAAGAAACGACTAAAAGATCAAAACCGAGCAAGAATACGGCGAAAAAGAGCTGAAAAACTCAAAAGGGCAAATTTTGGGATAGCGCCGCGGCGCTGAAACATAAACGCATCGTTATGGACGCATAGTAGCACCGCAGCGCCGAGATGGCGCTACCTCGACGCAACCTTGTTGAACGCATGACAGCGTCGCGGCGCTTGGACGACGCTGCCGCGACGCTAATGCCTGAGAACAATATTTCTGAAACGCATCATAGCGTCGCAGCGCTTGGACGGCGCTGCCGCAGCGCTAAAACTCGAGAGCAAACTTTTCTGATGCAGCCCTAGCGCCGCGGCGCCAGCTTTCCTTAAATGAAAAATTGTTATTTTTGGTAAATTTTTGGGCGGCCAAACTCTATAAATTTGGGGGTTTCCAGCAGCCCAAATCATCAAAGAAAATCAAAGAAAATCAAAGCAAAGTAAGGAAGTTACAGACCTAAAGAGGCACAAAAAGGAGAGAATTAAGTGAGAGTTCAAAGAGTGAGTTAGTTGCAAGGAAGAGGAAAAGAGTTCGAGATAGTCTTGGTGCCCTTCGAATTCCGACGTGAGAGCCAAGGAGATCGTGATGGTGCTACCTCAATCAAGAGCCTCTTTTCAGTAGAGTTTCCCTTTCTTTACACTCTTTCTTTGTTTATTTTGCTTAAACATGTTGCTTCAAGCTATGAGTGGCTAAACTCACAGTTTGGTCTTTTGCTTGAATTTGTTGGTTTAGTCTCGCTAATGGCCTAAATCTCATTCATTAGTGAACTCTTTTATGAAATGTAGCCTTGGTTGAGCATTTCTTTGTGGAATATAGTGTCAGTGATGGTTTTCTTCATGAAGTAGAGTCTCGGTGGTGAATAATAGAAATATCTAAGGCTTGTTTGCTATGTAAAAAGGAATTTTAAGGAAATCTAACAAAGAGAAATGTAGTATTTCAATCCGAGAGGAGCTAGGAAAGGCGTATAACCCTTTAAGGGTCGGGACAAGTTGTGAGTGACAATTTCATCCAATGAGCATAATGTATACAAAGTTTTTATGTCATATACCGTTGCTTGGAAACATGTTCTTATGTTTATGCTTTTCACGGGTTTTAAATGTGCTATGATGACTATTTGCTTAAAGAAAGCATGTGTTTCCATGTAAATGCATATTATGGTTTTGCATTGGAATTATTTGAAGCATGCTAGTTGTTAACCAAGGTTTATGAAAGGCATGCTATTTATTAACCTATGATTTTATGGAAAGCATTGATGATTGTTAATGAGTTTGTGAAGATTTGAAATGTTATAAACTCTTGAATTTTTATTATGCTATTTTCAAAGCATGTTGCTTTTGAATAATGTTTTTGAAAAGACTCCCAATGTTGAAGGACACGAGAAGGCATGTGGGTAGCCGGGTTATAGAAATGGTTCCCAATGCTAAAGGACTCGGAGAAGGCATGTGGGTAACCTAAGTATAGAGATAGCCCCAATGTTGAAGGACTCGAAGAAGGCATGTGGGTGGCTTAAATAACTTAAACCTTCACAATTGGATCCTCGGTGGAATGATATTCGGACTTAACCGTCTTATATTATAACTTGACTCGTACATTTGCGGTGAATACGGAATGTGCGCATCACTAAGCATGCATTGTAGAGATATAACTTATGTGGCTCACTCACTGAGAGGTAGAGACTTGTTTAGTGGTTAAGAACATGAATTTAGCCTAAGTGAAAGTTCAAAAAAATGATGGTTGTTTATTTCAACCCCATTTCCATCTTTTCTCAAACTTGCTAAACTATGCACTTCATAAATCATCCCTTTCTCTTATTTTTATTGTTTATGCATTTTAGATTATTCACATTACATGATTATTACAATATTGAACATTGTTGAGAATCATACAAAACCATTCCTTATGATAGCTCTCGAAAAGAGTTATCTCTTTCTACTAAATCATGTTAGTTCTTAGAAATTTAATGCTTTATTTAGTTTTTTTTACAAGAAAATTAGCAAAGAAAACCATCAGGACATTTCGGGTGTAATTTGGATCGAAACGAAGCATTTGGCAACAATTTAAAGCAAAAGGACAAAAATGCCCCTGAAAGCGTAGATGCGCTCTGCCAAGCGCAACGCTACGCTCAAAGGCAGTAGGCTGATCATGGCAAGAGCGCAACTACACTTCGAATTTTGACGGACAAGCCAGCACGTGCGCACCTGAGCTTAAGGCAGCGTCGCTACGCTCTCGGTGGATAATATTTGTTCAAGAAACCTTGAGCCAAGATCTCCCACGTAGTGATACTATCCGGAGGTATGGTTTCCAACCAATCCTTTGCTCGGTCCTGTAAAGAGAAAGGGAAGAGTCTTAATTTAATAGCATCGTTAGAAACACCATTCGTCTTTACTGTTCCGCATATCTCTAAGAAAGACCATAGGTGCTTATGAGGATCTTCATTTGTTCTTCCTCTAAAGGAAAGCTCTCTAGCCATTTGAATCAACCCCGGTTTTAGCTCAATTTTGTTGACATTGATGGGCACATTCACAATGCCGGGTTGATTTGTCAGTAGTGTCGGTTGAAAGTAATCTCAAATTTTCTTGGGTATCTCCTCCGCCATCTCCTCAGTAGGATTGTGTTGAACCCTTAGATTTCTTCTATATGTCCTATCAATCTCGAGATCAAGAGGGAGAAGGTTAGTATTGTCACGAGGCATAAACCGACAAAATTAGCAACCAAAATAATATACGCCTCAAAGTAAGATCTATCAATTCTTATGAATATTAAGCAATAAAAACCGTTCTTTGGATCCCGGCAACGGCGCCAAAAACTTGATGCGCACTTTCCGTGTCACCGAAGTGTATGGGTCAAGTTATAATATCAGACGGTTAAGTTTCGAATATCGTTCCACTAAGAATCCAATTGTGAAGGTTTAAGTTACTTAGCTATTCTAGAATTGAATCAATTTTATTTGAGGATTCGATTTCAAGTTATATTTTAGGAAAAACTAAGAAGAAAAGCAAGCAAAGTTGAAATACAAGAGTCAAAGAGAGTTCTAGGGTATTGAATCCTTGTTTAATTCATTATGCAACATTCTAGAGTTCATGGATTTTATTGCAATTCATATGCTTAAGTATAGAAACATAAATCCAGGTTATTCTCTATCAAAAACAACCTTTTCTCATGAAACCTAATTGATTACTAATATCTTGAAACCAATATAAGTTACATGGCATTAGGAGTAGTCTTTAGCAACTTTCATTGTTAACCTAACTATTCGCATGATAGATTAACAACAATTCATTGTTATAGATCCAATTAGACATAATTATTTCAATCATACATCTAATCTAACATTCAACCATGACCAATCAACAAGAATTAAGCACAATAACAATGAAAAGCATATTCATTACAACAAAATCATGAAGAGTCTACAATATCAACATAACTTCATAAACAATTCATCAATACCCTAAAACTAAAGAGTTTAGCCACTCATAGCTTTAGGCAATATGTTAAAAACCAATTTCAGCATGGAAAGAGTGTAAAGAAAGGATAACTCTACTGTAAGAAACTCTTGATTGAGAAGGAATTGTCAAGATGTCCTTAGTCTTCACGTCGGGAACTCGAACGGCGCCAAACTCTCTCTCAAACTCTCTTCTCTCTTCCTTGCAGTCAACTCACTATTTAAGGCTCTATATTGTGTTGTTCTCTGATACCTAGGGTTGCCGGAAACCCTCCAATCTATAGACTTGGCCGCCCAAATTTCTTTCCAAAATTGTTTATTTTTCAAAAAAGGAAAGTTGGTGCCGCTGTGCTGATCGACATAAAAGATGGCGCCGCGACACTATGCATCATTGAATCCTACCCTTGGCGCCGAGCCGCAACGCTGCACCAACACTGCTACACTTGCTTGACTGATGCTCTCGGGAAAAAAACGTTGTGGCAGCATCGAGCTGGCGATATGACGCTACTCTGTTTTTGGGAATTTTGTGATACTTTTCTCTTTTTCACTTGATTTTGGCTTGGTTTGGTTCTTTTGGCTTTCGATTCTTTTTTTCTTTATATTGACCTAAAAACTACTAACAACAAGTGAAATCTAATATAAACTCCCTTAGTTTAAGAGAATAAGAAGCACTTTTCAAGCGCTTTTCATGTGTAAGTCTAAATTACAATCACTCATGGGCCACACAATGGACTTCTTTGTGTACGTTGCCCACGACGAGGTACAGATGCTTTAAAACGTTGCTGATGATGAATTACACGTCAATATCCTGTTGGATGACGACAGGTGGAAATTCATCGTGCGCATAATACTCATGTTGATGACCGAAACTCGATGCAATGTCCTCTTATAATTCTAGTGAGTGTCCAGGAGAAGTTGGAGTCAGATCATGTAATATGGGAGGTTTTGGTCATCCTGTTGTTCTGGAATAGCTTCACCATGTTGTCACTGTCGTCTACAACGAATACGTCTTTGGTCACCAAAACTCGATGCAATTGTCTGTTTGTAATTCTAGTGAGTGTCCAGGAGAAATTGGAATCACATGTAATATGGGAGGTTCCTATTCATCCTGTTGCTCTGGAATAGTTTCACCATGTTGTCGTTGTCGTCTACAACGAATGCGTCTTCGGTTAGTGTCAGCAACATTGAGTTGTCGTATATGTTGAATGATATTTTCTACATTTATCATGTTTTGATCACACACATAAAAATATGAAATATAACTTTATTTTCTTTCCACCGCTGTTTTCAAAATTCTGATTTTAAATTACCTACCAAACACGAGACCAAATTTGTATTTGAACTGTATCATCGTCTTGCCCCACTTCAACTGGTTTTCTGCCCAACTTCCATGGCAGAACAAACAACCATATTTGTTCCATTGCTGAAGCCGGCACAGTGCACATTGTTGCAAACTTCACTGGAAAACGCATTTACTAATGCACTTCTCGAATATCCACTCTGGTTTGCGGCTTTCCAATTTGATTTCAAAGATCAAACACGCATCATCTACCGGAAAATGGCAAGAAGCTCTCCAACTTTACCACCAAATCAGAATCTCTGGAGCTCATTTGGCAGAGTCTTCGGTGCTCCCTTCGATTCTCAAAGCATGTTCGAACATTTCTTTCAAACTTGGAACCGCTATGCACGGATGTCTAATCAAACAAGGATGCGAATCTTCCACTTCCATTGTTAATTCCACTATTGACTTGTATATGAAATGGGGTGATTTGGATTCTGCACACCGTGCCTTTTATTCTCCCAACAACAAGGATTCGGTATCTTGGAATGTGATGGTTCATGGGAATTTCTCAAATGGGGGCGGCGTAATGGCAGGTTTGTGGTGGTTTAAGAAGGCTAGATTTGCCCGTTTTCAGCCCAATGTTTCTTCGTTGGTACTTGTAATTCAGGCCTTCCGTGAGCTTAAAATATACAGGCAAGGCTTTGCTGTTCATGGTTATATAATTCGCTCTGGCTTTTCTGCCATTCTTTCAGTTCAAAACTGTCTGTTGAGCTTGTATGCTGAAGTCAATATATATTTTGCCCACAAGCTGTTTGATGAAATGTCTGTTAGAAATGATGTCGTTTCGTGGAGTGTGATGACCGGAGGTTTCGTGCAAATTGGGGAAGATGAACATGGGTTGCGGATGTTTCGAAATATGGTGACAGAGGCTGGCGTTTCACCAGATGGGGTAACTGTTGTAAGTGTTCTTAAAGCTTGCACCAACTTGAGAGATATTTCACTTGGAACAATGGTACACGGGTTGGTGATTTTTAGAGGCTTGGAAGATGATTTGTTTGTTGGCAACTCTTTGATAGACATGTATTCCAAATGTTTTGATTTTCATTCTGCATTTAAAGCTTTCAAGGAGATACCTGAGAAGAATATCATCTCATGGAATTTGATGTTGTCAGCATATGTCCTCCATGAGAAGCATTTGGAAGCTGTGTCATTGCTTGGTACAATGGTCGAAGAAGGGGCTGAGAAAGATGAGGTGACCTTTGTGAATGTTCTTCAGATAGTTAAGCATTTTCTGGACTCATTACAATGCAGGTCTGTTCACGGTGTGATTATACGGCAGGGATACGAATCAAATGAATTGGTGCTGAACTCTCTAATTGATGCTTATGCAAAATGCAATCTGGTTGAGCTTGCAGGCACACTTTTTGATGGAATGAAGAAGAAAGATGTAGTTGCTTGGAGCACTATGATTGGAGGCTTTGCCCGCAATGGCAAACCCGACAAGGCGATATCGGTCTTCAAGCAAATGAATGAAGAGGTGATACCAAACAAGGTTTCGATTATGAATCTTATGGAGGCTTGTGCTGTCTCTGCAGAATTGAGACAATCGAAATGGGCTCATGGTATAGCTGTTAGAAGAGGTTTGGCTGGTGAAGTAACTGTTGGAACTGCCATTATTGACATGTATTCAAAATGTGGAGATATAGAAGCCTCCATTAGAGCCTTCAACCAAATCCCAGAAAAAAATGTTGTGTGTTGGAGTGCGATGATATCTGCCTTCGGCATCAATGGTCTCGCGCACGAAGCCTTAATATTGTTTGAGGAAATAAAACAAAATGAGACCAAGCCAAATGCTGTAACTGCTCTGTCCTTGCTATCTGCTTGTAGCCATGGAGGACTAGTGGAAGAAGGGCTCTCTTTTTTCACATCCATGTCGAAGAAACATGGAATTGAGCCTGGTTTGGAGCATTACTCATGTGTCGTCGACATGTTATCCCGAGCGGGGAAATTAAACGAAGCATTAGAGTTGATTGAGAAGATGCCTGAAGAAATGGAAGCAGGTGGTAGCATTTGGGGGACACTCTTGAGCTCTTGTAGGAGCTATGGAAACGTTGTGCTTGGCTCAGGAGCGGCCTCTCGCGTTCTCGAACTTGAACCTTTGAGCTCGGCTGGCTACATGCTCGCGTCAAACTTGTATGCTAACTCCGGGCTAATGATTCATTCTGCAAAAATGAGAAGGTTGGCAAAAGAGAGAGGAGTTAAAGTTGTTGCTGGATATAGTTTGGTGCATATTAATTCGCAGATTTGGAGATTTGTTGCTAGAGATGAGCTGAATCCAAGAGCTGATGAGATCTATTTAATGGTTGAACAATTGCACAGTGTAATGAAGATTGATTGTTTGAAACTTTTAGATGCACTTCTCAGCATCGAGTATAATGGCTAAGAGCGATTAAAACAACACAAAGTTTGAAGAAATTTGAAACGAGGTTTAAATTGTAAAATACAGAATCAAATGAACATGTATTGAATACACAGGTTATATTATTTAATAAAAAGAAATTATGAAAATCCATTCAAATTTTCTAATAGATTGATTTTGTGTAATCTAATTGTTGTTTGGAAAAATATCATTGAATCATTTTTCACTATGAACTTTCCTTTCAATCTCATCCAATTGCAGATTAAATTTTGATCGGTATTGCAATAGGGACGTGTTTTTAATTTTAACCTTCAATAGACTTCCATTTGAAAAATTGTCAATGATAATTGTTTTCATGTGCCTTCGGTTGATATAAAGTATACACAGATACGCACAGTGCGAAATTAATTACATGTTTTTAAATAGTTGAATCTTTGTTGAAATTTATGAATTTTGAAAGACTAATTCGATTTTCAATTTTATTCACTAATCAAATTTAACTTTATATCAAGTTTGGTTTTTGTTGAAAATTTTCAGCTTTTTAGAAGGTACTAGTTAAAAAACGTGCTTGGCATGCGGTTAAAATTTGTTATAATTTAAAATTCTAATATTGAGTGAAGAGGTATATATTTTATTTAATTCGAATAATGAGGATTTGACATAAATTTAGTAATGATAAAAATAGTCGCTAAAATTCTATGTATTTGCTTAAGGTTAATATACCATGAAAATAAAATAAATTAGACCGTTGAAATTCTTTGGAATGTGAGTTTTTAGGGGAACAAATATACTTTTCATTAAGTCAACATTAGATTTTAAAATAGTGAAAGAGAGAAATGAAAAAAAAAAATAAAAATTATGAATATACTAAAATACATATTATGTAATTGACATAAAAATTATAAACTAAAATTTATAAATGAATAGCATAAGAGAAATTATTTTAAATGACAAAACTGCTGAAAGTATTTACAAATAATAGCAAAATATCATAATATATTTGCGATAGATTGCGATAGACCGCGATAGACTATAGTGAAATTTTGCTATATTTATAAATATCTTGGTTCATTTTTCTATATTTGAAAACAACCTGTAGTATAATAAAAGTTTGTTTTTTTCTCATGGTCCTTTTGAATTATTGACCTATTAATGGAAAATAAATGATAGGAATGTAGAATTAGAGAATCTTCAAATAAAAATTAGATAAAATAGAGATTACCTTTCTAAGTTATTTAAGTTTCTATACTTTTAATACTAATGGTACAAAATGATATAAACTTTTACTTGTTAAAAAAACAAATTATTGTTATTTATGCAAATTTAGTCTTACTTTTTAAAATGATATTATTTATTATTCATAAGTAAATAATGAAATATTCTTAAAATTGAAAAGAAAAAAAAAATAAAAAAAGGAATGGTTTAGATATATAATCTTGTTTTGATTGAAAAAGAAAACTCCAAATAGTTTTTTACCTGCATTTCTAGATAACATATTCAAGGTTTACAAAGTGATTTAATGCAATTTTTTTTCTTTTTTTTTGCTATTCTTTTGTAGTTTTTTCTTTCCTTTTCCTTTTCATAATTATAATCTTAATATGAATTCAGTTCTCACATATTGAGGAGGGAGGAGGTATTGTTCTCGAAGTTCAAGCAATTTAGTGGTTTTATAACTTTTTTTTCACTTTTTAATTTTGTAAATGTAAATGCACACCAATGAATTTGGTTCAGTGATTTTTTTTTTTTCTATTTTACTATAAATACATACCGATTCATATGTGGTTCTCAAATAATAATATTTTTCGTACAAAAACAATATTTTTGTTTGGAACAAAGTTTGAAATTATAAAAACACATTACAAATCTGCAAATGAAAATCATATTTTAGGTTTCTCAAATAAAAAATAATATTTTAGTTTAAATTAAAATATGAAATCAAGATAATCCAGTCATCCAAAGCCAAAAAAAAAAAAAAAAAAAAAAAAAAAAGGAAAAAAAAAAAAAAAAAAAAAAAAAATTATTAAAAAATTTTGATTTTCCCTTTTACCCTGTTTTTAGTTATTGACTACAGGGTTATGATTTTAATATCACATCAAAATCATTATTTAAAAAAAAAAAAAAAAAAAAAATCTCCTACTTTTATGCAGAATTCTTAAAAAAAAAAGGAAAAAAAGGAAAAAAAGAAAAATCATCTTTTATATACAAAATCTCAAATTCACCTTAAAAGAAGGGAACAAATTAAAAAAAAAAAATACATTTTTTCTCTAAAATCTCAAATTCACATTAATAAAAGGAAAAAATATAAAAACACAATTGAATAATTAAAAAGATTCCATATCACGTGGATTTGGTTTGTTTTTATTTGATTTTTTTAATCAAAATTTTATCAAATTTAGTTTCAAGAGATATATTGGGTTTTATAAATTTAAAAAAAAAAAAAAAAAAATCATCAAATCATCCCTTTTCACGATTTTTTTTCAAATTTTGTTTAAAGAAATACATTGGCTATTAAAAAAATATCAAATTTGGTTTAAGAGATATATTGGATTTTCTAAATTAAAAAGAAAAATCATATTTATCTAAATAATCTATCAATCTAAATTTTTGTAAAATTAAATCGGGATTTCAAATCTAAACTTCCTCTATAAATAGGTTTATGGATTGTTCATTTGTTGGGAATGTAGATAATCATAATTGCATAGATATACAGAATTATAGATGTCCAACGATTGTTATATTTGTTTTGTAGGAATATTTTGCAGATATCTAAAAATATTTTGATAATTGTGTTTGATTCGTATGAATTCTATGGATAATATTTTAAATTTACATAGTGTTTCACTAATGCCCTTATGACTATTTAGTAATTTATAATTAATTTGATATAATTTAAATTTTATAATGTATTTGTTTTTATCAATTTGAATTTCGTTTTAAATTAATACCATTTATATTATTTTATATCTTATTTTTCTCAACAAAATAGTATATCATAATTTAAGATATTTTTATTAAATAAGTATTAATTTAAATTTAAATTTGAATATCTAGTTAAAAGATAATAAGAATTATGATATAAAGAATGATATATATAATTGACAGTATTTATTTTAATTATATAATGCAAGTAAAGATTAATATATATGTGTACAATTAAAAAAAGACAAAAATGTAAATTGAGGATACCTTCAACTCAAGTTTTCTAAGATATCTAAGAATCTCAGGTGTACGACAAAACAAATATGGTAATCTAGATGCTCACGTTTTTTTTTTTCTTTTTCTTTCACCATTCCAAGTCTTTTTGGCTCCTAGACATGCCTTACAATTTTTCTACATATGTTCTCTTCTTTTTTCTTGTTTTTTTTTCTTTGTTTGTTTTGTAAGTTTGTAAAACTATTTGAAATGGACATATTGATTCAAATTATATATATATATATATATATATATATATATATATATATATGTATGTATATATATATATATATATATATGTATGTATATATATATATAAATAATGATTATCAAGTATTTGACTATTATTTCAACCCATAAAATAAGTGTAACATGCGTAGCTCCAACTAATATTTGAAAAAAAAATTATGTAGAATCTCTTGTTCATTCTAGATAAGTTTCATCAAGACCAAAAGAATGGATAATTTTAATATAAGATGAAAAAGTTAGTTTTTTTTTTTTTTTTTTTTTTTTTTTTTTTTTTTTTTAAATTAAAATTCTGTTAGACATCTTGGTCAAGAAGAACAACAAAAATTATTTCAATGAATTTTTCAAATTTTTTTTTAAAATGTGTTAGTTGTGAAAGATGGATAGTTTTTAGGAATATTTTTGACAATTCTCTTAGATTGTCTAATGTAATGTTTGTCTTTTCAATTTATACTCTCGAGCAAGAGGTTTGTTTGAATCTCCCAATTCTAAAAAGAGAGAAAAAAAAAAACTATCAATTATTAAGAACAGAGAAAAAAAATTGAAAATTTGTAGTCAAATGGATTTGACCCATGAAAGGATATATAGATAATGAAGAAAAAGAGAAATGAGAAAAAAGAAAATAATTTTTTTTTCTAAGATCGGGTTATTGTTTTAAATAGTAAAATAAATGGAAATATTTTTAAATATAGTGATAGATGGTGACATTTTACTATATTTGTAAATATTTTGGTTCATTTTGCTATATTTGAAAATAACCCGTTCTTACAAACCAATCCTAGCTACCACAACAATCGAGTTTTCTGTTTTAACACAAAGTGCTAACAATTTCTATCTAAAATTAATGGTAAGGAGTTTTTGGTTTTGTTTTTAAGTTTAAGAGTATCATTGAAATTATTGAAAGTTGATGAGTATTTTTTTTTTAACAAGATAGGAATAAAAATACTTCCTATAATTTAGCCTAGATAAAAAGATAATTTTTATAATATAATATATATAAAAAAAAAATCCTAAATTTGACACCTCTATATACTACAAAATAAGATACAATATTTGTGGTAAAATCTATACTATATATATAAAATGAGTTATAAGAGGAGAATCTTTACATCTCAATTTTGCCCTTACAATTTTTCATAATTTCTATTTTGTCCTTAGTTACAACTATTTAGGTTGAGATTGTTACACGGTATTCTTCAATGTCTTCAATGTAGGGGTGTGATTTAGACCATAAATAAGAAACATCACGATCTAATAATTGGGATATGTTTGAACGAACAATGACGTCCTTTCTCTATTACAATTATTCAAGTTAAAGTGATTATTTGTTCATGTATGAGTGTGAAGTAGACCATAGATATGAAAAATCACGATCTAACAGACAGGGACATTATGACAGACAGGGACATTATTTGTCATGCTACAACATTGAAATAGTATATCTGGTGTGTTTTGGATTATAGATACAAACTATCAATATCTAAGGATGAAGACATGTTTGAACACATAATCACATGTTTTGCTTTTAAAAAATTCATAAATTCCTATTTTATATTTTGAGTAGTTAAAATTATTTAGGTAAACCAATTAAAAAACAGAAACTACTTGATATATTAATTATAATCTTTGTTGAAAAGAAAAATATAGTCTTTTCAAACTTTGTTTTTACTAAATAAACTATAAATTTCAGTTTATATATAATGATGGAAATTCAAAGAGTAAAAGTTGCGGTTTCTCAGCTATCGTAACCAACAAAAAAGTCATCTCCGTTCCTCCCTTTCTTCGCTTCATCTTTCTTCTTCTCATCACAGTCACCGAGAAACAGAAGACTCGACAGCGAGCATCGACCATGTTTCTCCCTCGAGGAGGAGGGATGGCCTCCCGTTTGCGTTTCCCAATTTCCATTTTTCTGTTACAGGCGAGCTTGTTTTCCCTTCTCTTGCTTCTAAGATGTTATTTTGGCTCTTGCATTAGACTTCATGTTAGTGGGTTACGTTTAAAGTGATTAAATCTTTCAAATTCTATCTTCCGCTATATTCTAATGGGTTCCAATCAATATTCGTATGCTTATTTCCGAATTGTACTTCAGTGATCTCTTACCTTACTTGTTAGCTGATCATTTCGCCAAAATTACCAGTGGATAAAGTAAACTCGACTTGGAAGTCAAAATAGATTATATGGAAGTGTTTGTCTATGGGGGAATCAGAGGCCATGTGTGCTTTATGATGTTTGAAATAATTGATTTCGTTCTTTCTCTCTGTTATGGTGCATATTATTTGGTGATGCTTCAGCTTGTTGGTGTGTATATATGCGCCTGTTTTTCAAGTCGTTAAAGTGGATATAATTCTTTTGTTGGTGAAGATGATCGTCCTTGTATTTATGCTGATAGAAGGGGAGGCTGATTTATCTGTCCCTGTGCGTTCCGGTTCTACTTCCAGGTAAGGTCATCATAATCAGGCCACCGACTATATTACAAGTCAATAGGGTACCCGCGTACAAGTCATTTCTGTTTTATTTTGTAAATTAACCTTTATGCTCTTTTTAGTTTTTGAGATCCATGGTGCTAAGGTTTAGTTGATGTCTATTGTTGAAACTAATTTCCTAACGACAGAGTTGGTATGGGATGAATTTGACTTTATGTATTGGCAATTGTTTCTATCAGGGAGAGACATTCAACAGAGTACTGTGCTATGTATGATATATGTGGAGCACGAAGTGATGGGAAGGTTCTGAACTGCCCTTATGGTTCGCCGTCCGTGAAGGTCTTTATCTTTTAGCTTATTTTAGGATATCACAACTCTTCTTAAATGACCCCTGTGTACTATGCTTTGCAGCCTGATGAGCTGTTCTCAGCAAAAATTCAAAGCTTGTGTCCCACAATAAGTGGAAATGTTTGTTGTACTAAGGCTCAATTTGAGACATTACGGTCACAGGTTCAACAAGTAGGGCTCATCTCCCATATTTGAAATTTGATGATACATTACTGCCTTTAATTATCAATTCTTAATGAGATTGAGATACAAAACTGCATGGATGGATGAAAACGGTGTGGTGGAGTGGAGTTGATTATTTTTTAGCGAAGGAATTTTTTGGCATGGTCATCTCCTGTTCCTTGATAGTTTAGGAGCATGAGGCATATATATGAATATGATACTATCTTCAGGCTTTTCTTAATGTGGCTGTCTGTCTCTTAGAATGAACTGTTTCTTGTCATGTTGTAAGAGGTTATGTGCAAAATTCTAGCTGCTTTATAGCTTGTAGATGCTTGCCACCTGATTTAGAATGGGTTTACTACGTGTGTGGCTTCTGTTTTTGTTTATTTCTATGTTCCATAAATACCATTGTTTTCATTAACTGCAGGCTATTCCACTTTTTGTGGGCTGTCCAGCATGCTTGAGGAATTTCTTAAATCTTTTTTGTGAGCTTTCCTGCTCTCCAAGGCAGAGTTTATTTATTAATGTGACGTCCATTGCAGAGGTAAAGCATGCTGGTTAGCTTTACTGTAGTATTTTCTAGCAATTATTCAATAGGATCATTACACTGACGGGACAATATAATTCTGAAAAAGAGCATCGATGAATGAATATTTTCCATGGCTAGATGGGTGGTTTCACCTTTATACTAGTGTGTTATCATTATGAAAACTCAAAAGTCAGTCATAAACCATCAAACTTTCTCTTATACATCATGAATTGAGATATGCTAGCTGCCTTCCTTTGAATTATTATGCAATTAGTAACTAGGGAATGAACTGTCTTCACAAATGATGACTATGCATAGGTTGGTGGAAGTATGACTGTAGATGGCATTGATTACTACGTAACCGAGAAGTTTGGAAAAGGTCTTTACGATTCCTGCAAGGATGTTAAATTTGGTACAATGAATACACGGGCCATAGATTTTGTTGGTGGTGGTGCTAAAAGTTTTGAAGGTAATATTTCTTGTTTTGAGATCATCATCATAAACTGCGTGCTTTATATGTTGATGCGTCTGTTATCCATATAACAAATTGCTCACCTACATTTCTTTTGCATTGTTTGATATTATTTTATCCTTTTAAAAGGGAAATCATTTCATGAATGAAATGGGGAGAACAAAAACTCCCAAAAGCACAAAGAGGTGCATTAAAATAAAACTTTCCAATTGGAAATTAAAAAAGTAAGACTAATCATCAAAAAGACGGAAACTTGGGCACCAGTAAAGAGCATGAAATACAAGTAAATCCAACAAACCATCAAAATTTGATGAAGAGTCCTTGAAAATTCTCCTATTGCTTTCACATCAAAGTGTCCAGAAAAAAAAGTATGTTGAAGGCCAGCCACAACATTTTCTTCAACACCACGGAAAGGATGGGCCACAAAGATGGAAGCAAGAACATGATCTCTTTTACTGGGCACAGTCATTGACCACCCAAAAGCATCCAACATTTTGAACCAACAATGAGAAGCAAAAGAGCAATGGGCAAACAGATGGCACGGATGTTCCTCACTAGAAAGACACATCACATACCAAGAGGGCAAGAGGCAAATATAAGGCATTCTCCTTTGTAGGCGATCGGTGGTGTTGATATTTTCATGACGACTTTCTCATAAGAAGATTTTAATTTTCTTTGGATAAGGATCCCTCCAATTCATCAAATAAAGGTTATGAAGAGATGTGTCTTTAGCATGTATTAAACCCTCCATAAATAAACAAACTGTGACAGATTTTGTAGGATCCAGAGGCCATATCCATGAATCATCAATATTCCTTAGATTAACCAAGGAGAGAAAATGAGGGAGACTGGCCCATTCAGCAACTTCATTGTCATTAAGATTTCAATGAAGACTCAAGTTCCAAAATGAGTCGTAACTCCTGCAGCAGTTTGATACTGTTAATTTACTTTATCAATTTATTTTTTTTACTATAAACCAAGCTTTATTGATTGAATTGAGAAATAACAGACCGGAGAAAAACTACAACTTTAAGGGGGTGTATGGGCTCCAACTTAGAGTGGCTGAGCCCACTCAACGTTTGGGGCTTGTATTAAAATAATTGAGAATAAAGGTTACTTTAACCCCCGTTTTACTACAATAAAACTATTAATAACTTAGTGGTTAAAATAACCAACTCTCACTCCCTTTAATGTTTCCAATAACTCCACCCACAGGCAACCAACTCTGACACTACCTTGGCGATCAACTTCGACAGCCACCTCCGACGACCACCTCTAGTGGCCAACTTCAGTGGAGACCACCTCCGATGACCATTATTGGCGACGAACACCTCTGGCGGCTAGCTCCGACGGCCAACTTCGACGATCACCTCCAACAACCCCCAACTCTGGCAGCCAACTCCAACGACGACACCTCCAACCTCTGATTTCGACGATCGATCACCTCCAGCGACTAGCTCCGATGACTCCATTTGCCAGCCAACTTTGACAATCACCTTTGACGACTAGTTCATAGTGTTTTTTCTAGGACACAGTTCATAGTGTTAAATAGTCTTCTTTTATAGTAATTTGACATTAATAGAAATATTTTGAGTATGGAAAATCAAACAAACTTGTGTATAGCTGACAATGCTGGTTGGAACTCCCCACAGCTTCATAACGTGTTTGAAGATTAGTTGAGTTGTCAATTCAGTGGAACCTTGTTTAGGGGTTGGTATGAAGGTGGTATACTTTGAAAACCGGTCAATGATAACCAAATGCTCTCATGCTCGCCCAACTTCGGGAGATGGGTAATGAAATCCATGGATACGCTTTCCCATGGTCTGGTTGGAACCGGCAGTGGTTCGAGAAGTCCAACAATTTTCGCTTTCTCAACCTTATCTTGCTGATACATGAGACAAGTCTTGGTATACTGCATAACGTCGTCTCGCATATTGGGCCAGAAGTAGCCCCTTTTCAACAATGCATAAGTTCTTTGCCATTCGGGATGGCTTGCCCATAAAGTATTGTGGCACTCGTGTAACAACTTCTTTCTTAGGTCTCCTGCTTTGGGAACATATAATCGATTCCTTTTTGTCAACAACAAGTCTCTTTCAACCCAAAACTATTGACTCTTGCCGACTTTAGCTAATGCAACGACAACTTGGGCAGAAGGGTCTTTTTGAAGAAATTCCTTGATGATGTCGTGCATTGAACCATCCACCTTGCTTGAGTGAATGTGGGCTAATATGCATAGGGCCGCATGCTCACCCTTTCGACTCAGGGCGTTGGTAGCTTGATTACTCTTTCCTTGTGCTCAAACTTGAAGTTAAATTCGACCAAGAATTCTTGCCATCGCGCCTGCTTTGAAGTCAACTTTGGCTGGCTGAAGAAATGGCAGATGATATTATTATCGGTCTTAACTACAAAACACAACCCCAAAAAATCTTGCCTCCAGATCCTTAGGCAATGGACTACAACAAGCATTTCTTTCTTAGAGACAGTATATCTTCTCTCTGCATTGTTGAGCTTTCGACTTCCGTAAGCTATGGGGTGACCTTCTTGGGGGAGGATGCCCCTGAGGGCATAATCTGAAGCATCTGTCTCAACCTCAAACGGTTTCATCACATTGACCAGTTCGAGGACAGGACCCCTCGTCATGGTTGCTTTTAGCTCTTCAAAGGCTGATTGGCATTTGGTTGACCACCGCCAAATTGTGTCTTTCTTCAATAACTCAGTTGGGGGAGCAACTCTTTTAGAAAATCCTTCAACAAATTGGCTATAATAATTGGCCAATCCTTAGAAGGAGTGTAGTTCAGTCACAGAAGTGGGGGCTCTCCACTCCTGGATGGCTTTTAACTTATCACTATCCATCCCAATCTTTCCATACTCGATCATGTGTCCCACGAAGTTAATGCGCTTCTGGGCGAAATCACATTTCTCTTTCTTTACATACAGTTGATTCTGCCGCAATTTATCGAAGACTAGTCTGAGGTGGACCTTGTGTTCTTCCAAAGTAGGGCTATATACGAAAATGTCATCGAGATAGACCACCACAAACTAATCAAGGTATTCATGAAATACTTGGTTCATCAGAGTTCAAAACGTGACAGGGGCGTTTTTAAGGCCAAAGGTCATTATGAGGAATTCGAAGGCCCTATATCTAGTCATACATTGGTCTTAGGCTCGCCCCCTTGGGTGATGTGGACATGATAATAACTTGATCGGAGATGGAGCTTTATGAAATATCGGGCTCCATTTAGCTGGTCAAACAAATCAGATATGATCGGCAAGGGGTACTTGTTACGAATCGTAACTTTGTTCAAAGCCCTATAATCAATACACAATCGTAATGTCCCGTCTTTCTTCTTATGGAATAGGACCGGAGCCCCATAGGGAGCTTTCGCAGGACAAATAAATCTCGCACTTAACAATTCATCCAACTGCTGCCTGAGTTCAGCTAGCTCAGGAGGAGCCATTTTGTAAGCATTTTTCGCAGGAGGTTTTGCTCCTGGGATAAGTTCAATCTCATGATCAATCCCTTGTCGTGGGGGTAAAAACTGCGACATAATGTCAGCATATTTGTTCATAACTTCCTGGATCTCCAAAGGGATGAATTCTGTCTTGACGAGGGTGAACTCATCAACAATCCGGATAGCCATAAAAGTGGGCTCTTCCCGGCTAAGCCCTTTCTTTAGCTGAAGGGCGGAAATCATCAACACTTCGCTAGGTTGCTTTATATAAGACTACCATGGGATTGTTGCTTGTGACTATTAGGCATTTGGCTAAGGGCATGGGGATGACTTTATGTTCCAAGAACTCCATTCCAAGCACAACGTCGAAGTCATCCATGTGCATGACAACTAAATCAACACTTCAAGTCCACTCAGCCAATTTCAAGGGTACTCTTTTGGATACTCCGACAATTGGTAAGGCCTCAGAATTGACTGCTTTCATCTTACTTGTATCTCTTTCAATTTTCAACTCCAGGCGACGAGCCTCTTGTTTGGAAATGAAGTTATGTGTTGCACCAGAGTCTACCATGGTGCCTTTAGCAGGTCTGGAGTTAATGATTGTGTCGGCAAACATAAGCCCCTTTTCTATAGCATACTTATGGCAGGAGGCTTTCTTTTGAATAGCTGACAAGAACTTCAATGCCCCCATTTGAGGAGTTTCTCCATCCTCTTCCTTCTCAACTTCAGTTTTTGCCTCTGATTCATTGCAACTTTGTACTGAGACTTGTAAGGCCATCAGGGCACCCCGGTGTGGACATTCTGCTACTCGATGGGGGCCCTTGCACAGAAAGCAAGAAATGGGCCTTGATTTATTCGGGTTTGACTGGTAGGACCTCGGAGGGGCCTGCGCTCGAGGACCGCAGTTTCTTGTCAGTTCCGAAATTCTTTGGGGGATTGGGTTTAAAGGCTCTGTATCCAAAATTCGGTTGTGTAACATTCTTCTTTTGCGGGGCTTGTTCGCAGTTGTAGTCTAATAATCTCTCTACAACAGTCAGGGCAGAGGCAAGGTCTTGGATTTTCTGTTCGTATAATTTAGTCTTGACCCATGGCTTTAATCCTTCGACAAAGCAAAATATCTTATCCTTCTCGGACATATCCCGAATGTCTAACATAACAGCTGAGAATTGTTTCACGTAGTCTGGAATGGTTCTTGTGTGTTTGAGTTCCCATAACTTCCTCCTTGCAATGAACTCAACATTCTTGAGGAAGAACTGAGCCAACCATCTAATCGGGTTTGAATAAATTGCACTTCGTCAGGCACTTCCCTTAGATAAAGCCACTGTTCCTCAATCTCAGTGAGCGACTTGTTTAATTGCTTCGTAGCCGCCATGATAGTGGTATTTTCTAGCCAAGGAGCTAATTAAGCACTGATACCACTTGTCACAATCGCAAACTTTTGAATACGGGATAGCGATTGTGCGACACTTGCTCTAATCCGGCGAACAAGTCAGTCGTACAAGGACTAAAGGTCACGGACAATCTCGTAGAATGATGTAGCCTCTACTTGCGTTTTGAGAGAAAATGGTTTTATAAAACGTTGGAGTGGAAAAACATTGAAAATATCATTAAAGAAAGCATTGAAGACTGATAGTTGCAAGAAAGCTTTGATTGTAAAGAGTACAATAATACTTGGTCGGTGAGTCAACTAGTGGTTTCCCCTATAATATATTCTAAGCAAAAACTATTCTGGTAGACTTGCATATCAAAAGTGGTGAAATGTCACTTGAAGGAAAAACAACATAGAAATGAAAACAACTTGCTAAGTTATTTATAAGACATAAATATAAGGTGGTTGAGGATGGTTTGGGCATGCGGCCATTGACAAACACTCTCTGGACAAGCATGCTCAAGACACTGCACTTGCACGTGCCTGCCTTTTTTCCATAAAAGTTCGGAGCGCAGTTGCACTCTCACCATATTTGCACTCTGAGCTGGCCTAGGGGCATTTTTGTAATTTCTACGTCCTTGAGCTCTGGGTGCCCAATTTCACTTCCGATAACTCCAAATAAACCCTGAACGGCCTGCAACACTTCGAGGTGCATGATTTGCTCGAATTCCTACGAAAATAGGCATTTAATCATATAAAACATAATAAGCAAAGAGAATTAGGGACATAAAAATAGCTCTTTTCAAGAGCTATCAAAACGCCAAATCCATTTAACCAATAGAGCTAAATTTTTTTTTTTGAAAAGGAAACAGTCTCTTTCATTGATAGAATGAATTGAGACGAATCTCAATCTCAATGATACAATGTAGAATACTAGTACATAGTAGATATTAAGTAGTAAAAGTAAATAGTGGATGGTGAATAGTAAATAGTAAATAGTAAATAGTAAATAAGGATTAGTGAATGCACCAGGACATCTCAACTAGGTTGACACTTCCCTAGCACTCTCATCATATCCTACAAACCGAGGAAACATTTAAAGAGTACACTAAAACCGCGGATAAGATTCCCCAATACAAAAGATGGAACCTGAAAGGAGTGAAAATAGAGCTATTTAGAAGGCTGAAGGAATGCTCTCCAATTGAGATTCAAGGCTTGAATTGTGTTGTCTTCAAAAACACGATTAAAAATGCACCAGGAGGAGGCGTTTATTTTTGCAATCTCGAATCTATCCACCCATGACGTGGCTTTGTTGTGGAAAACCCGTTGATTTCTTTCAAACCAAATTTCTGACAACGTAGCTTTTATAGCATTCGTCCAAAGCAGTCTTGGCTTCTTTTTTAGGGCTGGCCCAATTAAAATTTGCAATATATTATCCTTGAAATTATCCCTGAATACCCAGGCCAAGTTGAAAAGAAGAAATAGTTGCTGCCAGCACTTCTCAGCAAAGGTGCAAGTGAAAAAAAGATGCTGCAAGTCCTCAGAATCAGATAAACAAAGGTGGCAAATATTGGGAGAAAGACAATGTGAATGTAGTTTCTTTTGAAGGATTGAAGCACAATTCAGATTTCCAAAGAGCATGATCCAGATTGTGATATTAACTCTTCGGGGACAATTTGATTTCCATAATGCCTTGACTAAAAGCTTGTCTAATGGTGTGGCCGAAGATAGGTGTTTGGTGAGTGATTTCACAGTGAAGTGGCCATTTGGTTCTAATGACCAAACTTTTCTGTCCCTGGAGAGGGATAATCTTCTTTCATGGAGAATGCCCAAAAGAAATTGAAAGTGATCGGCTTCGTTATCCTTTAATAGTTTTCGAAAGGATATGTTCCAAGAATTGATAGAGGAATCCCAATGAACTGCAACTGAGCCATTAGGAAGGGTTGCTATCTGGAATAGCCTCGGAAAACTAATAGAAAAAGGGCCAGAATCTGTCCATGTATCCAACCAAAAAGCAATTCTATTTCCATCACCCAGTTTGAAGTATGCTAAACTTTCTACCTTTAGCCACAATCGTGAAATACTAATCCAAGGACTTCTAAGGCTCACTCGCTCCTTTCCAACCGTATGCCACTTGTAAGAATTGCAACCATGAATGCTTACGATTACTTGCTTCCAGAGTGGAGAGTCTTCTAACATGAAACGCCAACCCCACTTTGCTAGAAGAGCATGGTTTTTGATTTGAATGCTTCCAAAACCGAGGCCCCCATCATCAAGATCTTTAATAGTGTTTTCCCAATTAACGAGATGATTAATTTTACCACCTTTGTGCCCTTCCCAAAAGAAATTTCTGATGATTCTTTCTAAAGTGGCAGCCACCTTCTTAGGCATTAAGAAAAGGGACATATAGTAATTTGGGTAATTGGATAAACTGATTTACATAGTGTAGCCCTTCCTCCCCTTGATAAGTTGTACCTCTTCCATTTATCTAACTTGCTATGGACTTTGTCCAGCACCGGTTGCCAAATTCTGCTTTCTTGGGGTGCCCGCCCAAGGGTAAGCCAAGATACATGATGGGTAAGGCCTCTGCTTTGCAACCTAACAAGCTGGCAGCCGAGAGAACTTTCCTTTCTTCGATATTAATGCCGCATAAGGCCGATTTTTCCCAGTTAATCTTCTGGCCCGAGCACCATTCATAGAATTGGATAATATTTTTGAGGGAATTCAAAGCTTCATCATCAAATTTGCAAAAGATTAAGGTATCATCAGCAAATTGCAGCAAAGGAACATGGATTTTATCTTTTCCCACTATGAAACCTTCAAATTTCTTTTTGTCATGCAGTCTATCAAGTAAGCTGGTCAGAACTTCACTAATGAGTAGAAAAAGAAAGGGTGAGAGAGGATCACCTTGTCTAATTCTCCTTGATGCCAAGATTCTTCCTCTAGGACGACCATTAATGAAAACCGAGTATTTGGGTTTTGTGATACAGCCCATTATCCATGTGATCCATTTTTGGTTAAAATTCTTACCTCTAAGAACTTTTTCCAAAAATTGCCAATCCACCCGGTCAAAGGCCTTCTCCATGTCTAGTTTTAGAATCCACCCCTTTTTCTTCTTGGCACAATATTCTTCCACAACTTCATTGGCAATGAGAGCGGGATCCATAATTTGTCTTTCTCCTATGAAGGCACTTTGACTAGGAGCTATGATTCTTGGCATGACTTGCTTTAGCCTCTCGGCCAAAACTTTAGCAATTAGCTTGTAAAGCAGCGTTGTAAGGCTGATTGGACGAAAATCTTTAATTCTCACAGCATCTTCCTTTTTCCTTATCAAACAAATGGAGTTTTCTTTATACATGAATTCAACTTCCCATTTTCAAAGAATTCATTGAAGAGACTTAAGAAGTTGTCTTTAAAGTGCGCCCAAAACTTGAGGAAAAATTCTGCTGTAAAACCATCTGGACCAGGAGCTTTGTTTTTCCCCAACTTCGATAAGGCTTTATAAATCTCCTCTTGAGTGAAGCTCATTATAAGTCTACTGTTTTGGGCCTCCGAAACCATGACCCATTCAATGTTGGCTGGGAATGAACCTGCAAACTGATTCTTAGAGTAGAGAGACATATAAAAATTTAAGATAATAGATTCAATTTCTCGGAAAGAGTTTGTCGACTTATCTTGTTCATCAGTGAGTTCGGAGATTAAGTTACGTCTCTTTTTTGCAGCAAGAAACCGATGAAAAAATTTCGTATCCTCATCTCCCAATTTCAGCCAATTAAGCTTGCTTTTTTGAATTAAATTCCTCTCTTCGATTTTGAACAAGGAAAGTAATTCAGCTTTCAAAGTTGATCTCAAATCCATCTCTTCTAAAGAAAGATGAACATTTTCAATCCGAATATCTTCCTTATCTAACTCTTCCAAAAGGGCTTTTTCTTTTTTTTTTGTGGTTCTTATCATTTTCTGCCTGCCAATTTTTTAGTACCAGCTTTAGGTTCCTTAGTCTAGAGGTTATCACAAAGCCGGCCCATCCTTGATCATTGAAGTTGATTAGTGACCTTTCAATTATCTGACAACACCTTTTATCGGTAAGCCAACTGTTGCAAAACCGAAAAGGGGAGGGACCCCATTCAAAAGAACCAGCTTCCAAAAGAATCGGAAAATGATCTGAAAGGACTCTTGATTGTCTTGAAGCTCTAGAATTTTCAAAGGCTTCATCTCATTCATTGGAGATTAAAAATCTATCAATTAATGATCTAGAGATTGTGCCGCCTTCTCTTGACCAAGTAAACTTGCCGTTTGAAAGGGGAACTTCAATCAATTTTGAATCATCTATGAACTTACTGAATTTCTTCATTCCTTTTGTGAGTCTTCCCAATGGAAATCTCTCTTGAATTCTTCTAGTCATGTTAAAATCTCCTCCAATGCACCAGGGGCCTAAACAAAATCCGCAAAGTGAAGCTAATTCAGGCCAAATTCTATTTCTTTCTTTGTAGTCGGTAGGACCATACACGTTTGTCACCCAACAGCTTTTTTTACAAATTGTTGTGCATTTGATTGACAGAGTAAAGCCCCCATTTAAAGTTTCTATGACTGATAACTTGCTCTTGTCCCACATGATAAGCAAACCTTCAGATCTTCCATAAGCTTCAACAAAGGGCCATCCCACGTCCTTTGAGCTCCATAGCATTTTAATAAATTTAGAATCAAAAGAGTCCCTTTTTGTCTCTTGAATTAAGACTATTTCTGGGTTCAAGGACAGTAGTAGTCTTTTTAGTGTCATTTGTTTTGATTGATCTCCAAGCCCTATAGTGTTCCACGAAAGTATTTTCATTATGGACCTTTGACAGGTTTGAGAGAAATGACCCTTCTGCCTCTATCTGCTTCTAACTAATAGTAATGTCACAAGCTTCCATGATTGATAACAAACTCTGAGGCACTGCTTGATTGTTGAGGGAAGAGAACCACGATGCATCAACCTTATTTTTTAGCTGTGGAGAATCTGACTGGAATAGCTTTGCTATATCCTTTCCATAAGAGCCACGAATTGCTGAGCTTGCTTGAAGCTCCTCCGTGTCACAATGCTCAAGCTCGTCGCTACTTGCACTAACTATGGATTCCACATCCGCGTCGGACTGTTCTGATTTTGTTCTTATGTCGTCTTGGTTCAGAGTGCCTCGCAAGAAGGAAACATTTGAACCTTGGATATTGATAAGGGACTGATTGAAATTAAAGGATGAAGAATGAGAGCGTACTGACCTGATGGGATGAGTGTCTGGAGCAAGGAGGGATGCACAATTATCCTCAAGTAGGTCTGCATTAGTAAAGGCCGACCATTGATGAAGAAAGGAGTTCTTTCGTCTGACATAAAATTTTTTGAACAGCTGGAAGACGTGGGGTCTCCTCTCTAATGCTAATGGCGTGGCTTTTCGAGGAGAATTCGGGGAGTTAGCCTTCATTCCTTGGGAGCAGAGTGGCTGGTGAATTTCATCAGTAATTAATTGATCGGAGTACCAAAAGCCTGGGGTGTCGTGGGCCTGGATTGCTGACCTTTCAGTGTCGATTGGAGATTCTGAGGAAGGTGGACTGAAGGAGCCAAAGCTGTCGGCAATAAATACTTTGGGGGGGATGCAACATCATTCAAAGGAAGGTCAGGGGACTTTAATTTGCTGTGATCATTAAATGCAGGAGAATTTGGAACGGTTCCGCTTTGATTGTCTGGAGGAAAACAATGTTGGCCGTCAACTTTCTCTTCCCTATTAACTGCCACCTTTTCGACTTCCTTTCTGACCACCGAAGAGTCGACCGCAAAATCCTTTTCATCCTTTTGTATGCTGACGTGGGGTGACGTGCTCTTAGTGTGAAAGGGACTCTCCGCCTTCTTGGACTCAGACACAGTGGTTTTGACGAAATCAGCCACTACCGGCGACTTCTCCGACGATAGGAAGGTGATTCGACCCCTTCTGTTGTAGCCGGAAAAAATGGAAGTAACTCCTTCATCCTCGGCTACCTTGTTCAATCTGGACTGATCAATGGAATTGTTAAAAGCTTTATAAAATAAATCTTCGTGTACAATAGCAGGGGCTTCCACAACTTCGATATCCCCAAAACTTAACAAAACTGATCCTCTCCTTTCATTTTTTATTTCAATTGATGCAGGCATGAATCCGCAAAGATTCCTTTTGACTTTAATCTTGGCTTCAGATACGTTCAAGAGATTAAGTGTTTCTAGAGCTATATCATCCAATCCTCCAAAGTGGGAGCTGATTGCTTCAAAGGTTGCTTTGCTCCAATATTCCAACGGTAGATTTTGGATTTTTAACCATCCTCCATATCCTTTGATACATGTTGGCCTACTATGCTGGTCTGAATTCCATTTTTCGAATAATAGATGAAATTTACAAAAGTCGAGCCATTTCCCGGGCGATTCAATCAATTCTCCTAGGTTACCTTGTGAGACTTTTATCAGGGCCTTGTCAGCAAACATTGGGTTGATGCTGACTTTGATTTGGTAAAGTTCTTCCAAAAAACTAGCAATGTCATTCCATTTGTTGAAAGCAAATAATCTTGTCACAACCCATAAATTGTTAAAGTCCACTTTGAGCACTTCTTTTTCCTTTCTAATCCAGCTTTGAAGCTTGCTTCGCTTTTCGGGTATGAGGGTAGGAAAGTTTAAACGCTTAAGTGATGAGTCCGTCTTGCTCTGATTTGAATTAGCCAATTCTGGGGGAACATGCTGCCTTCTGCCTTTAGCAAGAATATCTGCATAACTAGGTTGTGGCACGATTGTGAAGGACGAGTGGCTTTGATTTCCACTAGGATCCTCTTTCATGACTTCAGAACCTCTAATCCGGTTTATGAATCTATTAATCATACCCAGAAACTCTTCCCAACCATGTTGCGCTGTCCCTTCAGGGACATGGATGAAGAAACGGCCACCGGTAGGAGGCCAAACCGCACATCTTAGGTTCCAACCCCCGTTGAATTTTAGTTTTGATAATCTTAAAATTCCTGAATCGTCATGTAATTCTCTTAAGAAAAAACGAACACTAGAACCATTGAGAAGATCTGATATTTGTTTTACCATCCAAAGCATGTGCGACTCCGAAAGGCAAATTACTTTTTGTGCGTCCACATCTTCGATAGTGAAAAGCCCGTGTTCGAACCACACACAGAAGAAGAATCCATTGATCTTGCAGCTTACTAATTCCATGTCAGAGTTCCAAGGAGGAAGATGGACGAAGGTGTCACCGGTGAAGTAGGGAGGATGGAGGAGGGAGGAGAGAGAGAGAGAGAGGAGAGAGAGAACTTACCTTCCCAAATGCACCAATAGAGCTAAATTACAATAACGGAAATTACCAACACCAAATATTTTGAGTTGCTTCCTGGGATTGGGCCACTCAAAAGCACCTTTAAATTCTTAAATTCTCCTTAATGTTGCTATGAACAGCCCTGGTGAATCCAAGTTAATGTAGCATACCTGTCCAGCATGTAAAACTTAGTCCACTGTGGAAGATGTCATACTGATGATCTCCCAAGCTGTCAAGCTCGTGGAGCTGACATGTTCACATTGGCAATACTAAGATTTATATTTGAAGAGTTAAAGACCAAGATGAGATAACTACATCTCTAACCCCATATTGAGGAGTGTTGATGATCGGCTTGTCCCATCTATTTGAGTGCAGGTGACATCTTACAGATTTCTCAGTGTTTTTCCTTCTTCATTGTTTAGTATGCATTATATTTTCTCGGATTCTTTTAGCCTTTTGTCCATTGTAGCAAAGACGGATTACTCATGTCATGTTATTGTTGTCTAATATAGGATTAATGTTAGCCTTGGTTAATTATCTCTATGTATAAAATGTGATGTTACTGTTATTAGTGAGTGTTATGTTTCTAATGTAAGGCAATCAGGAAAGATAATATTCCAAGTTTCCAACTGTAATATGCTGGTTGTCAAACTTAAATATTTGTATCATGCTGTCTACCAATAGGCTGCCCAAATCACCCATACATTTTATCCATGCTGGAGGGGTAGGAGAAAGACCACTGATGGTTGGTTGAGGAAGGATGGGAATGTAATTCTAATTATGTTAGTATAAGATTGAGTTGGGATCAGTTGGAATTGGTCTAGACGATTAGGACACAAAAGTGGTGGGAAGAAACAGAGAAGGAACGGGAATTAGAGACGTTTAAATCTGGTGTTGAGAAGGCTTATAGGCTTTTGGATATCCTGTAAGATAGTACACAATAGCTATGATCAGTATCATGTTCAATATCCATAGGCTCGTAATCAATTTCGAGTGAATAGATTTCTGCTGCTTATTTTTCTGATGCAGTTTCATGTAGAATATTTTTCTTTGTTTCTGCTTGGTAATGAAGTCTTGAACTCTTATTAATATTTTCTATGCATTTTTTTGTCAGAACTTTTTGCATTTCTTGGTCAGAAAGTAGCCCTCGGTTTTCCTGGATCACCTTATGCCATAAATTTTAAGGTGAACCCTTCAGCGTCATCTCAAATGGAGCTTATGAATGTGTCTGTTTATTCATGTGGTGACACTTCACTGGGCTGCTCCTGTGGTGATTGCCCTTCGTCTCCCGTGTGCGCTAGCTTAGAACCTCCTTCTCCACCAAAAAGCTATGCCTGCACCATCAAGATTTGGTCTCTTAAGGTTGGATTCAAGTTTTGATATCCTACCTTATTACTTTATGTTCACAGCTCCATTAATTCATTGGACAATGAACTCGAATACTGCATTAAAAACTATTGCAGCTTTTGGAACTTTAGAGTATGAACAGCAAGTGTGTCATTTGAATTATTTCTTTTAGGAGCTGTTTGGATTGAGGGAATTGAAATGGGTGGTACAAGTTTTGAAGCTTTAGCATGGGAATAAGCTATTCCCATGCATTCTTTATACCCATGAAGGATACCCATCCAAAAGTGTGGGTTTTCTTAATGCCCATACTCTTCTCTTTTAATACACGAGTTTATTCTTTTATTTTATATATTAGTAAAATTAATTAAAATATGAAATTAAGTTTATAATTTAGAAAATTATAATAAATTAATTAATTAATCATATATATATATATATATATACACACACACACTTATTTTTTCAATAAATCGTAAATAATCTTGCATTAATACTATCAATTCATTAATAAATTATATATGTAGCTAATTAATTATCATTATGATTGATATTTTATGAGATTATTTTGTAATAATCACAATTATTTTATTATTGATTAATTATAGGGAAATTATTTTAAATGACAAAACTGCTAAAATACTTACAAATAATAGCAAAATATCACAGTCTATTTGCGATAGATCGCGATAGACTACTATCTGTGTCTATCACGACACAGATAGAAGTCTATCTCAGTTTGTCGTTGTTTGTCGCAGATAGATAGTGAAATTTTGCTATATTTGTAAATATTTTGGTTCATTTTCTTATATTTGAAAACAACCCTTAACTATAATAATTAAGTTTTAATCACAAAATGTTATATTTGTTTTTTCAAACTAATTTTGATTGTTTATTGATCAATACATCATAATTATATAAATTCATCAAATTGGTACATCAAATTGTGTAATCAAGTAACTTTAATATAAATTACTCATTTTACAAATACTTGTAATTAGTATTTTAATTAATATTATTATTTGATTGTTAAATAATTAATTTTGCTTAAAACTTTGGATTGAATTTATTGTTCATCAATTAATCTATTAAAATTTTATAAAAGTGTCCATGATTAATTTTATAAATTAAATACAAAGAGAATTTGTTCTAATAAAATTCTGATAATATTCCCATGCATAATCAAACATAGTCATGCTTGATTCCTAGCAATCTTATTCCCAAGAGTTATTTCCAGGCATCCTTAATTCCTGGGCATCCATAAGAACTTAAACCAAACGCCCCCTTAGTGTACTAACTTCTAGCATATTGATATGAATTTCATTATCACATTAATTCGTGCAGATCAGTTGCATTGACTTCTCAATCACTATACTTTATGTCATATTTATTTCCACATTCCTTGGATGGGCTTTGTTTCATCCTACAAGAGAGAGTAGGAGATTTTCAGCTAGGGAAGAACCCTTATTAAACATTGGAGACAATGGTGAGATCAAGTCTGTTAACTTGGAAGAGAATGAGAATGGTGCAACAAAGGTAGGTTTCACTGTCATATTTAGTTTTTGTTCTTTTATTTTCCATTTCACCTTGGGCATTAGATTTTATTTGTGGTTTCCATTTACACCTTCATGTTGTTTAATCTTTCGGATGTTTGGTTTGATAACAATGCTGTGAATCTTGAGACCCCCCACCCCTCACCTCCCCCCAAGGGGAAAAAAAAAAAAAATTGACTCCACAATTTTCTTGGGGAAAAAACTCCCCTATACTTTGGGTTTATGACACCAGTCAGATTCTTATTCTAATAACGGAAGATCAAGTTATTTAGGGTCACTATAACATTTCAATTATTTTTAGAATATATTCATTAGAACGTTTAGTTGAAAGTCCTTTCCTTAGCAATGCTCTAACTGTGCAATTTCAGTATTTAATTATTCTAGGTAACAGAGAACCTAGCTTGTGATTTCCTTTTCGCAGTTTCTTCACAAGATAGCCGTTCATAATTTTTGGTGTGGTGTTTTTCACATGTGAAAAGGTCTGTTGCGAATGTTTTATATTCTTATTTGCTCTTATTTATTTTTTCCTTGTATCCTCAGGAGCGTGGGGTGCATCTTACATTGAGGAATGGTGTTCAACTGTCCACTATTCAAGGATACATTTCCAACTTTTATAGGTGAATGTCTTGTCCTCAGCTAGATGGTGAAGCATAAAACTATTCCACTCTTTTATGTCCAATCTTATATTTGTAGGGATTACGGAGCATGGGTTGCTCGGAACCCTATCCTAGTGCTGTGTACCTCTTTATCAGTTGTTCTTATTCTCTGTGTGGGTCTGGTTTGTTTTAAAGTTGAAACCCGGCCGGAGAAGGTATCATATTTTTCTTGCACATTGTTAGAGGATGTTGTAGTATCTAACTATAGGTATTTAATAAATTCATTTGTTTGAATTTGTGGGATTTCTTCCAGTTTGCTGTATTTCATTATGGTCTTGTTATGGTAGCAAGTCCAATCAATATGTCTTTGTTTGTTATACAACTATATTCTTTGTCTTGAATTTTACATAATTGTTCTATATGGTCTCTTAAACTCCAAAATTTGATAAATTATCATTTAAATTTGTCAAAGATGTGAATTATGAAAAACCTCACTACGGACTTCATCTAGAAAGGAACTTGTCTTTGACTTTGGTAGTCCTTGTCAATTGGAAGTCGACTTCTCTTCCCCTCCTTTTGGTGGCCTCAGCATGCTTCCTTTTAAAAAGAGGAGCAATGCCCTCATTTTAGAATGGTCATGGAGGCTTCTATTCGTGAGGATCAAGCTCAAACTCTGGCTTCCTTATGAAATACCTAATTACAATAAAATTTGCTAGCTAGTGCCTTGTTTCCTTTCTCTTCCTTTATGTGTTTGCGTGTGCCTGTGTAATTTAGCATTCCAAATTTGATGTAGACTTGACTGATTTGGGATTGCAGTTATGGGTAGGTCATGGGAGTAGAGCAGCGGCAGAGAAACAATTTTTTGATAGCCATCTTGCACCTTTCTACAGAATTGAACAGGTAGCAGGGTTGTTTATTGTATAGTTTTTCTAACTCTTAAATGTTAAGCCATTTGATGTCCACTGAAATATCTCAACCTAGGAAAAAATGGAAATTAAAAACGAAACTTGATTGATCATTGTTGATTATTTGGGGATTATTTTCCTTGTTAATATTTTATCTTTGTATTTATTGTAAAGATATTTACTATATTTATCTCCTTCCTTATTTGTAATAGGTTTTCTTTTATATAAGAAAATCCTTGTCTAACAAAGAAAAAAAGAGAGAAATAAAATATTTCAGCATGGTATCAGAGCCTACTACTTGAAACCCTAATTTTTTCTGAAAAAGAAAAAGAAACCCTAATCTAACCTAATCTGCCGCCACCGCCGCCACCTCACCACCGCCACTGCACTCCAGACATTCGCCGGACATCTCACCTTAGTCACCGGACAACTCCCAGCACTAGTCATTCGCGGATCCTGTCGTCCGTGAAGCACAGATGCCGAACAAGTCGTGAGTGAAGCTAGCCGACACCGACGCCGACACCGCCTAGGTTCACCTCCTCTCTGCCGGCCGACCAAGTCTGCACAAGTTTCCGGGTGATTTCCGACCAGTTCCGGCGACTCTCCGGTGGTTCTTCATTCTACCACTGATTGGATTTTTTTGGGTTGGTTAAAATCGTTTTTCTGTCATTTTTTCCTTTTTAGATCTGTTATTTTTTGGGTTATGTGCCTTTCTCTCTTCAATATGTCGGAAACTAAGGTATCTACCGCCAAAGTCTTCGACAATTGGACCCATTCCAACAACCCCACGGTCCAAATCACCACCATTCGACTTAACGGGGATAACTTTCTTCGTTGGTCCCAGAGTGTTCAGATGTATATTCGTGGTCAAGGTAAGATAGGGTATCTCACCGGAGAAAAAATCGCTCCCAGTCTAGATGACCCCTTATTCACTGTGTGGGACGCGGAAAACTCCATGGTTATGACGTGGCTTGTCAACTCTATGGTAGAAGACATCGGCAGTAACTACATGTGCTACACTACGGCCAAGGAATTATGGGACAGTGTGACTCAAATGTACTCTGATTTGGGGAATCAGTCACAAGTGTTCGAGTTGAACCTTAAGTTGGGTGATATACGACAAGGAGTCAACTCAGTTACACAATATTTTCACTCTCTGAAAAGGATATGGCAAGAACTTGATCTGTTTGAGACGTATGAGTAGAAATCCACAGACGACCAAAAACATTATCGGAAAACTGTTGAAGATGGTCGCATTTACAAATTTCTTGCTGGCCTCAATGTTGAGTTTGATGAGGTTAGAGGCAGGATACTTGGGAAAAGTACTCTTCCAAATATTAATGATGTTTTTTCTGAAGTTCGCAGGGAAGAAAGCCGCAGGAATGTTATGATTGGAAAGAAGGCAGTTGACTCAGTTGATAGTTCCGCGCTAGTGACTGAAAGTACTGCAATGAAAGCTTCTGATCAATCCAACAGAACTCATGACAAGCCTCGTGTATGGTGTGATCATTGCACCAAACCCCGTCATACGAGGGAAACTTGTTGGAAACTACATGGCAAACCTGCAAATTGGAAGAGCTCGAAACAATCTGAGAGAAATTCCCATCAGCATGCCTCCAATGCAAATATTGTTGATTCCAGTCCACTCAAAGAATCAAATCCTGAAGCTGCTAAAATCCAATTCATCGGGTAATCCTAGTGTTTTCTTGGCACAAATAGTTAATTCCCCTCGAGCTCTATCGTGTCTAAACTCCTCTCCGTGGATCATCGATTCCGGAGCTACTGATAGTATGACTAGTTTCACGTGTTTATTTGACTCATACTCCCCTGTTTATAGTAAAGAAAAAGTCCGTATTGCCAATGGTATTTTACATCTATTGTAGGCAAATGAACAATTTTCCTAAGTACAAAACTTATACTACGTTCTATCCTTCATGTTCCTCAATTAGCTTGTAACTTACTATCTGTGAGCAAAATATCTAAGGATGCTAACTGTCGTGTTATCTTTTGTGAAACCCATTGTCTCTTTCAGGATCAGGACTTGGGGGAGACGATTGGACGTGTTAGGATGATTGATGGTCTCTATTACTTTGATGAAGTTTCAACTAGTAATAAAAAGATTCAGGGCTTGAGTAGTGTCAGTTCTCTTTCTGTCCAAGAAAACATTATGCTTTGGCATCGTAGATTAGGATATCCTAATTTCGTTATTTAAAACACTTGTCTCCTGATTTATTTAAAGGAATTGATTGTTCTATGTTTCAATGTGAAGACTGCATTTTCGCCAAACATCATCGATCTACTTTTTTACCAAAATCTTATAAACCTTCAGCACCCTTTGACTTAATTCATACTGATGTTTGGGGTCCGTCTAAGGTTTTGACTAAAAATGGCACGCGCTGGTTTGTTACTTTTATCAATGATCACACCCGTTTAACTTGGCTTTACTTAATAACAAAAAAGCCGGATGTAAAAGAGGTCTTTGTTCGTTTTCATAAAATGATTGAGACTCAATTTTAAACTAAAATTCGCATTCTTCACTATGATAATGGGACTGAATTTTTTAACGTACCATTAACCACCTTCTTACATGATAAGGGCATCATTCACCAAGCTACATGTCACGATACCCCTCAACAAAATGGTGTTGCTGAACGGAAAAATTGACACTTGCTTGAAATTGCTCGTGCCCTTATGTTTTCGATGCATGTTCCAAAATATCTGTGGGGGGATGCAGTCCTAACAGCTTCTTACCTAATCAATAGAATGCCTACTAAGGTGTTGAATTTTAAAACCCCTCTACAACACCTCAAAGAGTTTTTTCCTATGTCCGATTGTTCTCAGAGTTACCTTTATGTTCATCGAACTGTTCTTTCCCAATCCAAATTCGACCCTCGGGCTGTTAAATGTGTTTTTGTAGGCTATGTTCCTTTTAAAAAGGGATACAAATGTTTTGTCCCCCTAACTAACAAGTATTTTGAGAGTATGGATGTGTCATTTGTGGAAAATCAATCGTTTTTTAGCCCAACTTCTCTTCAGGGGGAGTCATCTCTACTTGAAGAGAATTTTTGGGACACTTCACCTCTCTCAAACATCATTAGTCCCGAAATTATGAGCTCTAGTCCTTCGATCTCAAGCATGGGAAATTCTTCGACAGGGGGAGAAACACTACAAACAGATCTGACAAGTCGAGATCTTGAACTTAAGTTTTATACTAGAAACATAACTCAAAGGGATAGAAATCAGATAGTCGAACTAACATAGGACCAATTTGATACTCTAGTAAATGGTCCTGAAAATTCGGGTATGTCTCTTAGTCCTTCCTCTCATAATACGTTGCCTAATGTCTCTGATTTTGATATTCCAATTGCCCAGAGAAAAGGTACCCGCCAATGTACAAAATATCCCATTGCGAACTAACTCTCCTATCATAGATTGTCTGATAATCATAAAGCCTTCACATCCAAAATAACCAACCTATTTGTTCCAAGGAATCTACAGGAAGCTCTAAATGATTCGAATTGGAAATTAGCAGTGATGGAAGAGATGAATGCGCTGAAACAAAGTGGTACTTGGGAGATAGTTGATCTACCAGAAGACAAGAAAGGAGTGGGATGTAAGTGGGTTTTCACGATAAAATGTAATGTTGATGGTAGTATCGAAAGGTACAAGGCCAGACTAGTGGCTAAGGGATTCACCCAGACCTATGGAATTGATTATCAAGAGACATTTGCCCCCTGTAGCTAAAATTAACTCAATTAGATTTTGCTCTCTGTTGCAGTTAATTTTGATTGGCCACTGTATCAACTAGATGTTAAAAATGCATTTCTTAATGGGGAACTTGAAGAAGAAGTATTTATGGACTTACCACCTGGGTTTGAAGCCGACCTTGGATTGAACAAGGTATGTAAATTAAAAAAATCACTATACGGCCTTAAACAGTCTCCTAGAGCGTGGTTTGAACGTTTTGGAAAGGCAGTCACTAGCTATGGATTCAGCCAAAGTCAAGCCGATCACACTATGTTCTACAAGCATACGGGAAATAACAAAGTTGTGTTATGATAGTGTATGTCGTTGATATCATTCTTACATGCAATGATGAGATAGAAATGTCTATTGTAAAGGAAAAATTGGCGAATGATTTCAAGATCAAAGACCTGGGATCCTTAAAGTACTTCCTTGGCATGGAGTTTGCTAGGTCTAAAAGTGGTATTCTTGTCAATCAAAGAAAGTATATCCTTGATATACTCAAAGAGACAGGTTTACTCGGTTGTCGAATTGCAGAAACTCCCATTGAGCAGAACTTGAAATTGGAAGCTGCAACAGAAGAAGAGGTAAAAGAAAAGGGGAAGTACCAAAGACTCGTGGGAAGACTAATATACCTCTCTCACACATGTCCCGACATTGCCTTTGTAGTGAGTATGGTAAGCCAGTTCATGCATGCTCCTGGACCAGCTCATTTTGAAGCTGTCTTTAGAATCCTGAGATATCTGAAAGGTATTCTAGGGAAAGGGATACTCTTCAAAAAACATGAGCATCTACAGGTGGAAGTTTATACTGATGCGGATTGGGCAGGTAGCACAACTAATAGGAGATCGACTTCTGGGTATTGCTCATTTGTCGGAGGAAACTTGGTTACTTGGCGCAGCAAAAAACAGAGTGTAGTTGCAAGAAGTAGTGCTGAAGCTGAATTTAGGGCATTGGTCCATGGTATCTGTGAAGGCATATGGATAAAAACACTACCGGAAGAATTGAAATTCGCTCAGATAATGCCCATACGCATTTATTGTGATAACAAGGCAGCAATCTCCATTGCCCATAATCCAGTCTTCATGATAGGACAAAACACATTAAAGTCAATAAACATTTCATAAAAGAAAAAATTGATGCAGGAGTAATATGCATTCCCTACCTTCCAACAACAGAACAAATTGCAGATGTATTAACCAAAGGACTACCTAAGTTGAAGTTCAAAAAGTTAACAGACAAGCCGGCCATGTGTGATATCTTCAAACCAGCTTGAGGGGGAGTGTTGCTTATTTGGGGATTATTTCCCTTCTTGTTAATATTTTATCTTTGTATTTATTGTAAAGATATTTACTATATTTATTTCCTTCCTTATTTGTAATAGGTTTTCTTTTATATAAGAAAACCCTTGTCTAACAAAGAAAAAAGGAGAGAAATAAAATATTTCAGCAATTATAAAGAGACATTAAGTATAATTCTGTATATGACCGAACTTACTCAGAGGATGTTGTACATGTGAAAAGGAAGAGGGACTAAAATTTCAATCTAGTAAAGGAAAAATTCCCTTTGATAATAATCGTAGCACGAGTATAATGACAGCATTTGAAGTTAAACTTCTGTAAGTGTATGGTTTTTCCATGGGTGAAGTTGAAGGCAAGAACGCAGGCCTCTGGGTTTGCAGTGCAATGCTTTGGATGTGATATTGGGTAGGAGGAAACTGATAATTTTTAAGGAACAACAGGTTTTTGTGATATTCTTGAAAGTGTTGACATGGAAAGCTTATAAATTCGTTTCCAGAAGAAAAAGTTCTGAAATCTTCTTACTTTATTCATTTAGTATCTGCTTCAGTATGGTTGTAGTTTTTTATGATTATGGCCACATTTTCTTTCCAATCTCTTTCCCTCAAATAATAGTTAATGTTCTATGTTATCTCACTCTTGATAGTTAATGGCAAGATGTGTGGTGTTTGCATGTGTTTCAGTTGATAATAGCAACCAAACCCGGAGGAAGGCATGGCAGGGCACCACGTATAGTTACGGAGGATAATATTCTATTACTCTTTGATATACAGAATAAGGTCTTTTGAGCACTTGGTGCTTCTTCCAACTATTTGTTTCTGTTTTCTCACTTGTCTAGTCTGAATTGACGTCTAAGTTTTGCACGAATTTATTTCTTGCTACAATTTCAATAGGTCAATGCACTTGTTGCAAACTATTCTGGCTCAGTTGTATCCCTAAATGATATATGCTTGAAGCCACTCGGTGAGGATTGTGCCACACAAAGTATTCTACAGGTTTTATGCTATTTCAGTTCTAATTGGATAAAGTTTGTATCACTTTTCTTCGTGCAATGAAATTGACTGTCCAAGCGTCCATTAACGTTTTGCATTAATAAATCAATGAAATTGTTTCATTTTCAACCAAAAAAAAATGTCCATTTGACGTTTGGCATTTCCTCTTTTTCCGTACCATCTTCATTTTGGAAGCGAATGTTTTATCATACTCAGTTTTTCAAATGTATTAAGTCTTCTTTGTTTGTATATTTGTTTCTCACATGTTCTGTATTGAAAAACCTTTCTGAGCTTATTTCATTTTATGCATTAAATTTGTTTTATGCGATACCTGCAAATGTGGCATAATTGAATAAAATATTAAAAATAATAGCTGAACAGTACAATTTGCAAATATAGCAAAAATCAGAATACATGTAACTTAGACCCCATTTAATAGCCATTTAATATTTCATTTTTGGTTTTTGAAAATTATGCTTATAAATACTAATCCCATGTATGAATTTCTTTGTTTTCTTATCTACTTCCCTCCAATGCTAAGCTAAGTTTTGAAAACTAAAAAATAAAGGTTGTCAAACAAGGCCTTAATGATTATTATAATTACAATTAATTTATGTAATTACTATCAATATAATTACTTAATATCTATGTTAAATATTGATCTATGTAAATTAATCACTATCATATAAAAGTAAATCATAATGGTTATCCTTATTAAAGGTTGTCAATTATAAGTCAAAAAATGATATGTTTGAAGTTATTATTTTTTAAAATATGCTAAAATTAAAATTATTTCTATAAAATACATGTTCATGAATATTTTAGAAAATAAATTTACTCATGGATTTCCCTTTTTCGGTCTTATAGTACTTTAAAATGGACCCTGAAAATTTCGATGACTATGGAGGAGTGGAACATGCTGAGTATTGCTTCCAGGTAACTTTTATCATTATCATAATGCTCATCTTTCTTATTCTTGTTTCACCTCTTACAAAGTTTCTTGTTGATAATTTAAAATTGGGTTTCTTTGTTTACACTTTTTAACTGTAAACATTTTAATCTTGAGCCCGTATAATGTTGTTTTCAGCATTATGCTTCCACAGAGACATGTTTCAGTGCTTTCAAGGCTCCGCTTGATCCCAGCACATCCTTGGGTGGATTTGTTGGGAACAATTATTCTGAGGTTGTATTTTCTCCCTTACATTAGATGTTTTACGGCATTTTCCTAATATTGTCTTGGTTCTTTAATGTCAGGCCTCCGCGTTTGTTGTTACATATCCTGTTAATAATGCAATCGATGCTGTTGGCAATGAGAATGGGAAAGCAATAGCATGGGAAAAAGCTTTTGTCAAGTTAGCTAAGGTTTGAACAGTTTGCTTACTTAGTTTCATAGTTGCTATGAACGCTGGATGAGTATTCTAGATTGACGCATCACCTCACATTGTTTACTTCTGTGAAATATATAGTTGTTGCACTCCAAGGCTGTTCTGTTTTTTTCCTTCTGTTTATGCAAAATGCACAATTGGAAAATAAATTTTTCTACATGAACAAATAATATATTATGTTGAAGTATTATAAGATAATGAACTAGAGTTTTTATTAGGGGATTGTTTAGAGGAATGATGGATTTTAGTATATCTATATCTATGTCTATGCATAACACACACTTTAAATACCGAGGCATGCAGGAGTGCGTTCCTTAGTGAGGGTGACTTGCTGACCTTTTCTCTGAAGCAGGCCTAGAGCATTTTGAGATCACTGGTCTGATGCTTGTTTCGTGTCTGATCATTTGCATGTTGACATGTTTATTGTTTGTATAATATGTCATAGGAATTATATTATGGTGGTTAAGGACATTATTTGAGATTTTTCCATTCAAGATCTATACTTAAATTGGGGTGCATTTATTTTTCCAGCTTATGCTTTCTTTGTGTTAGTATTTGCTTTTTTCTTAACACTTTATTTTTGGATTAGTTTGGTTTGTTTTGTAGCTGGAATTTTTCATATCTTGTATTTTGAACATCAGTCTCTTTTTTGCACTTCAATAAAAACAGTTGTTTCCTTTTTTTTCAAAAAAGAGATTATTATCAAGGGTGGTATATGTTAAATCGTCGATGCTTTGTGAATAAAATTATTAATCTCCATGCCTCTTTTTAATGCTTTGTGAATATTGGGGATCTTGTATATATTCTCCAACATCAAGTCTAAGCAATGGGAGGCACATGGCGACCAAACTAATTGGGGTCGTTTTGCTTCTAATAATCTCCCTATTAATAAAATAAAATAAGAACATATTAGCCTCCTAACAAGGATCAATAGCTAATTTCAAAAGAAGTAACAAAATACTTTGCATTCTTACCAGTTAGCACATTTGCAGAAGCACTATCAGTAACTACTTGCACAACACTAGCTTCTCCAATGCGCTCTACAAAACTATCGAGCAATTCAAACATCTTCTTCCCGTCCTTTACATGGGATGAAGCATCAATGGATTCAATAAACATAGTGCCTTTTGGACTATTAACTAAAAAGTTAATTAACGTCCTATTTATTCTATCCGTCCATCCATCCATCGGCCATAATAGTGCATCCAACCTTTACCCACCCCGCCTTATGACTCCTCATGAGCTCATGAGTGGCCTCTAACTCCTTTTTTAAACAAGGCACTCTTAATTCATGATAAGATGGTGGTTTCAGTCCAGGGTCGAATTGCCCTATTGCTTCAATCATAGGGGCAAAACTCTCATAATTGCAGGCATTGAGAGGTATTCCGGCATCATAAAACCATCGAGCAGTTCTTTGGATGGTGTGCTCCCTTATTTCCTTTTTGTATGCCGCATTCACTGTAGTTTGTTTTCCCTTTTCTTTGTCATTCTTTCTATTTTGAACTACAATTTTTGGGTTCGGTGTAAAATATGCATCCATTGGACCCTTTTGTCTTCGGCTTCTTTGAACTTGGACCATTTGGTGCTGCTCTTTTATTCAAATTGCTTACACTCACCTTCTTCATCCCTGTCCTCGATACCGTAATCTTCCGCATCAATGTCCACAATCAAATTTCTTTGTTCTTTAATCTCCTTTTTCTTGGACATATAATTGTTAATTTCTTCCTTCACGTGATCCAAACATTTTCTACAGGCCGTTGCATTTCTATAACCACCAACAAGGTGTTGTTTCATCCTATAGACCCCTCGTTTAGATACTTTTGAACAAAACCCACACACAAATGTATTTATACTTGGTCATTTTGCAATCGAGCATATTTCCATGCCAGATCTTCGCTTAAAGTATCCTCAGCCATCTATGTTAAATGTAGAGTCGTCAATCGTAGACTAATGAAATAAGAAGTTAGAGGATCGTGAATTGACATGTGAATTGAGAAAAAAAAGAATGAAGAAAAAAAAGACCAAATAGTACTGATTGAGGAATGATTCTGCTCTGTTTCAGAAAAACAGAGATTGTGAACAATTCTGCTGTTTTTTTGGTCTGGTTTTTTCCTTTTTTTCTCTTTGTGCTATGATGATTGGAGATTGGTGAGGAAGATGGAATTTGAAACTGATTATTTTTTCAAGAATTAGAAAAAGAGCACTGGTTGTTAGGTCAAAGAAGAGTTAAAAACTTAAAATAACGATTTATTACCTTGGGACATGGGTACTGGTTGTTCTTTGTTTTTTCTTCAAGAAACAAAGCACGGGTTGTTCTCTGTCTTTTCTTCAAGAAACAAAGCACTGGTTGTTTGAGAATTGGGGAGAATAAATAAATTGGAAGAAGAAGAAAGGTGTGGCGTCTGGCATGGCTCTGTGGTCTTCTTTTGGTCTGGTTTTTCAAGCAGAAGGCAAAAAGGCAGCACAACAGTGAAGTCGAACAGAAGACGAAGAGAACTTCAGTCATCTTCTTTTCTTTACATCTAAGTAACCAATAGGCAATAACTAGGTTTGAAAAATAAAATATATTATTTTAGAAGAAGGCAAAGAGGCAGAACAATAAAATTGTTCTCTGTTTTGAGGCTCATGCCTTCTTCTAAACGAAAGGCGTGGGCTTCGGGCCTAAGGTGCGCCTGTGCGCTTCATGGAAAGCGCATGGTGATACATATGCGCCTTCTTCATTGCGCCTTGCGCCTAGGCGGGTGCCCAACGACGCCTTTTAAAACACTAATTGACCCAAAAGCTTAAGCTGATGGGTGAAGCCATATTTAATTATATCATCTAACACTCCCCCTCACTGTGGGTTTGAATTATGAAGAAGACCCAACAAGTGGAAATCAATTTTAACTAGGAGCGAAAAACATTGCAGGGGCTTGAACACAGAACCTCCCTGGACCATTTGCTCTGATACCATGTTAAATTGTCGATTGACCCAAAAGCTTAAACTAATGGGTGAAGGAAAATTTAATTATATCATCTAATAGAACATTAATAATTAGTTAGGGAAGTTGCTGTTGGTATTATAGTGATAAGTAGAGTAAATGTTGAAATATTTTATTTTTCTCTACTTCTTTGTTAAACAAGAGTTTTCTTATATAAAAGAAAACCTATTACAAATAAGGAAGGAGATAAATGTAGTAAATATCTTTACAATAAATATAAAAATAAAATATTTAACAATAAGGAAAATAATCCTCAAATAATCAACACTCTCCCTCAAGCTGGTTTGAAGATATCACTCATGGCCAGCTTGTCTGTTAACTTGTTGAACTGCAACTTAGGAAGCCCTTTAGTTAATACATCTGCAATTTGTTCTGTTGTTTGGAGGTAGGGAATGCATATTACTCCTGCATCAATTTTTTCTTTTATGAAATGTTTATCGACTTCAATGTGTTTTGTCCTATCATAAAGGACTGGATTATGGGCAATTGAGATTGCAGCCTTGTTATCATAGTAAATGCGTATCGGCATTATCTGAGTAAATTTCAGTTCTTCCAGTAGTCTTTTTATCCATATGCCTTCACAGATACCATGGGCCAGTGCCCTAAATTCAGCTTCAGCACTACTTCTTGCAACTACACTCTGTTTTTTGCTGCGCCAAGTGACCAAGTTCCCTCCGACAAAGGAGCAATACCCATAAGTCGATCTCCTATCAGTTGTGCTACCTGCCCAGTCCGCATCAGTATAGACTTCCACCTGTAGATGCCCATGTTTTTTAAAGAGTATCCCTTTTCCTGGAGTACCTTTCAGATATCTCAAGATTCTAAAGACAGCTTCAAAGTGAGCTGGTCCAGGGGCATGCATGAACTGACTTACCATACTTACTGCAAAGGCAATGTCGGGACGTGTGTGAGAGAAGTATATTAGTCTTCCCACGAGTCTTTGGTACTTCCCCTTTTCTTTTACCTCTTCTTCTGTTGCAGCTTCCAATTTCAAGTTTTGCTCAATAGGAGTTTCTGCAATTCGACAACCGAGTAAACCTGTCTCTTTGAGTAGATCGAGGATATACTTTCTTTGATTGACAAGAATACCACTTTTAGACCTAGCAAACTCCATGTCAAGAAAGTACTTCAGGGATCCTAGATCTTTGATCTTGAAATCTTTCGCCAATTTTTCCTTTACAATAGACATTTCTGTTTCATCATTTCTTGTAAGAATAATATCATCGACATACACTATCAGAACAACAACTTTGTTTTTTTCCGTATGTTTGTAGAACATAGTGTGATCGGCTTGACTTTGTTTGAATCCATAGCTAGTGACTGCCTTTCCAAAACGTTCAAACCACGCTCTAGGAGACTGTTTAAGGCCGTATAGTGATTTTTTTAATTTACATGCCTTGTTCAATCCAAGGTCGGCTTCAAACCCAGGCGGTAGGTCCATAATACTTCTTCTTCAAGTTCCCCATTAAGAAATGCATTTTTAACATCTAGTTGATACAGTGGCCAAACAAAATTTACTGCAACAGAGAGCAAAATTCTAATTGAGTTAATTTTGGCTACAGGGGCAAAAGTCTCTTGATAATCAATTCCATAGGTCTGGGTGAATCCCTTAGCCACTAGTCTGGCCTTGTACCTTTCGATACTATCATCCGGATTACATTTTATCGTGAAAACCCACTTACATCCCACTGCTTTCTTGTCTTCTGGTAGATCAACTATGTCCCAAGCACCACTTTGTTTCAGCGCATTCATCTCTTCCATCACTGCTAATTTCCAATTCGAATCATTTAGAGCTTCCTGTATATTCCTTGGAATAAATAGGTTGGTTATTTTGGATGTGAAAGCTTTATGATTATAAGACAATCTATGATAGGAGAGATAGTTTGCTATGGGATATTTTGTACATTGGCGGGTACCTTTTCTCTGGGCAATTGGAATATCAAGATTAGAGACATTAGGCAATGTATTATGAGAGGAAGGACTAAGAGACATACCCGAATTTTCAGGACCATTTACTGGAGTATCAGATTGGTCCTATGTTAGCTCGACTGTCTGATTTCTATCCCTTTGAGTTATGTTTCTTCTAGTATAAAACTTAAATTCAGGATCTCGACCTGTCAGATTTGTTTGTAGTGTTTCTCCCCTGTCGAAAAGTTTTCCATGCTTGAGATCGAAAGACTAGGGCTCATAATTTTAGGACTTATGATGTTTGGGAGAGGTGAAGTGTCCCAAAAATTTTCTTCAAGTAGAGATGACTCCCCCTGAAGAGAAGTTGGGTTAAAAAACGATTGATTTTCCACAAAGGACACATCCATACTTTCAAAATACTTGTTAGTGAGAGGGTCAAAACATTTGTATGCCTTTTTAAAAGGAACGTAGCCTACAAAAACACATTTAATAGCCTGAGGGTCCAATTTGGATTGGGAAAGAAGGGTTCGATGAACATAAGCAATACACCCAAAAACTTTTAAAGGTAACTCTGAGAACAATCGGACAACAGGAAAAAAATCTTTGAGGTGTTGTAGAGAGGTTTTAAAATTCACCACCTTAGTAGGCATTCTGTTGATTAGGTAAGCAACTGTTAGGACTGCATCCCTCCATAGATATTTTGGAACATGCATGGAAAACATGAGGGCACGAGCAATTTCAAGCAAGTGTCGATTTTTCCGTTCAGCAACACCATTTTGCTGAGGGGTATCGCGACATGTAGCTTGGTGAATGATGCCCTTATCATGTAAAAAGGTGGTTAGTGGTTCGTTAAAAAATTCAGTCCCATTATTAGAGTGAAGAATGCGAATTTTAGTTTGAAATTGAGTCTCAATCATTTTATGAAAACGAACAAAGACCTCTTTTACATCCGAGTTTTTTGTGATTACGTAAAGCCAAGTTAAACGGGTGTGATCATCGATAAAAGTAACAAACCAGTGCTTACCATTTTTAGTCAAAACCTTAGATGGCCCCCAAACATCAGTATGAATTAAGTAAAAGGGTGATGAGGGTTTATAAGATTTTGGTAAAAAAGTAGATCGATGATGTTTGGCGAAAATGCAGTCTTCACATTGAAACATAGAACAATCAATTCCTTTAAATAAATCAGGAAACAAATGTTTTAAATAAACGAAATTAGGATGTCCTAATCTACGATGCCAAAGCATAATAGTTTCTTGGACAGGAAGAAAACTGACACTACTCAAGCCTTAAATCTTTTTATTACTAGTTGAAACTTCATCAAAGTAATAGAGACCATCGATCATCCTAGCACGTCCAATCGTCTCCCCCGAATCCTGATCCTGAAAGAGACAATGGGTTTCACAAAAGATAACACGACAATTAGCATCCTTAGATATTTTGCTCACAGATAGTAAATTACAAGCTAATTGAGGAACATGAAGCACAAAACGTAGTATGAGTTTTGTACTTAGGGAAATTGTTCCTTTTCCTGCAATAGATGTAAAACTACCATCGGCAATACGAACTTTTTCTTTACTATAAACAGGGGAGTATGAATCAAATAAACACGAGAAACTAGTCATGTGATCAGTAGCTCCGGAATCAATGATCAATGGAGAGGAATTTAGACACGAGAGAGCTTGAGGGTAATTACCTGTTTGTGCCAAGGAAACACTAGGATTACCCGTAGAATTGGATTTTAGCAGCTTCAGGATTTGATCAATTTGCTCTTTGAGTGGACTGGAATCAACAACATTTGCATTGGAGGCATGCTGATGGGAATTTCTCTCAGATTGTTTCGAGCTCTTCCAATTTGAAGGTTTGCCATGTAGTTTCCAACAAGTTTCCCTCGTATGACGGGATTTGTTGCAATGATCACACCATACACGAGGCTTGTCATGAGTTTTGTTGGATTGATCAGAAGCTTTCATCGCAGTACTTTCAGTCACTAGTGCGGAACTATCAACTGAGTCAATTGCCTTCTTCCCAATCATAACATTCCTGCGGCTTTTTTCCCTGCGAACTTCAGAAAAAACATCATTAAGATTTGGAAGAATAGTTTTCCCAAGTATCCTGCCTCTAACCTCATCAAACTCAACATTGAGGCCAGCAAGAAATTTGTAAATGCGACCATCATTAACAGTTTTTCGATAATGTTTTTGGTTGTCTGTAGATTTCCACTCATACGTCTCAAACAAATCAAGTTCTTGCCATATCCTTTTCAGAGAGTGAAAATATTGTGTAACTGAATTGCCTCCTTGTCGCACATCACCCAACTTAAGGTTTAGCTCGAACACTTGTGATTGGTTCCCCAAATCAGAGTACATTTGGGTCACACTGTCCCATAATTCCTTGGCCGTAGTGTAGCACATGTAGTTACTGCTGATGTCTTCTACCATAGAGTTGACAAGCCACGTCATAACCATGGAGTTTTCCGCATCCCACACCCTGAATAAGGGGTCATCTAGACTAGGTTGGCCACGAATATACATCCGAACACTCTGGGACCAACGAAGAAAATTTTCCCCGTTAAGTCGAATGGTGGTGATTTGGACCGTGGGGTTGTTGGGATGAGTCCGATTGTCGAAGACTTTGGCGGTAGATACCTTAGTTTCGGACATATTGAAGAGAGAAAAAACCCAAAAAATAACAAATCGGAGAGTCGCCGGAACTGGTCGGAAATCACTCGGAAACTTGTGTAGACGTGGTCGACTGGCGGAGGGGAGGTGAACCCAGGCGGTGTCGGCGTCGGCTAGCTTCGGCTTGTTCGGCGTTTGGACTTCATGGACGACGAGATCCATGGACGACTAGTGCTGGGAGTTGTCTGGTGACTCAGGTGAGGTGTTCGACGAATGTCTAGGGTGTTGGCGGCGGCGGCGGCAGATTAGGTTAGATTAGGGTTTCTTTTTCTTTTTCAGAAAAGATTAGGGTTTCAAGAGGTAGGCTCTGATACCATGTTGAAATATTTTATTTTTCTCTACTTCTTTGTTAAACAAGAGTTTTCTTATATAAAAGAAAACCTATTACCAATAAGGAAGGAGATAAATGTAGTACATATCTTTACAATAAATACAAAGATAAAATATTTAACAATAAGGAAAATAATCCCCAAATAATCAACCGTAAAGTATGTGGGAAAGAATGAAGATTGACGAGTTTAGTGCCTTTTAGGCTTGAGTAAGGATACTCAAGAGAGGCAGGGTTCTAGCACCTAGAATTACTTGGAAGTCATCACGTTGTTTATCTTTTATCTTTCAATATTGTTTTAGCTTTTTGGGTTCTGTCAAATGGTATCATTTTCAGGTTTAATTAATTTTCTTAGAGCATCGAAGATTACCAACACAACAACTGCTACCAAATATACAATATAATATCTACAAACTCTGTCTTTGGATATGCTATTTCAGAAAAGTGAAGGGGATGTGGGATTCCCGGCAATATAAAAGGGATAACTTTTCCATTATGGTTCATACTCCTTTGTAGATATATATATATTTTTGAACAAGAAACAAGCCTCTTCATTAAGGTAATGAAATGAGACTACTGCTCAAGATACAATATGAAACCAAGTAAATAAAAACCTAAGGACATCAAGAGGACCCAGGCATCTCAACTAGGTTTACCCCCATAGCACCCTCATCATATCCAATAAGAACTAAATACAAGAAACAGAACAAACTGAAATCAAAATACATCCGAACACCTAGGTGGCAAAACACCTATGCCAAAGTACAACTCTAAAACCTCTAAACAAGAACATAAAACAGAATCTAAGGAAAATACAATTTAGAGTAGGAGACTATGAAGATGAACAATGGCTGGCAGAAGGCTATTGATCACGTGAAATGAATGCTTGCCAATTTAGGCTAATGTCTTGGATGGAGTAATCTGCAAATGCCTTGGAGAGTGAGCACCACGAGGAGGCATTAATCGTGCAGGTTCAAAACGATAAAACCACAGAGTTTCCTTGTCATGGAAAACTCTTTGGTTTCTTTCAAACCATAAATATTCCTTTGTAGATATTATTTTGTATATTTGGGAAAGACTATTATTTAAATTTTTTTTCCAAGCTTATTCTTTTTAAGGCTATGATATTCTCCTTTCTTTGGCATTTGTAAAGATATATATTACCCTTCTTTAATAATAATTTTACTCTAGCTCATCTTAAGGATCATAAAAGAGCTTCAAATTTTTCCTTACCCTGTTTTTCCACTAAAATAGATGAAACTTTTCTAAGGGACCATATTTACAAAAGAGGTGATGAGTAGATTTACAAATGAAGAACAGATTTATATTATTTGGTTCTTCTGTTGAGGAGGTTTTAGCATTTTTTGGATTGTTATTTATTCCCTTTGTATTCCTTCTTAGTTCTTTTCTTTCCTTAGTGGAGCTGTTTGAGCATTAGTCTATCAATAAAAATTTCTCGTTTCATGTTTTGAAGAAAAAGTGATAAGAAATTTTATCCTTAAATCATGTAAGGAGATGGTTTAAAACATAGTTATTGTCACTAAAATTTTATCTTCTGTTTTTTTGCCCTTAAAATTTTGAAATTTTAATTTTGGTCATTGAACTATTATCCACCTTCTATGTTGGGTCTTGGGATAATTGAATGCACATTGCTCCAACTTACATTGACAGGAGGAACTGCTGCCACTAGTGCAGTCCAGGAACCTTACTCTTTCTTTTTCATCTGAGAGCTCGATTGAGGAGGAACTGAAAAGAGAAAGCACCGCAGATATCCTGACAATTGCTGTAAGTCGGTGAAGAGTAATATCTTTTTGGTTTGATTTTAGCAAGATATAATGTAAATAATACAGTTCTGTCTTAGGTATCATTCAATTTATCTACCTGTTGTATTTTAAGCATTTATTTAATTGAATCGTTTTGTTTATTTTAAGCCTTTATTCTCTAACATTTATCAGGTAAGCTACCTCGTTATGTTTGCCTATATATCAGTGGCTTTGGGAGATTCAAATATTTCGTCTTCTTTCTACCTTTCATCCAAGGTGAGTGTCGTACTAATGTTTGATTATGTTCTCTTAAAAGTATGGCTGACTTGTGGTTTACTTTCACTTGTGCAACTTGCTTCTGTTTATGGAGCCTGGTAATTAACTGGTCATTATTCTACATCATTAATAATTACCAACATCTTTGCCTCTAAGGGAACAACAAAGGTAGCTTGAGGTGCTTCGGAGAAGTCCTCTGAGAAGGGGAGATATATTATTTACTCAGTAATTCACAAATATACAAAAGAAGGATATGAAAATTGAATGATAATAAAATCATTAAAAAAAGAACAATGAACAAAGAAAAATCCACCATCTCTTCAGGAGAGGGGTCAGTTCAACATAATATACAAAGAAAAAAAAACAAAAAAAAAACGTAAAGACATGGAAGAAACTACAGAAGGGAGAATATTTGAAGCACAAAGTTGTTCTTGATTGTCTTTGTTCTGCACTCCATTCTCTCATGGCTGCTGTTTAAAATGAAAATTTCTCTAATTTACATTTTGGATGGGAGGGGGACTGAATTTCTCCTCATCACCTTGCCTTGCCCTTTGGTCATTTCTATTCTAGCTGTTTATACTTAGTTTGCATTTGTGGAATTGATGCATACTTTCTCATTAATGCTAGATTAGGTTTATAATTGGATGAGTCTGCTCACTTTAATTTTCTATTAAAAAAAAATATTGTTGATATATTAAATTTTTGGTTAAATTATACAAAATACCCTTGAACTTTTAGGTAGGTTTCAATCACCTCGAGACTTTGAAGATTTTCATTTAACCCTTGAACTTTGAAATTGTCCCCAAATATGCCCTTGTAGTGTTTTTCCAGTAAGACCTAGGTTGAAAATTGATGTGACATTCATTTGTACAAATTGGAATGCATAGGTGACAGAATTTACAACTTAATTTTGTTATTACCATTAACTTCAACTCAAATGATATTGTTGACATCATTCACAGTAACATTCACATAATCGATGTTTATACACTAGCTGTCACGTTAATTTACTTGAATGATGTAGTGCGTTAGGTACCCGTACCAGATCAATTTCCATTAATTATTTTGATGAAAAAGTTCTCCATATTTTTTTGAAACAATTTCAGAGCTAAAGTGAAACTATTCGAAGTCTAGGGGTATAATTGAACTGACACCATAGTTCCATTTTTTTATTTTATAATTTTATGTTGATTTTAGAAAATATTATCTTTTTTTCTTTTTCTTTTTTTAATTTCTAAATCCTCTCTTTTGCAAAAAACGGTGTATTTGGGAATTTTGAAACCAAAAGTCCAAAAAGAATCAACATTCTTACTTGGATTATATTACACAGCAACCTATACATTACAAATGCCGCAAAAAGAGGTGTTTTTGTGTTCTGCAGACTTGGCAGGACATCATTTGTTCTTTGGCTGCCTGGCATAAATTGTTTTTTCTTTTTTTAGATTACATTGGTTTCTTACAAATGACAAAGAGTAATCTCCATTCTTTTGTTGGTCCCACTTGCCTTCAAGTTTTCACTTTTATGGGTTAATGGAGTCGAAACTATTATTTTGGAGATTTGGATGGGACACATACAGAACCATAGGACCATTTAAGAATAAGAAACATTGTTAGGTTGATTGTTTTGGACTAGTATTAAGTGCTTCACAATGGTTTTCTTTATCTAAGGCAATTATTGATTTCTCTATCCAGGATATTTGTTTAAGTTGGGATACGTTCATATTCCCATTTAGTTTACTCTGCTTCTTTTTCTTTTCCTTTTTCCACTCTCAGAGTTTTAATCTTTGAACATTTGTTTCTTTACAGTATTTGAATGAAATTTTTGTTTCTGGTGATTATTTTTTTTATTAATTTAAGATATTTTATTAAAACTTGTAGATTTAATTTTCATGAGGTCGTTAATTATCATTTAAAAAATAAGGTTTATTTTAGCTTTAGAAATGTTATGAACTAAAATTAAAAGTTTCTCTCTTTTTAAGCCTTTTAGTGTAAGTTATACATGGTCATAGTTTAAGTTAAACTAAATGGTGGGATTTGACTTCCCATTCATATTTTTGTAGTCTGCTGTTAATTTTATACCCTTTTTTATTTATTTATTTATTTATTTTTTCTGTTGATGAATGTTGTAGTTTTTACGTAGGGAAGTATAATATTATTTCTCCTTGTTACAGATTTGATCTTAAACTAAACGTCAACTGCATGTTGCTTTTTTGCTTGATTGTGTTTCCACCGATCTCAGACAGAGCTCTCCGTTTTGAAATCTCAGGTGTTGCTTGGCCTCTCAGGAGTTATACTTGTCGTGCTGTCTGTCCTAGGATCTGTTGGATTCTTCAGTGCCATAGGAGTAAAATCAACATTAATAATTATGGAGGTTATTCCATTCCTGGTCTTGGCGGTAGGTAATTGTGATGCTTTGAAGTTTCTACTTTTCTGTTGACTCTCTCAGGGTCAGTCTTGTTATTAATGGCATAGTAGTACAATTATGATCATTTTGTTGTATTGAGTTTTCTCATAGTCAGAAAGAATGATGGCGTTCTGTATCTGAGATTAAGATCATGGGTTATAATCAATGTGGAGTATACAAAAATTGGGCCCTGAGATAATTCTCTTGTGAAATACATATGTTGCATTAACAATGTGAAGCACAAACATTTAAAGGGATAAAGACTGAGACTGATGCTTGCCAAAGGAGCTCTGGTGGTCTGAGTGGTCAAGTCAAAGGGACGGTTAAACTAAGGATGGTGGAAGATTTAGAAACTCTGCTAGGGAAATATATCTATAAAGAATATTACAGCATGTGTAGGGTTTCAGTTTTTTCACTAAAGGGATTGCATGAAATTTCATGATGTAATGATCTCCCTTCTAGAGGATTACAGAGTCCTTATGAGTTATGGCTTGTGATAAGACATTTTGTGGAAAAGATGGATTATTGTATTAAAAGATTCTTCTCTTTCTTGATTTTACAAGGGTACAAAGCCCTAACTTAAATAGAATACAGATTTAACCAAATAAGGAAATATTGACAAAGGACAGAATCCTATGGAATAATTACAGCAAATAATATCAAATAAAGAATTAATATTATGGCATAAATCAACACTCCCCCTCAAGCTGCTTTAAAGATGTTTTTCATTGCCAGCTTGTTTATCAATTTGTTGAATTGTAATTTTGGAAGCCAAAGTACATCAGCAATTTGCTCTATTGTAGGGAGATAGGTAGTACATATCACTCCGGTATCAATCTTCTCCTTTATAAAATGTTTATCAACTTCTATATGTTTTGTCCTATCATGTAGGATTGGGTTGTGTGTTCTGGAGATGGTGGCCTTATTGTCCCAGTAAACATGTATAGGCATTACCTGGATAAATTTCAATTCTTCCAATAGTCTTTTTATCCATATACCCTCACAAATGCCATGGGCTAAAGCCCTAAACTTTGCTTCGGCACTACAGCTGGCTACAACACTTTGTTTTTTGCTTCGCTATGTAACTAGATTACCTCCAACAAAGGAACAATAGCTAGAAGTTGATCTCCTATTTGTAGTACTACCTGCCCAATCAACATCGGTGTAAATTTCCACATGTATTTACCATTCTTCTTAAATAGTATCCCTTTTCCTGGAGTTCCTTTCAAATATCTTAGAATTCTGTAAATAGCTTCAAAGTGGGTTGGCCTTGGGGCATGCATGAACTGGCTTACCATATTGACAACAAAAGCAATATCTGAACGAGTGTGAGATAGATAAATAAGTCTTCCCACAAGTCTCTAGTATTTCTATTTATCTTTTATCTCTGTATCCTTTGTAGCTTTTAACTTTAAGCTTGGTTCAATAGGAGTTTCTGCTGTACGACAACCAAGTAAGTCTGTCTCTTCAAATAAGTCAACAATATATTTTCTTTGATTAACAAGGATACCTTGTTTCGACCTAGCAAATTCCATCCCTAGGAAGTATTTCAACATTCCTTGGTCTTTAATTTGGAAGTCATTAGCTAGTTTGCCCTTCAAGTTTTTCATCTCACCTTAATCATTACCTGTGAGAATGATATCATCAACATACACTATTAACACAACCATCTTGTCATGACTGGTATGTATAAAAAATGGTGTGATCTGCTTGACTCTGATGGAAACCATAACCTGTCACTACTTTCCCAAAACATTCAAACCACGCTCTAGGAGACTGCTTAAGGCCATAGAGAGATTTCTTTAACTTGCACACTTCCGAGGTTGGCTTCAAAACCTAGTGGTAAGTTCATGAATACTTCCTCTTCAAGCTCGCCATTAAGAAATGCATCTTATTACATCAAGCTGATAAAGAGGCCAATCAAAATTAACTACGATAGATAACAACACTCTAATGGAATTGATATTTGCAATAGGGGCAAATGTTTCTTGATAATCAATTTCATAGGTTTGTGTAAAACCTTTAGCAACCACTCTCGCTTTGTATATTTCTACGCTCCCTTCAGCTTTGCACTTTATAGTGAACACCCATTTACATCCAAATGTTTTCTTATCTTTAGATCATTTTTTCTTCCATATGCCATTTTTTTTTAGATCATTCATTTCTTCCATAACTGCTAAATTCCAAGTCACATCATTTAAGGCTTCAAGGCTTCCTGTATATTCCTTGGCACAAATAGATTTGTTATCCTAGAGGTGAAAGCTCTATAATCATTAGACAATCTATGATAAGAAATGTAGTTTGCAATGGGGTATTTAGTACACTGACGAATACCTTTCCTATGGGCTATTGGAATGCCAAGGTCAGACAAGGGATTTTGAGAAGCTGAGGAAATTGGAATAGAAGGAGGAGGATGACCTGAATTTTCAGCATCATTCGTCAGGGTATTTGATTGGGTTCGTGGCATGTCGCCTCTTTGATCTTGATCATTTTGATTGAATTCCCTTCTAGTCTAAACTTGAAGTTCAGGATGTCGATCATTGAGATCTCTTCGAAGTGTTTCTCCCCCTGAAGTTGAATTTCCCATGTTTGGTATTACGAGGCTATTAGGTTCAGGATAGATGAGAGAAGGAAGAGAAGATGTATCCAAAAAATGATCTTCAAAGTTGGATAGCTCCCCCTGAAGAGAATTTTTGTCACAAAAAGGTTTACTTTCCAAAAACACCACATCCAAACTCTCAATGTATTTTCTAGTGAAGGGGTCAAAAACACCTATATCCCTTTTTGTCAGAAGCATAACCAAGAAAAATACACTTAAGGGCCCTAGGATAAAGTTTAGACTGAGAAAAACTTGGAACATGAACATAAGTAGTACACCCAAAGACTTTAAAAGGTAAATAAGACCACAAACAAAAAAGAGAAGAAATCCTTAAATTTATTTAAAGGGGTTTTAAAATCCAAAACTTTGGAAGACAATCAATTTATAAGGTAGGCAGCCGTGAGAACTGCATCACCCCACAAGTACTGAGGAACGTGCATATAAAACATAAGAGCATGTGCAACATCAAGTAAATGCCTATTTTTTCGTTCAGCAATGCCATTTTGTTGGGGAGTATCACGACAAGTGGATTGATTCTTAGCAAACATGCAACTTTCACATTGAAAAATTGAATAATCAATTCCTTTAAATAATTTTGGGAATAAAAATTTTAAATAGAAAAACTGGGATGACTTAGCCTAAAATGCCATAACATGATTGTTTCTTAAACAGAGGGAGAACTGGCACAACTTAAGCACTGGACTTTTTTATCACTAGTCGAAGAGTCATCAAAGTAGTAAAGACCATCAAGCAGACTAACACGTCCAATCATTTCCTCGAACACTGATCCTAAAACAAACAGTGGGTTGAAAAGAAAATGATATGACAATTAGTATCTTTAGAGAGTTTACTAATAGATAGTAAATTACATGCTAATTTAGGGACATGGAGCATAGAGTGTAAGGTAATTTTTTTTTGTTAGATGAATAGTTTCTTTGTCTGCAATAGAATTGAAACTACCATCTGCAAGCTGAATTTTCTCAGTGCTATACAGAGGGGAATATGAGTAAAAAAAATGAGATATACTGGTCATATGGTCTACAGCTCCAGAATCTATGATCCATGGAGATGAATTAAGACAAAAAAAAGCTTGAGGACAGTTACCTATTTGTGCCAAGGAGGTACTAGGATTACCCGATGACGGATTGATCTTTAACAGCTTTAGAAGTTGATCAACTTGCTCTTTACTGAATGGATTGGAGTCAGCATTATTAGCAATGAGGGGTGCAGAGTGATTGTTACCTTTGTCACCTGGCTTGTTGTTCTTCCAGTTTGTAGGCTTCCCATGGATTTTCCAACAGGTCTCACGAGTATGGCAGGGTTTGTTACAATGATCACACCATACTCGTGGTTTGTTTGGAGGTGGGGAAACCTTATTGGTTGTGGCTTCAATCATCATAGCCTATGTTTAATTGAGTCTGTACTTTTCTTGCCCAACATAACACTTCAACGACTTTCCTCCCTGTCAACCTCAAAAAAAGCTTCATTGATGGAGGGGAAAGGCTTTTTACTAGTAACTCTACTTCGAACCTCGTCGAATTCATCATTGAGGCCAGTAAGAAATCTGTAAACACGACTGTCCTCTACCACCTTCTTGTAGTGTGTGCTTGATCTTTAGTTGACTCCCATTCATAACTTTCAAAGAGATCCAAGTCTTGCCAAATTCTTGTCAGTTTGTGAAAATACTAAGTAACTGTATCTCCTCCTTGTCGGATATCACCTAGTTTAAGATTCAACTCCAATACTCGTGATTGATTGTCAAGGTTTGAATACATTTGGTTGACGTTGTATCACAAGTCCTTTGCGGCGAATAACACATATAGTTGGAACATATTTCCTTCGTCATGGAATTGACCAACCACGTCATACCATGGAATTTTCAGCATCCCAAGTAGCAAACAATGGATCCATCTTGACAGATGCCTTTTTTTCACTGGTGAGATACCTAATCTTCCCTTGGCCACGAATATACATCCACACTGAAGGAGTTAGCGACGTAAATGTGGAAGAAATTAAGATCTAAAGCACTCTAATTACATTAATTTTGAAGATTAGACATGCTCTTTTCAAACCCAAAAAACAGAGGAAGAATACTTATTTGTTGTAGCTCGAAATTGAATTAAATTCCTTCAAATTTCTGATCACAAATACTTCGTGGACCACTACAAGAGTCTTCCTTGTTGTTCTCAGGCCTTAGAACAGATTGTGGATTATGGTGAAATTTGGCAAATTTGTGAGGTAAACACAGTTTTGGGGAGTTTAGAGAAGGTGAGATTTTCCAGCAATTTTCACCAAGAGCATCAATCCAATCTTCATGTTTCTTTCTTCTATATAAAGAAGAAACCATGCAAAACTCCTTTACATGTCCATTGACACACAAGAAGATGATTAACACCCTCAATTAATAGGTGTAGATGGTGATGAGGATAGCTTAAGGGAGAACCACCTCCTACTTCTTCATGCAAGAAGTTGGAAAAAATCACTAAGTTCAAATTTGAATTTCACAAATTCAAAAATGAATTTTGATTTTCAAATTTCAAAATTAATTCTAATAATTAATTTTAATTAATTTAATATAAAATTAAATAATAATTAATTATATTAAATTAATATTTAATGTTAAATTAATATTTAATATTAAATTAATATTTAATATTAAATTAATATTTAATATTAAATTAATATTTAATATTAAATTAATAATTTTTCCACACTTCCTAGTTGTTTCAAAACCGATGAATCTCTATTCATCCAGAAAAATATTTAAATCACATTTAAATATTTGTAACTCTCCAATTCCGTCTAATTCACAATTAAACGAACAAATCGTAAATTTGCTCCTTAATCGAATTTGAACAATTCAAATTCTTTCAACATACAGTTCTAAGGTTTAGTCCATGAGCTAACAAGGGGACCTAATGGACCTACAAATCATGAGCTCCAATGATCCGAAATTAACCGAATAAACTCTTTAACCTAGTTAACTAACCTTCGTTAACCACAAGGACACTCCACTAAAGTCCAATAGTTGCACTCTCCTCACTGTAGATATATTTCTGTCCACTTGATATAACCATGATTAGTAATTCGATCATTCACAAGTTGTTCATAATTACAACTGGGTCAAAATTACCATTTTACCCTTGTAATTACATCCCGTTCTTGAAGTCCCACTAATCCTCTAATGAACAATTGGTTTGTGGTCCAACCACCAAATCGGGTCCATGAGAGGGCGAGGCCCCTTGTTCAAGACTTGGAGTCAGCACTTAAGGAAACAACTTCTCTATTAACCTAGAACTAGGTAGGAGTGAATTCCATCTTGCAAGACTATGTTCCCAGCTATCTGCCTGGTCCATGAGAGGGCGAGGCCCCTTGTTCAAGACCCGGAGTCAGCAAGAAACAACTTCTCTATTAACCTAGAACTAGGTAGGAGTGAATTCCATCTTGCAAGACTATGTTCCCAGCTATTTGCTTGGTCTTATCCCTAAAATGGAGGGCTATTCGCCACTCTCACCCATGCAGATTAAAGAATAATCTTAGACAAACAGAAGTTCATAGTTAGCTCAGGATTAAGATCAAGTTACCTAGGTCATCAAGTTGAAATAATTAGTTTTAACGGTAAACGGTTTATAAAGTAAAAGTGATTATTTCATGGTCTAATCAAGCAAACAAACTCATTGCACAGGATGCCCCCACTCACATGTCTCTACATGAACGATATAGGTTCACATCGTTTGTATCAAATACAAAGTAGGCCGCATTTATAGTGTTCCAGGACAAGGTACCCAGCCTTATCCTTATACTATAAACAATTTTGGCTATTACCTAAACTTGAAGAAATACTCAACTTATAGTCAAGGGTTCTTAGTTTGTTGGACTAAATGAAGGCAATTCACATATTTAATAACAACTTTACTACATAAATCTTGATAACAACTTTATTCAGAATAAGTTCCAAAATTTACAAACTACGAGTTTTAGGACATAAAACCCAACACGAACGCTTTGGGACCAATGAAGGAATTTGTCCCCATTAAGTTGGTTGTCAGAAACTTTAGCCATCGATGACTTTTCGTCGGACATGTTGTGTTCTAATGGACCTCAACAATACCACTAACCAGAAGAAAGAAGAGGAAAAAACACCCAAGTACAACAGCCTCACCAGCAGAACAAAGCCGATTGACGAGTCGTCGGAAAATCGATGGGTGAGTAGCCGAAAAGCAAACGGTTGGGTAGCAGCTGAAAAAGCCACCAGAAATCTCGAAGGAAGACAATCGGAAATTGCGAAGATAGTTGGAAGCCAGAAATCGCAGGAAAGTTGGAAGCTGAAAATGAGACCAAGTACAACAGCGGCCGGAGACGCATTGGTCGATGTCGACGGCGGTAGCGGAAGTCGGAGGTGTTCAAGTACAACAATGGCGAAAGTGGTGACGGGCATAGATGAGGCAGCAACGGCCGACAACACTAAAAATTAGGGTTAGGGTTTTTTGTTTTTGTTTGATAGCTCTAGTACCATGTGGAAAGATGGATTATTTTATTAAAAGATTCCTCTCTTTCTTGATTTTACAAAGGTACAAAGCCCTAACTTAAATAGAATACAGATTTAACCAAATAAGGAAATATTGATAAAGAAGGATAGAATCCTATTGAATAATTACAGCAAATAGTATCAAATAAAGAATAAATATTATGACATAAATCAACGCACATACATCAAGGCACTTCTCCTGTTGATTTTCAGACTGATTAACTAAATGATTATTTCTGTCACAACTAGAGAGACTCGAGTAGTTGCACATGGGCCTCTGAAGTGAGAACCATGTCATGTCAAGTGTGGATCACATTGGATGAGTTAACCTCTGAAGTTGAGCGGTGTATACATGGTGGGAATCGTGATGCATAGGCATCCAAGAGGCTTTTTATTCCCACTAGAATGGTGGGTTGTCTTGAATTCTCAGTTCTGAAACTAAGGAGAAACCCCCTTTCATTTTTTTTTTTAAAACAGCGAAGAAGGAGAAAGAAAAAAAGGTTGCGAGTCGTTGGTGATAGGTGGTGGTGAATGCTTTGAATGGGAGAAGGAAGAAGATGGGAGGAGGAAGGAAGAAGAGGGAAGAGAGAGGAAGAGGAGAGGAAAAGAAAAAAAAGAAAGAAAAATACATGTTTTTTAAAGTTTAGTCATTAATATATTAGAAAACGTATTTTTTCAACAAAAGAGGTGTCACATCAATTTTCCAGGAATCCGGACCAAGGATGCTACTAAATGCAAATGATGTCGCCTAAAGGATAATAAGAGATAAATCTAAAAGAATAAAATCAAAGTCTTTATGATGAATCAAAGTTATCAATGCAGGAAGACAATTCTCCTATTTATAGAGAATTGATCTAATCAATCAAGAAAACGATCAAGATATCTTAATTTACTCTAATCCTACTACATCCGCAAATCTCAAGGGTAAAATTATTGAGTTTAAATACTCTGAAACCCAATGCAACCTAAACAAGAGATCGGAGACCAAAAGTTTGATTTTTCCTAAATATAGAATTTAATTTTATAAATCAAACCAGGCATTTTGATTTCCTTGCAAGTTAATGGCCCTTTGGGGTCTTCTTGAATTTTTTGTTAGTACCAACAGAAGGGTGCAGTATATCCAATGCATGTTCATTTCACGTATTGGAAATGGATGGAGTAATTTTGATTTCTTCTTTCCTTAAAAATTTTTGTTTACTAGTGGAAGTCATTACCTAAATTCACTCTTTGTTGCCTTAATCAGGTTGGAGTTGATAACATGTGTATATTAGTACATGCTGTGAAACGACAGCCATTTGAGTTGACTTTAGAAGAGCGCATAAGCAGTGCGCTGGTTGAAGTTGGCCCTTCCATAACATTAGCTAGTTTGTCAGAGATCTTGGCTTTTGCTGTTGGAACTTTTGTTCCCATGCCAGCATGTCGTGTTTTTTCCATGTTTGCTGGTGAGAAGATTTTTTCTCCATCTTACTTCATTGTGAAGAAATACTTGTTATCTTTGTCATCCTAGTTAACTGCTTTCTTTCTCTCTTTTTCCTCTTTATTTAGCTTTGGCAGTGTTGCTCGACTTCATTCTTCAACTCTCGGCATTTGTAGCTCTTATAGTGTTCGATATTTTGAGAGCTGAGGATCACAGAGTCGACTGTTTTCCATGCATAAAAGTTCCTCCACTTTCTGATGAACCTAACCAAGGTTCTTGTGAAAATTTTCTGAAACTGCATTGTGTTCTATTTAAGCGCTTGGTTATGTTATAATCTATGGTTGCTTGTCTAAGTTAGATCTACTTTTGTTACCACCTGTGAGTCTTTCTAGTACTGATTAGACAATCGGAATAAATTTTAGGCTTCAATCAGGGAAGACCTGGGCTTCTTTCTCGATACATGAAGGTATGTTTGTAGGTTGTGGCCGTGCCTAGGTAGAATATTCATGTTAAGATTTGATGTTAAGATTTGAGCAAATAAATATTTGTTATTATTCTGCCATAGATTTTGTTGATTTATGTCATAATATGATATTATTTGATATTATTTGCTGTAATTAGTCCATAGGATTTTTTCCTTGTCTGTCAATATTTCCTTTCTTGGTTAAATTTGTATTCTGTTTAAGTTAGGGCTTTGTACGCTTGTAAATGTAAGAAAGAAAGGTCTTTTTAATAAAATAATCTTTTTTTTAACATGGTATCAGAGCAAACAAAGAAAAAAAAACCCTAACCCTAATCCTTAGTGTTGTCACCGCCGCCGCCTCCTCCTCGGTGCCTGCCGCCGCGTTTTTTGCACCCAGACGCCTTCGACCTCAACCGTCGTCGTCATCATCTCTGTCTCTGTCTCTGACCGCCGTGACCCGCAATTTGTCTTCAGCCGTGATTTGTGATGCCGTTCGATTGCTGCGACTTCAGCCTTCGATGCCGCCGCCGACGACGACGATCTCAGACAACTTCGACTTCCGACGTCGTTCTGATGATCTCAGACACCGTTTTTGATTGGTTTTTTCGGTTGCTCCGGGGTTTTTGGGCTTCTCTTCGGGGTCTCTGTGTCTGTTTTGTTTTTTAGCGTCACTGTGTCGGGTCCGTTTGTTTATGGTTTTCGGTTTTCCGTCCAGCGGTGTTATTTTTCTGAATACAAGATGTCCGACGAAAAGTCACCTATGGCCAAAGTTTCTGATAATTGTCAGTTCCTAAATGTCCAAATCACCACAATCCGACTTAATGGAGACAACTTCTTTCGTTGGTCCCAAAGCGTTCGGATGTATATTCGTGGACAAGGGACAATTGGATATCTCACTGGTGAAAAAAAAGGCGCCTGCCAAGACGGATCTATCATTTGCTACTTGGGATGCGGAAAATTCCATGGTCATGACGTGGTTAGTCAATTCCATGACTGAGGAAATATGTTCAAATTATATGTGTTATTCGACTGCAAAGGACTTATGGGACAATGGCAACCAAATGTACTCAGATCTAGACAATCAATCACGTGTATTGGAGTTGAATCTTAAATTAGGTGACATCCGACAAGGAGGAGATACCATTACTCAGTACTTTCACAAACTGACAAGAATTTGGCAAGACTTGGATCTCTTCGACAGTTATGAATGAGAGTCTACTAAAGATCATCAAGCACACTATAAGAAGGTGGTAAAGGACAGTCGTGTTACAAATTTCTCACTGGTCTCAATGATGAATTTGACAAAGTTCGAAGTAGAGTTACTCGTAAAAAGCCTCTCCCATCCATCAATGAAGCTTTTTTTGAGGTTCGTAGGGAGGAAAGCCGTCAAAGTGTTATGCTGGGCAAGAAAAATGCAGACTCAGTTAAGACATCGACAATGATGACAGAAGCAACAGCCAATAAGGCTTCCACACCTCCAAACAAACCACGGGTATGGTGTGATCACTGTAACAAATCCCGCCATACTCGGGAAACCTGTTGGAAAATCCATGGAAAGCCGGCAAATTGGAAGAACAACAAGCCAGGTGACGAAGGTAATAATCACTCTGCACCTCCCATGGCTAATAATGCTGACTCCAATCCATTCAATAAAGAGCAAGTTGATCAACTTCTGCAGCTGTTAAAGATCAATTTGTCATCGGGTAATCCTAGTACCTCCTTGGCACAAATAGGTAACTGTCCTCGAGCTTTTTCTCGTCTTAATTCATCTCCATGGATCATAGATTCTGGAGTTTCAGACCATATGAACAGTACATCTCACTTTTTTTTACCATATTCCCCTCTGTATAGCACTTGAGAAAATTCGACTTGCAAACGATAGTTTCAATTCTATTGCAGGCAAAGAAACTATTCATCTAACAAATAAAATTATCTTACACTTTGTGCTCCATGTCCCTAAATTAGCATGTAATTTACTATCTGTGAGTAAACTCTCTAGAGATACTAACTGTCGCATCATTTTTTGTTCAACCCACTGTTTGTTTCAGGATCAGGGCTCGGGGAAGATGATTGGACGTGCTAGTCTACTTGATGGTCTTTACTACTTTGATGAATCTCCGACTAGTGATAAAAAAGTTCAGGGTTTAAGTTATGTCAGTTCTCCCTCTGTTCGAGAAACAATCATGTTATGGCATGTTAGGCTAGGTCATCCCAGTTTTTTCTATTTGAAGTTTTTATTCCCAAGATTATTTAAAGGATTGATTGTTCAAGTTTCAATGTGAAAGTTGCATTTTTGCCAAGAACCATCGGGCCATATATTTACTAAAATCTTACAAAGCGTCCAAACCGTTTTAACTCAATTCACAGTGATGTTTGGGGTCCATCCAATGTTTTGACACATAGTGGCAAACGTTGGTTTGTTACATTTATTGAAGATCACATTCGATTAACGTGGGTTTACTTATTTACAAAAAAAATCTAAGGTCAAGGACATCTTTGTTCGCTTTTATAACATTGTTGAAAATCAATTTCAAACTAAATTAAGCATCCTACACTCTGATAATGGAACTGAATACTTTAACGAGTTTTTGGCTGATTTCTTTGAAGTAAAGGGTATTTTTCGTCAATCCACTTGTCGAGATACTCCCCACCAAAATGGCATTGCTGAATGAAAAAATCGGCATTTACTTGATGTTGCTCGTGCCCAAGTTTTATATGCATGTTCCTCAGTACTTGTGGGGTGATGCAGTTCTCACGCCCAGCTACCTTATCAATCGAATCTTCCAAAGTTTTGGATTTTAAAACCCCTTTAAATACTTTTAGGATCGTTTTCTCTTTCTTTTAAAATCTTTGGGTGCACTGCTTATGTTCATGTTCCAAGTTTTTCTCAGTCTAAACTTGAACCTAGGACCCGTAAGTGTATTTTTCTTGGTTACACATCTGACAAAAAGGGGTATCGGTGTTTTGACCCCCTCACTCAAAAATACATTGAGAGTTTGGATGTGGTGTTTTTGGAAAATAAATCGTTTTTTGACAAAAATTCTCTTCAAGGGGAGATATCCAACCATGAAGATCATTTTTGGGATACATCTCCTCTCCCTTCTCTCATCTATCCTAAGCCTAATAGCCTCGTAATGCCAAACATGGGAGATTCAACTTCAGGGGGAGAAACACTCCGAAGAGATCTCAATGATCGACAACCTGAGCTTCAGGTTTATACTAGAAGGGCATTCAATCAAAGTGATCAAGATTAAAGAGGCAACGTACCATGCACTCAATCAAATACCCTGACGAATGATGCTGAAAATCCAGGTAATTCTCCTCCTATTCCAATTTCCTCGGCTTCTCAAAATCTCTTGTCTGACCTTGACATTCCAATAGCCCCCATAGGAAAGATGTTCCTCAGTGTACTAAATATCCCATTGCAAACTACATTTCTTATCATAGACTGTCTGATGATTATAAAGCCTTTTCACCTCTAGGATAACAAATCTATTTGTGCCAAGGAATATACAGGAAGCTTTAAATGATCCGAATTGGAACTTAGAAGTTATGGAAAAGATGACAGCTCTAAAAGGAAATGACACATGGGAAGTTGTTGAACTTCCGAAAAACAAGAAAACAGTGGGATGTAAATGAGTGTTCACTATGAAGTGCAAAGCTGATGGGAGCGTAGAAAGATACAAAGCGAGATTGGTTGCTAAAGGTTTTACACAAACCTATGGAATTGATTATCAAGAAAAATTTGCTCCCGTTGCAAAAATCAACTCCATTAGAGTGCTATTATTTATCGCAGTTAACTTTGACTGACCCCTTTATCAGCTAGATGTAAAAAATGCCTTCCTTAATGGCGAGCTTGAAGAGGAAGTATTCATGAACGTACCAGGTTTTGAAGCCAATCTTGGAAGCAACAAAGAGCATGGTTTGAACGTTTTGGGAAAGCAGTGATAGGTTATGGTTTGCGTCAGAGTCAAGCAAATCACATCATTTTTTATAGACATACCAGTCATGACAAGATGGTTGTGTTAATAGTGTATGTTGATGATATTATTCTCATAGGTAATGATGAAGGTGAGATGTAAAACCTGAAGGGAAAACTAGCTAATGACTTCCAAATTAAAGACTTGAGAATGTTGAAATACTTCCTAAGGATGGAATTTGCTAGGTCGAAACAAGGTATGCTTGTTAATCAAAGAAAATATATTGTTGACTTACTTGAAGAGACAGGCTTACTTAGCTGCCGTACAGCAGAAATTCCTACCGAAACAAACTTAAAATTACAAGCTGCAAAGGATATAGAGATAAAGGATAAAGAGAAATATCAGAGACTTGTGGGAAGACTTATTTATCTATCACACACTCGTCCAGATATTACTTTTGCTGTCAGTATGGTAAGCCAGTTCATGCATGCCCCAGGGCCAACCCATTTTGAAGCTGTTTACGGAATTCTAAGATACTTGAAAGGAACTCCAGGAAAAAGGATACTGTTTAAGAAGAATGGTCATTTACGTGTGGACATCTATATTGATGCTGATTAGGCAGGTAGTACCACAGATAGGAGATAACTTCTGGCTATTGTTCCTTTGTTGGAGGTAATTTAGTTACCTGGTGAAGCAAAAAACAAAGTGTTGTAGCCAGAAGCAGCACTGAAGCTGAGTTCAGGGCTTTAGCCCATGGCATATGTGAGGGTATATGGATAAAAAGACTATTAGAAGAGTTGAAATTTATCTAGGTAATGCCTATACGTGTGTACTGTGACAATAAGGTAGCCATCTCCATAGCACACAACCCAGTCCTACATGATAGGACGAAACATATAGAGGTTAATAAACACTTTATAAAGGAGAAGATCGATGCTGGAGTGATTTGTACTACCTATCTCCCTACAACAGAGCAAATTGCTGATGTACTGACAAAGGGATTTCCAAAATTACAATTCGACAAATTAGTAAACAAGTTGGCAATGGTAGACATCTTTAAACCAGCTTGAGGGGGAGTGTTGATTATGTCGTAATTTGATATTATTTGATATTATTTGCTGTAATTAGTCCATAGGATTTTTTCCTTGTCTGTCAATATTTCCTTTCTTGGTTAAATCTGTATTCTATTTAAGTTAGGGCTTTGTACCCTTGTAAATGTAAGAAAGAAAGGTATCTTTAATACAATAACCTTTTTTTTCCACAGATTTGGAATACTGATACATTTTCACTTATGATATTCCCTATACATTAATTCATTATTCTGTTGCAGGATGTTCATGCACCCCTTCTTGGACTTTGGGGAGTTAAGATTATTGTTGTTGCCATCTTTGTTGGGTTAACTTTAGGAAGCATTGTAAGTTTCTCGTTTCCTATCGACTTTGCTTATGACTGACTAAACAGTGCACGTGACATTGGACTAGTTTTTCTTAAATTCATGCGTGCTCAGGCAAGGAGAGTCAATCCATGTTTGTGTATTAGTTCATCAATGTAAACTGCTTGCTATTAAATCCTATACCTGGCAAGATTTAACTGCTTTTACTGAATTAGTTTGCGTACTTTAATCAATCATTATAGGCATTATCTACAAAGATTGAGGTTGGATTGGAACAAAAGATTGTCCTCCCACGAGATTCGTACCTTCAGGTTTGAGTTGCATGTTTGGTTTTCAGAATTTTATGAGTAGTTTCTTTCATTTCTTTCATACTTGTTTCTTGCTATCTTATTTTTCTTCTTCTCTTACATCAGGGTTATTTTGATGATCTTGCGGAATATCTAAGAATTGGGCCACCATTATATTTTGTTGTGAAGGATTACAATTATAGGTATCTAAGATTTTCTATATACCTGTTTCAATTATCTATCTGTGTGCTTGTGTGCATATGAGTCAGAATATACAATTTACGAAATTTAGGGAACGAATGGAGAGGGCACAAATAGAGACATAATGGTTGTCCTCGATCTAGCCATAATTGACCACCTAAGGAAACTGGGAGAGAGCATTTGGGGGAAGTGAAACAAGAAATAAAAACTGTTATCCAAGTGAAAAATACTCCTATAGAGTGACAGATGTCTTGACGTTGCAGATATGTTAAGTATTTTGAAGAATCAATACAGTATTTTTCTTGTAGCTTTCTTTCTTGGGAAATCTTCCCGACTCCTATCCCGGAACTTGTTTGCAAGTCCATTTTGAAAACAGTTTTTTCTTTTGTTTTGGTTGTTCATAAGAACTATGACCAGGTGGCTGTTTAAGGGAAAATCTGTTATCTTCTTGAAATTCCCATTCACGAGCCCCAAATTTCCATGGAAAGTACAACCTTGATGTATGCCTTTTTGGTGTTGCTCCCAAAAGACCCAATCAAATAATATTTATAATTACTGATCTATACAACAACTATTACTAAATCATAGTATTAACGACAAAACCAGGTTGTTCCGTAGGGAAGCACAGAAGATTAGTTCCTCGAAGCACTTTCAGTTAAAGTAGAAAGTGTGGGAGGGTTTGGTAGGGAACAGAAGATAGGAATTGCATGAAAATAAAATGCAAGAAAGTAAAGATAGAAATGCAATTGATAAAAGACGTTCTAGCTTAGAGGATTGGAGTGGACCAAAGTAACTTCAATCATCAAGATATTAAAACATAATTTTAGGGTCTTATCTAGGAAACCCAACCGAAGGTCCTAATTACCTACTTAGCTAAACATGAACAGATGAATCCATACCATGCATATTTAACTAACTGCATTACGCTTTAGGGATTACGCTAGGATGATGTCTAATTTCCATCGTCTAATTAAACACTCAATATAGTTTCCCCTATGTCAATAGATTAATCCTCTTCGTTGTGCACTGCAAATCACAAGTCTATCTAACCTATTGTTTCTATAGATCACCTTATAATTTCATGTCACGTATTGCATGATAATCTTGCGTTTAATCATACATTCTCAGGTAGTTTGTCAGATATTCATGAGAAAATACAATAATAAATCATTAAAGGATGGGAAGAAACTCATAGGCAAGATGAAAAATTATAGTAATAAGAAATCTCACAAAATTACATTGTTCCAAATCCTCTAAAACTAGAAAACTAGATCTTACTTTCCCATGGAGATAAAGAAGACAAAACTCGGCATGTCTCTATCGATCACATTAGAGAAAGTGAAGAAAAATACAAGTGGAGAGGTAAAAAATGGAAGAAAATCGGCAGGCCAAAGTTAGGTCCGAAAAATGTCATCCTCCTTGTTAAAAACCCTAAAAATCCTTCATAACTTGTGAGTTGGCCTTGCGGCGCTATACACTTTTTTCATAGCGCCTACGCTCCACTTCTGGTTCTGTCAAACTATGTAGACTCTGTCTTCATATCCGCCTAGCACTTGCCTCTAGAAAAAGTGCGGCGCTGGCTCTGGCGCTGGGCGAGCGTTGCGGCGCCAAGCTGCCTACTGGCATCTTTGCGCATTTGCCACGTTTTGCTTGCTAATTCTCCCGTTTAGGCTCGAAATGCATCCAAACCGTCTTGGTGGCTTTGTATGCTCGATATCCTACAACTATGAACATTTAAGCGCATTGAATATCATAAACGGGCAAAGATTAAAGGCACTAAGATAGCACATTTTAGGTGCTATCAAACCTCAATTGAAGTTTCTCATTTGTAGGAACAAACTAATGAAGACCATGAGATAATAACTTCTGAAAAATATTCACCTGAACATGCGTTGACTAAACATTTGTTCTTTCTTTGACAAGAAACGACATTTTTATTGAAATAATGAAAAGATACTAATGCTCAAAAGATATAAACTTTACAAAAGAAGGAAAGAAAAACTATAAAAAGACAGCAAGACTAACAATTACAAAGGAATAATAAATGTTTGTGCTTATAAAGCTGATCTTGAAAGTTAAAGACAACTACTGAATGGCCGCTGAAAGTTGTAAAGCAAAATTTACTTCTGGTTCATATATGAGATTGCAGTAAATTTAGTTTTATTGCTCTGCTGTCAACAAATTGCGTAGTTTCCATGATTTAAGTTGGAATGCTTATTAATCTGATGTTCAATAATGCTATTCAGCTCAAAATCTAGACATACAAACCAGCTGTGCTCCATCAGCCAGTGTGATTCAAACTCCCTGTTGAATGAGGTATGCCATATCTGTGGGGTAGATTACGGTTGATTATTTGGAGATTATTTTCCTTATTGTTAAATATTTTATCTTTGTATTTATTATAAAGATATTTACTATATTTATCTCCTTCCTTATTTGTAATAGGTTTTCTTTTATATAAAAAAACTCTTGTTTAACAAAGTATGTAGAGAGAAATAAAATATTTCAGCATGGTATCAGAGCCTACCTCTTGAAACCCTAATTTTTTCTGAAAAAGGAAAAGAAATCCTAATCTAACCTAATCCGTCGCCGCCGCCAACTCACTGCCGCCGCCAACACCCCAAACATTCGCCGGACACCCCACCTGAGTCATTGGACAACTCCCAGCACCGGTCGTCCGTGGATCCTGTCATCTGTGAAGTCCAGACGCCGAACAAGCCGAAGCTAGCCGACGCCAACACCGCCTGGGTTCACCTCCGCTCCGCCGGTCGACCACGTCCGCACAGAAGATTAGTTCCTCCGCTCCGCCGGTAGAAGACATCAGCAGTAACTACATGTGCTACACTACGGCCAAGGAATTATGGGATAGTGTGACCCAAATGTACTCTGATTTGGGGAACCAATCACAAGTGTTCGAGCTAAACCTTAAGTTGGGTGATATGCGACAAGGAGGCAATTCAGTTACACAATATTTTCACTCTCTGAAAAGGATATGGCAAGAACTTGATCTGTTTGAGACGTATGAATGGAAATCCACAGACGACCAAAAACATTATCGGAAAACTGTTGATGATGGTCGCATTTACAAATTTCTTGCTGGCCTCAATGTTGAATTTGACGAGGTTAGAGGCAGGATACTTGGGAAAAGTATTCTTCCAAATCTTAATGATGTTTTTTCTGAAGTTCGTAGGAAAGAAAGCCGCAGGAATGTTATGATTGGGAAGAAGGCAGTTGACTCAGTTGATAGTTCTGCACTAGTAACTGAAAGTACTGCGATGAAAGCTTCTGATCAATCCAACAAAATTCATGACAAGCCTCGTGTATGGCGTGATCATTGCAACAAATCCCGTCATACGAGGGAAACTTGTTGGAAACTACATGGCAAACCTTGAAACTGGAAGAGCTCGAAGCACTCTGAGAGAAATTCCCATCAGCATGCCTCCAATGCAAATGTTGTTGATTCCAGTCCACTCAAAGAGCAAATTGATCAAATCCTGAAGCTGCTAAAATCCAATTCTACGGATAATCCTAGTGTTTCCTTGGCACAAACAGGTAATTACCCTCAAGCTCTCTCGTGTCTAAATTCCTCTCCGTTGATCATTGATTCCGGAGCTACTGATCACATGACTAGTTTCTCGTGTTTATTTGATTCATACTCCCCTATTTATAGTAAAGAAAAAGTCTGTATTCCCGATGGTAGTTTTACATCTATTGCAGGCAAAGGAACAATTTCCCTAAGTACAAAACTCATACTACGTTCTGTGCTTCATGTTCCTCAATTAGCTTGTAATTTACTATCTGTGAGCAAAATATCTAAGGATGCTAACTGTCGTGTTATCTTTTGTGAAACCCATTGTCTCTTTCAGGATCAGGACTCGGGGGAGACGATTGGACGTGATAGGATGATTGATGGTCTCTATTACTTTGATGAAGTTTCAACTAGTAATAAAAAGATTCAGGGCTTGAGTAGTGTCAGTTCTCTTCCTGTCCAAGAAACTATTATGCTTTGGCATCGTAGATTAGGACATCCTACTTTCGTTTATTTAAAACATTTGTTTCCTGATTTATTTAAAGGAATTGATTGTTTTATGTTTCAATGTGAAGACTGCATTTTCGCCAAACATCATCGATCTACTTTTTTACCAAAATCTTATAAACCCTCATCACCCTTTTACTTAATTCATGCTGATGTTTGGGGGCCATCTAAGGTTTTGACTAAAAATGGCAAGCGCTGGTTTGTTACTTTTATCGATGATCACACCCGTTTAACTTGGCTTTACTTAATAACAAAAAAGTCGGATGTCAAAGAGGTCTTTGTTCGTTTTCATGAAATGATTGAGACTCAATTTCAAACTAAAATTTACATTCTTCACTCTGATAATGGGACTGCATTTTTTAACTAACCACTAACCACCTTTTTACATGATAAGGGCATCATTCACCCAGCTACATGTCGCGATACCCCTCAGCAAAATGGTGTTGCTGAACGGAAAAATCGACACTTGCTTGAAATTGTTCGTGCCCTCATGTTTTCGATGCATGTTCCAAAATATCTGTGGGGGGATGCAGTCCTAACAGCTGCTTACCTAATCAATAGAATGTCTACTAAGGTGTTGAATTTTAAAACCCCTCTACAACACCTAAAAGAGTTTTTTCCTGCGGTCCGATTGTTCTCAGAGTTACCTTTAAAAGTTTTTGGGTGTACTGCTTATGTTCATCGAACCCTTCTTTCCCAATCCAAATTGGACCCTCGGGCTATTAAATGTGTTTTTGTAGGCTACGTTCCTTTTAAAAAGGCATACAAATGTTTTGACCCTCTCACTAACAAGTATTTTGAAAGTATGGATGTGTCCTTTGTGGAAAATCAATCGTTTTTTAAACCAACTTTGCTTTAGGGGGAGTCATCTCTACTTGAAGAGAATTTTTTGGACACTTCACCTCTCCCAAACATCATTAGTCCTGAAATTATGAGCTCTAGTCCTTCGATCTCAAGCATGGAAAACTCTTCGACAGGGGGAGAAACACTACAAACAGATCTGACAGGTCGAGATCCTGAACTTATGTTTTATACTAGAAGAAACATAACTCAAAGGGATAGAAATCAGACAGTCGAACTAACACAGGACCAATCTGATACTCCAGTAAATGGTCCTGAAAATTCGGGTATGTCTCTTAGTCCTTCCTCTCATAATACGTTGCCTAATGTCTCTGATCTTGATATTCCAATTGCCCAGAGAAAAGGTACCCGCCAATGTACAAAATATTCCATTGCGAACTATCTCTCCTATCATAGATTGTCTGATAATCATAAAGCTTTCACATCCAAAATAACCAACCTATTTGTTCCAAGGAATATACAGGAAGCTCTAAATGATTCGAATTGGAAATTAGCAGTGATGGAAGAGATGAATGCGCTGAAACAAAGTGGTACTTTGGACATAGTTGATCTACCAGAAGACAAAAAAGCAGTGGGATGTAAGTGGGTTGTCACGATAAAATGTGATGCGGATGGTAGTATTGAAAGGTACAAGGCTAGACTAGTGGCTAAGGGATTTACCCAGACCTATGGAATTGATTATCAAGAGACTTTTGCCCCTGTAGCCAAAATTAACTCGATTAGAATTTTGCTCTCTGTTGCAGTGAATTTGGATTGGCCACTGTATCAACTAGATGTTAAAAATGCGTTTCTTAATGGGGAACTTGAAGAAGAAGTATTTATGGACCTACTGCCTGGGTTTGAAGCCGACCTTGGATTGAACAAGGTATGTAAATTAAAAAAATCACTATACGGCCTTAAACAGTCTCCTAGAGCTTGGTTTGAACGTTTTGGAAAGGCAGTCACTAGCTATGGATTCAGCCAAAGTCAAGCCGATCACACTATGTTCTACAAACATACGGAAAAAAACAAAGTTGTTGTTCTGATAGTGTATGTTGATGATATTATTCTTACAAGCAATGATGAAACAGAAATGTCTATTGTAAAGGAAAAATTGGCGAAAGATTTCAAGATCAAAGATCTAGGATCCCTAAAGTACTTTATTGGCATGAAGTTTGCTAGGTCTAAAAGTGGTATTCTTGTCAATCAAAGAAAGTATATCCTCGATCTACTCAAAGAGACAGGTTTACTCGGTTGTCGAATTGCAGAAACTCCTATTGAGCAAAACTTGAAATTGGAAGCTGCAACAGAAGAAGAGGTAAAAGAAAAGGGGAAGTACCAAAGACTCGTGGGAAGACTAATATACCTCTCTCACACACGTCCCAACATTGCCTTTGTAGTAAGTATGGTAAGTCAGTTCATGCATGCCCGTGGACCCAGCTCACTTTGAAGCTGTCTTTAGAATCTTGAGATATCTGAAAGGTACTCCAGGAAAAGGGATACTCTTTAAAAAACATGGGCATCTACAGGTGGAAGTCTATACTGATGCGGACTGGGCATGTAGCACAACTGATAGGAGATCGACTTCTGGGTATTGCTCCTTTGTCGAAGGGAACTTGGTCACTTGGTGCAGCAAAAAACAGAGTGTAGTTGCAAGAAGTAATGCTGAAGCTGAATTTAGGGCATTGACCCATGGGATTTGTGAAGGCATATGGATAAAAAGACTACTGGAAGAACTGAAATTTGCTCAGATAATGCTCATACGCATTTACTGTGATAACAAGGTTGTAATCTCAATTGCCCATAATCCAATCCTTTATGATAGGACAAAACACACTGAAGTCGATAAACATTTCATAAAAGAAAAAATTGATGCAGGAGTAATATGCGTTCTCTACCTCCCAACAACGGAACAAATTGCAGATGTATTAACTAAAGGGCTTCCTAAGTTGCAGTTCAACAAGTTAACAGACAAGTTGGCCATGAGTGATATCTTCAAACCAACTTGAGGGGGAGTGTTGATTATTTGGGGATTATTTTCCTTGTTGTTAAATATTTTATCTTTGTATTTATTGTAAAGATATTTACTATATTTATCTCCTTCCTTATTTGTAATAGGTTTTCTTTTATATAAGAAAACCCTTGTTTAACAAAGTATGTAGAGAGAAATAAAATATTTCAGCAATTACAATTATGAATATTAATGGCATAAAATTCTTTTCCTTTATTCCAGCTTTAAATTGGCCGAAAAGAGAATTAATTGCTTCATTGTTTTAAAGCCCAAAAGTGGCAGATATATGCATGCTGGGGTTGGGTAAAATGTATCCACCATGTTTAACCATGTGAATACCTTGCGCTAAGCACATTGTAAAGGGTGACTTTTGTGTATATTATCTTGCTTGATGGTATGACATGCTTCTTTCTCTCTTATAAGTTACGCATGTACTCACCTTATTTCATTCTTCTTTTAGATATCAAGAGCGTCATTGACACCAGAATTGAACTACATTGCCAAACCAGCAGCATCATGGCTCGATGATTTTCTTGTATGGTTGTCGCCAGAGGCATTTAGTTGCTGTCGGAAATTTACAAATGGTTCTTATTGTCCACCAGATGACCAGGTTAGAACTCCATAGATCTATTTTCTTTCCTTGTCAATGTTTTATCTTAGTCGATTTACTTTCCTTGTCAATGCTTTATTTTACTGCTGATGGTTGCACCTCGTCCCACAACTTTAGATTTTGTGCAAGCTCCAACTATATATTTTGACTAATACTGCGTATAATTGTTCTTAAATGACCACAATTATTCTGCATGCTTCTATACGCCCCTCCTCTAACATCAGTTCTCTTTAATACAATTGTCCAACCTGACACCACTTCATGATTACTGAAGTATGACCATTTCTTTCTCCAGCCTCCTTGCTGTTTTCCAGATGAAGGTTCCTGTGACTCAAGTGAAGGAGTGTGCAAAGATTGTACAACTGTAAAGTTCTATTTTCTATTACTTGGTTTTCAATAAGATAAGACGGCACTTGGCATGTGGTATGGTAGGGTAAGAAGAGAATTGGATAGATATTTGTGTTTGGTACGTGGGGATAAATTTTTTTGAGTGTTTAAATTCCTTTTTATGGCCTAAAGTAATCTACTTATTTTTTTATTTATAAAATAATTACTGAAAAAAGTTTAGTCAAATTTTTTGGTAATATATAGTTTAATAAGTTAATTCATACTAAATTTAAAATAACTATTTTAATTTTATAACAAGTAACAAATAGTGCAGGTTTCTGAACCCCATTACCAAATACCAAATGCTCCTAAGATGGCTTACCTATTGTTCAAGTTGGATTGAAGTTATCAGATAGCCCGTGATTTAATCGAGTGAAATGAGGGTAGTTTGGTGCCCAAAGAAACGGGCATGAGCTAATCTCTGTTTGTTTTCAGTGCTTTCACCACTCAGATTTGGTTGCTGACCGTCCAACTACAGTGCAATTCCAGGAGAAGCTTCCATGGTTCCTCAATTCTCTACCGTCAGCTGATTGTGCAAAGGGTGGCCATGGAGCTTATACCAATAGTGTGAATTTGAATGGTATTAACTTAACATTTCCATTGTTTTTATAACTTTTTTTTTTCTTTGATAGTCTTTTTGTGTGAACTTTTTTCTTGGCTACTGATTGCATTAAATCCTGGTTAACTCTGTTTATTTTGTTCTTATTTCAGGTTATGAAAGTGGTATCATTAAGGCTTCTGAGTTTCGGAGCTATCACACACCACTTAACAATCAAGTATGCCAGTAGAATAGTATTATTCATGATTTTGAACTCAGTTTTTGCATTTTTGTAGTTAAGATCTTTGTAAACCCTTTGTTCTTTGCAGGGTGACTATGTAAATGCAATGCGAGCTGCAAAGGAGTTTAGCTCAAAGATTTCCGATTCTTTGAAGGTTTGAATTGTTTTAGCTAGCCAACCGATTTCCTGAATGCTTGCATTAGAACTCACAGCTGCCAAATAAAATATGCAATAGTTTATTATCATGCAAACTTAAATTAAGACATTTTACCTGCACTATATTACTACATATACATATATATATAGAACAATATGATTTACTCGAGGACAAAAGATAAAGAACAGCCTAGGTTGGGTCCGGAAAGGAAAATCTCGCCTGAGAGGAGACTACAATAAAAAACCTTCCAATCAAGATTGTTAAAGAAAACATAGTAATTACGGAAGAATTCTTTATGATGGGTACTCTCATGCAAACATAAACTGTACACTAACAGAAGTTTCTAACGACTTTCTATCTTCTTCAAAAATTCTTTAATTTCTCTCAAGCTAAGCTCTAGTTTGTACAATTCCAAAAGATTTTAGCTTTTTTTTAAACCACCTGGCAATGAGGACTTCCACAAACCAACCAAATGTCAACATCTTTAGGTAGATGCAAGGACAGCCCAAATGGAAGATGAAAGATCATCTCCTAAATGCAAAAGAGCACTGTTGGAAGAGATTGTCCAAGGATTAGTTCATTAGAACAACACCACCTACAGATCGAGGGGGAGATAGCCTAAATTAGGAACTAAACAAAGGAAACCCTCCAGACCTTAAACCTCCAAACATTGTTCACAATAGGAATCTTCAACTTTGGGTGGTCTGAGTGAGCTAAGAAAGGCTGACTTAGAAGAGGACTATGAAACCTTGTTTTTATAATTGAGCCCAAACGATCCTGTCTTCTTTATTTATGGGAATGACAATTGAGATACGGTTCATATGATGAGATTTAAATAGGCAGTTTCTACTCTGTAAATTTTCACGTGATTTCTGGAGTTGGACAATAACGCAGCTATGCACTGAAACTTTCTATATGGTAATTATATATTACAAAACTTTCCCAAGGAGCTTCCTACTATTAAGTTTTGTGAAGATGATTGGTGTGTTGTTTTTTTCATTTTCCCATCTTATTTGGTTGTCATGGTTTATCTATCAGTTCGTGGTGGACTAAATGTTATATGCAGTTACGTTGATCATATCACCAGGGAGAGAACTTCTCAATGAAAATATACATTTAAGTGACTGGCCTATTAGATGGCTAGTGTGATGTAGACTAAATGAATATTGTGCCTTTAGTTTAGCGTCTCAGGTAAGTTGGTCTTATTGAAGGATTCTTTTGGTCCCTGTATTAGGAATCTCCAGTATTCTATTTTTTTTTATTGCTGTTGAGATTGACATATTTTTGTAGTAGTACGCGTCAATTATTACTTTTAAAACTTAGCTTGTCCTGTAGTTCATGGTGAAGACCAATTCTTGGAGAAATCTTAAAGCTGAAGTTTTATAAAGTTCCGTCTAAGCATCATTATCAAACTACAAGCCTATTTATAGGCAAACCAAACAGCCATAAAGGTTAATTACAACCTGCTGTAAAAACTTAAATAAAGCCAACCAAAGACAAAAGTGAAATACTAGTCTTCCAACTAAAATATGAAGAGATAACCCCAAACTACCCCTACATCAGTTACCAAGGAATTTGCAAGGCGCCTGCATCCAAAACAGTCATAATTCATTAGATTCTACTTTATTTCAGTAGAATTGCATTTTTATGATTTAAGATATTTTACCGACAGTTGCTCTATTGCAGATGGATATCTTCCCATACTCTGTCTTCTATATTTTCTTTGAGCAATATCTTGATATATGGAAGACGGCTTTGATGAACATCGCCATAGCTCTTGGTTAGTACTTCAGGAACATTGAAACTGAAACAGTTTTTTATTTATTTTTTTCTTTATTTTGGGAAAATTACCTTTTTAGTCCCTAAATTAAGTATTAGGTGCATTTGGTCATTAAGTTTTAAAAGTAGACCCTTCTAGTCCCTAAGTTTTTAAGAATGAGTTTATATGGCCCCTCACTTCTAACAGAACGGTTAAATATGAACGGAGAGTTGATTGAACTTTTTAATGACATATGTGGTTTGATGATTGTGCTAACTGAATTTTTATTTAAATTAATAATAACAATAACAAGAAAAGTAAACATCACAATTAGCCCACCCTGATCGGACACAGGTCACACCTGGAACCTAGAAAAATCACAAAATCGCAAATTTCAATCTTCCACCACAATTCTTAGACACCACTGCACAATCTGCAAGGTTCCTCCTCATTCTATAACTTTTGTAAACCTTCAGCACCTTCACCGTTTCTGAATCCAGCTCGCTCATCGGCCTAGGAGTGTACATAATCAACTGGCTTTGGTAAGGGAACTCCCGGAGTCGCGGTCTTTATACTCTCCAATCCGCCATTTTTTCAAACTTAAACAAAGAAATTGAAACCAACATCTTCCCCAAGCGACTTAAATGAGAGGTTTTGTTTCAAAAATCACTCTCTGGTTCGTCCCTTTTTAGGCTGTTGGGTTTGCTTATGATGCTCTGTTTTTTATGGATTCTTGCTGTGTAATTTTGAAGCTAATTGATTTCAAATTCAGAGTTATATCTTTAGCAGAGAAACTGAGATTTTTGCATATGATGAAAAGTCCTTGGTGAGGAGTGAGAGGGATAAACCCATGAATCAAAACCCACAAACTAAATTAACCAAAATAAAAATGGGTTTATGTAATTTGGGGAACTTAAATTGTTGGAAGATGACCAAATTAAGCAAACACCCAAAACACAGTTAATGTCAAACTCTGGAGAAAGGGAAATTATTTCCAACCAAAGAAGAAGGTTTCTGAGATTTTGTGTGATTTGCATGCAAAGAAGAAAGTTTGGCGATTGGCTTTGCGACTTCTCTAGGTTTTGATTTAGGGCTAAATGTTGGGGTTTAAATTTATTTTATTATTAACTTTTAAAAAATCCAGTCAGCAACCAACTTAGCACACTCATCGCGCCACATATGGAACACTAAAAGGTCTAGTCAACAACCCATTAGTATTTAACAGTTCTGTTAGAAATGAGGGACCATTTAAACCCATTCCTAAAAATTTAGGGACTAAAAGGGTCCATTTTAAAAACTCAGAAACCAAATGCTCTTATTACTAAAAATTCGGGGACTAAAAAGGTAATTTTTCCATTTTTTATTTTTGGAAAGTATGCTAGGAGAATTTTTAACCTGATAACTCTAATTACGTTTCAAGGGCATAGCACATAGTTAAATATCTTGTTCATCTTTCTTAAACAAACTATTGTTATATTATTGATAATATAGGTCCCCGTGTTATTTTATTGCCTTTATTAATGTCTTAACCAGATTTCTAAGAATCTCATTGAGGATTTTCTGTGATGCAATTGCAGGTGCCATATTTATTGTCTCTCTGGTTATCACATCTAGGTATGAATATCATTTTGTTTTTGTGTTTGGCTGACATTTAAGTACAAGGCTCTTTTTGTAGTGTGAAAATGCCACTTCTTTATTTGATTATACTTTGATCTATTGGTTTTGAAATGCAGTTTGTGGAGTTCAGGAATTATTATACTTGTTTTGGCTATGATTGTTATTGATCTCATGGTATCTCTCTCTTGCTACAATGACTCCATTACTTATATTTCCTTTTAGAGGAGTCTATTGCATTTTTATTTTATTCGTTTATTAATTTATGAGTTTCTATTCCCGTTTGTGTATGTTTTGACTTTGTGAAGTCAGTTGTTTTCAGAAGTGTTGATTTCTCTTTTTCGTTTTTGGCAGGGAGTAATGGCAGTTCTGAAAATTCAACTAAATGCAGTCTCTGTTGTTAACATATTAATGTCAATAGGAATTGCTGTTGAGTTTTGCATCCATTTAGTTCATGCATTTTTGGTTAGTACCAACCCTAATCACTTCATCAGGCTATTTAAATTCATGGTTTAATTTACTAATTTCACTTATTCGAAGACATGCAAAGTTTTTGGGGCTTAAGTAATCGTGAACCCATGGTGTGGTTTCTGGTGGTCATGGTGGAGTACTGGCACATGTTTTTATCACCAGACCATTGATTAGCATGCTATTATATGGGAAATGCTATGGAGTCAAATAGCTAGCTTATTACTGGATGACGGACCTTGTGTCTTACCCTTTTATTATTATTATTATTATTATTGATTTTATGATTTAATAACATATTTGACCAAATGCCCTCATGTAGGTTAGCTGCGGTGACAGAAGCCAGCGAGCACAGGAGGCTTTGAGTACAATGGGAGCCTCTGTATTCAGGTAGACATTGTGTTTGATTTTCTTATTTTGTTGCTACAACATATTCAGTTTTTGGTGCATCTCGGGATCGTATTCAATAAAAGATGGATGGCTTCCATTGTTGGAAGATTTGACTGTAAAAGAAACAATTTCCCGTGATGCTTTCTACTTTATGGAAGTGTTACATTTGACTCAGTTTTTCGTTGTGCATGACTACTCAACATTTTCTAAAAGAGGTGTATTTCTACTTCTCGCTATACTAGTTACTCTTCGAATCAGTTACTTAAAAAAATGATTCTTTCCATATTAATTTTAAAAAGTAAAGAGGATATTTCTCATAATCATTATGACCTATGAGTTCTCCTTGAAAGTTTGTCAGGTTCCTGTCTTGCGCCCCAGCATCCACATGATGCCATTTTGCAGAAATTAATATTTACACTTGTTTTGCAGTGGGATTACTCTCACGAAACTGGTTGGGGTCATCGTTCTTTGCTTCGCGAAATCAGAAATATTTGTGGTATCTGATTTCTTGGCCTTATTCCTTATTACAAATTCATGTTACTTTCTTTTGAGATCTAAAAGAAGACAAATATTGGCTATGTGGATTCTGCAGGTTTATTACTTCCAAATGTACCTTGCATTGGTCATTATTGGTTTCCTCCATGGCCTCGTTTTTCTACCTGTAAGTTCAGAAACTATCCAATATTCTTATAATTACCGACATCATCCCGTCTTCTATGGAGGAAGTCATTGAGCCATTTATTACATATCTGGTTGTCCTTCGCAGGTAATATTGAGTATGATTGGACCACCATCAAGATACTTGGTTGAAGATGATGCTCCTACGGAAACTGAGCTGCTTGTTTCATAAGCCATATGATGAAAGATGAAGTATGTCGTTACCCTCCCTCTTGGACAGTCTTGTACACCTTGTTGTTTATACACACACAAGTACAGTTTGGTATATCATCTCTAATCTTTCTAACGAAATTCAGTAAGTTAGTCTTTCCATAATATCGTAGTTTCGAGCTGAAGTTGACAGATGCAAGGATAGTGTATATATTTACATATAGAACTAATATATGTGTTTCACATTTCTTACAAGAATGAGATCGGATTACTTCATGTTGCATCATGCCTTCTTTTATATTGGGTAGAATCCGGAATAGTATATTAAAGGTAATGAGTAAATTTGAGAGAATAGAGTATGTTCTTCTAGTTGGGTTGATGGTTTCTTTGTTTGTGGTACTTGGAACTTTGGTTTTTTGATTGAGATTTGTAGTGCAAGTTTGAGGGTTCTTTGTAATCTCCATCGTAGTAGATTAATTAGGTAATTAAACACCTTGGAGAACAACACCTTAAAAGCTAGCTACTGAAGTGAGGGAGCCAACTCACTTAAGTATCACGTTGGTCATCCCATTCTAATTGATGTGGGACAAAGATAACTCATTATACCTTGGTTCCTAAAATAGAACTTGCAGTTGCAGAAGACTAGACATAGTCTCGAATTTGGGGCGAAAAAATATATTTTTCTTCGTCATTCTTTTTTCCCTTATGTTATTTGTTATTTTATGATCAATCACTTATTTGGCTCTAATTTGTGAAATAGGAGTTTGAGATATACTTTAGTTTATTATGTATTTATTTTAGATCTCATAAAAAATTTGTAGATGGGAAAAGAAGATTCTCGAAATAATTATTTCCTAAATCCATAATCAATAAATATATTATTTTATTACTTGGAGTTAAAACTTCATATAAAAATTTAGGGATTTTTACATGAAAAATTCTCTTTAGGTCCTATATTTCATAAATGTCTTTAAATTTGAAATTTTTTAATGAAGTCTTTTAGAGATAATTATGGACGATTTTACCCTTTCCATGTTGACTAGTGTAACAATTATTGCTATTTATTAAACAAAAAATTTCTATATTTTTCAAGCATTCTTAATGATGTGGAGAGAATTTGGTAAATTTTATATTAATTAATGTATTGGAAAGAGAATATGCATTTATCATAGAATATTAATTAGTTGGGATTTTTTTTTCCATCTGTAATTAATATGATTTTCAATCCATCTTTACGTAAAAAACATTTTTTGCTTTTTCGTTTTTATGTATATATACAATGCGTATTTCAAATATATACAACTGCATATTTCAAATATATGTGAGCTTATTCCAAACATATTCAGAAGAAGTATAGATTTAATGTTATAGAATATATACTCCAAATTTTTATTATAATATTGTTTCTATTGAGTTATATATTCCACCTTTTTTGTCATATGTACACATGTATCTTTAGTTATTTTCTAAGTACCTCATATTATATGCTACAAATTAGACCATAAATTAAGATGAATGGATTATCCAATTATTTAAAAAAAAAAAAAAAACAAATTCTTAGAGTTCAAATTCATAAGCTAGTGTTATGAAATGTCTTAATAATCTCTTTTCCTAACAGTAGAAATATTTGATGGTATATTTGATATAGATGGTAGGGAAAAACCATATGAACATGATATACAGTCGAATATTACATACTAACTATATTTAAACAATAGTATATATTTAAACACCAAAAGTAGATGGTACACAATAAGTCCATATATATTTGAAATTGGAATTAAAATTGAAAAACAAAATGTAATATATACCTAGACTCGTCGTCCATCCATTGCAACCTCGACTCCGTTGACCAAATCAAACTATATATATATATATATATATATATATATATATATATATTACTTAAAAGTAAACTCAAACATATATATATGGATTATTTGAAATAAAGCTATATATTTTTAGGGACTAGATCGAAATTTTGAGATTTTGGGTTTAAAACTATAAGTTTGGAAATTTTGAAGGATTTTGAAGGAAAAAGAGCAAAATATCATTGTGGAATAGATATCAAAGGTATTTTGGGTATTTCTTCTAAAATAAGGGTGGGTATTCTTGTAAAATGGCAAATTGTATTCTCTTTGTAATTCAATTTTGATTTTAGAATAGGCTTGGCGAAATCCTTTTCTTTTGGGTTTATTAGAGGAGGTTAGTTAGTTAATTAGGTGTGTACAAACCTTTTTGCTTTGGGTCTATTTAAAGGGAACTTATCATTCACTTTAGATCATTAATAAAACTTCTACTCCAAGATTTCTCCAAGATTTATATCTATACAAATACACACACGCGCACATATATATATATATATACTGTCAAATATCACAAAACAATTATATTTAAATAACAGTTTAGACGATACTACATCCGCAATAAACCCATATTATATTTGAAATTGGAAAAAGAATGTACAAATACACATAGATCTGTTACCCATCCAATTGGAACCTCATATTCATTAACTAGATCGACTATATATATATATGGATTATTTGAAATAAATTGTGAGATTTTGGATTATATATTGCAAGCGAAACTATTGACAAAGACTGGCGGAGCTCGATCGACAGAGCTGGAACGAAGATCTACGACGGAGCTTGAACACTTGAACGGAGATGGATGCTTGAATGAACGCTCGGGGGTCAACCCTTCACATTTCGATGTCGAAATGAGCTCAAATCTGGAATTGGAGATGAACACTTGATGGAATTGTTGACGCAGGCCGATGGAGTTGGAACGGAATCCACGGTTGAGCTCAATCGCTTGAATGGAGATCCACGATAAACTCTAGTCAACAGCTGAGTGTAGTGGAAAAGGATCTCTGACCGTCGGAGACATGAGCGGCAATAAGCTTTACTTGCGTCGCTGAGAAGAAGAAAAAAGAGAGTGAGAAGGAAGAAATTATTTTATGGTAGTCTTTACATTTTCTCTTTCCCTCGTAGCATGGGGAAGAAGTGGACTCTAGAAGTACTACTAATTGAAAAATCAAACTGTATTAATGATTCATATAAATCACTTAAAGGTAAATGCCTCAAATAAATCCAACGAGTAACTAATAATCCTGTTTTAAAGAAAGAAGGAGAAAGAATAGGGATTCCAACAATTTTTTCTTTTTTATTATTTTTTTTAAAAAAAGGAACATCAATGGGCAGATACACGAATATCTAGGCTATGCATGTCGAAGAGATACACAAAACTCATGTGATTTATTTATTTATTTTTGTTTTATAAAAATTATGGATGATGACTTAATGGTAAATACACACTAACATTAGTGAAAATTTGAAGTCCATTGAATTATTTATGAAATAAATGGAATTTAGAAGACAATAGTGTGATATGAGCCTACACTTAATACCCTATACGTAGAAATTTAAAAAATTTAATGTTCTTCTGGGCCTTTAGGGCCCGTTTGGATTGACTTGAACAAAAAGTGTTTTTAAAAAAAACTATTTTTATTTAAACTCTTTTGATAACAAGAGTTTAAAATACATTTCAAAAATCATTTTGTGGTTGCTAAATACTCCAACTTTTTCTCAAAATAACTTATTTTTAAATTAAACACTTGAAAATGTATTCCAAATACACTTTATAAACTTAACATGCATAAAAGTGTTTATTGTAAAAAAAATAAAAAAATAATAATAATAATAATAATAATAATAATAATAATTGCTTAAATGTTTTATTTATTGCTCTAGTGAGAAGATTTTTATGGCAACCATGTCAACTTACTTATATTGACGGTTTTAAATTTTTTCTACACGTTGACATTTTTATTGAAATCGTGTTCATAGGTTCAATATTGGGATGAAAGGTTTATTGATGTTTTCATTTTATAATAGAAAAATTCACTAAATATAATAAAAATATCAACAAAATTTAAACGATGAAATATTTATTTCTTAATTTAAATATTTTTTAATAATTAAAACTTCGATATTTTTTTTTCTTGTTGACATCAATATTCATATTTTTTTTTTGAATAAATGATAATATCATAAATAGTTCTTAATATTGTTAAAACTTGCTTAATAGTACACATCATAGATGTTAACAATAATAGGAAAGGAAAAACATTAATTTTTACCCATTATTATTAATTAAAATCATGGAAAAACAAGTGTATTGACTTAAACTAACTTTTATCAGTATATTGATTTCTACTTTTTTTCAAATTGCATTAGAAAAATATTAGAAAAATATTATGTGAAACTTATAATTTGTTTTAATTAAACTCGTAAACTAATTTAGACCTTTTATTATGATTACCTTTGAAAACTATCCATGAACCAATTATAGACTTCTTCAAAAGGCGATTTGATAAAATGGACAATCAAAAATGATGCATAGACGATTCTCAAAAGAAATCCAAAGTAAAATTTTCTACACTTAAAAAACTCAAAATTTAGATCGATGCTCGTATGGTTATTAGTTTAGAATTTTAATTGATGTAATTCTCATAAATACTTTTTCAAACAATTATTTGTACCCCAAGCTGTTATCAAAATAGAAATAGACATAACTAATAGAAAATGTTTATCGTATATATAAAATTTATTGAAGAATCAGAATGTATAATTGATGAGTTGTGAACAACAAATTTAACCTTCCTAATTTGTGTAAATACTTATACAAACAAATCTCTAACTTTCCTTTTATTTTGGTTTTTTTTTTTTTCCAATTTAGGAAAATACCAAAATCAAAGGAAAAAAAGGAATCCCTCAATGTGGATTAATTAAGCCCTAATCTGAGATCCAAAACAATCCCTGATGAATAAGAAGATGAAGATTCTTGTTCAATCTCCTCCATTGGAGAAGGAGGCAAGTTCAAGTCCAAAATTCCAGAATATGGCTTTCGTTTGTAATCCTCAGCCGTTACCCGACTGCCATCTGATGGAGCATTGGCGAGCATGATCAAAGAGGCAGCGATCTCGTGATCTTGTTGTAATTGAGTGGCGGCCACGGAAGGGCGAAGGAAATTAGGGGGTGGATTGATTCCTCGCCATTGACGCTCAGGATGGCAACGCATGTGACCGAAGAGAGCCTTCCATGACCAGAATTTCTTGCCGCACTCTGAACAGGGCGGAGTGATGTTGTTGGAAGCGGTAGGCTCCGCTTTCTTCCGGTGCTTGGGGTTGCCGGAAGTGGTTGTTTTGATGAATTTAGTCCGTTTCCGGCGGGGATTTGGAGTTAAATGGGAAGGAGAAGTGGGAGGGAAAGGGTTGAAAGGAAACAGAGGAGAATCCATGATTTTGGAAGAAAAATAGAGTTGTTAGAAGAAGTAAAAGAGTATAAAGAAGGAGGAGGAGTGGTTTTTGTAATCTCAAATTCAGTTACATATTTTTGAATTTAAGCGGTTAGTTAGTTATTATGTTTTTGTGGGAAGGGTAGCCATATGTTCCCCTAACTTTATCCTTTCCTTTGAATAATACCAATTTATTTACACTCTTTTTTCAAATTTTATTCCAAAAATAATGTGTGAGATTTAGGATAATTCCAATGAAAGTTTAAAATAAGATTAGATTGGTATAGTGCTTAGTGCTTGTACTATCTGACATTCAATTTCCTCATTGCACAAAAATGTTCATATTTTCCTATGTAAATGAATATAGACTCTTTATTATGATTTATCTTTAAGAATCTTTCATATGGACTTATTCAATTGTTAGACCAATAAAATAGAAGATTAGAATTTATGTAAATACTATTTTTTTTTTAGAGGAAATTATAGTTTATAGTCCTAACTAATTAATTTGTGTATAAAACTTTATCGGTTTAATTAATAGAATTATAAGTGTTATTCAATATTTGTTCAAATTGAATGTAACAAGTGTTAGCATAGATAACAACTCAAGTTTAGGATTTTAATTAATACAAACTTGAAAGTTTAGAAGTATAAATATATATCTTTTCAAATTTTAATTTTCTACCTTGCTAAAGTATCTTGTGGGTAAAATAATGAATGTACAACGTAATTTTACATGGAAGAATTTACTTATTACTTAATTACTTAATGAATGTTTGATAAATAATAATAAAAAAAAGTTAAAGTCTAGTAATAAATTTTTTTTGAAAAAATAAAATAATAAATAAAATTTTATAATGTTAATAATTCTATCAAGCAAATAGTTAACAAAATTAGATTCAATAAAAAATAAATTGTTCAATAGTAGCGTAATAATAGAAAACTCTAGGAAAAATATATATATATATATTTTAATATTGAATTGACTAATGTAATGCATCAGTCTAAAGTCACCAAAACTTTGATGAGAAATTCTTCTATATGGCAAATTAGGGAGGTCTATTTTGAAAAAGAGCTAAAAAGAAAAAACATCATAAGAAATGACAACACATTAAATAAGCATTAGCATGCTCCAAGTGTACCATCAATTAAACTTCCAATTTTGTCCCTACTGGTTACAAATACACATCCCTTTTCCATCCCTAATAAAGCTCGGAGGATGGTGTATATCTAGACTCTTAAAACCTCCCAATTTTTACACTTTAAATTCAATATTTACCCTTTCTTTTTTTTTTTTTTTAAAAAAAACCCATTATAAAAAATTACTTGAATCTAAGCAGATGAATGACATCAAGCGTTATTGGAGGAGTTGATTGGATAAAGAATTGATGTTTGATTTTGAAGAGATTTTGGAAAACTTGTTTGGTTCGTTAGTAGATGTTGGTTCCAATTTTTCAATACGAAAATATTGCATTGAGTTTCTATATGTCATGAGACCTTAGAATGATAATGACTATATTAGTCGTAGATTGTTGAGGATAGAAAGAAAATTGTTTGACGACACTGTTAAACATTTTAGGTGTTTTTGCAAATTATTTACCAATAATTATTTTCACTAGTGGCTAAGTTGTTATTCTAAGATTCTACCCACATCCCCACATGAACATCTAATTGACTATAGGTTTAATCTCTAAAATAAATAAATAAATAAAAATAAAAAATAAAATTGACATAAGGTTTAAGTGGTTTAGTTCAAGGTACGGCAAGCGTTATTATTACTAAATATTACAATGTTAATTTTGTGGGAAATCCTAAAAGTAATATGAACTAATGTATTTTGGATTTTTTTACTTTTTTTCATAAGTTAATTTTAGGGATATTTTCAAAAATAGAAAAACGGTTGAAAATAATTAAAAATATAACAAAAGTTTACTTTCTATCTGTGATAGACTGCGATGGACCCATATAGACATCTATCACTTTATCAAATAAACACAGATAGATGTCTATCTGAATCTATCGCGGACGATAAAAAGTGAAATTTTGCTATATTTGTAAATAGTTTGATATTTTTTCTATTTATAATAATTTTTCTTTAACTTTATTTTCGAGATATTATTTGTGAGATATTATTTTACATATTAGCTTTTTAAAATTAAAGTTAAGATTTGGTATGCTATCAGGTTTAAATAGTGGTCAAATCTCTCTCTCTCTTTTATTTATTTGCTTCACACTTTTTTTTTTTTTTTTGATATTTTAGATTTTGTCTTGAATTTAAATTAATAAATTTATTAACGTAAATTTTATATCTCTTGAAATTCAAATATTTATCTGTTATTTTTTTTTAAAAGCAATTTATTATACAACAACAAGAGGGCCCCACAGCCTAGGGCGAAGGCACAAACAAAGAAGACTAGAAAAGACCAAACAAACCAAACAAAGAAACGCTAAAGCAAACCAAACAACATCAAACCACAAAGAAGACCCCAAAAAAGAGCCAACAAAACAAATAAACAACCTCTAGAGGAGCCAACCAAAGCATCCAAACCAAGAAAGGCCAGACAAAGAAATGGAGAAAAAAAAAAAAAAAAAAAAAAACCTCACAGCCCGGGGCCAAGCCAAACAACAAACAAAAAAGAATACCTAAAAAAACTCTGAAACATCCTCTGATCACGACAGAGCATGAGCCTAAACAGTAGAAAAAATAAGATGTAATACCGTCGAGGTAGTCCTAAACGAGCCACCATGCAGCCTACAATTCCTCTCTTGCCAAACAAAATAAATAGAAGCACACTAGAAGACCCTCCACATCTTCCGCCTTGTACTCTTACCACAAGCAACCAAACACAACCACTCCAACTCCATAACCCAGGCATCCACATTATGCGAAGAACCCATCAACCAAATAACCCCCTCTCACACCTCCAACTCAAACGGACACTCAAAAGACAAATGATCCCTAGATTCAGTACCAACCCCACACAACAGGCACAAAAGAGGAGACTCCCCACCTCACCAACTCAACCAATCCCTTGTGCCTCATCTATCCCTGACCGCCAACCATACACAAAAGGAATGGCGAGGAAAATTACCCCCAAACCATATCAAACTAGCCCAAGGCACCTTAGGGCGTCGAGGCCTTAAAACCTCCCAAGCACTCTTAACAGAGAATCGACTAGATCTATCTGGAACCCACACCCACCGATCCTCACTCCCCATACGCACTCAAACACCCTCAGCCAACCCAGAGATTTCCATCAATTCCCATGTAACACAAGCGATCTTGTCGACAGGCGAGTCCCCTTCACACTAGCCGCATCATAAATAACCCGCTCACCATACCGCTCAAAGATAAGACCCCCAGAAAGCCAATGATCAATCCAAACATGGCAGACTCGACCATCACCCACCTCCAACCTTACCAGGGAAGCAAGGAATCCCAACACTGAAGCATCGCACGAAAACTCCAAGACATCCCCGCACCCACCCTAATCCACCACAGGGAACACCCACGTAACAAATACTCCTCCACCCATGCCACCCACAACGAACAAGATCTGATTAAAATCAACCACAACTGCTTGAGGATGGCTGCCAAATTCCAAGAATAGGAATGATGAATCCCAAGCCCCCTTCCTTAACAGGCAAACACACCTCATCCCACACAACCTTCATCCCCCCTACCATCTAAACGACCCCTCCAAAGAAAGGCTCTCAGACATCGATCAATTTCCTGACAAACACCAATAGGATGAACGAACACACTAGACCAGAACACCTGAAAACTCTACAATACCGACTGGACCAACTGAAGGCACTCAACATAGGAAAGCGATCTTGTCGACCAACTTCTGATTCTAGCAATAATCTTCTGAATTAGAGGGCCACAGTCAGAAGCACATAATCTACTCGACAGAAGAGGAAGACCAAGGTAGCGAACAGAAAGGGTCCCTAGAGAAAAGTCCATAAACTGAGACAACTCCATAGCATCCACCTTGACCAACACCCGCCACAAACATAGAGCTCTTGCCAATATTGGCCTTCAGACCCGATAAGCCCTCATAATACTCAAGAACATCCTTCACAAACTGAAGAGAACACCTATTTGCCCTACAGAAAATCATAAGGTCATCAACAAAGTCCAAGTGGGTAAGGCGAATCTTTTCATAGCGATGAAGAAATTGGAAGCCATTAGGCGTACGATTCAACAATTCGGAAAGAACCTCCATCATAATCATAAAGAGAAATGGAGACAAGGGATCACTGTCACACCCCCTCCCGGATTATCCTCCATAACCCGAAAGAAGATGTGAAGTCAGCAACCTTGACTCCTCTGTAAGGTTCACTGACCAACCATTTTTACCAAAGACGGCCCAGACGAGGTTCTTGCATAGGCAAAGCATCATGAACTCGCTTGCTACCTGGAAAATTAGAAAAACATAGGAAAATGTGAGCTAAAGCCCCGTGAGTGACTGGTTTTGTAAAACTACCTTTTATTCAAAAACAGGCATGTTACATTTATACATATAAAACAAGATAAGTACATCAATACACTAGGAACGTATTTTCAACATCTCTTTTAATCTATATCAAATCGTTCCAAATCAATAGAGTCGTTTAGGAACAATTATACGAAAAACTCGTTTAGTTTCTCAATCATTTCCCTTAGTTGAGGCGGAGCAAGGCTCAACGCTCTCAACGTCGAAAAACATCCTTAGTCGGGGTGGAGCAAGGCTCAACACACCCAACGTCGAAATTATCCCTAGCTCAATGCAGAGCAAGCTCGACGCACTAGCCAGATTAACCTCTATGTGCACATAGGAATATGACGGGTTGCCCATGTACCTTCTCATGTCCTTGAGTACTGGGTCCCGGGGAAACTCACGAGCCTTCTCAAGGAGATAAGCACTGAGCCTCCTCTTAAACATTTTATCAATCAATTTGAGTAGATCATTCATATGAAACCTTTCATAGAAATCAAGATGTTTCTCGATAAACTATATCTTGCAACATGTCTTTCAATATAGTAAAACAATCAGATAAAACATGTCTTTTAAACACTATGATCAACATCATGCGTTTCATGAAATCAGTTATTACAAAACCATAACACATAAGAACACTTTCAACAAGTTCAGTTTTGAAGGAAGAAGAGAGTCACTCACAATTACTTAAGAGATTTCCCTTCAAATCTCTGCTTCCCCGAGCTCTTAAACGCAAGGCTTGAACTCTTTAGTCTGCTTTCACCCTCTGGTAGTCTAGTTGGACGTAACCCTGCAAGGTGCAGACTAACTCTCCCTATTCTTTTGGATGTGTCGACCTTCTTTGAATACAAAGTCTAACTTGATCGCATCGTGGTGTTCACCCTTTATGTTGAATTCGGATAAAACGCAAGGCTCACCCTTCTCGACGCAAGCCAACTTCTTAACACCAGATGACTTAAGTGTCAAGGATGTCTTCTTCCTTGGCCACAGACTCTCTTTCAGACGCAAGGTTTTCTTCCTTCAGCCCTCTTTCTCTCCTTCTCTCAAGGATTCTTACCACCGAATCATCAGTCATTACTTTTTCCTTAAGGTCCTATTTATAGAGAGCTTGTCATCCTTCCTTTTCTCTTCTGCTGCCACTTGTTTGCCACATGTTATGTTGCATGCCTAATTATTCATGCATTAATCCAAGTGTCACCTTGCATGAAATACTTATCATGCATTCTAACACCTCCTACTTGATAAGGTGTCACGATCATGTGTCACCACCTGGCATAGAGGCTTACCTTATGGGTTCATTATGTTCCAATACACAACTACCCAATCAACTCTGTGTTCCTATGCGTTCATGGAACCTTCTTCCAGATTTAACTTCTTTACTCCCTTTTACTACTCTCAGCTTTACTACCTTTATTCCACTTCTCCTTCATTTTCAAGTAGGTATACAAATTCTAAATGCATACTACTATGTGCTTCAGCTTAACATCATACATCAATTTTTATCGCATATTATATGCGTTCAACTCCCTTTTCTTACCTTCGTTCACAGCTACAATTCCTTCTTTTGTACAATTGCACCCTTCTGACCATGTGGTTTACCTTTGACCACCACATCCAACTCAATTTCTTTCTTCCTGCGTTTACCCTCTTGCATTCACCTTTGCTTCATCCCGCGTCCATGACCATCTTCCTTTAAGTCCCTTGGTTTTTTCCCTCTATGCATTTACTCGACATCGTGATAACATTTTCCATTTATCATGAAGTTAAGCTCTTCAGCGTATAACTTATTAACCAATGGTAGCCACCATCGACTCATAAACCCCTCGTCGCATAGCTAATAGCTGTCCTTAACACAAAATTCCTCAACGCATAGCTAATATTTTCTCACCACATAACTTTCTCAACGCATAGTAATACCTTACTAATCACAAGTCCTACTAGCATATAATAATCCTTCAACATTTAACATCTCATAGCACTTATAACGCGTAGCGACCTCCTTTGCACTTGCTGTACTAAAGAACTTCCCGATCAGCACTATAGTCTTTTATAGTAAACCTTCAGCGCATAGTTATTGTCCATTTCGTGGCTTATCAATTTATTATTAATCCTTTAGCCTATCGCATACAACTACTCTCCAATTCAAGGTATTCTTCTCATCGTAACGTAGGTTGAATACAACCCTTGGTCGGGCTCCATCTTTACCTCCAAACACATAATAACACCCTTCAATACCTGACATACCTATCAAAATAACGACTCATCCATCAAGGCTATGGTAACAGTCTACTTTCTTCCTTTTACACTAGCTTCCCATACTAGGCTTACCAACGCATAGCCGTAATCCATACTTAATTCTTGTTCCTTCACCTCCATTCACTATCATTCTATACAACACTCAATGCATTACTTTCCTTAGCTTCATTTCCCGACGCGTTGTCAACCTTTCCAACGCAAGGTACTTTACCCCATTCAACTTGCCATCATTAAAACCTAATTTCCAGAATATGTCTACTCTTTTCTTAATACCATTCATCTCAACGTACAGAATTTATTGGCCATAATTCAGTAATTACACAATCTTAACTTTTCGTTTAAGAGTTCCGCTAATCCACACACTTTTATCCTTTTATCCTTACTAGTCATAGGAATACTTAGATTTTCGGAGATAGGGTATTACAATCACCCTACCATAACCCTTTCCTCCTCGAGAAAAACCCCTCTAAGGAACCATTCACCATAACTGAAAACATGGGGGAGGTCACACAGGCCCTCACCCAATTGACAAATGGAGGGGGAGTACCAATAGCCAAGGCACCCCAAATAGGAAGTCCCAATTAACCGAATCATACGCCTTCTGTAAGCACTGACTTGTAATACCAAGTGTTGGGGAGAGGCAATGAGATTGTGGCTATGCGTTGCTAGAGGAAAAGTAGCCGAGAATGAGAGAAAAATTTTTAGAGAGCAAAATTTTGGCTAAGTGTTGGCCAAGACTATGCGTTGGTGAATGAAGAGGAAAGTAAAATTTTGGCTAAGTGTTGGCCAAGACTATGCGTTGGTGAATGAAGAGGAAAGTAAAATTTTGGCTAAGTGTTGGCCAAGACTATGCGTTGGTGAATGAAGAGAAAAGTTGAACTCTTTGAGTGGCCATGCGTTACTGATGGAATCACGAAGGGTTGCGAGCTAAAGTAGCTACCCACGTCGGAGGATAAGTGATCATTGGCGGGGGAAGAAATGTGCTTGAACCACCATGCGTTGGTAAGGCCATGCGCTGAAGTCACTCTGCGTCGAAGACAGCCATGCGCTGAAGTCACTCTGCGTCGAAGACAGCCATGCGCTGAAGTCACTCTGCGTCGAAGACAGAGTGGTGTTGACGCGACGAAGATAGTGGTGTGAATGACTGAGTTGCATGCGTCGAAAGTAGGAGGCGTTGAGGGCACCATGCGTTGGGTGTGGTTAGTTGCTGAAGGCGTTGGAGGAGAATTTTAACATGAGTGCCTTGTGCCACACCCCCTCCCGGATTATCCTCCATAACCCGAGAAGAGATGTGAAGACAGCAGTTACCGACTACCCTATCATGTAACCCACTGTCAACCTCACCATCCACATGATCTTGACAAACCTCGACTTCGATCGGTAACGGGAACTGTCATGCTACCTGAAAAATGGAAAACATATGAAAGCATGAGCTAACAGCTCAGTGAGTAACAGTTTCTGAAAAACATTATACTTTAAGTGTAAAACTGATTGAACTCGTATGAAATATCACACTGAAAATCAGTATATAACATGATCATTTCTTTGTTATATCATGTATACATGTTCATTAAATTTGTTCGTTTAAATTTCTATTCCAATTAAATTGAGTTTCTTAGCTCGTTGCACAAAAATAGATTTATCATTTTCGTACAAGGATGCGTTGAGAATTACTCTAGATGTGATCATGACTAAGCAAGTTTTCCTATAAAGACCCAAGTATAAGCATTTATAGGTTTCCTGGTGAGTCTAGGGTCGAACGCAGGGATTTGTAATAACTAGGCGTTGAGAATAAATGCATGACTATGCAGTGACTGTACATGTAAATATGTGTGTTTGTTGATTATATGTGTAAAACTATACATAAAGAATGAAAAGAATTTCCTACTACTAATAATGAGGTGGACGTGGCGTTGGGAAGTCATATGTAAAACAATGCATCAGATACATGCGTTGAGAATGAATGGAACCATGCGATAGAGGTAGAGTTGAACGCAAGAGCTAGTTGTTACCTAAACTTTCTAAGTACAATTACATACCTACAAACTGCGTGTGTGAATCCATCTCTCGATGTTTCAACGCCACATTTATCTTATCTCTAAGACGCATGGTAAGTTTGCGTTGGCAAAAGATGAACTACATCTCTGCACTCATCTAGTCTTAATTAATGCTGAAAATTAACTATCCACTCTCTCAAGCTCGATAGTCATGCTTACTACATTTGTTTGTCAGAAAAAGTTATGCAAGCTAAAAATATGCATTAATCAAGATATAACATACTCAGAATTACTCAAGAAAAATTAACTTTTAACATTTAACTCATTTAGTATTTAGACAGCATGGTGTAACGTATTTAATACGGAAATAGACGAAAGATGATAGTCAATCAAACTCATATTAAGACAATAAATCAATCAAACTCATATTAAGACAATAAATCATTCTCTCAAATATCATGAACAAAATATAAGCAAGAAGGAGAGAAATGGAAATAAAATAGATATGAAAGGCGTCAAGCCGCCACTGGCAACGTCTTGCTTCATGGAGGCTTGAGATGGTTGCTATCTAATACATAGATTCCATAAGGTGAAGATTCTCACTCACTAGGAGATGACTCTGAAGATGCTCAGAATCCTTCTCTCAGAAGAGCTCGAAATGGAGGCTGGTTATGGTGAGGGAGAAATAGTGCAGAGCTTTCGCCTCTTGAACTGGTCTCTCTTCCTCCTTTTCTTGGAAAAGCTTGTGGACTATTTATAGGCGTCAAAAAGTTGATATTATGATGACCTGATACCTTTGCATTAAATTTCAGCCATGTTGCATAGACTTTTCAGATTGTCAGCCTATTTGTTCTGCCATGATCTGATTGGGTGTTGTCCTTTTTCATAATGACATGACAACTGTTTGAGCATGCGTCTGTTTCTACTTTTCAGATTGTCAACACATAGGTTCGACGCATGGTCTCAACCCACTCGGCTCGACGCATGGTCTCAACGCATGGGCTCAGCGCATAGGCTCGACGCATGAGTTTCCACTTGTTCTTGCAGCAACTTCGTCTCTTCGTACTTCGATTGTTTGCGCTTCTTTTCTTCTTAACCCTGCGTTAGGAACATAAAAGCTCATCGTTTTTCAGGTATTTTCTTTTATAAATAGTGCCAACGCATGGTGATACATTTTTCATCATTTAACTACCAAAATCATGCGTTTAGCTCCAAAATTACTCTAATTAAATCAAATAGTGACTATAATAACTTGTATTTCTACAAGTTATTACACCCCCAAATTTGAGTTAATGTTGGTCCTCGAACATTTATTTGAAGATTTATTAAATTCTACAGCCTAAGTCTAAGTAAAAGCGCACCCTCTCAACATGCCTTCTAATCCTTGACTATATCAACAATCAGATAACCATACCAAGCCCTTTTTCAATCGACGCTTTGAAAGTACTTCTAATTTTTAGATGCGGCAAGCTTATTCCTCAAAAATACCCTTACTCATTTCCAGCCAATCTGATGTCCTCATTTTAGAAATGTGCCTTGGAGTTCATTCATTCATAAAGTTTCAATTTTTTTTTTTTTAATTAGTGGACTTGCGTTGATCCGGGCTATCTACCTTCGTTTTGACATACCAACGATGGGGTGCATGGAGGCAGCCAACATGAGCAAATACCCTTTCACAACTCGACACTTATCGCGTTCCTTTTTGGTTGCGTCGACAGTGGTACCGTTTATTTACTTTGCGCTGATCTTGGACTCTCACCTTTGATTATGGGGTGTTAAAGAGCCATTCTCAACTCAACTCTTAACAGGCTAATTTTATGCGTTGTCAGCGGAGTTGTTTGTCCAAAGAATTTTTTTTTTTATATATATATTTTTTTCGAATTCTGAACGCATGGCTCAAACCTTTCTTACCCCCAAATTTGAAGGCAGCAAGGTCCTCATTGCTGAAATCGAGTAATGAGATTGCCTTAGAAAAATTTTGTAAAAGAGGTTTGAGGCAAAGCTTGCAACGCATACTAACTCTTAGAAGTAATTTACCAAGTGTAATATCCTAAGGCTTGCGGGTTAATCCTCTTATTTCAGTAAGTCTAAAGGTGAAGCGCATAAATTTTATCATGGAGGTTGGACGCATAAACAAAAACAAGGCGGAGAGGATAATAAAGCAAGAAATAATTGAAAGTACAAACTAAAGAGAACAAAAAGATTATGAAGATATGGCATTGATGCAAAAGTACTATGCGTTGTACTAAGTACAAAATTTTTTTTAAAGGAATACATTGAAGAAAAGAAGGGAAAAATAAACCAAAAGAACACCCCCAAATTTAAGTTCTCCTCGGGGCGTTGTCATTGTTGTCTGCAGGGGGAGGATTTGGATCGTTGAACTGTAGGGGTTGCTGAAGGGAAGGAGGGATAACTGGCGCTGAGATGCGTTGGACGAACACTTCATGAATATAATTCATCAAAGTGCTGAACTGTTCATCCTGACGCCGAGCTTGGCGTTGAACAAAACTCTGAAGCTTCGATTGTTGCTGCGCCATCTGAGTCACTTACTGACCCATTTGTGAGACTTGTTGAGCCAATTCTTGTTGCCGCTGGAGACTTTCCATCTCCTTGCGCCGAATTTCATCCAGATCTCCCATGATGGGGTGAAGGATCCCATCATCCAAGTACCTCAGCAAATCATCCAAATTTAAATCAATAAACGGCAGCGGAGCAGAGGCGTGCTGTAAGTGATATGGCTCTTCTTGATGATGCGTGCTAGTGGTTGCTTCTGCCTGCGGTTGAGTTGGCGGACAGAAGGTTCGGTAGTTGGTGGAGTTGGAAGATTGGAAAATTGAGGTTCATGGCGAGGCGGTGAGAATTGAAAGGGCGCTGACTCCTCAGGATCCAGAGTCAGGGTCGGCTCAACGGGTGGTGGTGGTGGTGGTGGAGTTGCCTCTCGAAAGGTGGATAATTGAGGTGGGGAGAGGGTTAACTCCAGATGGGGCGAAGAAGGCGGCGACACTTCCTTTGTCTCTTCGTTTAAGTCTGCGATAGGAAGCTGAAGAGGCATTGGAAGGCCGCATTGGGTGGTAGGGAGATGAAGTGGCTCATTTTGGATTTTAGGGGAAAGAGAAGGGGAAGTTGGTGGTGAAGAGGGCTCCTCAATGATTGGGGAACAGCTTCTTCGGCTTCACAAGGTTGTGAACTCGACGCCTGAATCTCAAAATTCTTCTTGATCAGTTTCCTCTTATTTGGTTGAGGAAGTTATGAGGATGATGGTTCTTGTGACTTTGGCGACCTCTTCTTTGAGTTGGCCGCGTCAAGCAGATGCGGTGAGTCCTTCAATATTCGTCTCAAACTTTGCGCTGAAAGGACTCCGTTCACTGCTCTGACTGGCGCATCCTCCATGAATTGTGCGTTGGTGCACAGTCTAGTCACAAGAAAGGGGAAGAATAACTGACCCCTTGGCTTGAAGAACAAACCCCCGAATCTGTGGGGCAATGATGCGTCCGACGTCTAGCTGAATTCCCCGCATGATGTAGTAAATGACCATGGCGCGGTCCCTTGAAATTGAGGCGTCATGCGTTGTGGGGAGCAGCGACCACTTGATGAAATAAAGCCACAGGTTGGCCTCGGCGATCAAGCAGTTAGGCGCCAATGACTGAATGCCCTTTGGGGAAGTGTTCCACTCTGACCCCGGTTTGGCGATGATTGTGAGGGCGTCATTCATTTCGGCGTCTGTAGGCGTCGACATTATTCTGTTACCTTCCGCCGCCGCGATGTTGGGAAGATCAAACAACGCGTTGATCTCTTGAGGCTCGAAGGAAATCACCTCATCTTCAACTTTGACCAAATGTGCCTTGCGGTGAATTGTTCCTTCGTAAAATGCCTCCACGGCGATGGGTTGGATGACTTGGCCACTTTCACAAAATTGCCTCCAACTCAATGCGTCGACTCCTTGCATGATGAAGGCGGGCAGCTCAATTGGCTCTGGGAAGAATCCCACTTCAGTGTAGAGCCCACTATATTGTTTCTTTCGGCTCTTCGCCGCCTCCTTTGTTGGTTCCTCAACCAATTTTTCTTTTCCTTTCTCATTCCTCTTGATGAGACTAGCAGGCGTTCTCCTTGCTCTGCCTGCGTCCAAGTCCCTGATAACAACTCCAGGTGCCTTAGCCACCTCGTTCTTCTTCTTTTTCTCCGGTAGCTTCTCCTTGGTGAACGCTACCTCTTTTTCTTTCTTCTTCTCCTCCTCCCTTATCCTTTTCACATTTTGTTTGATGCGTTCAGCTTTTGGTGGCCTCTCCGCATCACTTACTTCCAATTCTACTTCTAACTCCGTCGCAATCTCTGCTATGCGACGGAGAAACTCGGCTTTTCTTGCGGCCTTATCAAGAGCTTGTTCGCCAGCCGCAATTTCCTCTTTTTTTTCTTCTTTGCGGCGAGAAACGACTCCGTCTTTTCTTTCATTTTTTTTGATGTCGTCTCTTAGCTTCTTAGACTTCTCTGCCGCTTTCGCTGCTAGCCGCTCAACAGGTGATGCGGCGACCGATGACACGATAGCCTTGGATGTCCCCGCGTCCTTTGCTTTTTCATTTTTCCTTCTTAGCGGAAGGACATCTTCCTCGGCTTCTTCTTCCCTGGCCCTTACTGGCCTGATTTTCTTTTCCTTGGCGGATTTCTTCTTTTCCACCGCCGCTATTACCTTGCCAATAGGTCTTTCATCGGAGTTAGACTCCTCAAGACCACTCATCGCAGGGACTGACCCACGCGATTCGTTTTTCGTCCTCTGGTCGACCAACCCGTCCAACCAGTCATCGTCTTCTTCATCGATGGTGTCTAGAATATCTCCGAAGACGATGGATTCGTCATTCCTTCCCACCTTTTGAGCTTCAGACAGGTCCCTGGAGCGTGGTGAAGATGGGGATGTCGCTTCCAACTCAGGACTGTTGGGGCGAACAATGGCGAGAGGTTCAGGTGTGGTGGAGGTAGTGGACAGCTTCCGACTACCCTACCTCGAGGATGAGGCCATAGGTTTAGGGCTTTTAGATGAAGTGGGTTTCTGGGAAGCCATGCGTATGGTATCAGTGAAAAGAGAGAAAAATGAGTGAGAATCGGAAGATTTTTTAAACAGACCGAAAATCGTGCCGGAAATCTGAGAATTCGGAGAGATATGGAAGCGTAACCTGGAAAAGGGGTGAAGAGGGGTTTATAAAGGGTTTTTGGCTATGCGCGTGGGTTATCGGCTCGATGCGTGACATCATAGGTGCATTAAATGGTCTGACATTCGTCGATATCAACCGACTTTAGCGCCGACAGCCTTTTCGAATTCTTGATCTGAGCGATCTGACAGAATCGCTTCAGATTCCTCTCTTAGGCGTCGAGATAATTGTATCGCATCGTTTTAGATGTCGACGCCTTGCAGTTCAGTTTTCACTCAACGCAAGATAATAGATAGCACCCAAACAAAATTTTTCGAAGCAGATAATAATAATAAAAAAAAAAGATAAAATAAAATGAAATAAAATCAAATTAAATAAAATAAATCAAAATAAATTAAAGATAAAAATAAAATCAAATCAAATAAAATAACGAAAAGAAAAGGGAAATGGAACAATGCGGTAAGAATTGAAACAATGTGATAAGAAATAAAACAATGCGGTAAGAATTGAAACAATGCGATAAGCAAAAAAAAAAAAAGGTTAGGACGCGTCCCTGGAATATAAGTGCTTGTTGTCAACGCAGGCGCCGTCCATCTTTTCCTCATTCGATCTTTGCTAGGTCAACGGTTACTTTGTCGCGTTCAAGGCAGTCTCCAAAATATGGTTTCATGCGCTGACCATTAACTTTGAATGCGTTGGTGCCGTCTTCATTCATCAACTCTACGGCACCATGAGGAAAAATTTCCTTGATCACGAAGGGTCCAGACCATCTTGTTTTTAATTTTCCTGGAAATAAACGCAGTCTTGAGTTAAAAAGGAGGACCTTTTGACCTCCATACAAAGATTTCTTACTGATGCGTTGATCGTGCCAACGCTTTGTTCGCTCCTTGTATATCTTTGCGTTCTCATAGGCTTGCAATCTCCATTCCTCCACTTCATTCAATTGAAGTTGACGCGCTTCTCCAACTGCTTTCAGGTCCATGTTCAATCTCTTGGCAGCCCACAATGCTTTATGTTCTAGCTCCAGCGGCAGATGGCATGCCTTTCCAAAGACCAGCGCGTACAGTGACATTCCGATAGGCGTTTTGAATGTTGTACGGTATGCCCATAACGCCTCGTTTAATTTGGACGCCCAGTCCTTTCGAGAGGTGTTAACTACCTTTTCCAAAATAGTTTTCAACTCTGTATTGGAAATTTCTGCCTGCCCATTTGTCTGCGGGTGGTATGCAGTGGCCACCCTATGATGTACGTTGTATTTTATTAGCAAATTGGAAATGATTTTATTAATGAAATGCGTACCTTCATCGCTAATAAGGGCTCTTGACGTTCCAAATCTCGTGAATATATTCTTCTGAAGAAAATTTGAGACTGTCGCCGCGTCATTCCTGGCGCATGAGATTGCTTCGACCCATTTTGATTCATAGTTCACAGCTACCAGTATATAGTTGTGGCCGTTTGATGGCAGAAATGGGCCCATAAAATCAATACCCCAAACGTCAAAGAGCTCAACTTCTAAGATAGAGGTAAGTGGCATTTCGTTCCGACTCGAGATACTTTCGATGCGTTGACATCTGTCGCATCTGATCGCATAGTCCCTGGCGTCTCTAAAAAGAGTTGGCCAGAAGTATCCGCTTTGCAATACCTTGGCTGCAGTTCGCTGTCCTCCAAAATGTCCTCCATAGGGGGAGTCATGACATTGAGATAGGATGCGTTGATACGAAGTCTCTGAGACACAGAGTCTAAAGATGTGATTCGGCCCCCTTTCGTAGAGTTGGGGCTCGTCCCAATAATAGAACTTCGCGTCATGCATCAACTTCTTCTTTTGCTGTGCGTTGAAGTGTTCGGGAAATTGCTTGCACACCAAAAAGTTGACAATGTTTGCATACCACGGCGCGGACTCTCTGACTTTTAGTACAGCTTCATCTGGAAAGCTTGCGTTGACGTCCAGCTGTTTACGATCGTGTTCCATATTCTCAAGTCTGGAAAGATTATCTGCCACGTTGTTCTCTGTACCTTTGCGATCAACTATCTCTGCGTCGAACTCTTGAAGAAGTAGAACCCATCGAATAAGCCTCGGCTTGGCATCTTTTTTAGTCATCAAATATCGGATAGCTGAGTGGTCAGTATGGATGATGACTTTCGACCCTAGAAGATATGCTCTGAATTTTTCCACAGCGAATAAGCATGATTATCCTCATAGTGACTAATTTTTCAACGCAAAGATAAAAGTTGGGAATAATTATACATGAACTTAGAATGAATTTACCGCAGGGAACCATGCAAAGAGGTAATTAGAAATTCCATGCGGCGAAGCAATAGTTAACGCATACAATTATCGCAGACCGAATATACAGTTGAACGCATGGTTTTTAGTTCAAAGTATGCGCTGGACGTTTTAAGTATTATGCGTTTGAAAAAATTACATCTCCTAATTTCAACTTGATAAACACAGAAATCGTTTATCGCTGAACGCATAGTTCCATGATGCGTTGAAATCAAATAGTTTACATTAAAGCTCGACGCCTAGTTTCATGATCTAATTTACACTACTAAAACTGAAATTAAAGAAAAAGAAATAAATGCTAAAAACAAAATACAAACAGAAGAAAGAAAGAAAAAGAAAATAAGATAAAATAAAATAAAATAAACTAGATATGAAAACAAGTGCGAAAAAGAAAGAAAGAAGGCAAGAGTAAAAGAAAGCGTCCCTGGAAAAGTAGGCGTTCAGAATCGTAGGGACCTTTCGACGCAAACTCAGTTATTACGCTTGCGTGAATCATTGGAGCCTTTGTCGTGTTCAGGGTTCAACGCAGATGTGACAATGAAGTGCATTATGACCTCCCTCAAATGCGCATATTTGGGATGCGTTGGTCTGGTTTGTAGCTCATGCGTTGAAGGCTCTTTTAATAGTGGCTCGATCTTTGCCGCGGATCTGTTACTCCAGTCTGATTTCTCTAATTGTCGATCGGAGAATAAATTAATTTCATCATCTTCACCATCTTCACTGTCCTTGAGGATTTCATTTCTCAATGCCGCGTTCACAGGTTTTGTCTTTTTATTGATATCTGCGTTCATTAGACAAAATTGGAAATGATCAGTATCGTTCAATGCGTTAACAACATTAAATTTTACCTGATCCCCCACGCGGGGTGTTGAAATTTCTTCTTGGACGTCAATCAAGACACGTCCAGAAGTGGTATCTTCATATACAGACGCAGGTTCTGCCTGCGTTGCTTTTTCTCTTCGCTCTATATTTTCCTCTTCTTCTGATTCAGTGGATGATGATGGATGATGGACATTATGCATGGTACTCTCCATCGGTTGACTTGTTGGAGCGTTTAGGGGTTGCAAGTTTCCCTACGTCCCCTCATTATGCGCTGTGGGATTGATTTTCCCACTTAACAATGTCTCACCTTGACATTGTTCTTCTAAGTTCCCTCTTGGAACTTCGGTCGTACTTAGCAATGCTCCTTGCTTTTCATTTTCGAGCGCTTCTGCAATTTGATTCATTTGAATTTCTAAATTGCGAATTGCAGTGGCTTGGCTTTGAAGCATCGCTTCGTACAACTGGCGCGTTGCTTCAATTTTACTGTTTTCTTCTCATAAAAAAGATTCCAAGGAAGATAATGAGGATGATTCGTCCGCTTGCGAATCCCTTGAAAACTGATGATACTGGCCTTGATTCCATTGGTTGAAACCAGGCGGGTTGCCTCTCTGCAGCTGCTGCTTAGCTCTCTACTGTTGTTGCTGATTCCCACCCCATCCGAAGTCGAGGTGGTTCCTCCAACCCGAATTGTACGTCTCACCGTAGGGGTTGTTTTGAACACTGCAGATAGACTGGAGGTTGTAGGGACACATGTCATACAAGTGCCCCGCACCACACTGCGGGCAGTCAACAGATGTTGTCGGATTCATCGCGTGCACTGCGTTCATCGCAGCAACTGATCTACCTTGATTTTGTAAGACTAGTGTCTCCAGCAGAGATGTCGCTTCAGTGATCTGAGCTGCGAGATTGTTAGCAACATCAGCTTCAAGCATTCCAGCTTGCGTTTGCCTTCTATTGGTGGAGCGAACTTCATATCCGTCGTCCACCCACTCATTGGTGTTCCATGAAGTTCTGTTGAAAATATCTTCGGCATAGGAGTAAGTCATATCCAATAATCCTCCTGCTTACGCAGGCAATTCCTCACTACCCGTGTGAATTAGGTCCAAGCAATTGGTCCTTCTTCAATTCTACCTTGTCCTTCGGGTGAAGGTCCTCTCAATCTCTGGGTCAATATTGAGCTATGGATTGCTCCCGTCACTCAGATACTGTTAGAAGCTTCTGGCAGAGGAGAAACTTACTATACTCCTTCGACTGAGGAATCCTACAACACAATAATCCAAATAAAATAATTAAATCAATGAAATAATCCCCGGCAACGGCGCCAAAAACTTGTTGTATAAATTTACAATAGACAGATCACATGTCCCCGGCAATGGCGCCAAAAACTTGTTGTGGAAATTATATGTGAAATTGAAAATTTACAAACGCAAGGTGTAGATTAAGCTATGATTATGCGTTTTACATATCATGCGTTGAACATGCTATGCGTCTTACTACGATGCGTTGGTGATCTTGTCAAGTTTTCCTATCCTTTACCCAAGTATAAGCAAAGGAGTAGGTTTCCTCGGTGAGTCCGAGGTCGAACATAGGGATTATGTTGATTTATTATTTACGTGGATTTCATGCGTTGCAGTGGTAACCAAGAAATAGTTGAGAGAGTTGTTTTGTTTCTACTCTAAGGAAAGCGATAGTATGTACACTATACTAAAATGTGGAAGATGGAAAGCATGCGACACAGCAAATTCAGCTAATGATGTGAATGAATGGATAAAGAAAGGGTTCGGGTTGGTTAACATCTAACATCGGAAACGCATGGTAGTATTCTATTCATACTTGCGACTCTTCTCCCGGTTGTCAGCCGCTATGCGTTATATGTCTATAACGCATAGGAGAGTGTTAAGAACCAAGGTTATCCCCATAGACAGGTGACACTTCTTGGCCCTTGTCAATTGAGTTCCACAATCACTTACCCTCTCGAGAAGTTTGATTATTACTACTTATATCGATTTGTCAGATGGACATAAGCATCAGATTAAGATCGCAATTGACAAGATGAAATAGTTACACTATGGTTCTTAGTTAGATGCTAACGCAACTCTAGACCCTTGAGTGATTAGTTACTCATGGTTTGAAAGTAAAAAGCGGAAAGTATAGATAAATGAGTAGACATGGAAGATATATATATTGATGAAACGGAATACAACTTTAGATAAGCTCAATGTCTTGACATAAATCTTAAATTAAGAAAGAAAAACTAAGAAAGAAAGGAGGGAAGGCGTCAATGTCTTGAGTCGACCGGATGGAAGCGTGAGGTTCTGCTGTGAAGTGGTCCGGCAGAGGGAAGACTCTTCTCTCTCGAGCTATTCGTCTCCGGTTGAAGTCTGAAAGAACTCTGCTGTCACTTATGGAGTTCTTCCGAGAATCAACAACCCTTTCTCATCTCGCAGAGCTGCCCTTTTATAGATGATGCGTTCGCAATTAATGGCAAATCTGCTTGATTGGCGGCGAGATTGATATCATGCGTCCATCTCGCCTGATTGCGTGATTCTCGGGTCAATTAAGATCCACCACTTTAGCCACAAATCATGTTCGTCAATCATCCGACAATCTCTCAAGATTCTGATTTGATTCTCGGCGCCTTGCATTGATGGTCGTCTATGCGTCCATGAATAGTTTGGCCGATGTCAACGCGTCGTAGGTTGCTAACGCATAGTCATGCGTTGAATAGTTGTTAACGCATCGTCAGGTTGTTCGCGTTCCATTCAGATCATGCGTCCACGAAGAACAGATTGCTAACGCGTCGTCCTACGTTAAGAAGTCATCAACACATCGTTTGCATTCCTGCGTCAAAACATGCGTTTTAGGCTCAAAAAGTGGTAAAATCATTATCTTCCTAAAAATACAAGAGTATAACGCAAAGGAAGATTTCTTAATAAAAATTAACATAACTTGCCGCATGCTTCTCTATTTAATCTCTATTTATCTAAGAAAAAGGCTATCATAACTTGTATTTCTACAAGTTATCAATAACATGTTGTCCTTTTTCATAATGACACGATTGCTTTTTGCCCATGCGTCTGTATCTACTTTTTCTCAACGCATGGTCTCAACGCATAGTCTCGACGCATGGGTTTCCACTTGTTCTCGCAGCAGCTTCGTCTCTAGTACATGGGTTATTTGTGCTTCTTTTCTTCTTAACCCTGCGTTAAGAACAAAAAAGCTCGTAATTTTTTAGGTATTTTCTTTTGTAAATAGTGCCAACGCATGGTAATACATTTTACATAATTCAACTACCAAAATCATGCGTTTAGCTCTGAAGTTACTCTAATTAAATCAAATAGTGACTATAATAACTTGTATTTCTACAAGTTATCAGTAACACTTCTTAGCCTTGTCAATTGAGTTCCACAATCACTTACTCTCTCGAGCAGTCTAATTATTACTACTTATATCGATTAGCTAGATGGACATAAGCATCAGATTAAGATTACAATTGACAAGATGCAATAGTTACACTATGGTTCTTATTTAGATGCTAACGCAACCCGTGACCCTTGAAAGATTAGTTACTCATGGATTCAAAGTAATAAGTGGAAAGTCTAGAGAAATGGATAGACATGGGGTAATTGAAGATTAATGAACGAAATACAATTTTAGACAGTACAATGTCTTGATAACAAATCCAAAATCAAAGCTAGAAAAAGATAGAAAGCAGGAAGGTGTTTCAATGTCTTGAGTCGCCGGAATGGAAACGTGAAGTTTTGTTGCGAAGTGATAAGGCAGAGGAAGACTCTTCTCTCTCGAGCTATTCGTCTCCGGTTGTCTTCTGGAGAGAACTCTGCTGTCACTTAGAAATTCTTCCAAGAATCAAAAACCCCTTTTCAGCTTGCAGGTCTACCCTTTTATAGAGGCTAGGTTTGTAATCAGTGGCAAATCTGCGTGATTGGAGGCGCAATTGATGTTGTGCGTCTATCTCGCCAAATTGCGTAATTCTCGGTTCAATTTAGATCCACCACTTTAGTCGCAGATCATGCATGTCAATCTTTCCAACAATCTCTCAAGATTCTGATCTGATTTTCCGCTGCCTTGCGTTTCTGGTCGTTATGCGTCCATGGAGAACTTGGGTTCATGCTTTCACTTATGTCGACGCATCCATATGTTACTAATGCATCATCTTGCGTTGAGTGGTTGTCAGTGCATCCACAGGTTGCTTGCGTTCCTGCGTTAAAACATGTGTTTTAGGCTTAGAAATCTTCAAAACAATTATCTTCATCAATTAACAAGAGTAGAACACATAGGAAGATTTATCAGTAGGATTCAACACAAACTACCGCATGATTCTCTATTTAATCTCTATTTTTCTAAGAGAAAGGCTGTAATAACTTGTATTTCTACAAGTTATCATTTGGGAAATGTGAAACTTATGAATTTATATTATGATGTTTTCAAAACATGTTGAGTATTTGTAAAATCTTTGAAATGGCATCCAAAGCCCAAGGACTCGGAGAAGGCCAATGGGTAGCCTTAGTATAGAAAAGGTACCAATGCTGAAGGACTTGAAGAAGGTGAATGGTAACCTGGACATAGAAATGGGACCCCAATGCTCAAGGACTTGGAGAAGGCATATCGGCAGCCCGGGATAGGCGAATGGTAACCTAGATATAGAAAAGGGGGACCCCAATGCTCAAGGACTCGGAGAAGGCATATGGACAGCCCAGATTATGATACCTAAGTGCATATTGAGAAACGTACGACGCTGATGTGTTGAGATTACTCTACACAGCTAAGGATAATCGACGTTGTGTCACACCCTATCCCAGATACACTCCTTACCTAGGATTGAGCATGATCCTATTTCCCTACATAAAACTCTATACGATAAACACCATAAAAATAGCAAAACAAACAACATTCAACCAACATGTCTATATATACACATATGAAGTACAACACGTCCCCCTTTCTACCCTCATGAAAGATGTTTATTACAAGATATATGAACAATCTAAATATTTACAACAATCTAAATATTTACAGGTAGCAAACTCTATCTATGCTCAAGTGCCTTCACTCATGATCCCTCGGCACGAGCTAGTGTGTGATGGATTACTACATGCCTTCACTTACAGTCCCTGAGCATTGTAGTCCATTCTCTACTGTTATTCAAGTGCCTTCTCAAATCCCTCAGCACTTAATTTCACGCTTACTCACATGTAGCTTTCACCATAAGGTCCCTCAGCCACTTATGTGTTTAGACATTTATAATAATATTCTCTTAAATCACTAACACATCACATACATAAGGCATACTACCATGAATCATGTTTCTTCATCAATATGCATACTAAGTTTAACACAAGGTATAACAAACAGTCACTCACAATTGGTCCCGGCTCTAAGTGGGTTATAAGCCTCCCCGAGCTCTTCTTGGCCTGAAAATACATAATCCTCAAGTTTAGTTTCCATAATCCCCCTTTTTTTTTAATATACAATAGTAACGTTACTCTAGAAAATTGTAAGCTGCTAGCGTTACTCAACAGATACTTAAACTGTACTAGCGATACTGCGTTGATTAAAACCAGCGAGACTACCTTGAGGAGCGATACCCAGCGATACTCTAGCGAGAATCGTGAGACGCAAGCCTATCTTTGCGTTGCAGCGTTACTTGCTTCACGGCCCAGTCTCTCGCTCACTCAGCGATACTTTCGCTGCGATAGAACCGTTTCCTTCTTCCTTTCTTCTTCCTTCTTCCTTCTTCAACCTGCTAAACATTTCGTTTCAATCAATTTCAGTACTTTCTTCCTTCTACAAACTTGTTAAAATACAAGTCCTTCATCTTACCTCCAAATTTCATGAAGAACATCCTCTCCGTTTAGGACATATCCTTCGACAACTCCAAGTTACCTCTAATCATCCGACAGTTCAACTCCCATCTCTTCTTCCTGAGTTTGACACACAATTAAACTATTTCAGCTCAAGCATCCTTCATAAAACCTGCTAGAAATTGAGTTAACTTACTAACCTCAAAGTTTCAGCCCTAACCTTCGTCTCTTCAATTTGTTCTTCCTCCAAAACCGAGCATCACTCTGAAGAGATAACAGCAGCCGAAACCTCTGTCAAACCCAAGTTTCTTCCACGAATTCAATGAGATTTCTGCTTCAGATCAACATGAACATCTTCTTCTACCTCCCTTCGATGTTTCGCCTTAATATGGACCCAACTCGAGCTCTGAAATGCAAGCAGAACAATTGAATTCTCAGTCCACTTATATATATATCACCGACTTGTTCTCCATTCCAACTCTATACTATAATCCGTTCAACGCATACCTTCTATGCTCAGCTTCAGCAATGCACACGGCCTCTGATGATATTTCATTTCAAACTCTCCCGCCAAATAGTTAACATATGCATTACTTCCTCTCGGCCAACACTCTTTGTCCAACGCATACCTGCCTTCAATGCGTTTGACGCATAATGATCCTCGGTACCAAGTGATCCTCCACGCCTTATATCCTCAACGTGTCACAACTTCAGCGTATGATAAACTTCCCTCACCTTTGCGTTTACACCAAAATTGTTTCCTCCACAACAGGTTGCCATCAACGCATAGCTTACACTTAGTCGTTTTCCCACTCCAAATGCAAGCCAGCCAACTACTTTTACACATTCAACCATCACTCGGCCCCTTCTTACCTTGCGTTCTCACAAAAATAGATGCGGGGCTTACACGTTGAGTAGCGTTGAGCTCCGCTCCGCCTCAACTAAGGGAAATGAATTGAAATCAACGAATCTTTCTTTAGTATCTTTTCCTGAAATGAGCATGATTTGTATGACTATGATTTATATTGAGATTTTATACGCTTTGAGTTTAAATGCTTTTACTATGATAGTTTTTGAGCCAAAGAGGTTTTACGAAACTAGTCACTCATTGGGCAAAATAGCTCACGTTTTCCTTATTTTCTGTTTTTTCAGGTAGCAGGCGACTCCGGGGTGCTTAGCCTACGCAAGATCTTGTCTGGGTCTACCAACGATCTTTAGTATTCTGAAAAATTGTAAATATTCGAACTAGTTCATGTGTTGTACATATAGAGAGTGTTAAGGGAATTATTGTGTAATCATGCTTTCATATGACTGAATGAAAAGGATGTGCGTTTGCCAGGTTGACTGTGGTATATATTGAAGTAGTTTATGGTTATAACTGTTTATTAGGAAATTGCAGAGTTTATGGTTGACAGTTGATGTCGTTAGAGGGTCGGTGTCGGCTGTCATCACACTCCTTCCTGGGTTAGGAGGGTACCTGGGAGGGGGTGTGACACACAACCCTCCGACCATCTAACCCTGGACTTTTGCTTAAGAGAAGCCTCCTCAAGCCTAGCAGCCTCCTAGAAAATCGGTTGAAAATATCCGTATTTTTTAAGTTTTTTTATTTTTTTTTATTTTTTTTTAACGTTTTATCTTTATTTGAATCACATTTAGTATTTGGGATCGTTCAATGATCTAGTAAATTCGATATAATATGAAAATATTAGGTTTGCCACTCTATGTCATTTTTCTAATAACAAAACTGTTTTATTATTTTTCTAAGAATAATTGGGAAATTGCTATTTCTGACCCAAAAAGTTTTTGGTGGGACAAAACTAACCTCTTTTTTAAAAACTTCTTTTTCTAACCCTTTTTTCAACTTTTCAGAGTTTCAGAGGTGGGTCCCACATGGTGAAATGACATTAATACCCTAAAAACCATCTTCCTCAACACTCAAACCCATTGTCTTCTTCCCTAAACCCACCCTGAGACTATCTGCTTCCCTAGAGTCCATTTTTTTTACAGCACTCTCAAGTTTTTATCATTTGTGGTAAAACCCATCCTATGTGACCCGATTTTTGGAAATAACCCCACAAAAAACTTCATTGAAACGTTAATTTCAAGAAATTTAGGTTTTCGAATAGTTGGCTGTAGAAAAAGAAAAAGAAAATCCAAATTTTTTAGGTAGAGGAGGTTTAATATGTGTAGGAAATGTCTGAAATCAGATATAAAAAGAATTTGGTATGCATTTTTTGCTCGCTATCATTTTTTCCAGAAGTTAATGTTTCTCGTAAGTTGAACGAGTTTACGGGAAAAGTGACAGAATGTCAAAATTTCACACAATACATGCCAACTTTCAAGAAATTTGGACATTCTGTGACATTTCCCGTAAGGTCTCGAGACCTTACGAGAAATGTCACAGAATGCCCAAATTTTTCGAAAAGTTGGCGTGTATTTTCGCTTTCTGTGAATATCGTCTCGCTAGTATTGCTCTCGCTCTTACTAGTATCGTTTCGCTCTCCATGGTATCGTCACTGGTCTCTCTCACGCTAGTCTCACTATCGCTAGTGTCGTTCATGCTGGTCTCGCTTTACCTTATCAACACATTTTCCCTTCCCGATAAGCAGTTCAATTTCCAATTTACTTTCCAAAACCCAGTTCACCATCCAATGGTTCAAGTTTCAAAATTTTCTCTTTATAATGGGTTTCTCGAAAGACTCTCGCTGATCCCGCTCTCACTAGTAAAGTAACAGAATCCCAAATTTCTTGGTAGGTTCAAGCCTTTCGGGGATTTGAGCATTTTGTTACTTTTGCCTGAGAATCTCTAATTTATTTGTGTATGTTAGCATGAATTCCTATGTTCATATTGCCCTATTGTGTGTTGTGTGTAGGGATTTAATGGAGCCAAGGATCTTTTCTGAGGACTACTTTAAGGCACAATTGACATCGTGTAATCATTTAGTTCACACTCGAGATGTCATCTTGAGGAAGTTATTTAGGTCCAGTTAGATATGTTTAGGCAAACCATTTTTGGACCCATCCTTGACTGTAACCTCGTCCTTAATGTTTTTTATTGGTTTGTTTCTCGAAATATAGTCTTCTAAGCCTACTCAGGTTCGTCGGCTATATTCCTCGTTCTAACCTTGAAGCCAGTTACAAGGTCAAACTCATTCTTACCAAATGACACTCTATATCACACCCGCTCCCAGATTACCCATTTTTAACCTAAAAGAAGGTGTGAAGACAACAAACTTCATCCCTTTTGTGAGGTTCACTGTCCATTCATACCTGTCTAACCTGCTGGAAACATCATTTTACAAGCCCCCCTAATATCTTTTCCTAAGACAATAAACATTCAAGCCCACCATTCAAATAATTACAAGTCCATAAAGATAAATATTTACATCAGTTGAACTTAAACATCAACTACACCAGAGCTTAGGTTACTTACACAAAGTATACTCTCTCTCTTCCCAACCAAACTTAGCTAATTATGTTTGTAACACCCTATTTCTTGAACCTATGCGTTTAAGAGCTTATAAAGAAAAGAAGACAAGAGAAGTGGTATTGGATCACAAGTTTGTGTTGTTAGCCGAGAAATGTTGCCAAAATAGGAATAAGCATGCGTTGAACTTAAAGGAAAGAAAGGTTTGTGCCTAAGAGTTGAGTGGAACGCATATTTTGCAAGTAAGAGACCATGTTGAATGCATGGTCAAGACTAAGGAAATGCATGATAAAGGTAACCTTTGTGGAAAAGAAAATGGGTAAGTGTTGAAGTATTGTAAGGAAACCCAAGAGCCCGGGAGAAAGTGGTGAATGCATAGGAGGTAACCTGAGAGCCCGAGGGAAAGAAATGAATGCAAAGGAGGTAATTTAGGAAGGAGATGTAAGCTTGGCTTAAGTAGGACGTATGAGTAAGAGGACTAAAGTTGAGTAGTGGTGCGTTGAACAGAAATCTAAGTCTCGGAAAGAGGGATAAAACGCACAAGGTGAAATCAAGGAAAGATGTTATTGTAATTTAAGGTAAACGCATGACTTCCGTCAAGGAAATTTTGTTGAGTCTTGGATAATTTATAAGGTTGAGAAGTAAGTCTAAAGGGAGGAAGCTGGAGATGGACGTATGCTAGGATTTATCGAGAAGATGGCTAAGCATAAGGAAGAGGTTGGAAGCATAACCTTGGATTATAACTCAAGAACGCATAGTGGGACAATCAAGGGATCCTTAAGGAGGGAAGAAAGGTCATGGATGCATAACAAAGGAGAGAAAAACGCATGAAGTGCAAACGCATGAAGGAAGATCTTGAGATGATTTTGGTTAACAGAATAACGAGCATAGTCAGAAGTTTATCACTCAAGAAAAGGGCTTGTAGCTAAGATATGGACATAAGAAAAGAAGTGATGGACGCATGATAGTATACGGATAAAGCACAAACGCATGGTAGTATGAAGGACAGAAGGGAGAAACCTGGTCAAAAGTAGGAAGGACAGAAGGGAGAAAGAAAATAAAAGGAGCTAAAAAGGAGAAGTAGATGGACGTATAGGGGCACGATAGTGTAAGCATGATTTGTATCTCGGAACAAGTCAAACGCATAAGGTAAGTTTATAAAGGTTACGTGGTTTCATTTAAACTTAACACTTTATAAGGAGTAGGTGTCGGGTTGCATGTCGAATGTGTCATGTAGGGTGACAAGTGGCAAACAAGTGGCAAAAAGAGAAGAGAAGTTGGATTCATCCCGAAACTATAAATAGGATCTTGAGGGAAAAGGAGTAGGGGATGATCATTAAGTCTGAGTTCTGGAGAGAAAGGAGAGAGTAGGCAGAAAAGAGGAATCCTTACGTCCGTAGTGGAAGTCTGCGGCCAAGAGATAAGGCGTTCTTAACAACCTAGCTACCTTGTGTTCAACAAGTTGTTTTGCGTTTAAGGGATCAACCTTGTGTTCAAGATAAACTCTGCGTTCAAGGTGAACATTGTGTTCAAAGAGATATGTGAATCCAAGGGGTGAAGCCAGAAGAGTTGTTGGAAGGCTGCACCTTGCATTCAAGTTACCAACCTTGTGTTCAAGGTGCAAGGTTGCGTCCAACCGAGCTAACAGAAGGGAAAATCAGTTGCTTTGCGTTTTAGACTCGTAAACCCTGCGTCCAAGAAGCTGGGGAAACAGAATTAGAGGGAGGAAAGGGAATTTTCCTTAAGCGATTATCAAGCTCTGTGAGCGACACCTTTCTTTCTTCAAAAACGATTTTATTGAAAATGTTTTGTTCGGTTTTCTGATTAAATGTGGCACTATGACGAATTGTTTTTGAAAAGCATGATGTTTGATTTTATTGTTCACAAGGAATGTTATATGTTTCCTGTAAGATGTCGAAAAGCATGTTTGTGAAATGTTATTGATTGAAGATCTGTCTGATTTTCTATGAACTATTTATATAAATTACTGGTTTCTAAATGTTTTAGAGGAGACTCAATGCTGAGGGACGTTGAGAAGGCATGTGAGTTTCCCCAGGACCCAGTACTAAAGGATGGAGAAGGTACTTGGGCAACCCGTGATATTCCTATGTGCACATAGAGGTTGTGACGTTGGGTGTGTTGAGTCTTGCTCCACCCCAACTGAGGTTGTTTTCGACGTTGAGTGCGTTGAGTTTTGCTCTGCCTCAACTAAGGTTGTTTTCGACGTTGGGTGCGTTGAGTTTTGCTCCGCCTCAACTAAGGTAAATATTTGTTTTCGACGTTGGGTGCGTTGAGTCTTGCTCCGCCCTGACTAAGGAAAATTTTAAAACAAAAGAAGACTTGTTGCGTTGTAAACTGTTTTATTGAATATGATTGGAATCGATGTTTTAAATGTTTTGTTGAATATTACGATCAGTTTTATAGTTAAAGTTAAATATTTCCAAAACTGTTACTCACTGGGCTATTTAGCTCATCCTTTCCTATGTTTTCCATTTTTCAGGTAGCATGACAGTTCCTATTGCCAGTTGAAGTTGAGGTTTGTCAAGAATTAATGGTATCACCGTCCTAGGAAGTGTGGTTAAATGGGAAATAAAGTAAGTTCGACAGTGGGAGTCGACCGGGAAGTCGATGACTACTGTCTTCACGCTCCGTCTCGGGCTACGGGAGGGTAGTTCGGGTTAGGGTGTGACAATGTTTACATGCCACTTAATGCAAAACTATTTACACATACAAAACTCAGAAGAAAAGTGTTGTTGATGCCTTGAATCTTGTGCAAGATGAGGTTTGAGTAGGCTAAACTTCGGGAAGTCTTTCGTTACCTGGGTAGGAAATAAAACATGAAAAACGTGAGTTGGAAGCCTAGTGAGTGACAAATATGGAAAACATAAACTATAGTACAAAGCCACGCTTAGCATCAAAGAAAACATAAGCTATGCATTTTACTAAATCAAGTTTCTAAAATCGTTCAACATTGCTTTTGAAATCAAAATTCCCTTAGTTGAGGCGGAGTAAGTTCAACACACTCAACGTCGAAAACAAACCTTAGTTGGGGTGGAGTAATCTCAACACACCCAACATCGAATAACCTTAGTTGATGTGGAGTAAACTCAACACAACAGCGTTAACTCTCACTATGTGCACATAGGAAACTATCTTGGGCTGCCCAAGTACCTTCTCCATGTCCTTCAGTACTGGGTTCCTAGGATACTCAAATGGCTTCTCAACGTCCTTCAGCATTGAGTTTAGGTTTCAGAGTTGCCCATATGCCTTCTCGACGTCCTTCAGCATTAGGTCCCTTAGAAAACATTTTAAGAAAACATGTATACTTTGAACAAACAATTCATCGTAAAACATTTCATTGAAAAGCTAAAACATTTCTCAGTAACTCGCATCATTTAAACATGCTTATTTAAACATGAGAAAACAGATAAAACATGCTCTTCTTGCCATAAAATCAAGTATTAAATAGTAAACCATGCTCAACATTTAGCAAATCATCAAGAGATTACATTTCATAAGAAACCATGACTAGAAATTATAAATGAAATCCTTTTAAAGAAAACAAGGGTCACTCGCAGTCCAGGCCTAATTCTTAAGCTTGTAGGCTTTTCCAACCTTAATTTGACCTGCAACATCAATTAAAAGACTAAGTCATCTCCTTGAGGTCTCCACAATCCTCACTTAGCAAAACTCCATCCACATTGTCCATATCAAGCTTAATCCCCACCTATTTTTTCACTTTTGCCCTTTATGGACCTTTTTGCAAAATTTCTCAATTTTCTAAAATACCCAAAATTCAGCGTAAAATTCAAAATTACTCATTTTGAGGCTAAAAGTTCAATAAAATATCAATTAGAGTCTAAAAATGTCCAAAAATACCCAAAATAACCGTAGGCACCCACGATGGGCAGCTGGTGGGCGTGAGGTGCTGGCAAGGATGTAGGCATGGGCGTGGGCATGGGCGTAGGCACAGACACAGGGGTGGGCGTGGCTATGGGTGTGGCTGGCCGCATAGGGGCGTCGGGGTGGTTAGGGGTGAGTATGCATGGGCAACAGCGCTGGGTAGATACCAGCAGACTTCGGCCAGCAGTCACTTGTTTTCAACTCGATTTTTCAGAGCTCCAAAACACTTTTTCCTTTCAAATAAACTTCAAATAAATTTTATGGAACTCAAGAATAACCTCTTAACTGGCTTACCAAAAAGATTAAGCTCCAAAAAACCTTCCCGAGCACCCTTGCAAAATTTCCCAAATTTAACTCGTCTGGTTTGCTCGGTTTCAGATACAACCTTCAGTCTTTTCATGTTTTCTCAACCTTCCCGGCTTCAAATCGATCCGGCAGCCCTAGGTTAGAATTTTGACTCAAAGAGTTTCATTTGGTCAAAAAATGATTAAAATGGCACGAGTAAATCGAGAGAATCGACGTCTTCTTTGAGCTACTTGCTTCTGGTCTAAGCTGCTACCCAATCCAACCAATCGTCTTTCATCACCAAGCTCTTTGCTTCAACATGGCTTCATATCTTTTCTTCTCATCCTAATCATCCAAATTAAATATTATTTCCCTTAAAATAATTATTTTAATATATTTTAATATTTATTGTTTTATTTATTAATTTTCCTTAATTAATTTCAACCCTTGACCTACTTTGACTTGAGAAATTCCCAACACTTAACAAAAATTTCTCTAAGTCTCAGCCACACTTCCTTGATCAAATACACCATTGTCTCCATCCCTTTCTCTCTCATTAAAAGCTAACAATTACTTAGACACACACGAGAATTTCTACTTACATTTATACTCATTCGAGCTAACCATTAACCATTGTTTCTAGTTTGAACTTAAACAAAGGAAAATTAAGAGTTAGAGCTTACAATTCATTACCCTCTTTTTTAAGAATTTTGTCCTCAAAATTCAAGTAGGATCATCCAGAGAAAAGATTGGGATACTTGATGTAAGCACTGATTTGCGTTACCAAGCGTTGGGGTGCAGCCATGCGTTGGTGGTTATGCATTTCAAAGGGAGAAGTGGTCGTGAGTGAGAGCAAGAATTTTTGGAAAGTAAAATGGTGGCTAAGTGTTGACCAAGTCCATGCGTTGTGGTTGATTCACGGAGGTTAGTGAGCTGAAGTAGCTACTCGCGTTGAAGGATAAGTAATTCTGGCAGGGGAAGAGATGTGCTTGAACCATGCGTTTAAGTCACACTGCGTTGAGGACCGTTATGCGCTGAAGGCGATGCGTCGAAGACAGACATGTGTTGGAGTCACCCTGCGTTGAAGACAGAATGGTCTGGACGCGACGAAAGTAGTATTGAATGACGGAAAGGTATGCGTCAAAAATAGGAGGCGTTGGGGACGACACCATGCGTTGGGTGTGGTCAGTTGCTGGAGGCGTTGGAAGAGAAGTTAACTTGAGTGCCTCGCGTTGAGATAAGAACCCTGCGCTAGTCTGCGGGTGAAGGGTAAGTCAGCAACATAAGTCCTGGTGTTTGTAAAGGCTAAGTCAGTAGTATATATAGCTAGGTTAATTAAATGTTTAATCATTTTTAAGACATTTCGAGAGCTTAAGTCGGTTCCATATTTCAGACAACTTCAGAAGAAGATTGAGGAAGGTGTTCTTGAGGATCTTGGACGAAATTCGACGCATATTGATGTTGAAAACGAAGCTGGAACAGAAGAATGATTGAAGTCACATGGTTCGAGCAGTGACTGATAATCAGAGTAGAACGTGTGGAGGAAGCCGAGTTTAGAGCTGAAACTTGGAGGTTAGTAAGTTAACATAATTTCTAACAATTTTTGTGAAGGATGGTAATGCTGAATTGAATATTTACTATGTGAATACTTAGGAAAAACAGAGTTTACGAGATTATTACGCAATCCGGAACAGCAGGAGGTGATTTCGAAATATCGTGAGAACGAGGAGGAGTTAAGCCTTGAAACTTTGAGGTAAGCTATAGAACTTAATTTCCTATAAGTTTGTAGAAGAAAAGAAGTCCTGAATCCGTATGGAATTGTGACTTTTAATAGATTGAAGTAAGAACAAGAAGAAGGAAGGAATTACAGTGCAGAGTGCCGCGGAGAAACTAAGTGTCGGCATACTGTCGGGGTACTAATAGCGAGACGGGTGTCGCTGAGACGCAAAGGAGTCTTCCGTCTCACAGATCTCGCTAGATAACGCTGGGTATCACTGCTAAGGTAAGGTAACGCTAGTGTTGTTCCATCAAGTATCGCTAGTAACAGCTCTTATTGGTTGGTATCGCTAGGATTCTCGCTTATAAAGTTAGTTTAGGAAAGGAAGAAGATTTAATGTTCAATAACGCAAGGTACATGTCTCTTGCAGGCCAAGAAGAAATAGGGAAAGTGTATAACCCACAGAAAGCCTAGAAAGAATTGTGAGTGACTATTTTATTCTTCAATTCTATTTTATTAAAAATGTTCTTATGAAGTATGATTTACAATGAACTGTTTAATATGTATAATGTTGATTGCATTACTCGTAAGGCATGTTATATATTTTTAAAGTGGATAGAAAGCATTTTTATGAAATGTTATTGAATAAAGTTTTGTATGATTTCTATGAAAGGATTTTCATATGAACTATTATGTGAATGAAATTCTAAAAAGTTTTAGAGGAGGCTCAGTGCTCAAGGACACGAGAAGGCACGTGAGTTTCCCCGGGACCCAGTACTGAAGGACTTGAGAAGGTACTTGGGCAACCCGTCATATTCCTATGTGCACATAGAGGTTGATTTGGCTGGTGCGTCGAGTTTGCTCCGCATTGAGCCAAGGACGATTTCGACGTTGAGTGCGTAGAAGCGTTGCTCCGCCTCAACTAAGGGAAAAGTTTGAAAAAAAAAAACTAAACTGTGATTGATAAACTCCTTGGAAAACACTCTCTTGTATGATTTAAGATTTGATTTATTGAGAATAAGGGATTTTATGGAAAGCATGTTTAATTTGAACAAATGTTAAACTCTTACTTATTCGTTATACGTAACATGCCTATTTTCAATAAATGCTCGTTTTACAAAGATTTGTCACTCACTGGGCTGTTAGCTTATGTTTTCCAATGTTTTCCTTTTCTCCCCTCAGGTAGCAAGGACGTTCCCGGTGCTAGCCTACTTCAGCTCACCCTGCCTAAGTCCCGAGTTCTCAAAATACAGTCAAGTCTGAGAGTTGTACGTTGCATATGTTTTATGTAAATGGCATGTAGTTCATGTAGTTTTGAGTGGGGATTGTTGGTGGAGTTTTGTACATTGTATGATGAATATGAAAGTGAAATTATGCTATGTAATAAAAGTGTACTCTATACAGGGAATTACATCAAGTTATAAGCATGTGTAGTATGACTGAGTTCTATGTATGTATATGAGTAAATGTATGCACAGGAAGGAAAGTAAGAAGAGACAATATGCGTCACAAGAGGGGTGATGTTTATTGTCTTCACATTCCCTTTCAGGATAGGTAGGTAATCCGGGAGGTGGTGTGACACTTGATATTCATTTGATCTTCACTTTCACAAGTAGTTTTCCACCTTGTGATTCCTCCATAAAACCTTAACAAGTGGTATAGTCTTTGACCTTAACGCTTGCTCTTTTCGATCAAGAATTTGCACGGGCTCCTCTTCATAAGACAAGTCTTCATTAAGCTGAATAGGTTGAGTCGCAAGAACATGTGTGGCATCTGGAACATATTTCCTCAGTAATGAAACATGGAACACGTCATGTATCTTGGACAACTCCGTAGGTAACGCCAACCGATATGCTGACGGTTCTATGCATACCAAAATCTCATAAGGGCCAATGTACCTTGGACTCAACTTTCCTTTCTTTCCAAATCTTAAAACTCTTTTCGATGGTGATAACTTAAGGAAAACTTTATCACCAACTTCAAACTCTAAATCTCTTCGTCTTTTGCCAGCATAGCTTTTCTGTCTATCCCGTGCAACCTTCAATTTTTCCCTGATTAGCCTAACATTTTTTGATGTACTTGCACCAATTTTGGTCCTATCAACTTCCTTTCTCCGACTTCCCCCCAGCATATAGGGGTTCTATATCGCCTGCCATATAATGCTTCATATGGTGCCATCTCAATTCTGGAATGGTAACTGTTATTATAGGAAAACTGTCACACCCCCTCCCAGATTACCTACCTATCCTGAAAGGGAATGTGAAGACAATAAACATCACCCCTCTTGTGACGAATATTGTCCCATCTTACAAAACTTCCTGTGCACACATTTCATACATAAACATTCATAAAACTCAGCCCTATTACACATGATCATAATATAACGGTCCTTCCTGTACAAAGTACACTTTTATCATATCACATAATTAAACTTTCATAGATCCACCATACATTTATACAAAACTACATTACGATCCTCACTCTTTACACAACTTGATCTACATGCCACCTACATAAGGTTATATACAACGTACAACTCTCAAATGTGACTGAATTTTCGAGAACTCGAGACTTAGGCAGGGTGAGCTGAAGTAGGCTAAGCACCGGGAACGTCCTTGCTACCTGGGGGGAAAAGAAAACATCGAAAACGTGAGCTAAAAGCCCCGTGAGTGGCTAATTTTGTAAAACTATCATTTGTTCAAAAACAGGCATGTTAAAAACATAATAACGCCATAAATGTAAACGTGATTCAAATAATCACTTCTGTAAAATCATGATTTCAACAACGTAAACAAATCACATATGTTCATGCCAAAATGATCGTATACGAAAAACAATTCGTTCTCATAACTTTCCCTTAGTCAGGGCAGAGTAAGACTCAATGCACCCGACGTCGAAAACATCCTTAGCTGAGGCGGAGTAAAACTCAACGCACTCAACGTCGATAACAATCCTTAGTTGGGGTGGAGCAAGACTCAACACACCCAACGTCACAACCTCTATGTGCACATAGGAATATGGCGGGTTGCCCAAATACCTTCTACGAGTCCTTCAGTACTGGGTCCCGGGGAAACTCACATGCCCTCTCATGTCCTTCAGCATTGAGCCTCCTCTAAAACATTTTAGGAACCAGCATTATACGTGTATAGATCACATGAAAATCTTTCATGAAAATCAAATATATTACGATAAACAACATTTCAAAACATGTCATTCAACATCTTATAGAAACGGATAAAACATGCCTTGTGAACAATATCCTTAAACATCATGCTTTTCAAGAAAACAGTTAATCTCAAGCCATATCTCATAAGAAAAGCCAAACTAACATTTTTGATAAATCTCGTTTCAAAGAAAGAAAAGTGTCACTCACTACTTGTCCTTAGGCCCTGAGCGGATCATATGCCTTTCCGAGCTCTTCTTGGCCTGTAAATACACATTCCTCACGTTACGTTTTCCTTAACTTCCTTTACATGATCAAGAAATGTGCATACTTAAACTCTAATCATGATTCACCACCGAGACTCTCTTTCTTTCCTAAAGTACACATAATAAACGAGTTTCTATGTCATTAGCGAGATTACCAACGAGATTTGACCTTACCAGCGAGTTTACTAACGAAATTACACAACAGGTCACGGCACTAGCGACACTGGCATAAGCGAAACCAGCGAGACTACCTGAGGAGCGTTACTGAGCGATAGCCAGCGAGATTTGTGAGAGAAAAACCATCTTTTCTCGACCAGCGAGACTTAGTGTCGCTACTCACGCCAATTCCTCAGCGTTACCTGCTTCCAAATGACATCCGACAGCAGAGTTTTCTCCTTTCCTGTTTGTTCTCACTTCTGTCAATTCAAAGTCATATTTCCACCCAGATTTAGAACTTTTTTCCTTCTACAAACTTGTAGAGAAACATGTTTTCTAGCTTACCTCAAAATTTCGTGGCCTAACTCGTCCTGGTTCGTCAGATATTGCAAGTTTTCTTCGCGCTACTCCAGATTGCACAGAAAATTCGTATCAGTAACTTCCAGCTAAAAGTTCACATGTTTTTATTCCGTTTCAACTCAGGCATCCTTCATAAAAGTTGTTCAAAATTGATTTAACTTACTAACCTTAAAATTTCAGCGCAAAATTCAATCTCTTCAGCTCGATATTCACCAATCACCAGACCTGGTTCGAGCTGTGCGACAGTAGATGAAGCTTCTGTTTCAGCTTCAGTTTTACCATGAAATCGTCCAAAACCTTGCACGAAATTGCCCTAGGACTCTTCTTCAACCTCTCCCCGACGTGCAGCTGAAAGATAGCATAGAAATGAGTTTGGAAATGAGTAGAAAGAAGCCGGCACATTTTTCCTTTCAAATTAAATCACAACCGACTTTTCCCATCCTTATCCTTTTTTTTTTCTTTTCTTTTCTCTCTTTTTTTTCTCTTTTTCTTCTTTCCCTTTTGGTTTCCTTTTCTTTTTCTTTTCTTTCTTTCTTTTTTTTTTTTTTTTTACAAAATAAGATTATTAATATTAATTCGCTTAAAGCTTTTGAACGTGCTTATCAATTAGGTGCTTACAAAAACTCCATCAGTGACAGGTGAGTATCCCAGCTTCCTTTAAACTGTAACACAAATGCACGTAACATATCCTCTAGAGTTTGAATAGTTCTCTTAGACTGCCTATCAGTTTGAGGATGGAAAGTTGTACTAAAACGTAACTTTGTTCCCAAAGCCTATTGTAAGCTTGGCCAAAACTTATATGTAAACCTTGGGTCCCTTTCTGAAACAATAGACACAGGAGCTTCATATTGGCTTACCACCTTATCAACATACAACTTGGCCAACTTGTCCAGGGTGAAAGTCACCTTAACTGGCAAGAAACGCGTTGTCTTAGTAAATCTGTCAACAATCATAACCACTCGAGGTTTTAGGAAAACTAAACAAGAAATTCATAGTTACATGCTCTGTAAGCCCATCTCTTATCTTTGGAAGATGGCAAGCGGGTGATTGAGAAAAAGATGGCCGAGAGCCTTTGGCTTGAGTGGCTATGCGTTGGCTTGTTGAGGGATGCGTCCGTGAGGTTGAGGACGGGTGATGGTTGGTGCGATGCATTTGTTGCAGCCGTTGGGCAAGTGACCATGCGTTGGTTGATGATATAGTAGGGGGTTGCATTGGAGAAGCATGTGTTCAAGAGAGTCTATGGGACAGACACATGGTGCTATGCGTCTAAGCCAGTGTTCAAGTTTTCCAAAGGGGGTTCCGTTCGTATGGTAAAGGAGTTACTTTTGATTATTGGAAATAAAAAAAAAAAAAAAGAAAGTGGAAGAAAATCGGCAACCGTTTAAGTATGTAAAGCTAAGTTTTCGACCATTTTCTGCATTTTCAAAAGCTTCAACCAATTCCATTTTTCAGTTGAGTGACGAAGAGAGGTAGAAGAAGGAGTCCAGAGGAAATTTGAGAAACTAAACAAGAAATTCATAGTTACATGGTCTGTAAGCCCTACTCTTATCTTTGGAAGATGGCAAGCAAAGTAGGCGGGTGATTGAGAAAAAGATGGCCGAGAGTCTTTGGCTTGAGTGGCTATGCATTGGCTTGTTGAGGCATGCGTCCGTGAGGTTGAGCATGGGTGATGGTTGGTGCGATGCATTTGTTGCAGCCGTTGGGCAAGTGGCCATAAGTTGGTTGATGATAGTAGGGGGTTGCGTTGGAGAAGCATGCATTCAAGAGAGTCTATGGGACAGACGCATGGTGCTATGCGTCTAAGCCAGTGTTCAAGTTTTCCAAAGGGGATTGCGTTCGTATGGTGAAGGAGTTACTTTTGATTATTGGAAATAAAATTAAAAAAAAAAAAAAAAAGAAAGTGGAAGAAAGTTGGCAACCGTTTAAGTATGTAAAGCTAAGTTTTTGACCATTTTCTGCATTTTCAAAAGCTTCAACCAATTCCATTTTTTAGTTGAGTGACGAAGAGAGGTAGAAGAAGGAGTCTAGAGCAAATTTGAGAAGAATTCTGATCGGTTTCGTGGTGTATTTGAAGCTGGAACAGAAGGTTTGATTGCTATCGTGCAATTTGAGAAAAGTCTGGTATTTGGAGGGTAACGAGCTATGAAGATCTCGGGCTTAGAATTTGAGGTTAGTAAGTTAACTCAATTCTTAACAATTCTTATGAAGGATGGTTGAGCTGAATTTGAAGAAAAACATGTTAAATGTTAGGTGGAAGCAACTGGTACGGATTTCTCGAGTGATTTGGAGCAACTCAAAGTAACTTGAGAATATCTGTCGAATGAAGAGGAGTTAAGCTTTGAAATCTTGAGGTAGGCTAGAAAACACATTTCTTTACAAGTTTGAAGAAGGGAAGAAGTTCTAATTTGGACTGGAAATGCAACCTTTAACAAATAGAAGTGAGAACAGAAGAGAAGACAGAAGCTGTGGGAGACGAGTACCGCTGGAAAAGCAGCGACATTGAAAGATTGAGCGTGAGCAGCGAGACGGGTGTCGTTGGTATCGCTGGAGACTTTGCATCTCACAACTCTCGCTCCGTATCGCTGGTTTCGCTAATCATGGTATCGCTGGTACAGTTTTGTTAGTAACTCAGTTTCGCTAGTTCTCGCTGGTTGTTTGAAATCTCGCTCATTAATGATTATTTTGATGGAATTGGTCTCGGTGGTGAACCATTGAACAAGTGTAAATGTTTAAAGCTTGTTGGTTATGTTAAAGAAATTTTAAGGAAAAATAATAAATGAAAATTTATTATTATAGGTCAAGAAGTGCTAGGAAAGGTGTATAAATCGCGAAAGGCCCAGGACAAGTTGTGAGTGACAGATTTATTTAAAATGTGTTTACTTTGTGATAACTTGTAGAAATACAAGTTATTATAGCCTTTTTCATAGATAAATAGAGTTTAAATAGAGAAGCATGCAGTAGTTGATGATAAATTCTATTAATAAATCTTCCTTTGTGTTATACTCTTGTAGTTTGATGAAGATAATGATTTTACCACTTGTTGAGCCTAAAACGCATGTTTTAACGCAGGAATGCAGACGATGCGCTGATGACTTCTTAACGCAGGACGACACGTTAGCAATCTGTTCTTCATGGACGCATGATCTGAACGGAACGCAAACAACCTGACGACGCGTTAACAACAACTCAACGCATAACTACGCGTTAGCAACCTTCGACGCGTTAACATCGGCCAAACTATGCATGGACGCGTAGACAACCGTTACGGCAAGGCGCTGAGAATCAGATCGAAATCTTGAGAGATTGACGAATGATTGACAGACATGATTTGCGGCTTGAGTGGTGGATCTTAATTGGCCCGACAATCACGCAATCAGGCGAGATGGACGCAGTATCAATCTCGCCACCAATCAAGCAGATCTGCCATTAACTGCGATTTCAGCATCTATAAAAGGGCAGCTCTGTGAGATGAGAAAGGTTGTTGATTCTCGGAAGAACTCTATAAGTGACAGCAGAGTTCTCTCAGACTTCAGCCGGAGACAAATAGCTCGAGGGAGAACAGTCTTCCATCCGCCGCACCACTTCACAGCAAATCATCACGCTTCCATCCGGGCGACTCAAGACATTGACGCCTTCCCTGCTTTCTTTCTTACTGTTCTTGCTTAATTCTAGATTTGTATCAAAGAATTGAACTTATCGAAAATTGTATCTTATCTTCATCAATACAAATTGTCTTCCACGTCTACTCACTTTTCTAAACTGTCCGCTTTATACTTTCAAACCATGAGTAACTAATCACTCAAGGGTCTAGGGTTGCGTTAGCATCTAGCAAGGAACCACAGTATAACTATTTTATCTTGTCAATTGCGAGCTTAATCCTATGCTTATGTTCATCTGACAAATCGATATAAGTAGTAATAATCAGACTGCTCGAGAGGGTAAGTGATTGTGGAACTCAATTGAGAAGGGCCAAGTAGTGTTACCTGTCTACAAGGATAACCTTGGTTCTTAACACTCTCCTATGCGTTATAGACATATAACGCATAGCGGCTGACAACCGGGAGAAGAGTCGCAAGTATGAATAGAATACTTCTGTGCGTTTCCGACGTTAGATGTTAATCAACCCGAACCCTTTTCTTTATCCATTCACACACATCTTAGCTGAACTTGCTGTGTCGCATGCTTTCCATATTTCACAACTCTTAGTCTTGTGTACAAACAATCACTTTCTTTAGATTAGAAACACAACTTTCATACAATTATTGGTTACCACTGTAACGCATAAAATCCAATTAAAAACCAAATCAATATAATCCCTGTGTTCGACCTCAGACTCACCGAGAACACCTATTACTTTGCTTATACTTGGGTAAAAGAATAGGAAAACTTGACAAGACCAACGCATAATAATAGAACGCATTGCATGATCAAAGCATGACATGTTGAACGCGTAACCATATTCTTTAGCACTTTGCGTTAGGCTAATTCACATACAATTACACCACAACAAGTTTTTGGCACCGTTGCCGGGGATTATTCATTGATTTAATTATTTTCTTTGGATTATTGTGTTGCCGAATTCCTCAGTCGACGGAGTATAGGAAGCTTCTCTTCTGTCAGAGGCTTCTAACAGTATATGAGTGAAGGGGATAACCCAACATTTGATATTGACCCAGAGATTGAGAGGACCTTCAGAAGAAGGATAAGACAGAATAAGCAAAGAAGGAGCAATCAAACTACTGAAGAGAACATGGATGCTCAAAATAATCAACCTCAAGCTCCTCAAGCTGAGGTTAGGCAGAACGCAAATGCGCAAGAGCACGCAAACTATGATACAAATCCGATTCTCTTGGCGCATGATAGGAATCGCCCGATGAGGGAGTATGCGTCGCCAAATTTATACAATTTTGCACCGGGAATTCTACAACCAACCTTCGAGGGTAATGGAAGGTTCGAAATGAAACCAGTAATGTTGCAGATGCTGCAAGCCGCAGGGCAGTTTGGGGGTGCCACGGGTGAAGATCCACATGCACACCTGAAGAGTTTCTTGGAAATTTGTAGCGCATTCCCTATGGCTGGAGTACCGCAAGATAGCATCAGACTGACGCTATTCCCATTTTCTCTCAGAGATGAAGCAAGACAATGGGCATATTCATTTGAACCTGGTGAGATTACAACTTGGGGTAAAATGGTTGAGAAGTTCATGTAGAAATATTTTCCTCCGACGGTAAGTGCAAAGAGGCGACGAGACATTGTCACCTTCGAGCAAAAGGACTCGGAGACACTTAGTGAAGCATGGGCCCGGTTTAAAAGGCTTGTAAGGAATTGTCCCCACAATGGTATCCATGATTGTGTACAGATGGAAATTTTCTATGGAGGACTGAACAAAACATCACAATCAGTGGCTGACGCCTCTGCAGCAGAAGGTTTAATGGACAAGACTTACACGCAAGCCAAAGAGATCCTCGACAGAATTTCGAGGAACACTGATGAATGGGTGGATGATGGATATGGATCCAGGTATATGGATAAAAGACGATCGCAAGCTGGAATGATTGAAACGGATGCGACTAGTAACCTTTCAGCTTAGATCGCCAACATGACATCCTTGCTGCAAACAATTGCATTGAACAATCAAGGGGGAACAGTTGCATCAATGGACACAATGAACACGGTGAATGCAACAGCATCTGTAAGCTGTGTGCAATGCGGTGAGGGTCACTTGTACGATATGTGTCCCTACAACCCACGGTCTGTCTGCTATGTTAAGAACAACCCGTATTCTAAGACTTATAATCCGGGTTGGAGGAACCATCCTAACTTTGGATGGGGAGGAAACTAATCACAGACGCAGGGAACTGGGCAACAGCCGCAGAGAAACAATAACCCCGTGTACAACCAAGGTGTTCAAAGGCATCAAGTACCACGAAACCAGTCAGCAAATTCATCATCATCATCCCTTGAAGCACTTATGCGTCAAACGATCACCCAAAATGAAGAAACGCGTAAGTCGCTAGAAGCGATGCTCCAAAATCAAATGGGAGAAATAAAAAGTCATGCCATTGCAATTCGAAATTTAGAACTTCAAGTGGGACAAATGGCAAGTGAGCGCAATACCAGACCCCAAGGAGCATTGCCTGGTAATACCGAAGCCCCGCGTGGTAACGGTAAGGAACAATGTCAAGCTGTGACATTGAGGAGTGGGAAAGTTCTTCCCACTGAAATGCAAGATCAGAAGATGCAAGGAAATCTGCAGCCTCAAATCACTCCACTACAAACTCCCGTAACATCTATCCATGAACCGCAATCTCCATCCACAACCACAACCGCTAAAGAACAAGAAAATGGAAAGGGGAGAGAAAAAGCAACGCAGGCAAACCCTGCGTCGGTATCACAGAATATCACTCCCCCTATGCGTCTGCCCTTTCCTCAACGCCTAAAGAAGAAGAATGATGAGGGTAAATTTAGAAAATTCCTGGACGTTCTCAAACAACTTCACATCAACATTCCGTTGGTGGAAGCCCTGGAACAAATGCCGAGCTATGTCAAATTTCTGAAAGACATATTATCTAAGAAAAGAAGGCTCGGAGAGTTTGAGACAGTCGCATTAACGCGGGGATGCAGCGCATTGTTTAAAAGCAATATACCCGCTAAAATGAAAGATCCAGGGAGTTTCACATTGCCCTGTTCTATAGGAGGAATGGACGTAGGTCAGGCACTATGTGACTTAGGGGCCAGCATAAATTTAATGCCACTGTCTATATCCAACCACAGTCACACTTCAGCTCGCTGACTGTTCCATTAAGCATCCAGAGGGAAAAATTGAAGATGTTCTTGTAAAGGTAGACAAATTCATCTTTCCAGCCAACTTCATAATTCTGGATTATGGCTAACAGAGAGGTGCCCATCATCCTGGGAAGACCTTTCTTAGCTACTGGACGCGGCCTGATTGACGTCCAGGAAGGGGAGTTAACCATTCGAGTGGATGACCAGCAGGTAAAATTTAATGTTTTCAATGCGTTGAAATATCCTGATGATTTTTATTCTTGCCAGATGATCGAAGAGATAATTGAAGAAAACGCAAGCATCATCGACGCATGTGCGGAAAACGAAACACTGCTGGATGAACTGGATGAGGGAAGAGAAGCGAAAATAAGTATAATCTCCAACGCAAGCTTTGAACGCTTAGACTTAGGCAACCGAACCACGGAGAAAACAAAGCCGTCCTTAGAAGAGCCACCAACCCTTGAGCTTAAAACACTGCCAACGCATTTAAAATATGCATATTTGGGGGAAGAGAGCACGCTACCGGTCATCATATCCTCTGCGTTGACGACAGAATGTGAAAAGGCTTTGCTGGATATACTGAAAAATCATATCAAAGCCATTGGATGGACCTTAGCGGATATTAGAGGAATAAGCCCTTCATATTGCATGCACAAAATTCGGTTGGAAGAGGGTAAAGATGGCTCAGTTGAGAGGCAACGCAGGCTTAACCCCGCGATGAAGGAGGTTGTAAAGAAAGAGATCATCAAATGGCTCGACGCAGGGGTCATTTATCCAATCTCCGACAGCAGCTGGGTAAGCCCAGTTCAGTGTGTACCGAAGAAAGGGGGAATGACAGTGATCATGAATAGTAAGAATGAATTAATACCAACACGAACGGTCACTGGCTGGCGCATCTGTATGGACTACCGCAAGCTGAATGCGGCAACAAAGAAGAACCACTTTCCACTACCATTCATCGACCAGATGCTAGATAGGCTGGCAGGTAATGAATTTTTCTGCTTCCTGGACGGATATTCCGGCTATAACCAGATCATGATAGCTCCGGAAGATCAAGAGAAGATGACGTTTACATGTTCATATGGCACCTTTGCGTTCAGACGCATGCCATTCAGGCTATGTAACGCACCAGGGATGTTCCAAAGGTGCATGATGGCAATATTTTCTGACTATTTGGAACAGTCAGTAGAGGTGTTTATGGACGACTTCTCAGTATTTGGGAAATCATACGATGAATGCTTGACCAATCTAGAACGAGTGCTAAAACGATGCGAAGACACAAATCTAGTCCTCAATTGGGAAAAATGCCATTTTATGGTTACTGAGGGTATTGTGTTGGGGCATAAGATCTCAAAGGTTGGATTGGAGGTAGATTAAGCAAAGATAGATGCGATAGCAAAACTCCCAGCCCCCACAAATGTTAAGACTTTGCGAAGTTTCCTAGGCCATGCGGGCTTCTATAGAAGATTCATTAAGGGAATCTCGCAAGTAGCAAAACCACTGAGCAAGCTACTGGAAGCCAACAGGGAATTTAATTTCGATGGTAAATGCCTAAACGCATTCGAGTCTCTAAGGCAAGCTCTGATTTCAGCACCTATTTTAGTTGCACCTGACTGGTCTCTCCCATTTGAATTAATGTGCGACGCAAGTAACCATGCGGTGGGAGCAGTATTAGGGCAGAGAAAAGAGAAAATAATGCACCCCATCTATTATGCTAGTAAAACGTTGAATTCGTCTCAGGAGAACTACACCACTACTGAGAAGGAAATGTTAGCCATAGTCTTTGCGGTTGACAAATTTAGAGCATACTTGATAGGGTCAAAGGTGACCATCTATAGTGATCATTCTGCGATCAAGTATTTGATGGCGAAAAAGGACGCAAAGCCTAGACTTATCCGTTGGGTCCTGCTGTTGCAAGAATTTGATTTGGAGATTAAAGATAGAAAGGGAACCGAGAATCAGGTTGCGGACCACCTATCTCGGTTGGAAAATAAAGAGGTCCAGGAAAGTTGGAGTGATATAGAGGAACGATTCCTAGACGAGCATGTCATGAACACAGACAGTCACGAACCGTGGTACGCAGACATAGTAAATTACCTGGTTTGCAACCAATGGCCATAAGAATTCAACGCTCAACAAAAGAAAAAGCTCCGACATGAAAGTAAGTTCTATTGCTGCGATGAGCCATATCTATACAGACTTGGCCCTGACCATATCCTGCGTCGATGCGTTCCAGAATATGAAACGCATAGCATTCTGAGAAGCTGTCATGAAGCACCTTACGGAGGACACTTTGGAGGGCAGAGAACAGCTGCAAAGGTGCTGCAAAGTGGGTATTTCTGGCCCACATTATTTAAAGACGCAAGGGCATATGCGGTAGCTTGCGATCGTTGTCAGAGAACAGGCAACATTTCCAACCGGAATGAGATGCCTCTGAATTCAATGCTAGAAGTTGAGTTGTTCGACATATGGGGAATTGACTTCATGGGACCATTCTCTCCTTCTTGCGGCAATCAATATATCTTAGTAGCGGTCGACTACGTATCCAAGTGGGTAGAAGCAGCAGCCTGTGCAAAGAATGACGCAAACACAATGTCCAAGTTCTTAAAGAAACAAATCTTCTCTCGATTTGGGACACCAAGGGCGATAATTAGTGATGAAGGTACACATTTTATAAATTGCATCATCACTAATTTACTGACTAAATTTAATGTCTCGCACAAGGTAGCAACTGCCTATCACCCACAGACAAACGGCCAAGCTGAAATAACAAATCGGGAGATCAAGTCCATACTTGAAAAGGTCGTGAGCACATCAAGAAAGGACTGGACGGAGAGATTAGATGAAGCTCAATGGGCCTACAGAACGGCATTCAAAACACCGATAGGCATGTCACCCTATGCGTTGGTGTTTGGGAAAGCATGCCATCTCCCGCTTGAGCTGGAGCACAGGGCCATCTGGGCCATGAAGAAGCTCAATTTAGACCAGGAGGCAAGCAGAGAAGCCAGAAAGCTTCAACTAAACGAACTCCTGGAGTGGAGGCATTCAGCTTACGAAAACGCAAAGCTGTATAAAGAAAGGACCAAGAAATGGCATGACAAAAACATTAGTAAGAAAACTCTATACGTCGGCCAGAAGGTCCTGTTATTTAATTCAAGGTTGCGTTTGTTTCCAGGTAAGCTGAAGTCTCGCTGGTCGGGTCCATTCATAATCAAAGAAGTGTTCCCGCATGGTGCGGTCATGCTGACAAATGAAAACGGAACCACATCCTTCAAGGTCAATGGACAAAGGGTAAAGCCCTACCACATTGGAGAGTTCGAAATTAACAAGACCTCCATTGACCTACGCGAGTGTAATGACTGAGCTTGCGTCGAAAGGTCCCTGCATTGCCGAATGTCTACATTTCCAAGGACGCTTTCTTTTACCCTTGTGTTATTTTTATTTGAATTTGTTATAGTATTTAATTTAATTTTATTGTATTTTGCTTTCTTGCTTCTGTTTATATTTTGTTTTTAGCATGTATTTATTTCTTTAATTTCAGTTTATAAATGTAAATGAGATAAGCATGAAAGTAGGAGTTGAGTTTTTGAACAATCTGATTTCATCGCATAATCTATTATTCATGCATGAGTCCAACGCATAAGTAAACTATGCGTTCATCGATAAACAATTTCTGTGTTTATCGAATTAAGGTTAGAGGAAAGGTTAGAGCCGTACATATTTTGTCAAACGCATCATACTTAACTTACAACGCATAATCTAACCTGAGAACCAAGCGTTCATCAGTATGCGTTTATCATTAGTTCACTGCGTTTAGATAGAGCACTAGGTGAAACGTAGATGTCTCCTCAGTCTACGCGTCTTTCCTAGAAAAACACTCAAGTGCCAAAAACACTCAAGTGCTCTGTGTGCATTAATTAGCCGCCCATTACACGTGATGGGTGTGCGGCTCAATGAAATTTGCCTTCATCAGTGGGATTTCGGATATCGCGTATCCGCATTAATTACCGATGGCTAAATTAGCCCTTTATAAACGCGATCCGATTTCCCATTTTCCATTTTCGAAACCTTTCATGTAAGCTCCGTACCTAATTTTGTGAGAACGCAAGGTAAGAAGGGGGCCGAGAGATGGATGATTGGGTAAGAGTTGTTGGCTGGCTTGCATTTGGAGTGGGAAAACGACTAAGTATCAGCTATGGGTTGATGGCAACCTGTTGTGATGGAAACAGTTTTGGTGTAAATGCAAAGGTGAGGGAAGACTATTATGCGCTGAAGCCGCGACGCGTTGAGGACATAAGGCGTGGAGAATCACTTTGTATCGAGGATTATTATGCGGCAAACGCATTGAAGGCAGTGTGCCGTTGGAAGTAAAGGCCACGAGGAGTTGGGAGCTAATTTGCAATGAGGCTATTATGCGGTGAACGCTACCATACGTCGAAGGTGGGTATGCGTTAGACAAAGAGTATTGGCCGAGAGAAAGTAATGCGTTTGCTAACCATTTGGCGGGAGAGTTTGAAAAAAAAAAATATCATCAGAGGCTGTGTGCGTTGCTGAAGCTGAGCATAGAAGGTATGCGTTGAACGGATTATAGTATAGTGTTGAAATGGAGGATAAGTCGGTGGTATATATATAAGTGGATTGAGAATTCAATTGTTCTGATCGCATTTCAGAGCTCGAGTTGGGTCCATATTAAGGCGAAACATCGGAGGGAGGTAGAAGAAGATGTTCATGCTGATTTGAAGTGGAAATCTCATTGTAATCGTGGAAGAAACTTGAGTTTGGCAGAGGTTTCGGCTGCTGTTATTTCCTCAGAGTGATGCTCGGTTTTGGAGGAAGAACAAATTGAAGAGACGGAGGTTAGGGCAAAAACTTTGAGGTTAGTAAGTTAACCCGATTTCTAGCAACTTTCATGAAGGATGCTTGAGCTGAAATTGTTTAATTGTGTGTCAAACTCAGGAAGAAGAGATTGGAGTTGAATTGTCGGACGATTAGGGGTAACTCGGAGTTGTTGAAGGATATATCCTAAACGGAGAGGATGTTCTTCATGAAATTTGGAGGTAAGATGAAGGACCTGTACTTTAACAAGTTTGTAGAAGGAAGAAAGTACTGAAATTGACTGAAACAAAATGTTTAGCAGGTTGAAGAAGGAAGAAGAAAGGAAGAAGGAAGCGGTTCTGCTGCAGCGGAAGTATCGCTGAGAGAGCGAGAGACAGGGCAGCGAAGCAAGTATCGCTGCTACGCAAGATAGGCTTTGCGTCTCATGATTCTCGCTAGAATATCGCTGGGTGTCGCTCCTCAAGGTAGTCTCGCTGGTTTCATTCAACGCAGTATCGCTAGTACATGGTGTGTGATGAGTAACGCTCGCAGCTTAGAATTTTCTAAAAGAGGAACGTTATTATTGTGTGTTAAAGAAAAGGGAGATTATGGAAACTAAACTTGAGGATTATGTGTTTTCAGGCCAGGAAAAGCTCGGGGAGGCTTATAATCCACTTAGAGCCGAGACCAATTGTGAGTGACTATTTGTCATATCTTGTGATTAATTTAGTACGCTTATTGATGAGGAAACGTGATTCATTGTAGTATGCCTTATGAATGTGATGTGTTAGTGATTTAAAAGAGTATTAATACGAATGTCTATACATAATAGTAGCTGAGGGACCTTATGGTGAAAGCCTATATGTGTATAAGCGTGAAATTAAGTGCTGAGGGACTTTGTGAAGGCACTTGAATAACAATAAGGAATGGACTACAATGCTCAGGGACTATGAGTGAAGGCATGTAGTAATCCATCACACACTAGCTCGTGCTGAGGGATCATGAGTGAAGGCACTGGAGCAAAGATAGAATTGGTTACCTGTGCTGAGGGATTTCATGTGAAGGCACATGGTACTGTAGTTACAATTGAGTAAGTGCTGAGGGACGGGAAGTGAAAGCACTAAATAGTTGCAAGTCTGTGAGACATGAGAATTTGATAGTTATATGTGTAATGCGGAAAGTGAATCTTGGTAATTCTTTGAGATGTGATATGTGATGGTTACTAACTCACAAACTGGCTTATATTTGTTATGAATAGTTTAGTAGATTTAGTCACTCACTGAGCTTTCTGCTCATTCAGTTTGTTGTTGTTTGTTGTTTCAGGTAGCGAGCGTGTCCGAGACGCCTAGCCTACAGAAGAATCTCGTTTGGGCCTATCTGGGAGCGAACCTCTGGGATAGTTGTAAATATTTAGACTGTACATATATCTTGTAATATGCATATTTTTTAGGGTAGAAAGGGGGACGTGTTGCACCTTATATGTATATATACAGATATGTTTGTTGAGAGGTTGCACGTTCTTCTAATATGTCAATGGAAATGTTGTTTTGTTTTGCTATTTATATGGTATCCATCTTATAGAGTTTTATGTAGGGGAAACACGATCATGCTCAATCCTAGGTATATAGTGTATCTGGGATAGGGTGTGACATTTCATCTCTCTTAAATCTCCGGCGATCTCTGTTCTAGCAGAAATCATATGTCTAACCAGTCCAACCCACAAAATCAAGAACACCTCGCCGGCAACATTTCCCCAAGACCTTCTTCATCATCTACACCAGTCCCCGAGGTATTTCTTAACCCTCGATTTCCATTCTTCTCTCCACCTACATTTCCTCCTTCCAGACCTGTGAGGCCTTTTACTTCTCCGATCAGACCAAGATCTCCAAACCCTAACCCACCGTTTATCCCTAACTTCTCTACATCCAGAATCCGGGCCACTGCCCAAAGACCACCCATACACCCATTCTTCCGGCCATTCGCCAGAACCCCAACCCGTCCACCAGTAGTCTGATGCGCACTTTTAACGTTAACCGCAAGTGTACGGGTCAAGTTATAATATAAAACGGTTAAGTCCAAGTATCGTTCCACTAGAGATCCAATTGGGAAGGTTTAAGTTACTTAGCTATTCTTGAATTGAATCAATTTTATTTGAGGATTGAAATTCAATTTTGTGAATTAGGGAAAAATAAGAATCAAGCAAAGAAAGTATCAAAGGGAGAATTGCAAGAGTCAAAGAGAGTTCTAGGGTTTCAAATCCTTGTTTATTTCATTATGCAAAATTATAGATTTCATGGATTTTATTGTAATTCTTATGCCTAAGTCTAGAAACTTAATTCCAAGTTATCTTCTCTCAAAGACAACTCTTTCTCATGCAACTTGATTGATTGTTAATCTCTTAAAACCAATACACAATTACATGGCATTAAAACTAGTCTTTGGCAACTTTCATTGACAACCTAACTACTCTCGTGATAGATGAACAATGATTCATTGTTATAGGTCAAATTAAACATATAATTTCTCAATCATACATCTAACCTAGCATGTGAAGATGGCCAATCTTCAAGAATTAAACACAATAACAATGAAAAGCATAATTGATTTAAACAAAACCGCGAGTCTACAAAATTGACATGAATTCACAAACAATTCATCAAACCCTAAAACTAAAGAGTTTAGCCACTCATAGCGTGAAGCAACATGTTGAGCAAAAATAATCAAAGGAAGAGTGTAAAGAATAGGGAAACTCTACTGAAAAGAGGTTCTTGATTGAGGCAGCACCGTCACAAACTCCTTGGCTCTCATGTCGGACTTCGAAGGGCACCAAGACTATCTCGAACTCTTTTCCTCTTCCTTGCGGCTAACTCACTCTTTGAACTCTCGCTTTAATCTCACCTTTTTGTATCTTTCTTTAGGTCTGCAACTTTCTTGCTCTTCTTGATATTTCTCCCCCCTTTTGGCTGCTGAAAACCCCTAAATTTATAGAGTTTGGCCGCCAAAAATTTAACTTAAAATACAAAATTTTCGTTTAATTAACGTTGGCGCCGCGACGCTGTCGCATAACGCCGCGGCGCTAGGGTTGCGACCAAAAATAAGTTGCTCTCGGGTTTTAGCGCCGCGGCAGCACCGTCCCAGCGCCGCGGTGCTACTCTGCGTCCATGCTGATGCGTTTGTGCTTCAGCGCCGCGGCAGCGCTGTCTTAGCGCCACGGCGCTGCCCTGCATTCAACAAGGATGCGTTTTTCAGCTCTTTTTCGCCGTATTCTTGCTCGGTTTTGATCTTTTAGTCATTTCTTCTAATTTTCCTCATTTTAACCTGAAAATCACTAGCAAACAAGTGAAATCTAATATAAAACTCCCTTAATTTGAGAGAATATAAAGCACTTTTCAAGTGCTTATCATAGTTGACGACTCCGACGACTGTGTGGAAATTTTAAACATCCGCCCCTTGAGCCAAATCAACCCAATACCCACCCCAAAACCCAAAAGCCGGGTCAAATCTTGCATCTCACGGCCCAGAATGAAAAACATGAGGGAGTTCTCTGCTGCTAACTTCAATGTAGGAAGCCAACGGTTAAGCACGGAAAACTCCGAGGCAGAGCAACCGGTTCCTGGAACGGTTCGCGATGAAGCCAGCACACTACACGGAAGCAGTGAGGTACGCCGAAGAGAAGAAAGAGATGTATTCGGCGACATCTTGGAGAGGATAGCTTAAGAGGAAAGAGAGGCGAAGGGTCGGAAGGATGACGGGGAGGTCAACCAGCCCTTGCCTCTATCACGTCCACCAAGCACGAGAGGGACGGAGGAAATGGGAAGAGGAGAAGAAGAAGAGGTGGCTGTCACCATGGGGGAAGTAAACTCCGCAAAATCCCCAGACGAGTGGATAGCTGAAATTCTGAGCGGACTGCGTGACCCGATGGACGCAACTGTCTCAGACGCCAGAAGGGAATCGCCCTCGCCGGTAAAAGAGGTCCAGAGTCAGTTGAAGGAGACTCGGGAGGGTGAACAGAGTGGAGAAGATAAGGAAGGAGAGGTAGCCTTCAGCAAGGAGGACGTAGGCGAGCCACGTGAAACGCAAGGGTCTGTCCCTGCGTCGATTAGTCCTGAGGAGATGACATTGGACTCCAATGAAGGACCAATAAGAAAAGTTGTGATGGCCGCGAGGCCAAGAGGAAAAGAGTTGAGGAAGAGGAAGTGGTACCCCTGTTGAGGAAGAAACGAAGGGTATCACCGGAGACTGCCGAGGATGAAGAGCCCAAAAGCACAGAACAAGGAGACAGACCTGAGTCTCCAATTGCGGCCACATCCTTTGATAGGGCTGGCAGAGAAAGAGAAGAAGAAGAGGGCCAAGTTGAGAAAAGAGCTCATGGCCCTAAGAAAAGGAGTTGAAAAAATTGCCAAAGACGCATTGTCTGGCAAGAAGGCGCGCAGGGAAGTGCGGCCTTAAGAAGTCGGGGAGACGCAAGGCCTTCCTGATCCTCAAATAAAAGAAGTCGCATTGGCATTTGAAGAGGAAATGAGGGAAGAAGAAAGAATAGAATAAGCAGCCGCAGAGCTTGAAAGAGAGCTACAAATTGAAGAAGATGAAGAGCTGGCTGGCTAGAATAAGAGCCCAAGAGGAAGGGGAGGGCAAGAAGAAAAAGAAAAAGAAAAGTAGGAAGGAACGCATCGGGGAGGATGCGAGGGAAGAACAAGGTGTGAGCACCTTGGAGAAGAAGAAGAGGAAAGAAAAGGAGGTGTCGGTCACCAAACTCCCAAGCAAGCATACTGAGAAACGCAAAGGGAAAGAGAAGGTGACTGAAGCACCAGTTAAAGTGGCCTAGAGCAAAAAGAGAACTGTAAATGAGATTCCAGCTAAGGCCAAAGGAAAAGAGAAAGTGGCTGATGCGTCGCCACAACAGAAGGAAGGAAAAGGGAGACGCAGGGCGTTCCCTGACTTAATGATTGAGGTGGGATTTTTCCCTGAAGAAGCCCTAGTGCCGCCATACATCACCGAAATAATTGACCACCACGGCTGGAGAAACATCTGTTCCAGCACCCCTTAGATCCAACCTGAAGTAGTCCGAGATTTTTATAACGGACGCATAGACAAAGAGGAGGACGTGGTGGTGGTGGATGAAATTGAAGTCCCATTCAACGCAAGGGAAATCAACGCTATATATGAGTTGAGGGACAACCCGGATGCGGAAGGAAATAAGATTATAGAATCAACTCCAATGGAGTTAATGGAGGACGCAATCCGGGTAATGGCGAAACCAGGGGCTAAGTGGGATGTGTCACCCACAGGTATAAAAACGCTATCAGCTAGCAGCCTAAGACCAGAGGCAAACCTGTGGGTGTATTTGGTGAAGAAGCGGCTGATCCCTACAACGCATGACAAGACAGTATTTAGGGATCGGGTGATGGCAGCATATTGCATTATGCGTCGCATCACCCTTGATGTTGGACGCATAATTGCAGCGCAGATAAGAGGGGTGTTCAGCAAGCCAAGGGGCCAACTCTTTTTCCCCACTCTTATCATGAACTTATACGGCAATGCTTCCATCGGAGGGCCAATGGAAGTGTTAGACGCAGAGAAGATGATTGAAGTTAATAGCGTAATCGCCCACAAGACTCTGCGTCGGTTGATGAGAGGATCACAATATCTGCTCGAGCCTGCCAAGGCCACCAAAAGACCTCATCAACCCGTTCTGCCTCCAAAGCCGCAACCGCAGAAGAAGGGGAAGCCGTCCAAGTTGAAGGGCGTGGCAAGTCCTGATGCCACCATTCGACCTTCCCCAACCTCAATCCCTTCACCCCCCTTCCAATAACCAGAAGGGAACCAACTCCACCTCCACCTCCTCCTGAGACGCATCGCCCTAAGCCACCTCCACCTCCTCATAAAACGCATCGCCTTAAACATCCAAAACCTCGACCTTCCACAAAACCCTCTGCCCCAATAAGAGTTGTTGACTCACACTTTGAGGATTTTGGTGCGACTTTTATGCGTCCATCATCCCATGCGTTTGACGAAACTCCATCCACTCCCCCGCCTCAGCCAAACCCGCCTACCCCACCTCAGCCGAACCCGCCTACCCCACCAACGCAACCACAACCGCAAGAAGGTCAACTTGACCTTGAGTGGGAGACAGTGCAAACATATCTGCAGCAAGCGATATTGCGTCCTGTGATGCACTCATTGAATATGTTAGCACGCCGGCAGACGGAGCAGTTCCAATTCACTTTAAATTATGTTCACCAACTGCTCTCAATCCGTCCGGAAATCCCGCCCCCTGATATTCCAGAACGCCTCCAACAGCCTCTTGTCTTCCTAGTGCCGCAGCGCCCTTCATCTGAGCAGCAACGCAGACCTGATGAAGACGAGACTGATGGTTAAAAAATTTAGGGGTGTAATCAAGAGTTGTAATTTTCTTGCAATTTTGTATCTTCACATTCAATTGTATGCATTGGTGAAAATCACATTAATAGAATGAACATTTCTTCATCGCATGGATCTTTAATTTCCTCTTTGCGTTGTCCCTTGTTATAAATTTATTCTAAGTACATTTAATTAGTCTTAACTTTTATCTTTGCATTGAAAAGTTGGTCCCTGTGATGATAATCATGCTTACACTTTTTGTAAACTCTTTAAGTTAGATTACTTTCAATGCGTCTGAATACTATTCCTTAGAAACGCAAACCTACTTTGAATGTATGCAAGCAGCCAATTCAAACCTCTTTTACAAAATTTTGCAACTTAATCTTTGTTTACAATTTAAGCAATGAGGACCTTGCTACTCTCAAGTTTGGGGGTGGAAGAGGTTTGAACTGTCAAAGATAAAAATATGAGGAACTTAGTTCAATCATTTAAAAAAATAAATAAAATAAATAAAAAATAATAAATAATAAATAATTCTTTGAAACGCAAAACTCCGCTGGCAAGACTAATATATTTATCTTGTTAAGAGTTTAGCTGAAACGACACCTGCTCGTAGTTGGCCACCTCCATGCACCCCATAGTTGGTGTGTCAAAACGAAGGTGGGTAATCGTAAGCAGCGACGCATAGATAAATAACAAACTCCAATGTCTAGTGAGGAAACCGAGCTTAGATAAGAGTTTAGTCGAGAAGGGCACTTGCTTGTAGTTGGCTGCCTTCATGCACCCCATCGTTGGTATGTTAGAACGAAGGTGGGTAACCCTACTCGACGCATGCTTAATAACCATATAATAAAACCAGTGAAAGAAAAAGGAACTTTATATCTTCATCTTTTCAAACTCAGTGTTAAAAGAAGAAACAAAAATTTTGTGAATAATGAGTTAAAGAGTTTTGAAAAGAAAGCTTGCCGCATACAAATTAGACCCGTCATAAAGGAAAGAATATAGAGGTAGAGAAATAATATAACTAACGGGTAGCTGATTGAGTATAGCATTCTGAGAGACTAGTCAATGCGTTGAGAAAATGTTTAGGATAATTGAAGTTTCTTAGATAGAAGTTATGCTTGAGGACAAGCATTTATCTAAGTTTGGGGGTGTGATAACTTGTAGAAATACAAGTTATTATAGCCTTTTTCATAGATAAATAGAGTTTAAATAGAGAAGCATGTGGTAGTTGATGATAAATTCTATTAATAAATCTTCCTTTGCATTATACTCTTGTATTTTGATGAAGATAATGATTTTACCACTTGTTGAGCCTAAAACGCATGTTTTAACGCAGGAATGCAGACGATGTGTTGATGACTTCTTAACGCAGGACGACACGTTAGCAATCTATTCTTCATGGACGCATGATCTGAACGGAACGCCAATAACCTGATGACGCGTTAACAACAACTCAACGCATAATTACGCGTTAACAACAACTCAACGCATAACTACGCGTTAGCAACCTTCGACGCGTTAACATCGGCCAAACTATGCATGGACGCGTAGACAACCGTTACGGCAAGGCGCTGAGAATCAGATCGGAATCTTGAGAGATTGATGGATGATTGACAGACATGATTTGCGGCTGGAGTGGTGGATCTTAATTGGCCCGACCAATCACGCAATCAGGAGAGATGGACGCAGTATCAATCTTGCCACCAATCAAGCAGATCTGCCATTAACTGCGATTTCAGCATCTATAAAAGGGCAGCTCTGTGAGATGAGAAAGGTTGTTGATTCTCGGAAGAACTCCATAAGTGACAGCAGAGTTCTCTCAGACTTCAGCCGGAGACAAATAGCTCGAGAGAGAAGAGTTTTCCATCCGCCGCACCACTTCACACAAATCATCACGCTTCCATCCGGGCGACTCAAGACATTGACGCCTTCCCTGCTTTCTTTCTTACTGTTCTTGCTTAATTCTAGATTTGTATCAAGGAATTGAACTTATCGAAAATTGTATCTCATCTTCATCAAAACAAATTGTCTTCTATGTCTACTCACTTTTCTAAACTGTCCGCTTTATACTTTCAAACCATGAGTAACTAATCACTCAAGGGTCTAGGGTTGCATTAGCATCTAGCAAGGAACCACAGTGTAACTATTTTATCTTGTCAATTGCGAGCTTAATCCGATGCTTATGTCCATCTGACAAATCGATATAAGTAGTAATAATCAGACTGCTCGAGAGGGTAAGTTATTGTGAAACTCAATTGACAAGGGCCAAGTAGTGTTACCTGTCTACGGGGACAACCTTGGTTCTGAACACTCTCCTATGCGTTATAGACATATAACGCATAGCGGCTGACAACCGGGAGAAGAGTCGCAAGTATGAATAGAATACTTCTGTGCGTTTCCGACGTTAGATGTTAATCAACCCGAACCCTTTTCTTTATCCATTAACACATCTTAGCTGAACTTGCTGTGTCGCATGCTTTCCATATTTCACAACTCTTAGTCTTGTGTACGAACAATCACTTTCTTTAGATTAGAAACACAACTTTCATACAATTATTGGTTACCACTGTAACGCATAAAATCCAATTAAAAACCAAATCAATATAATCCCTGTGTTCGACCTCAGACTCACCGAGAACACCTATTACTTTGCTTATACTTGGGTAAAAGAATAGGAAAACTTGACAAGACCAACGCATAATAATAGAACACATTGCATGATCAAAGCATGACATGTTGAACGCGTAACCATATTCTTTAGCACTTTGCGTTAGGCTAATTCACATACAATTACACCACAACACTTTGAACAAAGTTTTATTGTTGAAAGATTATGTTTGTAAACATGTTTATATGTTTGTGATTTCATGAGTTTTAACATGCATATTATGTGTTTTATATTGAAATCGTTTGAAGCATGTTGGTTGTTTAATGAGTTTATGAAAAGCATGTTGTTGTTAATTTATCATTTAAAAGAAAGCATTAAACTTGTTAATGAAATTGTGAAGATTTGAAACGTTAAAAACTCGTCAATTTATATTATGTTATTTTCAAAACATGTTGTTTTTGGAAAATGTATTTGAAAAGGCTCTCAATGCTAAAAGACTCGGAGAAGGCATGTAGGTAGCCGGGATATGAAAAGACTCCCAATGCTGAAGGACAAGGAGAAGGCAAGTGGATAATCGGGATATGAAAATGGTTCCCAATGTTGAAGGACTCGGAGAAGGCATATGGGTAACCTGAGTATAGAGATAGCCCCCAATGCTGAAGGACTTAGAGAAGGCATGTGGGTGGCCTAAATCTCGTAATGGGGCTCCGTACTGAAGGACTCGGAGAAGGTACTCGGGTAATCCAGGATATGATATCTATGTGCACATAGAGGGATGATAGACGCTGTTGTGTTGAGATTACTCCACACAGCTAAGGTTTTTGACGTTGAGTAGCGTTGAGCTTTGCTTGGCCTCAACTAAGGAAAATGTTTTTGAAATAAATTGAATTTCTTGTATCTTTTTTTGAAATAAACATGTCACACCCCCTCCCGGATTATCCTCCATAACCCGAGAGGAGATGTGAAGACAACAACCTTGACTCCTTTGTAAGGTTCACTGTCCAACCATTTTCACCAAAGACGGCCCAGACGAGGTTCTTGCGTAGGAAAAGCATCCCGAACTCGCTCGCTACCTGGAAAATTAGAAAAATGGAAAACGTGAGCTAAAGCCCCGTGAGTGACAAGTTTTTGTAAACGAGCTTTATTTGAAAACAGGCATGTTACATTTGCACATATAAAACAAGGATTTAACACGATAATTCAACAGAAACATATTTTCCACAAAACTTTATCAATCTAGTAAATTCGTTCCAAATCAATAGAATCGTTTTCCAGAATGATTAAACAGAAAACCGTTTGGTTTTTCAATCCTTTCCCTTAGTTGAGGCGGAGCAAGGCTCAACGCTCTCAACGTCGAAAACAACCTTAGTTGGGGTGGAGCAAGACTTAACACACCCAACGTTGAAATTATCCCTAGCTCGATGCAGAGCAAAACTCGACGCACCAGCCAAATCAACCTCTATGTGCACATAGGAATATGGCAGGTTGCCCAAGTACCTTCTCATATCCCTTAGTACTGGGTCCCGGGGAAACTCACGTGCCTTCTCAAGTCCATCAGCACTGAGCCTCCTCTAAAACATTTTAGAAGCCAGTTTACATAATTAGTTCATATGAAACCTTTCATAGAAAACAGAATATTTCTTGATAAACAACGTCTCGCAACATGCCTTTCAACATCGTATAGCAATCAGATAAAACATGCCTTTTGAACAATATAGTCAAATATCATGCTTTTCAAGAAAACAATCATCTCAAAGCCATATCACATAAGAACATTTTCAATGTAGTTCGTTTTCAAAGGAAGAAAAGAGTCACTCACAAATCACTTAAGAAATTTCCTCTTTTTCCTTCAAATCCCGCTTTCTCGAGTTCCTTGAACGCAAGGCTTGAGCTTCTAACCCGCAAGGTAGCTGCTTCCACTCTCTGGTAGCTTAGTTGGATGCAGTGTTCTAACTTTGGAATGCAAGACTGACGTTCCTCTGTCAGTTCGGTTGGACGTAACCCTGCCCTTAAACGCAAGGTTGATGACTAACGCAAGGTGCAGCCTAACTCTTCTTTTTTCTTTCGGATGCGTCGACCTCTCTTGAACGCAAGGTCTAACTTGAACGCATCGCCTATCTTTGATCGCGGCGTTCACCTTGAACATTGAGTTCGTCTTCAACGCAAGGCTGACCCCCTTTCGACGCAAGACAACTTCTTTAACATCGGATGGCTAAGTTGTCTAGAATATCTTCTTTCTTCTCTTTCTCTCAAGAGTTCTTACTTCAGAATCATCAGTCGCTCCTTTTCCCTCAAAGTTTTATTTATAGGGAACTTGCCATCCAACTTCTCCTCTTCTTTTGCCACTTGTTTGCCACATGTCACGCTGCATGCTTAATTAATCATGCATTAATCCAAGCGTCACCTTGCATGAAACACTTAACATGCCTTTTTAACACCTTCTACTTTTAAGGTGTCAAGTCTATATGAAGCCACCTGGCCTTTATAAACTTATCTTATGTGTTCAATATTTTCCAATAAACAATCATTCATTCAACACAACGCCCCCATGCGTTCGTTGAGTTTCCTTTAAGGTTTGAGCTTCACTACTCACTTTTCTAACTCTCGGCCAACTACACTACTGTCTTCGACACACAGAGACAACTCTGTCTTCAACGCATAGGAACCACAACGCATGACAACCTTACCAACGCATGGTAAGCCAAGTACGTTTCTTCCCCCGCCAACGCGGCGACTACTTCAGCTCACAACAACCATTTCTGATCTCCTTCAACGCATAGCCGCACTATTATAAACCAGTGCTTACACAATGCCACTAGGCGTCAATGACAAACGCGCAATACTATGCGTTTGTACCTCATCGCATCATACCATGCGTCCAACTTCTTCCTTATGTCCATAACAACAACTCCTTCTCAAGCTCTTCCTCTATGCGTTGGTCCTATTGCGTTTACCTTCATCCTGCATCCATGACCATCTTCCTATCCTTGGACATTCCTTGATTATTCCCAAGGTTATTCTTTTAACATTTTCCTTGCACTTAAACTATTTCTCTTAAGATAGATTAGCATGCGTCCACCACATGCTCCAGTTTTTATGTTTACTTCACAACCTTCTACTTTCCAACACTTGAAAATATCCTATGATAGAAGTCTATGCGTCTTACTTCTTTCCCTTCAAGTTCTTGGGTACTTCCTATGCGTCCACCTCTACTATGCGTTACCTCAGTCTTGACCATGCGTCCAACATGGTCTTTTATTCCTTTCCTTCAGACTTTTCGACGCATCGGTTGTTAAAAGTTGGATGTCACAAAACATATATGATTTGACAATGCTATTCAAGCATGTTTTGCATTGGAAATGATTTTGAACCGAAAGTTTTATATTTATTGTTTTATAATGTTTACACTATGATTAGTTTCCAAGCTAAAGGAAAGTTTTTACAAAAGAAGTCACTCACTGGGCAACCTAGCTCATGTTTTCCTTGTTTTTCTGTTTTCCAGGTAGCGAGCGAGTCTGGGGTGCTTAGCCTATACAGAAACTCGTATAGGCCCAGTGTTTAATATATTAAGAATTGTAAATATTTGAACTTAATCATGTGTTGTACATATAGAGGGTTAAGAGCGATGTTGAGAATTTATGTAAATACATGGTTTGAGTGAAATTCAATGTCTGTATTGTCACACCCTATCCCAGATACACTCTATACCTAGGATTGAGCATGATCCTGTTTCCCGTACATAAAACTCTATAAGATGGATACCATATAAATAGCAAAACAAAACAACATTTCCATTGACATATTAGAAGAACATGCAACCTCTTAACAAACATATATGTATATATACATATAAGGTGCAACACGTCCCCCTTTCTACCCTCAGAAATATGCATATTAAAAGATATATGTACAGTCTAAATATTTACAACTATCCCAGAGGTTCGCTTCCAGATAGACCCAGACGAGATTCTTCTGTAGGCTAGGCGTCCCGGACATGCTTGCTACCTGAAACAACAAACAACAACAAACTGAATGAGCAGAAAGCTGAGTGAGTGACTAAATCTACTAAACTATTCATAACAAATATAAGCCAGTTTGTGAGTTAGTAACCATCACATATCACATCCCAAAGAATTACCAAGATTCACTTTCCGCATTACACATATAACTATCAAATTCTCATGTCTCACAGACTTGCAACTATTAGTGCTTTCACTTCCCGTCCCTCAGCACTTACTCAATTGTAACTACAGTACCATGTGCCTTCACATGAAATCCCTCAGCACAGGTAACCAATTCTATCTTTGCTCCAGTGCCTTCACTCATGATCCCTCAGCACGAGCTAGTGTGTAATGGATTACTACATGCCTTCACTCATAGTCCCTGAGCATTGTAGTCCATTCCTTATTGTTATTCAAGTGCCTTCACAAAGTCCCTCAGCACTTAATTTCACGCTTATACACATATAGGCTTTCACCATAAGGTCCCTCAGCTACTATTATGTATAGACATTCGTATTAATACTCTTTTAAATCACTAACACATCACATTCATAAGGCATACTACAATGAATCACGTTTCCTCATCAATAAGCGTACTAAATTAATCACAAGATATAACAAATAGTCACTCACAATTGGTCTCGGCTCTAAGTGGATTATAAGCCTCCCCGAGCTTTTCCTGGCCTGAAAACACATAATCCTCAAGTTTAGTTTCCATAATCTCCCTTTTCTTTAACACACAATAATAACGTTACTCTTTTAGAAAATTCTAAGCTGCCACGTTACTCATCACACACCACTGTACTAGCAATACTGCGTTGAATGAAACAGCGAGACTACCTTGAGGAGCGACACCCAGCGATATTCTAGCGAGAATCGTGAGATGCAAAGCCTACCTTGCGTTGCAGCGATACTTGCTTCGCTGCCCTGTCTCTCGCTCTCTCAGCGATACTTCCGCTGCAGCAGAATCGTTTCCTTCTTCCTTTCTTCTTCCTTTTTCAACCTGCTAAACATTTTGTTTCAGTCAATTTCCGTACTTTCTTCCTTCTACAAACTTGTTAAAGTACAGGTCCTTCATCTTACCTCCAAATTTCATGAAGAACATCCTCTTCGTTTAGGATATATCCTTCAACAACTCCGAGTTATCCCTAATCGTCCGGCAATTCAACTCCAATCTCTTCTTCCTGAGTTTGACACACAATTAAACAATTTCAGCTCAAGCATCCTTCATGAAACTTGCTAGAAATTGGGTTAACTTACTAACCTCAAAGTTTCAGCCCTAACCTCCGTCTCTTCAATTTGTTCTTCCTCCAAAACCGAGCACACTCTGAGGAAATAACAGCAGCCGAAACCTCTGCCAAACTCAAGTTTCTTCCACGATTACAATGAGATTTCCACTTCAAAACAGCATGAACATCTTCTTCTACCTCCCTCCGATGTTTCGCCTTAATATGGACCCAACTCGAGCTCTGAAATGCAATCAGAACAATTGAATTCTCAATCCATTTATATATATACCACCGACTTATTGTAAGCACTGGTTTGCGTTGCCAAGAATTGAGGCACGGCCATGTGTTTGTGGCTATGCGTCTCAAAGGGAGAAGTGGCCGAGAGCGAGAGGAAAGTAAAACTTCGACTGAGTATTGACTAAATTTATGCGTTTGTGGTTAATTCATGGAAGTTAGTGAGCGGAAGTAGTTACTGCGTTGATAGATAAGTAGTCTTGAAGGGGAGAGAAACGCACTTGAACCATGCGTTCAAGTCACTTTGCGTCGAAGACAGACATTTGTTGGGGCACCTGTGCTGAAGACAGGATGGTCTGCACGCATCGGATGTAGAATTTCAAGATGGAAAGGAATGCGTTCAAAACAGGAGGCGTGCGGGGACACCCACTATGCGTTGGAAGAGAAGTTAACTTGAGTGTCGTGCGCTAGGAGGAGAACCCCGCGTTAGTCTGCAGAGGAAACACGTAAGTTAGCAGCCTAAGTCCTGGTGTTGAGAAGGTTAAGTCGGCAGTATAAATAGCAAGATTAATTAAATGTTTAATCATTTTAAGGACAATTCGAGAGCTTAAGTCGGTTCTATTAAGATAAACTCCAGAAGAAGATTGAGGAGGGTGTTCTTGAGGATTCTGGACGAAGTTTGATTCACATCGAGGCTGGAAATGAAGTTGGAACAGGGGAATGACCGAAGCTACTTAGTTTGGTTGAGCAGTGACTGATATTCGGGACAGAACGTGAGGAATAAGCTGACTTCAGAGCTGAAAATTTAAGGTTAGTAAGTTAATGCAATTCCTAACAACTTTTGTGAAGGATAATGATGCTGAAATTGAAGTTTTACTATGTGAGTCCTTAGGAAATCAGTGATTACAAGACTGTCTCGCAATCCGAAACAACAGGAGGAAATTTCGGAATATTGCGAGAATGAGAAAGAGCTAAACCCTGAAATTTTAAGGTAAGCTTTAGAACGCAATTTCCTATAAGTTTGCAGAAGGGAAGAAACTCTGAATCTGTATGGAAATGTGTTTTTTTTCATAGGTTGAAGTAAGGACGAGAAGGAAGGAAGGAGTACAGTGCAGAGTGCCGTTGGAAAAATCAAGTATCGGCACACTGTCTAGGAATTTGCAGCGAGACGGGTCACGCTGAGACGCAAAGGAGCTTTCCGTCTCACAAGTATCGCTAGATAACGCTGAGTATCGCTGCTCAGGCAGGTAACGCTGGTGTTGTTCTATCGGGTATCGCTAGTAACAGTCCTTTTTGGCGGGTGTCGCTGAGATTCACGTTTATAAGTCAGTAGAGAAAAGGAAAGGAAGTTAGTGTTGATTAACGCAGGGCATGTTTCTTTTGCAGGCCAAGAAGAAATAGGAACAGTATATAAACCACGTAAAGCCTAGAAAGAGTTGTGAGTGACACTTTTCTTGTTTTGAAACGAAATTTATTTTAAATGTATAGCTTGGTTCTCTTATGAGCTATGGCTTTGAGATGAACTGTCTTTTTAAAAAGCATGATGTTTGATGATGTTGTTCACAAGGCATGTTTTATATGTTTTTACAAGATGTTCAATGGCATGTTTGAATTATTGTTTATCGTGATATATGTATATATTGATTTTCATGAAAGATTTTCATATGAACTACTATGTGAAAGAAATTCTGAAACGTTTTAGAGGAGGCTTAGTGCTCAAGGACATGAGAAGGCACGTGAGTTTCCCCGGAACCCAGTACTGAAGGACTCGTAGAAGGTACTTGGGCAACTCGACCTATTCCTATGTGCACATAGAGGTTAAGTTGGCTAGTGCATCGAGCTTGCTCTGCTTGAAGCCAGGATGATTTTCGATGTTGAGTGCGTAGAAGCATTGCTCCGCCTCAACTACGGGAAAAGTTTGAAAAACTGGTTGATATTGATGAATTCCTTGAAAAACGTTTTGATATGATTTTAGTATTGATTTATGAGAATGATGAATTTCATGGAAAACATGCAGCACTCGAACAAATGTTGAACTCTGATTTATTCGTTATACATAACATGCCTGTTTAAAATGAATGCCGTTTTATAAAGACTGGTCACTCACTGGGCTATTAGCTTATGTTTTCCAATGTTTTCTTTTTCCCTCCCCAGGTAGCAAGGACGTTCCCGGTGCTTCGCCTATCACAGCTCACCCTGCCTAAGCCTCGAATATCAAGATTCAGTCAAGTTTGAGAGTTGTACGTTGAATATTCATATGTAAATGGCATGTAGAACATATAGTTTGGAGTGGAGACTGTTGATAGTATGGTATATATGGTGTTATGGATATGAATACGAAGTCATGCTATGTATTTAAGGTATACCCTATATAGGGAATTGTATCAAGTTATAAGCATGCGATGTATGGCTATGTTCTATGTTTGTATATGAGTAAATGTGTGTACAGGAAAAAGTTTAGGGCAATATACGTCACAAGAGGGGTGATGTTTATTGTCTTCACACTCCCCCTTAGGTTAGGTGGATAAACTGGGAGGGGGTGTGACACTTATCCTCCATTTCAACACTATACTATAATCCGTTCAACGCATACCTTCTAAGGAAGGAGATGTAAGCTTGGCTTAAGTAGGACGTATGAGTAAGAGGACTAAAGTTGAATAGTGATGCGTTGAAAGGAAATCTAAGTCTCGGAAAGAAGGATAAAACGCATAAGGTGGAATCGAGGAAAGATGTTATTATAATTTAAGGTAAACGCATGACTTCCATCAAGGAAGATTTTGTTGAAGAATTGGATAAGATAGAAGGTTGAGAAGTAAGCTTAAAAGAAGGAGGCTGGAGATGGATGTAAACTAGATTTATGGATTGAGAAAATGGCTAAGCATAAGGAAGAGGTTGGAAGCATAACCTTGGATTACAACTCAAGAGCGCATAGAGGGACAATCAAGAAATCCTTAAGAATGGAAGAAAGGTCATGGACGCATAAGAAAGTAGGGATAAACGCATGATGTACAAACGCATGTAGGAAGACCTTGAGATGATTTTAGTTAACAGAATAACAAGCATCGTCGGATATTAATTACTCAAGAGAAGGACTTATAGCTAAGATTGGACATAAGAGAAGAGAGTTGACTGCATGGTATTATGCAGTAAGGTACAAACGCATAGTAGTGTGCGTTTGAGACATTGACGCCTAGAAGTATGCGGTGGAGAAACGGGGTCAAAGGTAGTATGGCTGAGAGTAAGGAAAGAAAGTAATGAAGCTAAAACCTGAAAGAGGATTAAATAGGCGCATAGGGGACACTATGTTGGATGAATAGTTTGTATATTGGAATATGTTGAACCCATAAGATAAATTGGTAAAGGTTGCATGGGTTCATTTGGAACTTAACACCTCACAAGGAGTAGGTGTCGGGTTGCATGTCAGATGTGTCATGTAGCGTGACAGATGGCAAACAAGTGGCAAAAAGAGAGGAAATGTTGGATTCATCCCAAAACTATAAATAGAACCTTGAAGGAAAGGGAGCGGGGGATGATCATAAAGTCTGAGTTCTGGAGAGAAAGTAGAGAGAGAAGGCAGAAAAGGGAAAATCCTTCCATTCGTGGTGAAGTATGCGGCCAAGAGATGAGGTGTTCTTAACAACCTAGCTACCTTGCGTTCAACAAGTAGCTTTACGTTCAAGATAAACTTTGCGTTCAAGCTGAAGGGCTTCGACCAAAGATAGACTCTGCGTTCAAGGAAAGCCTTGCGTTCAAGGAGATCTGTGCTTCCAAGGGGTGAAGCCAAAAGAGTTGGTTGGAAGGCTGCACATTGCATTCAAGTAACTAACCTTGCGTTCAAGGGTAGGGTTGCATCCAACCGAGCTAATAGAGGAATATAAGTTGCCTTGCATTTCAGACTTCAGAACGCTGCGTCTAAGAAGCTCGGGAAAGAGAATTAGAAGGAAGGAAAAGGAACTACCCTTGAGCAAATATTATGTGAGTAACACTAATGTTTTTCAAAATATGAATGCGTTCTCTGTGATCAATAGCAATGGTTTTGGAATTTGATTAAGCATTCATGAATTTTCAACGTGTATAGCATGCGTTTATATTTAAAAAGCATTTGAGCATACTAGTTGTTTGAAATGAGTTAATTGAAAAGTATGCTGTATGATATTATATGATTTTTATGGTTTTATTGGAAAGCATGCTGTTAGATGTTATATGATTTCATGAAAGGTTTGGAAATAAGCTTATTGAAAAGCATGCTATTTGATATTAAAGATTTGAAATTGAGTTTATTGAAAGCATGCTGGTTGGTATTATATGATTTTATGAAAGATTTGGAAATGGGTAACTTATGAATTTATGATATGATGTTTCCAAAACATATTGTGTATTTTATAAAATCTTGAAATGGCACTCAAAGCTCAAGGACTTGGAGAAGGCCAAAGGGTAGCCGGAATATAGAAAAGGTACCCAACGCCGAGGGACTCGAAGAAGGCAAATGGGTAACCTGGATATGGAAAAGGGACCCCAATGCTCAAGGACTTGGAGAAGGCATATGGGCAGCCCGGATTATAATACCTATATGCACATAGAGGAATATACGATGCTGATGTGTTGAGATTACTCCACACAGCTAAAGATAATCGACGTTGAGTAGGATAAGAGCTCAGCTCCGCCTCAACTAAGGAAAAGATAAGAAATGTTTTCGACGTTGAGAAGCGTAGAGCACCGCTCCTCCTCAACTAAAGGGAATGATTTGAAATGAATGGAATTTTTGAGTATTTTTCTCTGAAATAAGCATGCATGATTTAATAATGGTATTTGAGCATGATTTAATATGATCGATATTTTATATGCATTGTTGACAATGCTTATATTATGATCAGTTTTATAGTTAAAGTAAAATATTTCCAAAAATTGTTACTCATTGAGCTGTTAGCTGATCCTTTCATATGTTTTTCATTTTTCAGGTAGCATGATAGTTCTCGTTGCCGGTCGAAGTCGAGGTTTGTCAAGAGTTAATGGTATCATCGTCCTAGGAAGTGTGGTTAAATGGGAAATGAAGAAGTTCGACAGTGGGAGTCAACCAGGAAGTCGATGACCGCTGTCCTCACACTCCGTCTCGGGCTACGGGAAGACAGTTCGGGATGGGGTGTGTCATAGGGCCACCGTCGCGACGCTGCGGCACTGCGACCGAGGGTAGGTTTTCATGAAAATCAGCTTTGTGGCACCATCCAACAGCGCAGCGGCGCCAACTTTCCATATTCGTCAGCACTGCGATGTCATCGACCAATGTCGCGGCGCCAACTTTCCATAATTGAAGATTTTGTATTTTTGGAAAGAATTTTGGGCGGCCAACTCTATAAATAAAAGGGTTTTCAGCAGCCCTAATCACCAATCTACTCACCAAGAAACACAACAAGAAGAGAATTGAGTGAAAGTTTATTAGAGAGTCCAAAGAGTGAGTTAGCTGCAAGGAAGAGGAAAAGAGTTCGAGAGAGAGTCGTGGTGCCGTTCGAGTTTCGACGTGAAGACCAAGGACATCTTGATGGTACTTCCTCAATCAACAGCCTATTTTCAGTAGAGTTTCCCTTTCTTTACACTCTTACTTTATTTATATTGTTTGAACATGTTGCTTCAAGCTATGAGTGGCTAAACTCTTTAGTTTTAGGGTTTTGATGAATTGTTTACGAATTCATGTTGATATTGTAGACTCCTCATAGTTTTGTTGTAATGATTATAATTTTCTTTGTTATTGTGCTTAACTCTTATTGAATGGCCATGTTTGAATGTTAGGTTAAATGTATGATTGAAAGATTGTATGTTTAATTAGATCTATAACAAAGAATTATTGTTAATCTCTCATGAAAATAGTTAGGTTGACAATGAAAGTTGCTAAAGACTATTCTTAATGCCATGTAATTTGTATTGATTTCAAGAGATTAGTAATTAATTGAGTTGCATGAGAAAATTTTGTTTTTGAGAGAAAATAATTTGGATTTAAGTTTCTAGACTTAAGCATAAGAATTGTAATAAAATCCATGAACCCTAGAATATTGCATGATGAAGTAAACAAGGATTCATTACCCTAGAACTCTCTTTGACTCTTGTGTTTCTTACTTTAATTGTTTTCTTTAGTTAGTTTATATTTTCCAAAATTCACAACCTCAATTCCAATCCTCAAATAAAATTGATTCGATTGTATAATAGCTAAGTAACTTTAACCTTCACAATTGGATCCTCAGTGGAACGATATTTGGACTTCACCGTCTTATATTATAGCTTGACCCGTACACTTGCGGTTAACACTTAAAGTGTGCGTCAAGTTTTTGGCGTCGTTGCCAGGGATCCAAAGAACGGTTTTTGTTATTTAATATTCATTAGAATTGATAGATCTTAATTTGTGGTGTATATTATTATTTGGTTGATTATCTTGTCGGTTGATGCCTCATGATAATACTAACCTCCTCCCTCTTAATCCCAAGATTGATAAGACCTATAGAAGGAATCTAAGAGCTCTACACAATCAAACCGAGGAGATGGCGGAGGAGATAACAAAGGCAATTCGAGACTACTTCCAACCCACATTACCGGCAAATCAACCTGGAATAATGAATGTACCAATCAATTTCAACAACTTTGAGTTGAAACCGAGTTGATTCAAATGGTTAGAAAGCTAGCCTTTAGAGGAAGAACTAATGAAGATCCTCACAAGCACCTACAGTCTTTCTTAGAGATATGCAGGACGGTAAAGATGAATGGTGTCTCTAATGATGCAATTAAACTAAGACTTTTCCCTTTCTCTTTATAGGACCGAGCAAAGGATTGGTTGGAAACCATCCCTCCGGAGAACATCACAACGTGGGAGATTTTGGCTCAAGCTTTCTTGAACAAGTATTTTCCACCGGCTAAATCTCAAAGGTTAAGGACGGAGATAGGGACATTCCGCCAACTTGAGGATGAACAATTGTATGAGGCTTGGGAGAGGTACAAGGATCTCTTGAGGAGGTACCCTCAACATGGGTACCCATATTGGTTGCAAATTCAACTCTTCTACAATGGATTGTCAAGCTCAACTAAATCCATCTTAGATGCCACAGTCGGAGGGTCAATCTTCTCCATATGCTTGTTATAAACGTATTTAAGTGCCTCATATCTTAAGGTTTATAAAGGTTGCCTGAACATGTCCTTTAAAGAACCCAAGATTTCCTTTGCAGTGATCAAGGATTCATGTTTCTTTGCCAATACACCAGGCATGCTGGCAAGAATATAGACACGTGCCTTGTCGTTGGCCTTGATCCATCAATCAAATGCTTCCTGAACATTTCGGTTGGCATTTGTGGCAGGGGTTTGAGGACATTCCTCAGTTAAGACAAAACATAGCTCATCAATGATTAGTATCGTATTGAGATTGGTTTTCCACATTGAATAATTATCTCCTTTCAGTTTTTCCGAAGCTAAAAGTTGAATAATTGAGCTATTCATGCTGAAAAAATATACTTTTAATTAGATACAAGTTCTAAATCCTTTTTTTTTTTTTTAATTTAGCAAAATTCTAAGAAAAATACCCAACTTTTATTTATATTTGAAATGAATACTTCAATGGTTTAGAACAGTCTCCACCGAGGGGCAGTTGACTATTCCTCCATTGAATCAAAACAATTTTGACTAAATGCAAATACCAGAATAACTCTTATGCCTATAATCTTTAGTTATCGTTTGGTTTGGTCTGGTCAAGAATATACTAACTCTTAGTAATTTTTGTAAGTGTGACCTTCCATTTTAGATCTCAGAGATTAGCGGCCCCAACAATGCTACCGAATTGGAGAGTCAAAGTTGGGAATCGACCTAAGAGACCCTATCCATTTCTGGAGATTGCGGTGTTCCGATCCTCATGAAATAGCCCTGCGAATGGGTGGTCACTTCCTTGACACGCAGGCAGAACATGAGAATCTCACGATGCAACCTAATGGAAGAGACCGTCGGATACGTTGACACATATCCTTCACCCACTTACTATGAACTACTTCCCCTATTCACCTTGTTCATAACCCATGCAAAAACTCTCTAAAGGGAGGCCGCTCCCAGGGTGGCACGAAGCCAAGCATAGATCTCACGTTGTGAACTCTTAGGGACGCTAGAGCTAATTGTACGTTACTAATCTCCAGCTAAAGTGTTCTAGATGGTTTTGGGTATACATTCACTTAGGCATATATTTAGGGTAAATAAACATATCCTAAGTCTAGGTGTTTTCATCCAAATATAACTCTTATATTGGATTTAAACCTACGATGTCTAGGTGATAAACCAATTTTAAAACCTCACACCGCTCACGCAAGCTCATGAAATTGGTTAACACAACTCAAGAACCGACTTAATCTCCAGGTAGGAGGTGTTCCGTAAACTGTCAACTTAAATACCCCCAGCCTTAGACAAGATTTTATTGGGTGAGTGTTCTTGTTAACCAATTTATGAGTTAACGACCTAGATTTGTCTATGAAAACTTTGCAATGGCCATTTAACCCAAAGTGAGCATGCATATTAACTTTGTTATGGATTTTAATGTCTATCTTTTTTATAACAATTATAAACTATAGGCATGCTCCATAACCATACATTCAAATCATAATTTGAACTTATCATGCACATTATACATTATAACTACTTATAACATATTTATGCGTGATTCATGCTTAATCCTATGGTGGGATTTTAAATCTAAATGGCATACATTATGCACAATCAAGATTAAAACAATTAATTCATACATTCATAATGCATAATTAAATGAAAAACTACTAAAATGGTTGATTTTGGCATCCCAAGCACACACAAACTAAGCTATTACATTAAAAAGCTTGAAGTAGCCTCGAACCGCACCCGAACCGCCTTCCAAGGTGCTCGAACCGGCCTCAAAAAGGTGAAAAAAATGCTGAAAATGCAGAAAACAGTAGCAGTAACGTAAAAGACAGCATGCTTTTGAGCTTGAACCAGCTTCGATTACAACCTAAATTCTACTCTAATCGACTCAAGTGAAATACAGACTCGATCAAGCACAACGAGGCCCAAAACCGAGGCCTTAATTAAATAATTAAACAACCAAAAGCAAGCTAAAAGGAATGCCAAAAATAGAAAACCATTTTAGTACATGCAACAATTCATCTAATGAATTTGTACCCACCATATGCAAATGAATGTTATTTTAGATGCTCTGATACCACATGAAGGATCTCATACATACATGCATAGCGGAAACGAAAGAGGATCGAAATAACAATCTAGATGCATATAACAACCTAGGATTAAACATGCATTATCATACAAAATGAATTAGAGAAGAAAGAAAGAAATTATATACCTTTGTAGCTTTTCTTCCTTTCTTGAAATTGCTCCCACTTGGACCACAAAAGAGGTCTTTCTAGCTATTCTCAAAGACTTGGAATAGAGTGGTGGGACTCTTTAAAGAAGGAAAATTTAGTTTCTCAAAAACTTCAAACTTTTCAAGATTTTTCTCAAGAAGAAGAAAATAAATGAACAAAGGCCTTTTTTTTAAAAAAAAAAAAAGACAAACAAATTGCATGCAACTTTTGCATGTCAAAGTTCACCAAAAGTTGACAACACACATTCCACTAATGCATGCCAAGGATTATGTGTCAACGTGTAGAAATTTGAGATTAATTAAATGTTCCACTCATCAAGTTAGTGGATTTTTACACTAAATTGGTAAGAAACATTAATTTAATCTCATGGTCAATCTTTCTAGAAGGTTTGACTAAAACAACTCTTTTACTTGCTGATGTAGAAATTATGTGCGAAATTGAAATTTACAAACGCAAGGTGTGATTAAGATATGATGATCCATTTTACATATCATGCGTTGAACATGCTATGCGTCTTACTACGATGCGTGGTGATCTTGTCAAGTTTTCCTATCCTTTACCCAAGTATAAGCAAAGGAGTAGGTTTTCTCGGTGAGTCCGAGGTCGAACATAGGGATTATGATGATTCAGTATTTATCTGGATTATATGCGTTGCAGTGGTAACCAAGAAATAGTTGAGAGAAGTGTTTTGTTTCTAATCTAAGGAAAGCGATAGTATGTACACTAGACTAAAATTGTGGAAGATGGAAAGCATGCGACACAACAAATTCAGCTAATGATGTGAATGAATGGATAAAGAAAGGGTCCGGGTTGGTTAACATCTAACATCGGAAACGCATGGTAGTATTCTATTCATACTTGCGACTCTTCTCCCGGTTGTCAACCGCTATGCGTTATATGTCTATAACTAGGATAGTGTTAAGAACCAAGGTTATTCCTATAGACAGGTAACACTTCTTGGCCCTTGTCAATTGAGTTCCACAATCACTTACCCTCTCGAGCAGTTTGATTATTACTACTTATATCGATTTGTCAGATGAACATAAGCATCGGATTAAGATCGCAATTGACAAGATGAAATAGTTACACTATGGTTCTTAGTTAGATGCTAACGCAACCCTAGACCCTTGAGTGATTAGTTACTCATGGTTTGAAAGTAAAAAGCGGAAAGTATAGAGAATTGAGTAGACATGGAAGATGTATATATTGATGAAACGGAATACAACTTTAGATAAGCTTAATGTCTTAACACAAATCTAAAATCAAGAAAGAAAAACTAAGAAAGAAAGCAAGGAAGGCGTCAATGTCTTGAGTCGCCCGGATGGAAGCGTGAGGTTCTGCTGTGAAGTGGTCCGGCGGAGGGAAGACTCTTCTCTCTTGAGCTATTCGTCTTCGGCTGAAGTCTGAGAGAACTCTGCTGTCACTTATGGAGTTCTTCCGAGAATCAACAACACTTTCTCATCTCGCGGAGCTGCCCTTTTATAGATGATGCGTTCGCAATCAATGGCAAATCTGCTTGATTGGCGGCGAGATTGATATCATGCGTCCATCTCGCTTGATTGCGTGATTCTCGGGTCAATTAAGATCCACCACTTTAGCCACAAATCATGTTCGTCAATCATCCGTCAATCTCTCAAGATTCTGATTTGATTCTCGGCGCCTTGCATTGATGGTCGTCTATGTGTCCATGGATAGTTTGGCCGATGTCAACGCGTCGTAGGTTGCTAACGCATAGTCATGCATTGAGTAGTTGTTAACGCATCGTCAGGTTGTTTGCATTCCGTTCAGATCATGCGTCCATGAAGAACAAATTGCTAACGCGTCGTCTTGCGTTAAGAAGTCATCAACGCATCGTTTGCATTCCTGCGTTAAAAACATGCGTTTTAGGCTCAAAAGGTGGTAAAATCATTATCTTCATAAAAAATACTAGAGTATAACGCAAAGGAAGATTTCTTAATAAAAATTAACATAACTTGTCACATGCTTCTCTATTTAATCTCTATTTATCTAAGAAAAAGACTATCATAACTTGTATTTCTACAAGTTATCACTTGCTCGGGTCAAAGTCAACTATTTGACTTCTTTCGAAAATCGACTGTTTGAATCCATGTCTTCGATTATGAATCTGCATTCATAATTTTAATATTTAAATCCCATTTAAATATTTTTGACTAAATCTCTCATTTGATATCATATATCAATTACTTAATCATATTTCATATGATTAACCTAATTTGAACGATTCAAATTATTCCTTCTATTTATTCCAAGTTTATTCCTATATGAGCTAGTCATAGGACCTTATGAACCTACAGATCATGAGCTCCAACGATCCGAGATTAACCGGTTAAACTCTTTAACCTAGTTAACTAACATTCGTTAACTACCGAGTCACTCCATTAAAGCCCGTAGCTGCACTCTCCTCACTGTAACTCCAGGTGGGGCGAAGAAGGCGGCGACACTTCCTTCAACTCTTCGTTTAAATCTGTGATAGGAAGCTGAAGAGGCGTTGGAAGGCCGCGTTAGGTGGTAGAGAGATAAAGTGGTTCATTTTGGATTTTAGGGGAAAGAGAAGGGGAAGTTGGTGGTGAAGAGGGCTCCTCAGTGATTGGGGCGATGGGAGGAGTATAAATGGTCAAGGCTTGGGTGTAGGCGTCGAGCTGAACAGTTTCTTTGGCTTCACTAGGTTGTGAACTCGACGCCTGAATCTCAAAATTCTTCTTGACCAGTTTCCTCTTCTTTGGTTGAGGAGGTTGGGGGGATGATGGTTCTTGTGACTTTAGCGACCTCTTCTTTGAGTTGGCCGCGTCAAGCAGATGCGGTGAGTCCTTTAATATTCGTCTCAAACTTTGCGCTGAAAGGACTCCGTTTACTGCTCTGACTTGAAGAACAACCCCCGAATCTATCGGGCAATGATGCGTCCCACATCTAGCTGAATTCCCCGCATGATGCAGTAAATGACCATGGCACAGTCTCTTGAAATTGAGGCGTCATGCGTTGTGGGGAGCAGCGACCGCTTGATGAAATAAAACCACAGGTTGGCCTCGGCGATCAAGCAGTTAGGCGCCAATGACGGAATGCCCTTTGGGGAAGTGTTCCACTCTGACCCCGGTTTGGCATTGATTGTGAGGTCGTCATTCATTTCGGCGTCTGTAGGCGTCGACATTATTCTATTACCTCCCGCCACCGCGATGTTGGGAAGATCAAACAATGCGTTGATCTCTTGAGGCTCGAAGGAAATCACCTCATCTTCAACTTTGACTAAATGTGCCTTGCGGTGAATTGTTCCTTCATAAAATGCCTCCACGGCGGTGGGTTGGATGACTTGGCCACTTTCACAAAATTTCCTCCAACCCAATGCGTCGACTCCTTGTATGATGAAGGCGGGCAGCTTAATTGGCTCCGGGAAAAATCCCACTTCAGTGTAGAAATAGAATTCCAAAATGACCCGAGAAATAGAACTCCAAAATGACCAAAATGCCCTTGAAGCCAAAGCGCCGCGGCGCTGCCTAGGCGCAACCATGACGCTTTTTCCGGAGAGGTTCTGCTAGCGAAACGCAGCAGGCGCCGCGGCGCTTCGGAAGAATTCTTCGGACGAATTAGCGTCAGCGCCGCAATGTTGTCCCTAACGCTGCGGCGTTGCGGTAGTTTCTTTAAAAGAAACCTTTGATTCTAGGTTAATAAAACGCCCGACAAGCCAACTTTTGGCTCCATTCTCTCCTCTTTTCTTCTTTTCGTACCTAGGAACTTGAACCCAATAACTGATTATTGGCTAAGGTAACGTTTTTCTAGCTTGGGTATTAGAGATTTTCCTTATAATTGATGTTCTTTTGAGGTTTTGAACTTGATTCAAGTGTATGCATGATTTAATTCCGAGTTTTCAAGAATTATGATCAATTTGTAACGTTGGTGTTTATTTTGATTGTTGCTTTGGTTGTATTACAATTCGTGACAATTTGTTCCTAGACAAAGAGTATTACTTTTCAACTCACGTTTACGTTTGTTTCAAGGAAAGCTTAGGACATGATGGTCGGGACCTTTTGTCATTGTAAAGGTGTCCCCACTTGGAGCCATGGAATTGCAAAGCGATGATGGGACAATCTTCAAAGTAAATAGTCAAACGTTTGAAGCATTACATTGGCAATGAAGAACGCTGAATTGAGAACCTTGCTTTCATTGAATGATCCATTGGTTCGATCTAAATAAGAGACCTTAAACCAAGTGCTTACTGGGAGGCAACCCAATTTTATTACTTTCTCTATTTTTCTTTTTAGTTTTATTTTCAATAAATCTTTGAGTCACTCATATGCTTTCATACTTTTCAGGATCTTGGTTCATCACCCAAAATACTCCTTACACCAAGCCTGTTTGGTGGCTTCCAGCTTGCTCCCAAGTTTGTTCTTTCTTGTTAGATGCTCTTATGCATTAGGGACAATTCATGATTCTAAGTTTGGGGTGGGAGGTGTCACTCGTACTTTTGTGATTTTTTAAAGATCATATGCATGATAATAAAATTTTGAAAATTTTGGAGCTTTCAAAGTTAATGGGAATGTTTTTATGGTTGTGCGCTTTGATGTTGATCGTCCATGATAAGATCTGAATTCGCATAATAGATGACTTATTGTGGAAATAAAATAGCATTATCTTGAGTTAAAGTCATTTAAGTCCCTCTTAAAGTCTCCCATATTCTTAAGCATGTAGCCACTTTAATGTAGAATCTTTAACTGAAAAAAAAAAAAAGGATTAAGTTGGGTGTATTTGGTTGTCACTTCGAAAGGCCTCACTGGCTAGAGAGTAAAAATGCATTAACCTCAGCTTGAGGATGACTTGACTCACCCTCTGACATCTCTTCTTGTCTCTCGGTAGCTTCTAGAGTTCTGGTCACAACTCACTATTGTTGGATTTCTATTCGATTTAAATTGAGTTTCATAGCTTGTTGCACAAAAATAGATATTATCATTTCTGTACAAAGATGCGTCGAGAATTACTCAAATATGATCATGATTAAGCAAGTTTTCCTATAAAAAGCCCAAGTATAAGCTCTTATAGGTTTCCTGGTGAATCCAGGGTCGAACGCAGGGATTTGTAATAACTAGGCGTTGAGAATAGATGTGTGACTATGCGGTGAACTATACATGTAATATGTGCATGTGTTGGTTGTATGTGTCTAAAACTATACATAAAGAATGAATAAAATTTCCTACAACTAACAATGATGTGGATGCGGCGATGGTTAGTCAAATGTCATTTAGTGTCAGATAGCATGCGTTGAGAATGAATGGAACCATGTGATAAAAGTAGAGTTAACGCAGGAGCTAGTTGATTACTCAAGCATAGCTAAGTATAATTACATACCTACAAACTTAGTTTGTGAATCCATCTCTCGATGTTTCGATGCCACATTAATCTTATCTCTAAGACGCATGTAAGTTTGCGTTAGCAAAAGATGAACTACATCTCTGCACCTCATCTAGCCCTGATAAATGCTAAAGATTAACCATCCACTCTCTCAAGCTGGACAGTCGTGCTTGCTACTTTTGTTTGTCAGACACAGTTATGCAAGCTAATGATATGCATTAATCAAGATGTAACATACTTAATATTGCTTAAGAAAAACTAACTTATAACATCTAACTCATTTAGCATTCAATCAACATGGTGTAAGGTATTTAATATGGAAATAGATGGAAGATAATCGTCAATCAAACTCATATTAAGAAAATAAACCATTCTCTCGAATGTCATTAACAAAACATAAGTAAGAAGAAGGGAAATGGAGATAAAACATAAATGGAAGGCGTCAAGCCGCCACTGGCAACGTCTTGCTCTATGGAGGCTTGAGATGGTTGCTATCTGATACATAAATTTCATAGGGTGAAGGTTCTCACTCAATGGGAGACGACTCTGAAAGTTCTCAGAATTCTTCTTTCAGAAGAGCTCGAAATGGAGGCTGGTTATGGTGAGGGAGAAATTGTGCAGAGCTTTCGCCTCTTGAACTCGTTTCTCTCTTTTCTTTCCCCTCTTGAATGGAGAAGCTTTGGGCTATTTATAGGCGTTGAAAAGTTGAAACTCATGATGACCTGACACCTTTGCATTAAATTCCCTGCCCTGCTGCGTAGACTTTTTACATTGTCGACCCATTGGTTCTGCCATGATCTGATAACGTGTTGTCCTTTTTCATAATGACATGACAGCTTTTTGCCTATGCGTCTGTATCTACTTTTTCTTAACGCATGGTCTCAAAGCATAGTCTCGACGCATGGGTTTCCACTTGTTCTCGCAGCAACTTCGTCTCTTGGTACTTAGGTTATTTGTGCTTCTTTTCTTCTTAACCCTGCATTAAGAATAGAAAAGCTCATAGTTTTTCAGGTATTTTCTTTTGTAAATAGTGCCAACGCATGGTAATACATTTTACATCATTCAACTACCAAAATCATGCGTTTAGCTCTAAAGTTACTCTAATTAATTCAAATAGTGACTATAATAACTTGTATTTCTACAAGTTATCACTCGCCTACCTCGTCTGCTTCATTGTGGCATGATTCCTATATTATGTCATACCATCACTATATGGCTAACATACATGTTCCTAAGTTACAATGCATGACCCTATTCGCAAGAATCTTGCTCTGATACCAACTTGTCACAATTTCTACCAGGTTAAAAAGGGGTAATCTGGGAGGGGGTGTGACAAGTAGCCCGAGATAGTTTCTTATGTGCACATAATGATAGTTAACGTTGTTGTGTTGAGTTTACTCGAAATCAGCTAAAGTTATTCGATGTTGGGTGTGTTAAGATTTGATAACTTGTAGAAATACAAGTTATGATAGCCTTTTTCTTAGATAAATAGAGATTAAATAGAGAAGCATGCAGTAGTTTATATTGATTTTGATTAATAAATCTTCCTTTGCGTTATACTCTAGTATTTTTATGAAGATAATGATTTTACCACTTTTTGAGCCTAAAACGCATGTTTTAACGCAGGAATGCAAACAATGCGTTGATGACTTCTTAACGCAGGACAACGCGTATCTGTTCTTCGTGGACGCATGATCTGAACGGAACGCGAACAACCTGACGATGCGTTAACAACTACTCAATGCAAGACTATGCATTAGCAACCTACGACGCGTTGACATCGGCCAAACTATCTATGGACGCATAGACGACCATCAACGCAACGCGCCGAGAATCAAATCAAAATCTTGAGAGATTGTCGGATGATTGACGAACATGATTGTGGCTAAAGTGGTGGATCTTAATTGACCCGAGAATCACGCAATCAAGCGAGATGGATGCATGATATCAATTTCGCCGCCAATCAAGCAGATTTGCCATTGATTGCGAACGCATCATCTATAAAAGGGCAGCTCTGCGAGATGAGAAAGGGTTGTTGTTTCTCGGAAGAATTCCATAAGTGACAGCAGAGTTCTCTCAGACTTCAACCGGAGACGAATAGCTCAAGAGAGAAGAGTCTTCCCTCCGCCGGACCACTTCACAGCAGAACCTCACGCTTCCATCCGGGCGACTCAAGACATTGACGCCTTTCCTGCTTTCTTTCTTAGTTTTTTTTCTTTCTTGATTTTAGATTTGTGTCAAGACATTGAGCTTATCTAAAGTTGTATTCCGTTTCATCAATATATATATCTTCCATGTCTACTCATTTCTCTATACTTTCCGTTTTTTTGCTTCAAACCATGAGTAACTAATCACTCAAGGGTCTAGGGTTGCGTTAGCATCTAACTAAGAACCATAGTGTAACTATTTCATCTTGTCAATTGCGATCTTAATCCGATGCTTATGTCCATCTAGCTAATCGATATAAGTAGTAATAATCAAACTGCTCGAGAGGGTAAGTGATTGTGGAACGCAATTGACAAGGGCCAAGAAGCGTTACCTGTCTATAGGAATAACCTTGGTTCTTAACACTCTCCTATGCGTTATAGACATATAACGCGTAGCGGCTGACAACCGGGAGAAGAGTCGCAAGTATGAATAGACTTCACCATGTGTTTTCGATGTTAGATGTTAACCAACCCGAACCCTATCTTTATCCATTCATTCACATCATTAGCTGAATTTGTTGTGTCGCATGCTTTCTATCTTCCACAATTTAGTATAGTGTACATGTTATCGCTTTCCTTAGATTAGAAACAAACACTCTCAACTATTTCTTGGCTACCACTACAACGCATGAAATCCATCTAAATATTGAATCAACATAATCCCTGTGTTCGACCTTGGACTCACCGAGAAAACCTACTACTTTGCTTATACTTGGGTAAAGGATAGGAAAACTTGACAAGATCACCAACGCATAGTAGTAAGATGCATAGCATGTTCAACGCAATGTAAAATGCATAATCATATCTTAATCTGCACCTTGCGTTTGTAAAATTTCCAATTCCGCAATTCATATCACAACAAGATTACTCCACCCCAACTAAGGTTTGTTTTCGACATTGAGTGTGTTGAGCTTACTCTACCTCAACTAAGGGAATTTTGATTTCAAAAGTAATGTTGAACGATTTTAGAAACTTGATTTAGTAAAATGCATAGCTTATGTCTTCTTTAATGCTAAGCATGGCTTTGTACTATAGTTTATGTTTTCCATATTATGTCACTCACTGGAATTCTAGGTCACGTTTTCCATGTTTTATTTCCCACCCAGGTAGCGAAAGACTTCTCGGAGCTTAGCCTACTCAAACCTCGCCCTACGCAAGACTTAAGGCATCAGCAACAATTCTCTTTTGAGTTTTGTACGTGTAAATGGTTTTGCATTAAGTGGCATGTAAACATAATTAGCTAAGTTTGGTTGGGAAGAGAGAGAGAGTATACTTTGTGTATGTAACCTTAGCTCTGATGTAGTTGATGTTTAAATTTAGATGATGTAAATATTTATCTTTATGGACTTGTAATTATTTGAATGGTGGGCTTGAATGTTTATTGTCTTAGGAAAAGATACTGTGGACGGCTTGTAAAATGATGTTTCCAGCAGGTTAGACAAGTATGGATGGACAATGGATGGAAGCCCTACTTTTATTCTCAACATTCTTGGAAGAGATGAATAGCAAGTGGCTTGGCGGGTGATAAAATGGAGGTGGCGGAGAGCCCTTGACTTAGAGTGGTCGGGTTGTGTGTGGTAAGTGTGTGGCCGACAAAGGGGATGGCGAGGTGGTGGCCGAGCCCCAAAAGGGTGTGTGTCGCAGGTCTAAGGTGTTAGAAGGTTAGGCCGAGGAGTGTGCCCAAGATGGTAAGCATTGGGTGATGGTTGATGCGTTGGGCAAGTGGTCATGTGTTTGTGAGCTTGGCTATGCGTTTGAGGTTAGTAGGAAGGGTGATGCATCGAGGCTATGCGTCCATGAGGGCCTTGGGGCTAAGGCATGTTGGCTATGTGTCCATGATAGGTGCCTAAGTCGGCCAAGGGGGATCGATTGCAAGATAGCCAGCTAATGATAACTTGTAGAAATACAAGTTATTATAGCCTTTTTCATAGATAAATAGAGTTTAAATAGAGAAGCATGCGGTAGTTAATGATAAATTCCATTAATAAATCTTCATTTGCGCTATACTCTTGACTTTTGATGAAGATATTGATTTTACCACTTGTTAAACCTAAAATGCATGTTTTGACGCAGGAATGCAGAAAATGCGCTGACGACTTATTAACGCAAGACGAGAAATTAGCAATCTGTTCTTCATGGACGCATGGTTTGAACGGAAGGCAAACAACCTGATGACGCGTTAACAACAACTCAACGCATAACTACGCATTAGCAACCTACGACGCGTTGATTTAGGCTAAACTATGCATGGACGCATAGACAACCGTAACGGCAAGGCGCTGAGAATCAGATCGAAATCTTGAGAGATTGACGGATGATTGACAGACATGATTTGCGGCTTAAGTGGTGGATCTTAATTAGCCCGACAATCACGCAATCAGGCGAGATGGACGCAGTATCAATCTCGCCACCAATCAAGCAGATCTGCCATTAACTGCGATTTCAGCATCTATAAAAGGGCAGCTCTGCGAGAGGAGAAAGGTTGTTGATTCTCGGAAGGACTCCATAAGTGACAGCAGAGTTCTCTCAGACTTCAGCCGGAGACAAATAGCTCGAGAGAGAAGAGTCTTCCTTTCCGCCGCACCACTTCACAGCAAATCATCGCGCTGCCATCCGGGCGACTCAAGACATTGACGCCTTCCCTTCTTTCTTGCTTAGTTTTCTTCTTGATTTTAGATTTGTAACAAGGAATTGAGCTTATCTAAAGTTGTATCAGTTTCATGAATACAATTATCTTCCATGTCTATTCATTTTTCTCATCTGTCCACTTTATGCTTTCAAGCCATGAGTAACTAATCACTCGAGGGTCTAGGGTTGCGTTAGCATCTAACTAGGGACCGCAGTGTAACTATTCTAACTTGTCAATTGCGAGCTTAATCCGATGCTTATATCCATCTGACAAATCGATATAAGTAGTAATAATCAGACTGCTCGAGAGGGTAAGTGATTGTGGAACTCAATTGACAAGGGCCAAGTAGTGTTACCTGTCTACGGGGACAACCTTGGTTCTTAACACTCTCCTATGCGTTATAGACATATAACGCATAGCGGCTGACAACCGGGAGAAGAGTCGCAAGTATGAATAGAGTACTACTGTGCGTTTCCGATGTTAGATGTTAATCAACCCAAACCCTTTTCTTTATCCATTCATACACATTTTAGCTGAACTTGCTGTGCCGCATGTTTTCTATATTCCACAACTGTTAGTCTAGTGTACAAACATCTGCTTTCTTTAGATTAGAAAAAAAACCAAATTCAAACAATTGTTGGTTACCTCTGTAACGCATGCAATCCAATTAAAACCAAATCAATATAATCCCTGTATTCGACCTCGGACTCACCGAGAACACCTATTACTTTACTTATACTTGGGTAGAGGAGTAGGAAAACTTGACAAAACCAACGCATCATAGCAGACAGCATTCCATGATTAAAACATGATATGTTGAACGCATAGCCATATATTTTAGCACCTTGCGTTAGGTTGTTTTACACATAAAAATACCAACAACAGCTAACCTCAAAAGCATGTGTGGAGGAAGCATTGCTCAAGGATGCGTCCACCATTTCTTCTTGTTAAGCAAAGCCTAGACTTAAGTGATAAGCAAGCCAAATTAGGTGTCCAATTTGGTTAAGTGTGACATGGGCATGCATGCAAGCATGAGGTGGCGGGCTAGGAGTTTGCATGCAGATTTTTGGAAAGTCCATAAATAGAGGGGGCAACTGATGAGATTAGTTTGTGCAAATCCTGTTGGGTTGTATGTCCTAAAACTCGTAGTTTTTGTAAATAGGTGATTTTTAGTACATATGAAGTTATTCAAGTGAATTAATTATTTATCAACTCTAAATCCAATTAAACTACGAACCCTTGGCTACTATCATGAGTACTTGGACTTTATGTGGAGACATAAACAGGATCAAGTTCGAGTAAGTAGCCTCAATGGTCTATAGTACATGGATTAGGTTGAGTACCTCTTCCTGGAGACACTATTGAATACGACCCGCTTCATGATTGTTACAAATATTGTAAAGTGTCATAAATGAAGTGATTCTGATTTGATCATGTAGAGACATGTGAGCGGGGGTATTCTACATAATGAGATTGTGTAAGACTGACCCTGAAATAATTAATGTTACGTATTAACACCGTTTACGATTAACACTGATTAATTTCACTTATCGATGACCTAGATAACTTGATCTGAATCTTGAGCTATCTATGGACTCCTATTTATTCAGAATTATCCCTTGATCTACATAGGTAAGAGTAAGCTCAATAGTGCTGCTCAACATTCCTCCTATTTCAGGGATAAGACTGGGTAGATAGTTGGGAACATAGAATTTGCAAAACGGAATTCACTCCTACCCAACTTAGGGATAGAAGAGAGGTTGTTCTCTTAAGTGTTGTTCCCAGGACTTGAACAAGGGGCCACATCCTCTCATTGGCCCAAGAGGGAATGGATTTAGTGATTAGATCCTAAATTAATTGTTCATTAGAGGGACAATGGTACTTAAGGAGAAAAGATGTAACTTAGAGGTAAATCGGTATTTGACCTAGCTGAAGTTATGAACAACCTGTGAAGGATTGACTTATCGATGACGGTTATATCAAATGGACACAAATATATCTACAGTGAGGAGAGTGCAACTACGGGCTTTAGTGGAGTGTCCCGTTAGTTAACGAATGTTGGTTAACTAGGTTAAAGAGTTTGGCCAGTTAATCTCAGATCGTTGGAGCTCATGATCTATAGGTCCATTAGGTCCCTCTACTAGCTCATAAATGGACTAAAATCTTAGATAATGTGGTGAATAAGTTTGAATCGTTCAAATCTTGGCTTAAGGAATGAAAGTTAGATATATACGATATATCGGCGTTTAATTACGAATTAAACGTACAAATAGAGTTAATTATAATATTTAAATATTAATAATATGAATAGGGATTATCGGTTTTTTTTAGAAAAATCGGGACAAGTGGGAAAAATAATATTATTTTATTATTTAATATTAAAATAATAATATTTAATTAATTAAATATTAAATTATTTTTTATTTTATTATTTAATTATCTTTTTGAAATTAAAAATCAATTTTAATTCAATTTTGAAAATTCATTGAAAATTGATTTTAAAATTGATTTTTGAAGATTGGATTTTCCCACTAACTAAGCTAGGAGCTTGGTTGTCTTCTTCACAATTAACCAACAAATTAACCATTTTGTGTTGTCAAATTTTGATGCAATTGGATTGCATGTTATTCTTTAATAAATAGAGATGATTTTGACATAAAAAAGGGTTAAGAATTTTGTGAAATTAAGGGTTAATTTTGCAAAAATTCTATCCATTGTTCATCTTATTCCCAACCTTCATTCTTTCTCAAATTCACCACAAATTTGGATCCCACCATCCAATCTAAGCCTAGAGTAGAGAAGACTCTTGTGGTGGTCTACAACCAAGTGGTGCTGAAATTCATCAAGAATTGAAGGAGAATTTGGAGCTTCAAGGGTAAGTGTTCTTGAAACTTTGGTTTTTCTTCTTAATTGCATGTTTAATCCTCTAAATTGAGCATCTTAGAGTGAAAATTGATCAAATTAACTTCTGCTGCATGCTCATTAATCCATCAAATCCCTCGTGCCATTTGTTATTTTCTTCGACCAAATTATCCTAAAATTGAGTTTAGTTTCACCAACAGGCTATCGGAAAGAAACTCTGTGAGAAAGAACTCGAAATTCATAAAAAAACTCAAGCTTGTTCGGCTATTAGGTAATCTGGAGCAAAGCAAGAAGATTTAGTGATATCTGGCGGAAGAAGAGAAGTTAGAGGCTGAAATTTTGAGGTAAGATATCTAACACAATTATCTACAAGTTTGTAAGAGGAAGCAAAATTTAATTTTGGCTAGAAACCTTACTTTTGGGAGCTGAAAGAGAAGACAGTGTTTTGAGGCTGTCAGGTGCATTTTTGAAGAGGCTGTGTGTGCAAACAAGCAAGGGCCTTGGCCGGAAGAAAGAACCCTTTGAGGTTATTTTGACAAGTTCTGGACCACCAGGGGGTGGGCTAACACACCACTGACAACGCAAGGGTGAGCGAGAGGCACTGTTGTCCCTGTGCATGCTGTGGAGGCAAGATGGATCTCGCTAGCGGCGTTACGTGCGTGCAGAAGTTGAGCAAAAAGAATCTCGCTGGTCTCGCTGAGGCACAAGACACGAACTGTCGATGTAGAGACATGCGCGCCTTACCTAGGCGTGCAGGACAGTGTGCTGTGTGAGATTTGTTGCCCATTTTAGGTTAGATTGTGAAGGTGTGTGTGTTGCAGGGTTGTTGGACACACCTAGGGGCAATTTTTCACTTTTGGACATTTTGGCTAAATTTTACTTGTCGGTGAGCCTTTGTGAGCTAAAATGACTTAAAACATGCCATCAAATAAATTTTATGGATATTGACAAAAAGAATTAATTTATTCTAGGTCGGGAAGAGCTAGGAGAAGCATATAACCCATTAAGAGCGAGTTTAGATGAAGAAGTGTGCAATTGACTCATGTCTCAGAGAATAGCATTTAGAACTTAAGTAGAAACATGCAAGCATATCTATATTGATATAATCATTCAAGGCCAAATCTTGCTATCTCCCATGTGTGTGTGTGCAAGCCTCATTGAATTTAAAATACAAAAACTCAAATTAGGACTTAAGAGAGCTTCTTTAGTTTTTCCCCTACTCTAGCTCATGCACTCATCTTCAAGCATTCACACATTTCAAGTGAGTAATATGTCCACTAAGGTGCCATTCAATCATATTATTTTTTTTTTCATGGGCCCTAAACTTGCATTCTTTTATCTAGGGGCACTAGCTTTCACACATTCACTGTAGGGACTCGTACCTAGCCAATTCCCAGGCGTCCTTACTGATCACAGCAAAGCAGCTCTTTTTACCCCCATCCATGCATACTCATTACAAGTTTACATTTAAAAAGATAGGCATATAAAGCTCATATATTTTTGTGTACATTTTTTTCTTTTCTCGAAGGCATGTATACTCTTTTCTTTTTCCTTAGTCTAAGATTACGAACTATCATGCATTTTTACTCTCTAACCGGTTGGGCCTTTCGGAGTGAATACCAAATACACCCAACTTAATCCTTTTTTCAGTTAAAGATTCTAAATTAAAGTAGCTATGTTCTCAAGAATATGGAAAATGTTAAGAGGGACTTAAATGAATTTAACTCAAGATAATGCTATTTTATTTCCACAATAAGACATCTATTATGCAAATTTGAATCTCATCATGGGCAATCAACATCAAAGCACATAACCAACAAAAAACATTCCCATTAACTTTGAAAGCTAAAAAATTTCTAAAATTTTTCAAAATTTCATTAACATGCAAATGATCATTAAAAACTCACAAACATGCATAGCAGGATAAGAAAACACACAAAAGTACGAGTGACACCTCCCACCCTAAACTTAGAATCATGCATTGTCTCCAATGCATAAGAGCATATAACAAAGAAAGAACAAGCCTGGGAGCAAGCGGGAAGTCACCAAACAGGCTTGGTGTGAGGAGTACTTTTTGTGATGAACCAAGATCCTGAAAATTAAGCATATGAGTGACTCAAAGATTATTGAAAATAAAATAAAAAGAAAAATAGAGAAAGCAATAAAATTGGGTGGCCTCCCAACAAGCGCTTGGTTTAATGTCTTCTAGCTAGATGGGGCTCACAAGTCACTACAGATCCCAAGGTGGTTTCTTCCTTCCATGCGTTGGATCACCTAGGATATTTAGCTGTCGCCCACATTGAAATTCACAAACAGATTCATTAACATTTAGTGGGTTGGTCAACAATTCCTTATTAAGTTGGACATCATCTTTTCTAATGTAGTCAAGTATTATTAAGGAGTCATCATTATGAGATTTTACCGGACTCACCACTTCATTTTTAACATGCTTTTTTAAGATTTGTTCATAATTCATTTTAGGTTTTGAGGCATGCAAGAAGAACTAGGAGCATTATCACAACTAGAAACATGTTTCATAGGATTTTCTAATTTAACATCAAGCATGCCATTAGTCTTCCTCCATGTCTAGTATCACAAAGTCCGCCGGGAAGATAAACTTGCCCACCTTGACCAATACATCCTCCTCAATGCTGTAGAGACGCACAAATGATCAGTCGGCCAAAAACAAGGATATGGTAGTTGGTTGCACCTCTCTCCCATTAAGCTTCCTTAACATGGATAAAGACATTAAGTTAATAGAAGCTCCAAGAACACAAAGTGCTTTAGTAACCGAATTATTGCCTAAATGACAAGGGATAGAGAACTCCTTGGATCTTGTAATTTTGGAGGCAATTTCCTTTGTAGTGCCATGCTACATTCTTCGGTTAATGCAACTGTTTCATAATCTCCATACCTCTTCTTCTTAGACAACAACTCCTTCATGAACTTGGTATACTTAGGCATTTGTTCTAATGCCTCTGCAAAAGGAAGGTTAATTTCCAACTTTTTGAATATGTCTAAGAATTTAGAAAATTGAGCATCAATTTTTTTCGTTTGAAATCTTTGAGGAAAAGGTAAAGTGTTAGGGATAAAAGAAGTAGAGTTAAAAGTACTCCCTATGTTGGACTTTGATTTCTCATTTTCCTTAGATGCACTATCTTTTTGTATTGGAGCATCCTCTATGATAGCTTCATCTTCTTCTTGTGAAGGCTCATTATCATCTATCATGATGTGCTTGTTCAACTCCTTGTCAATCCTTAGGGTTATGGCATTGCATTACTCCTTGGGTTTCTTCTCCGAACAACTTGGGAATTTACCTTTTTGCATTGTGTGGAGAGATGTGGCCATTTGACTAAGTTGAACCTCCAAGTTTTGAATTGCCTTACCTTGGCTTTGTACGGTGCTTGCTATGGCCTGAACCGAATTCTCCAATGTGGTTGTCCTTGATCTTGACTCTCTGACAAAGTCAAGCATTATGTCCTCTAATGATGATGTCTTTGCATTCCTCGCTCCATTAAATCCTGATGTGCTTGCAACACATTCTTGTTGTTAGCATATGAGAAATTCTCATGATTCCTTAAGTTGGGATGATAGTGAGTCGGGAGTTGTTGTTGACCTCGGTATTGTCCCCTATCCACATAATTGGCTACCTCCAACTCACTTAACTCTTGTTGATTTTCCATGGCCGCAAAGGAAGCTATGGATGGTGGATTTGCTTGGGCTTGGCTTCCTTGAGACAATTTAGATAAAGCATTAGTGAGAGAAGTCAATTGAGCTTTTAGAGATTTCACCTCATCCACCTCATAAACTTCGGCGGCTTTTGGGAAAATTGGAGAAGACCGTTCACATGGCCAAATGTACGATGTAGTGGCCATGTCACACCCTTTTTTTTTTTTTTTTAAACCAATGCGTTGAAGAACCTATAAAGGAAAGAAGTAGGACAAGGGCGGTTTGTGCGCAAGTGTTACATAAGCCGTAGATGAAGTTTGAATTAGAAGGATTTGATTGAAAGGTTGCGTTGAGTGATTTCTGGATCATGGAATCAAAGTAATTCTTGAAGTTGAGAATTCTACTGTGTAGAATAAACAGATCAAGAGAATGCAACCATGACTTTGAGCTTGGAAGTAAAATCTAAGGAAAGAAAGGAAACCTCATCAAGTGATGGGAAGGGTTAAAAAGAATAGCTGGGAGATAAATGAAGTTGGACGCATACTTAGTTGAAGACCATGTTGGACGCATGGTCAAGACAAAGGAAACGCATGATAAAGGTGAACCGCATAGGAGGGAATCAAGGAAAGAGATGCAAACTTTGTTTAAATAGGACGTAAGAGTAAAATGCGTTGAAAGGAAATCTAAAGGAAGGGTAAACGCATAAGGTAGAATCATGGAAAGAGGCTATGACAATCTATGGTAAATGCACAACTCTTATTAAGGAAGATTTTGAATTGGATAAGTTAGAAGGTTGAGAAGTAAGCCTAAAGGAAGGAGGCTAGAGATGGATTTACAATAGGATTTATCGTTGAAGAAATAGCTCACATAAGGAAGAGATTGGAAACATGACCTTGGAATACAGCACAAGAGAGCATAAAGAAATAATTCAGGAAACTTCAAGGATAGGAGGAAGGTCATGGACGCAGAACGAAATAAAGGTAAACGCAAAGAGTGCAAACACATAAAGGAAGGCATGATAGTATGTGGTTAAGGCAGATGCATGGTATTATGCAGTAAGGAACAAACGCATAGTAGTGTGCGTTTGAGACTTTGACGCCATGTAGTACGCGGTAGAGAAACGCTGTAAGCTCCTACCTGACATTTGGGAGTTGGCAAGTTAAGAAGAGACTATGAGACGGGCATTGAGTAGAGAAAGTTGGTCGAGTTGTATGGGAGCAAAAGTGGCTAAGTGTTGGCCATGCGTTGGTGGGGCTACGCGTTGAGAGTATGCCTGAGGCTTGACGAGACTACTGGTAGCTATGCGTTGAAGAAGGTAGCTCTGCATGGACGCAGATGTGAAGGCCACGAGGCGTTGAAGGGCACTATGTGCCGAAGGCCACTAGGCGTTGAAGGCCACTAGGCGTTGAAGGCCACGAGGCGTTGAACGCCACTATGCGTTGGAAGCTACTATGTGTTGAAGGTTGGTATGTGTTGGTGCATAGAAGAAGTGGCCGAGAGGATCATGCGTAAGTCGGCTATCCGGTGATGGGGCGTTGGGCAATTGTAACACAGCAAGTTGAGGTTATGCGTTGCTGAAGCTATGCGCGGAAGGTTGCGTTGGCCAACCTAAGTAGGAAGGTGATGGCTGTGCTGGTGAGTCGGTGGTATATATATATAAGTAAGAACACCGAATAATTAAACACTTTAGACATATTTCGAACCCAGATTGACCCCATTTCGCAGACGAACAACGAGGAGAGGTGGAAGAAGGTGTTTATGTCGAAGTTAAGTAGGAACCAAATCATTTCCATGGTGAAATTGAAGCTGGAACCAGAAGCTTGATTGTTGACGGTAAATCTGGACATCATTCGGTATTTCAAGAAGAGTGAGCTGAGGAAGTTGAAGCTAGGGCAAAAATTTTAAGGTTAGTATGTTAATTCTTAGCAACTTCTATGAAGGATGTTTAAGCCGAATTTGAGCAAGGGTATGTTAAATTCTAAGAAGAAGTAATCGAAGTTGAGCTGCTAGATGATTCAAAGCAGCTGGAGTTATCCGAGAATAGTTCTCAAACGAAGAAGAGTTACAGTTTGAGATCTTGAGGTAAGTTAGAAAGCTCACTTCTTTACAAGTTTGTAGAAGAGAGGAAGTTCTAATTATGGCTGAAGTTCGATGTTAGCAGGTTAAAGAACGAGTTAGAAGGGAAAGAAGAAAGCAGTGGCCATCGGGGGTCGCTAGGACAGTGGTATCGCTAAAGAGCTGAAGAGTGGGCAGCGAGACGAGTGCCGCTGGTAACGCAAAGGGCTTTGCGTCTCACAACTCTCTCTGAATTCTCGCTGAGTGTCGCTTCTTAAGGTAATATCGCTAGTCTCGCGAAGCTGAGTATCGCTGGTGCCGCATGGTTATAAGTAGTTTACCCTAATAATCTTGTTGATACTTGTGGATCTCGCTCATTATGAAAAGTGGTAAACAAAAGAGGGACTAGGGATGAATGTTTGAGATGTTTAAGCAAATATAGTGAATATAAAGAGGAATATTAAAAATGTCTAACACGAAAAAGGTGTGTTTACAGGTCAAGAGGAGCTAGGGAAAGCGTATAACCTGCTCAGAGCCCAGAATAAGTTGTGAGTGACATTATGGTTTGAGATAAGCCAACTTGATTATCATTTTCTATATGCTTAGTAATATCTATGAAGCATGATTTGAAGTGTACTCCTATGTATGAAAATAGTACCTATCTTATATGTAAGATAGAGCTTGAAAATGTATTAGTTAATGTTCTTAAGTTTTACCAAGCTAGTTGCTAGATGAATGCTTTGAGAACTCTGAGATATCATGATTATTGTTAAATTATGATAAATGTGATGTGCATGTTAGTGCACTAGAAAGATTTGATTGGGACCCAATGCTGAAGGACATGTGAAGGCATATGGGCAGCCCTAGTATTTCTATGAAGCTCTCACCAAAGGATGTAGAGAAGGTGATTGAGTATTCCCTGGGACCCTAATACCAAAGGACATGAGAAGGTATACGGGCAGCCCGAGATCAGACAGACATATAAGCACAATAGAAGGCATTTGACGCTGATGTGTTGAGATTACTCCACATAGCTAAGGTTTATTGACGTTGGGTGAGTTGAGTTCGCTCCGCCTCAACAAAGGTTCAATGAAAAGATATTCACTTGCGTGATTATAGTTATTTACAAGTTTACAGTGCATGACCAAGCAGATTATACTAGTGATTGTAGTTATGCTTTATTGAGTTTATACTTTAGATAGTCACTCACTGAGCTTTGTAGCTCATAAATTCTTGTTTCTCTGATGTTTTCTTTCCAGGTAGCGAGCGTGTTCGGGGTGCTTAGCCTACCATCAAGACTCGTCTGAGCCAAATTAGAATTTTGTACTTGGGAACTTGTAAACCCCATCCCTATGTAGAAATTGTATTTATTTTGTGTGGCATAGTGAGGATCACCAGGCATATCTGTAAATATTACACATAACATCTTAAATCTTACTCATGGTGCTATCCTATCGGTAAATTTTTGCATAATTATTGTAAAGCTAAGCCAAATGCCAGCAGGTTATGATATATAAATGTGTATACAACAGTGTTAGCTGAATGCAGAATAGGTAATACTCACTCCTAGATAAATATTCAGGTATATATATATATCTAGGATAGGGGTGTTACAGGCCAAGTCTTCTAGTATGGTATAGGCCTCTTGAGCATTCTTTGAAAAGATTAAGCCTCTGACGATTGCATCTAGAATAGATTTTGTTGAGCTGGATAATCCATTGTAGAAAAGTTGAATTTACAACCAATCTGGGTAGCCATGTTGAGGGCACCTCCTCAAGAGACCCTTGTACCTCTCCAATGCTTCATAAAATTGTTCATCCTCGAGTTGGCGGAATGTCTGGATCTCTGTCCTTAACCTTTGAGATTTAATCGGTGGAAAGTATTTGTTTAAGAAAACTTGAGCCAAAATCTCCCATGTAGTGATATTGCCCGGAGGTATGGTTTCCAACCAATCCTTTGATCGGTCTTGTAAAGAGAAAGGAAAAAAGTCTTAGTTTGATAACATCGTTAGAAACCCTATTCATCTTTACCTCTCGCATATCTCTAAGAAGGACCGTAAATGCTTGTGAGGATCTTCATTGGTTCTTCCTCTAAAGGCTAGCTCTCTAGCCATTTGGATCAATCCTAGTTTCAACTCAAAGTTGTTGACATTGATGGGCACATTCATTATTTCAGGTTGATTTGCCAATAATGTTAGTTGGAAATAGTTCCGAATTGCCTTTGATATCACCTGTGCCATCTCCTCGATATGATTGTGTTGAACCCTTAGGTTTCTTCTACACGTCCTTTCAATCTCGGGGTCAAGAGGAAGTATGTTAGTATTATCACGAGGAATAAACCGACAAAATTATCAACCAAAAAAATAAAATAAAGTAAAATAAAAATAATATACACCTCAAAATAAGATCTATCAATTCTAATGAATATTAAGTAACAAGAACTATTCTTTGGATCCTCGGCAACGGCGCCAAAAACATGATGCGCACTTTAAGTGTTAACTGCAAGTGTACGGGTCAAGTTATAATATAAGATAGTAAAGTCTGAATATCGTTCCACTGAGGATCCAATTGTGAAGGTTAAAGTTACTTAGCGATTATACAATCGAATCAATTTTATTTGAGGATTGGAATTAAAGTTGTGAATTTTGGAAAATATAAACTAACTAAAGAAAACAATTAAAGTAAGAAACACAAGAGTCAAAGAGAGTTCTAGGGTAATGAATCCTTGTTTATTTCATCATGCAATATTCTAGGGTTCATGGATTTTATTGTAATTCATATGCTTAAGTCTAGAAACTTAATTCCAAGTTATTTTCTCTAAAAAAAACCTTTTCTCATGCAACTCAATGATTACTAATCTCTTGAAATCAATACAAATTACATGGCATTAAGAATAGTCTTTAGCAACTTTCATTGTTAACTTAACTATTTTCATGATAGATTAACAACAATTCATTGTTTTAGATCTAGTTAGACATACAATCTCTCAACCATACATCTAACCTAACATTTGAAGATGACCAATCAACAAGAATTAAGCACAATAACAATGAAAAGCATAATCATTACAACAAAACCATAAATATTTTACAATACCAACATAACTTCATAAACAATTCATCAATACTCTAAAACTAAATAGTTTAGCCACGCATAGCTTCAAGCAACATGTTCATAAACAAATTAAGCATAGAGAGAGTGTAAAGAAAGGAAAACTTTACTAGGAAGAAGCTCTTGATTGAGGAAGAACCGTCAAGATGTCCTTCGGTCTTTACGTCGGGAACTCGAACGGCACCAAACTCTCTCTCTCGAACTCTTCTCTCTTCCTTGCAGCCAACTCACTCTTTGAGACTCTTTTGGTGTGTTTTTCTCTGATTTCTTGATGTGTAAGGTTGCTGGAAACCCTCCAATTTATATAGTTGGCCGCCCAAAATTTCTTTCCAAAAATCCAAAATCTTCAAATTAGGAAAGCTAGCGCTGCGACTCTGGTTAATGGCGTCGCGATTGTCACACCCCATCCCAGATACTCCTTATCCCTAGGAGTGAGTGTGAAACCGCACTCTCTCTAGTTCATATCTAAAGCATAAATATCTTCCATATTGAACTAAATGCCAGCTTAATCTCAAATAGAAACACCCTTACTATTAAGCCATTCGATAATATAACAACATATCATCAAGTATTCTATATATATATGTAATACAAAACGATCCTCCCAGCACTCCCATGGAACATGTGCATTACAAAACATGGACATAAACTGAGTATTTACAACTATCCTAGAGGTCTGCTTCAAAGTAGGCCCAGACGAGGAACTTCTGTAGGCTAGGCGTCCCGAACACGCTCGCTACCTGAAACAACAATCAAACAAACAAATTGAGTGAGCCTAAAGCCCAGTGAGTGACTAAATTCATTCAGATATTACTAACAATCATGAGCTAGTATAAACTTTAGTAACCACTACAAATCGCATATCAGAAATCTCTAAGCCTCTTATACTATAGATCACAACCATACCAACATCCTTACAATTCCATGGCAAATATCTAACCCTTGCTGTGACAAAGCACAACTCAACTCATTCACATTCCAGTACAAATTCTCATTTCTAATCACATAAAAATGCCTAAACATTATGTTCCTCGGATTTACAAACTATCGAGTGCCTTCACATTCTATCCCTCAGCACTGAGTTCAACTCTGTCAATATTACCATGTGCCTTCACACGAGGTCCCTCAACACTGGTAACCAATCAAATCTCCGCTCAAGTGCCTGCACTCAGGGTCCCTCAGCACAAGCTAACATATGATGGATTTCCACATGCTTTCACTCAAGGTCCCTCGGCTTTGAAATCCATTCCACCTAACTATTCAAGTGCCTTCACGCGTGGTCCCTCAGCACTGAATATCATGTTACATATTCACTTAGGCTTTTCACCACAAGGTCCTTCAGCCATGATTACATTTAAATAGTATATCTAGTTTCATTTAGACTTACCAACACAACATAATTACTTCAATACTACACCATACCATAACTTCCTACTCATCCATTGCCAAATAATTATGCTAAAAGTAACCACAAGATATAGTAGAAAGTCACTCACAACTTGTCTCGGCTCTAAGTGGATTATATGCTTTCCCGAGCTCTTCCTGGCCTGAAAATACACATTTTCCACGTTAAGTTTTCCTTAGACTTCGTTTTCTTTATACTCATTAAATATACATAATTAAACCCTATGCTCGTTTCATCTCCAAACTCTCTTTTCCTCAAGACACTCACAAATAACGTTACTCCACATTCTATGGTGAGATTACCAGCAGAACTACACTACATAATACTACACTAGCGATACCGGGTTGAACAAAACTAGCGAGATTACCTGAGGAGCGACACCCAGCGAGACTTCAACAAGAATTGTGAGACGCAAAGTCCTTCTTGCGTTACCAGCGACACTTGCTTCGCTGCCCAGTCTCTCGCTCTCTCAGCGATACTACCGCCGTAGCAGAACAGTTTTTCTTCTTCCTTTCTTCTTCTTTCTTTAACCTGCTAAACATCGTATTCTGGCCAATTTCAGAACTTACTTCCTTCTACAAACTTATAAAGACATAAGTCCTTCATCTTCACTCAAAGTCTGATAGAGAATGTCCTTTCCGTTTAAGATATATCCTTCAACAACTCTAAATTGCTCCTAATCATCCGACAATTCAGCTTCGATCTCTTCTACCTGGAGTTTAACACACATTTACTCAAATTCAGCTCAAGTATCCTTCATGAAACTTGCTAAAAATCGAGTTAACCTTACTAACCTCAGAATTTCGGCCCTAACCACCGTTTCCTCAGTTCGTTCTTCCCGCAAAACTGAACGTTACTCTGATTAAGTAACACCAGCTGAGTCCTCCGCTCCAGCTCAAGTTTCCTCCACGGAAACGACGAGAATTCCACTCCAAATCAACATGAACACCTTCTTCTACCTCCCTCCGTTGTTTACCTTCGAAATGGAATCAACTCAAGCTCTGAAATGTGATCAAAACAATTGAATTCTTGGTCCACTTATATATATACCACCGACTTAAACTCCACTTCGTCTCTATATAATAATCTAATCAACGCATACCTTCTGTACTTGGCTTCAGCAACGCACAACCTCGGTTTTGTATGTTACAATTTCCCAACTCCCTCGTCGGATAACTGACGAACACATTGTTCTCTCAGCCAACCTTCTATGCACCAACGCATACCCACTTTCAACGCATGGTAGCGTTCACCGCATAGTGACCTTCATCGCAGATTGGTTCTCGACGCCTCGTGGCCTTCAACTTTCAATGCCTTGTAGCCTTCAATGCGTTCATCGCATAATAACCTTCGACGCAGAGTGGCTCTCCACGCCTCGTGACCTCAACGCCTCATGGCCTCAACGCCTAATAGTCTTCCCTCACCTCTGCGTTCACGCCAAAACTACCTCCGTCAAGGCATGATGGCACCAACGCATAGCTGATACTTAGCCATTTTTTTCTGCCCCCCCACACACATTTGAGCCAACTATCCTACCAAACGCCCATCTCTTGATCTCTTCTTATCTTGCCTTCTCACAAAGTCAAGTACGGGGCTTACAGCGATGCTGACCAATATGGAAAGATGGCGCCACCGTGCTGATGCTGTGCGAACCGGAATCAACTCTGGGGAAAAAGCGTTGTGGTAGCGTTGTACCGGCGCCACGGCACTGCCTTATTTTCGGTAGATTTTGAGTTTTCTTCTTTTTGCCACTGAACTTTTGCTCGGTTTTGATCTTTGGGCTTTCACTTCTAATTTTCTTTATTTTGACCTGAAAACCACTAGCAAAAAAGTGAAATCTAATATAAACTCCCTGAATCTGAGAGAATAGAAAACACTTTTCAAGAGCTTTTCAGTTCTCAATTTGGCGTTCTTCATTGCCGATGTAGTGCTTTAAACGTTGACCATTTACTTTGAAGGTTGTTCCATTATTGCTTTGCAACTCCACAGCTCCATATGGAGACACCTTGACGATGACAAAGGGTCCCAACCATCGTGTCCTCAGCTTACCTGGAAACAAACATAAACATGAGTTGAAAAGTAATAGTCTTTGTCCAGGAAGAAAGGTCCGTAGGGTGATCTTCTTGTCATGCGATCTAGTAGTGCGCTCCTTTTAGAGTTTGGCATTATCATAAGCTTGAGCGGGAAACTCCTCCATCTCATTGAGTTCCAAGAGGCGCTTCACACCGGCTTTTGCAAAATCCATGTTCAGCTTCTTGATGACCCAATATTCTCTATGCTCGAGCTCTATCGGTAAGTGACAAGCTTTTCTACACACAAACGTGTACGGTGAAGTACCTATTGGAGTTTTGAAAGCTGTACAGTAAGCCCACAGTGCATCATCGAGCTTAAGGGCCTAATTCTTCCTATTGATCTTGACGGTCTTTTCCAAAACTTGTTTGATTTTCCTATTAGATAACTCAGCAAGACCATTAGTTTGAGGATGATAAGCTGTAGCAATTTTATGATTAACATTATACCTTTGCATCATGGATTCAAATAGTTTTTACAAAAGTGAGAACCCTCATCACTAATAATAGCTCTAGGTGTACCAAAATGTGTAAAGATGTTCTTATGCAAGAATTTAAAAACAATGAGAGCATCATTGGTCCTAGTCGCTATGACTTCTACCCACTTAGATACATAATCAATTGCAAATAAAATATATAGGTAGCCATTAGAAGACATAGGAAAGGGCCTCAAAAAGTCAATAACCCAGACATCAAAGAGCTCCACTTCCAAGATAAGTTTCATTGGAAGCTCATGTTGTTTAGAAGTATTGCCAGTACCCTGGCACCTATCACATGATTGAACAAAGGTTAACAATCCCTAAAAAGAGAGGGCCAATAAAAACCTGACTAAAGTACCTTAGATGCAGTTCTAGTGGGTCCAAAGTGACCACCATAGGGGGAGGCATGACATGAATTCAAAATACTTACCACTTCTTCCTTAGGCACACACTTCCTTATCATACTTTCAGCACAAACCTTATAGAGAAGTGGGTTCTCCCAATGGTAAGACTTAACGTTATGCAGAAATTTCTTCTTCTGTTGAGTGTTCATGTCAGGTGGTAAATGTCCTCCTACAAGATAGTTAACTATGTCAACAAACCAAGAAAAACTACCTTTCACCTGATACAGTTGGTCATCAGGGAACATCTCAACAGTGGGGGACATGAGTTAGCATCCCATTCTCAATACTAAACAGGTGGTCTGCAACCACATGTTCACATCCTTTTTTGTCTTTGATTTCTATACCAAGTTCTACAATAATAAGATCCACCTCATCGTCTCGATTTGTAAGCCCCGTACTTGACATTTCGAGAAGGCAAGTTAAGAAGAGACTAAGAGATGGGCATTAACTAGGAAAAGTTGGCTGAGTTGTGTGGGAGCAAAAATGGTTAAGTGTTGGCCATGCGTTGGTGGGCTATGCGTTGACGAAGGTAGTTCGGCGTGGACGCAGATGTAAAGGAAGGCCACTAGGCGTTGATGGCCATTAGGCGTTGAAGGCCACGAGGCGTTGAAGGCCACACTGCGTCGGAAGCCACTATGCGTTGAACGCTACCATGCGTTAAAGGTTGGTATGTGTTAATGCATAGAAAAGTGGCCAAGAAGGGCTATGCGTTGAAGGTGGGTATGCGTTGGTGCATAGAAGAATGACCGAGAGGACCATGCGTTCGTCGGCTATCCGGCGATGGGGCGCTGGGCAATTGCAACACACAAAGTCGTGCATCGAAGGTATACGTTGACTAGATAAGTACATAGAGATGAAGTGAAGATTAAGTCGGTGGTATATATATATAAGTGGACTGAGTATTCAAATATTTTAATCATATTTCAGAGCTCGAGTTGATCCCATCTTGAAGCTAAACAAAGAAGGGGAGGTAGAAGAAGGTGTTTATGTTGGTTTAGAGTGGAATTCTCATCGTTTTCGTGGAGGAAACTTAAGCTGGAACGGAGAGTTCGGCTGGTGTTACTTAATCCGAGTGTTGTTCAGAGTTTGAAGAAAAACGAGCTGTGGAAGCTGGGGCTAGGGTCGAAATTTGGAGGTTGGTAAGTTAACTTGATTTCTAGCAATTTTTGTGAAGGATACTTGAGCTGAATTTGAGTAAATGTGTGATAAACCTCAGGTAGAAGTGATCGGAATTGAATTGCAAGGCGATTAGAGCAATCCGGGGTTATTTGAGAATATCTCTCAAACGAAGAGGACCTCCATTATGAGACTTTGAGGTAAGATAAAGGACTTATTTCTTTACAAGTTTGTAGAGGAAAGGAAGTTCTAAATTTGGCTGGAATGCGATGTTTAGTAGGTTAAAGATAGAGTTAGAAGGGAAAGAAGAAAACAGTGGCCGTTAGGTGTCGCTCAGACAGTGGTATCGCTGAAGAGCTGAAGACTGAGTAGCGAAGCGAGTGTCGCTGGTAACGCAAAGGGTTTTGCGTCTCACAGATCTCGCTGAGTCTCACTGGGTGTTGCTCTTCAGGTAATCTCGTTAGTCTCGTGCATTTCGGTATCGCTAGTGCAGTGTCCTGTTGGGTGTTTTTCGCTGGTAGTCTCGCTAGGGACATAGAGTAACGCTAATTACGAAATTTTGGGAAAAATGAGTCTTGTTAAGGGAGCAAGAATAGAGTCTGATTATGCATACTTAATGATCATGGAAAGGAAGTTCAAGGAGAACTTAACGTGAGAAATGTGTATTTACAGGCCAAGAAGAGCTCGGGAAGGCGTATAATCCACTCAGAGCCAAGACAAGTTGTGAGTGATTTCTTGTTAATATAACAAATTCACTTAGCATGTTTTAATAATAATGGGTATGTGAAATCTGTCATATGGTGTAGTTATGGATTAATTGTGTTGTGCTGTAAGGATTAAAGAATGTATATGATATTCAGTGCTGAGGGACCATGTGTGAAGGCACTTGAATAGTTGGTTGATATGGATTCCAATGCTCAGGGACATTGTGTGAAGGCATGCGGAAATCCAATGTATGTGATAGCTCAGTGCTGAGGGACCACAGGTGAAGTCACTTGAGCAGTGGATTGATAGGGAACCCAGTGCTGAGGGATCAAGTGTGAAGGCACATGGGAACTCCGTTATAATAAAACTCAGTGCTGAGGGACAATACGTGAAGGCACTTGAGGGATTATAATACTAAGGGACGAAGTGTGGAAGTATTCGGATATGGATGTGATGAGAAATGGTACACGAGGTTGTGTGCGTTGAGCTTCGCTCCGCCACAGCTGGGAAAGGATAATTGTACTATTGTTGTTCTATAGCATGAGTTAACTTTGAAATTTCTGGTTATATAGACATGTGGTTTTTGATGTTTCATGCAATTCAAGTAGTGTAATAATAATTGGAGAAATTTCATCACTCACTGGCATTAGGCTCATGCATTTCTTTTGTTTGTTTGATTGTTTCAGGTAGCAAGCGTGTCCGGGACGCCTAGCCTACATGAGATCCTCGTCTGGGTTTATTTTGGACCAGTCCTCTGGGATAGTTGTAAATACACAGTATATGTACATGCTTCATTTTGTTATACATGTTCCTTGGGATGTAGTGGGATTTGTTTCTGAATGTATATAGAGAACACTTATCTTGATGAGTTATATTATTCTATGAGATCATATGGCATATAGATAAGATTGAATGATCAGTAGTTGATTGTTAGATAGTTACATTAGAATACAGGTGTGTGTTGGTTCGCACTCACTCCCCGAGTAGTAAGGGTAATCTGGGAGGGGGTGTGACATGATTTAGAATCTTTCTTATCAAACAAATACTTCAAAGCAACATGGTCAGTATGCACTACTATTTTAGAGCCAAGCAAGTATGATCTAAATTTATCAAGGGCAAACACAACAACTAGCAATTCTTTTTCCATAGTAGTGTATTTTTGTTGAGTGCTATCAATAGTCCTACTACCATAGTAAATCGCCTTAAACATGTTATCTTTACGTTGGCCTAAAAAAACTCCTAAAGCATAGTCACTAGCATCACTCATGATCTCAAAAGAATGACTTCATTTAGGTACAACAATAATAGGTGTAGAAATCAATCTTTCCTTTAAAGTATTAAAAGCTAGTAGACATGCATCATCAAACACAAATTTAGCTTCCTTTTCTAACAAGTTACTCAAGGGTTTAGCAATTTTAAAAAAAAATCTTTAATAGATCTCCTGTAAAACCTTGCAAACCCTGGGAAGCTTCTGACTCTCTTCACATTAGTAGGAGGTGGTAATTGTTCAATGACAGTGATTTTAGCCCTATCCACCTCCAATCCTTTCTGCGAGACTTTGTGCCCCAAAACGATGCCCTCCTTGACCATGAAGTGACACTTCTCCTAATTCAACACAAGGTGAGCATCTTGGCACCTCTGCAAAACACAAGTAAGATTAGCAAGACAAGAATTAAATGAAGACCCAAACACAGAAAAATCATCCATGGAAACCTCCATTATGTCTTCAATGAGCCCCTGAAAAATAGACATCATACAACATTGAAAAGTAGCAGGGCATTACATAAACCAAAAGGCATTCTCCTAAAAGCAAATGTCCCATAGGGGCAAGTGAATGTGGTCTTTTTTTTATCCTTAGGAGCAATGACAATTTGATTGAATCCAGAATATTCGTCTAGAAAGCAGTAATGAGAATAACCTACAAGTCTATCAAGTATTTAATCTACAAAAGAAAGAGGAAAACGATCTTTTCTAGTAGCTTTATTCAACTTCCTATAATCAATGCACACACGCCATCCTGTCACAGTTCTAGTGGCAATCATCTCACCTTTTTCATTTTTCACAACAGTCATGCCATCTTTCTTGGGTACTACTTGGACAGGACTTACCCATGAACTGTTAGATATGGCATAAATGATTCCTGCATTCAAAAGCTTGTTTCTTTACTACCTCCTTCATGGCAGGATTAAGTCTCCTTTGGTGCTCCACTGATGGGTTAAAGGTATCTTCCATCAAGATTCTGTGCATATAGACCAATGGACTAATACCTTAAGATCCTCAATAGACCAACCAATGGCGGATTTATGATCCTTTAACACTCTCAACAATTTTTCTTCTTGCACAGAATTAAGATTAGAAGATATTATAATAGGGAAAGAAAACAAATCATCTAAGAATGCATATTTCAAGTGAGGAGGGTAACACATTTAATTCAAGAGTAGGTTTCTCAACATTTATAGCATGCAAAGGAGATAGAGACATAGGTTTATACATTTTAGTGCATATTGGCATGTTATCTAACCACTTAGCATACAAATCAATTTCATCAAATATGGTATCCACATTATCAACATCCATTATACTTTTTTCTCAATGATCATTAGCCAACATAACCTTAACATGCTCAGAAATAGTATGATCAATTATGTCTATAGCATGACAAGTACAACCCTCATCATGATGACTCAAGGACTTATAAATATTAAAGACAACATTCTCATCATTCACCCTTAGAGTCAACTTCCGTTGTTGAACGTCAATGATGGCTTCCCAGTTGCTAGGAATGGGCGCCTAAGGATGATAGGAATCTTAGAGTCCTTTTCCATGTCCAAAACTATAAAGTCTGCAGGAAAGATAAATTTGTCAACTTTAACTAATACATCAACAATACTTCTAGGATAAGCCAACGATCTATCAGCAAGTTGCAAGGTGATAGTGGTAGGTTGCACTTCTCCAATGTCAAGCTTCCTATAAACAAATAAAGGCATTAAATTAAGAGAAGCACCAAGATCACAAAGAGCTCTAGTAACATTTAAAGAGCCAATAGTGCAAGGTATAGTGAAACTCCTTAGATCTTTCAATTTTTGTGGTAGCTTCTTTTGTAGCACAGCACGACATTCTTCAGTCATGCTAATCATCTCATATTGTCCAAACTTCTTTTTAGAACAGAGAACTTTCATAAATTTAGCATAGTTGGGCATTTGATCTAAAGCCTCTACAAATGGGATATTAATATGAAGCTTTTTAGATAATTCTAAAAATTTAGGAAATTGGGAGTCTATCTCTTTCTTTTTAAAACGTTGAGGATAGGGTAAAGTGTTGGGTACGAAGGGTAGAGGGTTAGATGACTTACTTGAAGATGCTGACTCCTTTACCTTTTCCTCTTTTTCTAAGATCTCCTTGGGTTCATCTTCTATGATAGGCTCTTGGATGGTCTCATCTACCTCTTGCTTCTCATCTTCATCATCAATCAAAGGAGTAAACAACTTTTTCCCACTCCTTAAAGACACGACCTTGCACTCCTTCTTTGGATTTCTTTCGGGGCAATTAGGAAACTTGCTCTTTTGCATTGTTTGAAGAGAAGTGGCTATTTGACTAATTTGTACCTCTATATTGTGAATAGCCTTGCCATGACTTTGTACCATGCTCTCCAATGCGGTGGTCCTTCCTCTTGACTCCTTTATGAACTCCACTAATAACTTGTAGAAATACAAGTTATTATTGTCTTTCTTTTAGAAAAATTGAGTTTAAATGGAGAATCATGCGATAGTTTGAGTTAAATTCCGTTGATAAATCTCCTTATGCATTTTACTCTTGTGAATTGATGAAGATAATTGTTTTGAAGCTTTTTGAACCTAAAACGCATGCTTTAACGTATGAACGCAAGCAACGTATGAATGCGTTATCAATTCGAGATGCAAGGCAACAGAAAATCAGACGAGAATCTTGAGAGATTGTCGGGAGATTGATGTGCTTGATCTGCGGCTAAAGTGGTGGATCTGAATTGAACCGGAAATCACGCGATTAGCCGAGAAAGTCGCAAGGCAGCAATTCAGCGTCCAATTATGCAGATTTGCCAGCTATTGCAATGCAACATCTATAAAAGAGCAGACCTGATGGCTGAAAAGGTTGTTGGATCTCTCGGAAGAACTCCTAAGTGACAGTAGAGTTCTCTCCAGACGATAACCAGAGACAAATAGCTCGAGTGAGAAGAGTCTTCCCTCCGCCTGACCACTTCACGGCAGAATTCACGCTATCATCCCGGCAAGCTCAAGAGATTGAGGAGCCATTTCATGCTTTCTATCTTTTTCTTACTTGTGTTTTAGTTTATTGACAAGAGATTGTATTTTCTAAAACATTTATTCCGTTCATCAATTTATACATCTTCCATGACTATTCATTTCTTATCACTTTCCATTTGCTATTTACCATCTATGAGTAACTAACTCTCTTGAGGGTTGCAAGTTGTGTTATCATCTAAATAAGAACCATAGTTTTGACTATTCCATCTTGTCAATTGTACTTTAATCTAATGCTTGTGTCCATCTAGCTAATCGATATAAGTAGTAATAATCAGACTGCTCGAGAGAGTAAGTGATTGTGGAACTCAATTGACAAGGCTAAGAAGTGTTGTCTAGACATAGATATAACCTTGGTACTTAACACTCTCCTATGCGTTATAGACATATACACATAGCGGCTGACAACTGAAAGAAGAGTTGCTGGTATGAAATAGATCTCACTATGTGTTTCTGAATTTAGATGATGATGACTAACCCCAGCCCTGCTTTTACCATTCATATAATTCCATTAGCTGACTTTGCTGTGTCGCATACCTATCGAATCCATCACTTTAGCGTAGTTTTACTGCTTTGTATTTTCTTAAACGCATCACTTCTCACCACCTTCTTCTAATGCATAACTTAAATAATCCAACGAATTCTAGAATCTGCATAGTCCATGTGTTCGACCTCGGACTCACCGAGAAAACCTCATTCTTTGCTTATACTTGGGTGAAGAATAGGAAAACTTGACAGATTGATATCGATATATAGCACGTTAGACACCACAACATCCACCATCAAGTCTTCTAAGTTGGACTTCTTCCCGGTGTGTGATAGACCTACATTGGAAAACCCGAGAGGACCTTACAAAACATTTATATTGTTAGCATAAGAAAAGTTTTCATGGTTCCTCAAGTTAGGTTGGTAATGAGTTGGAAGTTGTTATTGGTGGCCTCTATAATGTCCTCGATCAACATAATTGGTCGTTTCATTCTCTCCTTATTCCAACTTCTTTTGTGTAGACATCTCCGACACCGAGGTGGAAAGGGATGCTATAGATGGTTGACTTACTTGAGCTTGACCCCCTGCAATCAATTTAGAAAGAGCATTAGTAAAGGAAGCCATTTGAGCTTTAAAAGAATTTACCTCATCCACCTCATACAATTCGACGGCTTTTGGAATGATCGGAGAAGACAATTCACATGGCCAATTGTAAGATGTAGTGGACAAGTCTTCTAGTATGGTATAGGCCTCTTGAGCATTCTTGGAGAAAATTAAGCCTCCGGCTGTAGCATCTAAAATGGATTTGGTTGAGCTTGATAATCCATTGTAGAAGAGTTTAATTTGCACCCAATCCTGGTATCTATGTTCTCCTCAAGAGATCCTGATAACTTGTAGAAATACAAGTTATGATAGCCTTTTTCTTAGATAAATAGAGATTAAATAAAGAAGCATGCGACAAGTTATGTTAATTTTTATTAAGAAATCTTTCCTTTGCGTTATACTCTAGTATTTTTATGAAGATAATGATTTTACTACCTTTTGAGCCTAAAACGCATGTTTTTAACGCAGGAATGCAAACGATGCGTTGATGACTTCTTAACGCAGGACGACGCGTTAGCAATCTGTTCTTCATGAACGCATGATCTGAACGAAACGCAAATAACCTGACGATGCGTTAACAACTACTCAACGCATGACTATGCGTTAGAAACCTACGACGCGTTGACATCGGCCAAACTATTTATGGACGCATAGACGACCATCAACACAAGGCGCCGAGAATCAAATCAGAATCTTGAGAGATTGACGGATGATTGACGAACATGATTTGTGGCTAAAGTGGTGGATCTTAATTGACCCGAGAATCCATGCAAATCAGGCGAGATGGACGCATGATATCAACTCGCCGCCAATCAAGCAGATTTGCCATTAATTGCGAACGCATCATCTATAAAAGGGCAGCTCTGCGAGATGAGAAAGGGTTGTTGATTCTCGGAAGAATTCCATAAGTGACAGCAGAGTTCTCTCAGACTTCAACCGGAGACGAATAACTCGAGAGAGAAGAGTCTTCCCTCCGTCGGACCACTTCACAGCAGAACCTCACGCTTCCATCCGGGCGACTCAAGACATTGACGCCTTTCTTGCTTTCTTTCTTAGTTTTTCTGTCTTGATTTTAGATTTGTGTCAAGACATTGAGCTTATCTAAAGTTGTATTCCGTTTCATCAATATATATATCTTCCATGTCTACTCAATTCTCTATACTTTCCACTTTTTACTTTGAAACCATGAGTAACTAATCACTCAAGGGTCTAGAGTTGCGTTAGCATCTAACTAAGAACCATAGTGTAACTATTTCATCTTGTCAATTGCGAACTTAATCCGATGCTTATGTCCATCTAGCAAATCGATATAAGTAGTAATAATCAAATTGCTCAAGAGGGTAAGTGATTGTGGAACTCAATTGACAAGGGCCAAGAAGTGTTACCTGTCTATAGGAATAACCTTGGTTCTTAACACTCTCCTATGCGTTATAGACCTATAACGCATAGCGGTTGACAACCGGGAGAAGAGTCGCAAGTATGAATAGACTTCACCATGCGTTTCCGATGTTAGATGTTAACCAACCCGAACTCTTTCTTTATCCATTCATTCACATCATTAGCTGAATTTGCTGTGTCGCATGCTTTCCATCTCTCACATTTTAGTCTAGTGTACATACAATTGCTTTCCTTAGATTAAAAACAAACACTCTCAACTATTTCTTGGTTACCACTACAACGCATGAAATCCACATGAATACTAAATCAACATACTTCCTGTGTTCGACCTCGGACTCACCGAGAAAACCTACTTCTTTGCTTATACTTGGGTAAAGGATAGGAAAACTTGACAAGATCACCAATGCATCGTAGTAAAACGCATAGCATGTTCAACGCATGATAAGCAAAACGCATCATCATATCTTAATCTGCACCTTGCGTTTGTAAATTTCCAATTCCACAATTCTTTATACAACAAGTTTTTGGCGCCGTTGCCGGGGACTTGAGATCTGTCTATTGTTCATTTAACACAACAGATTCTTATACCCTTCCCAAGCCTCATACAGTTGCTCATCCTCAAGTTAGCGAAATGTTCCAATCTCCGTCTTAGCCTTCGAGACTTAGCCGGTGGAAAATATTTGTTTAAGAAAGCTTGAGCCAAGATCCCCCACGTAGTGATACTGTCCGGAGGTACGGTTTCCAACCAATCCTTTGCCTGGTCCTGTATAGAGAAAGGGAAAAATCATAGTTTAATAGCATCGTTAGAAATACCATTCATCTTTACCGTTCCGCATATCTCCAAGAAAGACCGTAAGTGCTGAATATTGTTCCACTGAGGATCCAATTGTGAAGGTTTAAGTTACTTAGCTACTCTAGAATTGAATCAATTTTATTTGAGGATTCGATCTTAAATGTAATTTAAAAAAAAAAACTAAAAAAGAAAGCAAGTAAATAAGAAACACAAGAGTCAAAGAAAGTTCTAGGGTAATGAATCCTTGTTTACTTCATTGTGCAATATTCTAGGGTTCATAGAGTATATTGCAATTCATATGCTTAAGTCTAGAAACTCAATCCAAGTTATTTTCTCTCAAAAACAACATTTTCTCATGCAACTTAATTGATTACTAATTTCTTGAAATCAATACAAATTACATGGCATTAGGGGTAGTCTTTAGGAACTTTCATTCACCTAACTTTTTTCATGATTGATTAATAACGATTCATTGTTATAGATTCAATTAAACATACAATTATCTCAACCATACATCTAATTTAACATTCAAGGATGGCCAATCACGAGAATTAAGCACAAGAACAATGAAAAACATACTCATTACGACAAAACCACGAAGAGTCTACAATATCAACATAACTTCATAAACAATTCATCAATACCCTAAAACTAAAGAGTTTAGCCACTCATAACTTTAAGCAACATGGTTCACAAACAATATGAGCAAAGAAAAAGTGTAAAGAAGGAAAACTCTACTGAAAAAAAGCCTTTGATTGAGGAGAGACTGCTGAGATGTCCTTTAGTCTTCATGTCAGGAACTCGAACGGCACCACAACTCTCTCTCAAACTCTTTTCTCTCTTCCTTGCAGCTAACTCACTCTTTGAACTCTCTATTGTGTCTCTTGGTATCTCGATTGATGTCTAGGGCTGCTGGAAACCCTCCAATTTATAGAGTTGGCCGCCCAAAATTCTTTCCAAAAATGTAAACTTTTCAAATTAGGAAAAATGGCGCAGCAACGTTGACCAACATCAAAGGGTGAGGCCGATGCACTGTAGGATGACGACGCGACGCTATGCGTCATAAAAGCCTACCCTCAGCACCATGCCGCAACATCACGTCAGTGCTATTGTGCTGAAGTTGGATGCTGCTCTCAGGAACAAGCAACGCCGTGTCGATTTTCTTCTCTTTTTCGCTGGATTTTGGCTCGGTTTGGTTCTTTTGGATTTTAATTCTAGTTTTCTTTATTTTGACCTGAAAACCACTAGCAAACAAGTGGAATCTAATATAAACTCCCTTAATTCAAGAGAATAAAAAGCACTTTTCAAGCGCTTTTCACTTAGGAGGCTATATTTCAAGAACCAAACCAATAAAAAACAATGGGAAGTAGGGAAGAAGTTTGTAGCCATAGAGTTAAGGAGCAATGAGGATGCAGTGAACGTTATACTTGCATTCTTCATTGACTACATTCTGATGGGGAAGGAGAAGAAACAAAAGTTTGACTAAAAACTCCTAGGGCTAGTGGATGACTAGAAGGTATTTTGCAATTACAACTAGAGTGGGGTGATTTTTAGTAAGATGATCACCAGCCTGAAGAGAGCTTTTACTACTGCGATAAGCCGTGGCGACCCCACTAAGACCGCGAGATACACGCTATACGGGTTCCATATAGCCTTCCAAGTTAGATAATATTTTTTTGTAAGATTAATATTTTTTTAACTCTTTTTTTTAGGTGTGGGCATATGAGACTATTTCGTCCCTTACGAACCGAGTTGCCATTCGTGCCAGTGAGACGACGATACCACGTCTCCCGAGGTGGGTGTGTAATACCTCCCCATCATACAGCATCCTCTGCAAGGATATCTTCGACTCAAATCAGGTAAGGGAACTAACAATCTTATTGTTATGTCTTAATTCTTATTATGTCTTATTTCATAGTTTAGTCATGTAACTCGTTTTACGTGCTCTGCAAGCATTGAATGTAGTTAGCACGATGTTGGAAGCTAGTGCGGAGGAGGTGGCCCATATGTAGAGGGTAGCACGGGCACCTGAGGCACATGTACTCTCTCCTGACCCCATCAATGTTCGCATACTGGGATCGCTACTACGTCCTGCTGAAGGTTAGTAGGAGGCCCTTGTGGAAGAGAGGGGCAACGATCATGGGGACAATCATGAGGAGGACATAGTAGATGAGGGTGGGGAGGATGCTTGTGCGAAGTACATTGTCTATGAGATGCACGATGACGACGTGGCAGATGAGGGTAGGGAGGACCCTCGTCATGAGGACGTATTCCACGAGGACCTAGTTCATCAGCATGTCCGTGACGAGATTATTGACGTCCACGGTAGCAATCCCCATTTCAACAACAAACTTAGATGGATTGAGACCCATCTAGAGCAATTTCAGACAGGGATGATGATAGAGTTCGCCAGAATGAGGTCAGAGTTCACTACCATGAGGTCAGAGCTCACTACGATGAGTTTTGAGTTTGCTGATGTGAAGCAGAACCTCTCCGCAATTATGGGATACCAGGGGGAGTTGTCGAAGGTACTTTATTTTCTATTAAATTTAAGTTACTTTGTTGTATGCCTTATAGTAGAGCTTTCTAAACTGTTATTTATTCGCACGTTGTAGGGTAAATATGTGGACGCATCATAGTTTGGTGGATCTCGGGATGGGGATGGCAAAGGCAAGAGAGGTGGTGACGACATCACATCTGATGCTAAGGATGAGATCGAGGATCATGTCGAGCGACAGCCACATCGAGTGGCTAGGGAAGGTTCTTCTGCACCCTCCATCAATTTGAAGGTAGGCCACCTCTCAGGCGTGGCTAAAATGACGAGCATTGGTTCAGTGGAGGACTAGTGCACTGTACCTGATGTTCAATTTAATGTGGAGACTGCCTCCCAATTAGAGCGTCAATGCCAGAGATTGCCTCTCATCCCCACCGATATTACACATCAGTGACGATGGCACCGAGGACCCCACTGCTTCATCTAGTAAGTAGGCTGATGTAGGAGATTTGGATCCCAGTTCAGTTAACCACCCTATCATTATGAGGTCAGTGTCACGCTTAATATTAATTAAGTAATTACTTGATATTGTTTGCGATTAATCTATTGTTTCATCCATGCAGGTCACAGCCCCGACCACTGGTACTTCAATTTACACGACCCTCCAACCAACAATTGGAACAGGGAAAAAGAGGTTGGAGGAAACCTAGGAACTAAACAGGCTGGCCATGAAGCGGGAGATGGAAATGGTGGAGGAGTTGGAGGTTATTCCAATTCCCATCACACTGACTGGTGTGATTCACCCAGATACCACATCTAGAACCGCTCAAAAGTGAGCGCCACCAGGCTTGGACGTTGGGTAGTCCGTACACTGACCCGGGTGTTGTACAGACAGATCTCAAGTCCCCGGCAACGGCGCCAAAAACTTGTTGTGCAATAGATTGATTGTGAAATGGAAATGTACTAACGCAAGGTGCAGGTTAAGCTACTATGATGCGTTTCACACACCATGCTTTGAGCATGCTATGCGTCTTACTTATGCTTAAATGCTATGCGTTGGTGATATGTCAAGTTTTCCTCTCCTTTATCCAAGTATAAGCAAAGGAGTAGGTTTTCTCGGTGAGTCCGAGGTCAAACATAGGGATTATATTGATTCAATATTTAGGTGAATTATATGCATTGCAGTGGTAACCAAGAAATAATTGGGATGTTTGTTTCTAATCTAAGGAAAGCGATAACATGTACACTATACTAAATTGTGGAAGATGGAAAGGCATGCGACACAGCAAAGTTAGCTAATGATTTGAATGAATGGATAAAAACAGGGTTCGGGTTGGTTAACATCTAACATCGGAAACGCATGGTGATAGTCTATTCATACTTGCGACTCTTCTCCCGGTTGTCAGCCGCTATGCGTTATATGTCTATAACGCATAGGAAAGTGTTAAGAACCAAGGTTATTCCTATAGACAGGTAACACTTCTTGGCCTTGTCAATTGAGTTCCACAATCACTTACCTTCTCGAGCAGTTTGATTATTACTAATTATATCGATTAGTACAGATTAAGTTACATAAGCATCAGATTAAGTTTACAATTGACAAGATGCAATAGTTACACTATGGTTCTTAGTTAGATGCTAACGCAACCCTAGACCCTTGAAAGATTAGTTACTCATGGATTGAAAATAAAAAGCGGAAAGTACAGAGAAATGAGTAAACATGGAAGAAATATATATTGATGAACGGAATACAACTTTAGATAGCTCAATGTCTTGACACAAATCTAAAATCAAGATAGCAAAATAAGATGGAAAGCAGGAAAAGGCGTCAATGTCTTGAGTCGCCTGGATGGAAGCGTGAAGTTCTGCTGTGAAGTGGTCAGGCGGAGGGAAGACTCTTCTCTCTCGAGCTATTCGTCTCCGGTTGAGGTCTGGAGAGAACTTTGCTGTCACTTAGGAATTCTTCCGAGAATCAACAACCCTTTTTCATCTTGCAGGTTTGCCCTTTTATAGATGCTGCGTTCGCAATTAATGGCAAATCTGCTTGATTGGCGGCGAGATTGATATCATGCGTCCATCTCGCCTGATTGCGTAATTTTCGGGTCAATTAAGATCCACCACTTTAGCCACAGATCATGTTCGTCAATCTTCCGACAATCTCTCAAGATTCTGATTTGATTCTTCGCGCCTTACGTCTTTGGTCATTATGCGTTCAAGGAGAGTTCGGCTGATGTCAACGCGTCATAAGTTGCTAACGCATAGTCTTGCGTTGAGAAGTTGTTAACGCATCTTCAGGTTGTTCGCGTTCCATTCAGATCATGCGTCCATGAAGAACAGATTGCTAACGCGTATTCCTGCGTTAAGAAGTTGTCAATGCATCGTTTGCATTCCTGCGTTAAAACATGCGTTTTAGGCTCAAAAAGTGGTAAAATCATTATCTTCATAAAAATACAAGAGTATAACACAAAGGAAGATTTATTGGTAAAAATCAACATAAACTACCGCATGCTTCTCTATTTAATCTCTATTTTCCTAAGAAAAAGGCTATAATAACTTGTATTTCTACAAGTTATCACACCCCCAAACTTAGATAAATGCTTGTCCTCAAGCATAACTTCTATCTAAGAAATTTCAATCATCCTAACATTTTCTCAACGCATTGACTAGTCTCTCAGAATGCTACTCAATCAGCTACCCATCAGTTATAGTACTTCTCTACCTCTATATCCTTTTCTTTAGAACTAGACCGAGTGATCACGTACAATTTGGAGAAAGACGGTAATGTGCTAAAGTATGTGATGGGGGAAAGTACAGACTACAACATCCCCTGGGCTACTAGTGACACTGTCTATCTACCGTACAACATTCTCGATCTTCATTGGATCCTGGTAAAGATCAACATGGTGGCCGGTAAGTTGGTAGTTTGGGACTCGATGCGCTCGATAACGACCCGATTGGAATTGGAGGGCTATTTGGAAGTCATGCGAATTGTCATTCCAGCGTTGCTCCATAAGTGTGACGTTCATCTTGTTCGGCCAAACCTCTCGCTGACACAAAGGACTGTGGAGCGAGTACAAGACATACCACAGCAAACGGGGAGTGGGCATTGTGGGATTTTTTTTTTTTTGTGAAGTTTTTTTAGTACTTGTCACACCCTATCCCGAACCACCCTCCCGTAGCCCGAGACGGAGTGTGAGGACAGCAGTTACCGACTACCCTGTCACGTAACCCACTGTCGACCTGGCCACATGCTCTTTAAAAACCTCGACTTCGATCGGCAACAGGAACTGTCATGCTACCTGAAAATGGAAAACATTTAAAAGAATGAGCTAACGGCTCAGTGAGTAACGGTTTTCTAAAAACGATATAATTTAACTATAAAACTAGTCAAACTCGCATAAAACATAACACTTCAAGTCATAATAAACTATACTCCAATACCATTGTGAAATCATGCTTGCCCGTTTCAGGTTACATACTAAAAAATCTCGTTCTTATAATATACTTTTTCCCTAGTTGAGGCAGAGCAATGCTCAACGCTCCTCAACGTCGATTTTTTCTTAGCTGTGTGGAGTAATCTCAACACATCAGTGTCGTAAATACCTCTATGTGCACATAGGTACTAAAACCCGGGCCGCCCTCAATGCCTTCTACGAATCCCTGAGCATTGGGATCCCATTTCTATATCCAGGTTACCCATACGCCTTCTTCAAGTCCCTGAGCATTGGGTACCTTTATAATATAACGGCTACCCTTTGGCCTTCTCCAAGTCCCTGAGCCTCAGGTGCCTTTTCTAGTTTAATATAACACAATACATATTTTGGAACATTATATCAATAACCCATGAATTAACCGTTTCCAAGTCTCACCTCTTCAACATGCTAAGTTCAATTTGCAGTTTTAATATAAACCGCATGCTTTTCATAAAGTTTATTTTCAAATCTTTCTTGAAATCATATAATATCATGCTTTTCAGAAAAATCATGAGAACCAATAACATAAAATCACCATGCGTTTTATAACTCATAACAAGTATCCAGCATTCTCAAAGTTTACAAGTAAAACGTATGCTCGTGTCACTAAACGCATGCTCATGTTTCTATAAATCTCATATTCGTATGCTTTATATATATGAAAACGCATGCATTATTCTATTCAAAACCCGTAGAATTACATTCATAAAGAACTCATTTATTTTTATGAAACGCAGGTGTTACTCACCTGTACTTGCCAAAGAATACTTCTTCTTCCTTTCCTCTATTTCCTCTTCCCGAGCTTTCTGGACGCAGCGTTCTAACTCCGGAATGCAAGGCTTCATTTTCCTCTGTCAGCTCGGTTGAACGCAACCCTGCCCTTCAACGCAAGGTTGGTAACGCAAGGCTGATTATTTCCGCAAAGTGCATCCCGACTCTTCTTACTTCCCCCTTCGGATGTGTCGCCCTCTCTTGGACGTAAGGTCCATCATGAACGCATCATCTAACTTTGGACGTCGCGTTCTCCTTGGGCACTACGTTTATCCTCAACGCAAGGCCGACCCTTTTTAACGCAAGACAACTTCTTTACATAAAATAGATAAGTTGTCAAATACCTTCTTTCTTGGCCGCATACTCCTACTACGGACGTCCTTGCTGCCTTCTTCTCTTTTTCTCTCCAGATTTCTTCTTTTAGAGTCATCAGTCGCTCCTTTTCCCCTCAAAGTTCTATTTATAGGGAGCTTGCCACCCAACTTTTCCTCTCCTTTTGCCACTTGTTTGACACATGTCACGCTGCATGCTTAATTAACCATGCATTAGTCCAAGTGTCACCTTGCATGAAACACTTAACATGCCTTTAACACCTCCTACTGATAAGGTGTCAAATCTATTCATAGCCACCTGGCCTTATAAACTTATCTTATGCGTCCAACATTTTCCAATAGACAACCATACATTCAACACAATGCCCTCATGCGTTCGTTGAGTTTCCTTTAAAGTTTGAGCTTCACTACTTACTTTTCTAACTCTCAACCAACTATACTACTCTTCGACGCATAGAGATAACTCTGTCTTCAACGCATAGGGATCTCAACGCATGACAACCCTACCAACGCATGGTAAGCCAAGTACGTATCTTCCCCCGCCAACGCGGCGACTACTTCAGCACACAACAACCATTCGAGATCACCTTCAACACATAGCCGCACTATTATAAACCAGTGCTTACTCAATGCCACTAGGCGTCAATGACAAGAAGTCCTTCTCAAACTCTTCCTCTATGCGTTGGTCCTGATGCGTTCACCTTCATCCTGCGTCCAATGACCATCTTCCTATCCTTGGACATTCCTGGATTATTCCCAAGGTTATTCTTTTAACCTTCTCCTTGCACTTAAACTATTTCCCTTAAAGATAGATTAGCATGCGTCCACCACATGCACCAGTTTTTAGGTTTACTTCACAACCTTCTCCAACACTTGTGAACATTCCTTGCTATAAGTCTATGCGTTACTCAATTTGCTATTGCATTCTATCTTTCCGAGACTTAAATCTCTTCAACACTTCACAACATAACTTAATTCCTTTCTTACTTATTCGTTTCACTTCTTTCCCTTCTCAATTTACTTTCATGCGTCCACCCTTACCATGCGTTACCTAGTCCTGACCATGCGTCTAACATGGTCTTTTACCTCATTTCTTCATAGACTCTTCAACGCATTGTTTCTTAAAAAGTAAGCTGTGACAATATTGTCAATAGGTCTTCTTTGTCTACCCTAACCCAAGACAATATGCCTTTTTTTAGATGTCAATTTGTTGTACAAATATTTAAGAACAAACTGATTTATTAGTATGTAAAGTTCTTTTAATTTCACTCTTTATGACTCGTCTAACATTTACCTAACTCAACCCCCAAAAAAATTAAAGAAAAGTAAAGGATGCGTTCGGATTAAATTTTGAAGTGTCTCTGGTATCGTCTCGCTAGTCTCACTCTCTCTAGTGTATCGTCTCTATTATCATTTCGCTCTCTCTGCTATCGTCTCGCTACTATATATCCTTACTTTTCCCTAGTCTCGCTCTCGCTCTCGCTGGTCTCACTCTCGCTCTCGTTGGTCTCGTTCTCTCTAGTGTATTGTCTCGCTCTCCCTCGTATCGTGTCGCTAGTCTCGCTCTTGTTGCTGAACTCGCTCACGCTGGTCTTCTTTGCAAGGAAGTTGATGACTAGAGGAGATGAACATTCTATGAAATTTCCCGTAAATGTTGACCAGATTTAATCCTTATAGGAAATTTCCCGTAAGCTTCGATTCTAACGGGAAATTTCACGATCACATTAACATTCATATTTTATGTTTGCATATAACACAGGAAGTGGAAGAAATTTTTTTATATATAATTTGACTTTTTTGTACAAGGATTATGGGGTACAAAAATTAATTTGGGTACACATACTTCTTTCTTGAAAATTTGGGTACACATACTTTGGGAAATTCACCACCTATGTTGTATGTAGTGGTTGTCTGCAAGTTTTTTGGTTGTGGCCTCTCTGCTCACACCTAAAACATCTATGAATTTGAACAACCTCACCTACTGACAGAATTCGAAGCTTCTGATGACGACCTACTTGGGGAACTCACATGGGCGGTAAGATCTCTATATCTTCAAAATCATCACGCTGCCTCCATTATGACATAGGCTCGACCGGAAAAATGGGCTCTGAATATCCCCCGTAAAACGCCTGTATCTGATATGCGGGAGAGCATAGGGTATATGGATCGATGTTTCGTTGTCAGGCGGCTGCAATTGCATGTGAGCAAGGAATTTCGTAATAATCAAATTCTTTGCATGTACACATCCTCGCTTAAGTCTACAACTCCACCCAAGTGACCATCGATTACTTCATATTTGTAACGATCAATCGGCTTAATTTCATGTCTTCTTGATCTTAATTTCACCTTAGTGATTATTTCCTCTCCATATCCAGAAATGTAGTTTGTCGACCCCCACCATCCTCTCGCCGCCGATGAAGCCAATCTTGCAACAATCCCTGTATGTGATCAAGGAATTTCGTAATTGGTAGGGTCCGAGCATCCTTGAGTATGCCATTGAGGCTTTCAGTTGCACTTGTCGTCATCTGATCAAATCGTTTGCCACATTGAAATGCCCTTGCCCACCTCTCGAAGTCGATTTCCTCCATGTACTATGCGGATTGTTGTGGTTCCTAACAATGCTATATGTTCGTTAAATTTTGTTCGTTTAAATTTCTATTCCAATTAAATTGAGTTTCTTAGCTCGTTGCACAAAAATAGATTTTATCATTTTCATACAAGGATGCGTTGAGAATTACTCTAGATGTGATCATGACTAAGCAAGTTTTCCTATAAAGACCCAAGTATAAGCATTTATAGGTTTCCTGGTGAGTCCAGGGTCGAACGCAGGGATTTGTAATAACTAGGCGTTGAGAATAAATGCATGATTATGCAGTGACTGTACATGTAAATATATATGCTGTCACACCCCATCCCAGATAAACCTTATACCTAGGAGTGAGTGTGAAACTGCACTCTCTATTTATCATATTGAAACTAGATGCCAGTTAAATCTCAAATAGAAACACCATTGCTATTAAAATATTTGAAAACATACAATCTTTCGTCAAGTATTCTTTGCATATATATATACGTGATACAGAACAATTCTCCCAACACTCATAAGGAACATGTACATTACAAAACATGGACACAAACTAAATATTTACAACTATCCCAGAGGTTTGCTTCAAGATAGGCCCAGACGAGATACTTCTGTAGGCTAGGCGTCCCGGACACGCTCGCTACCTGAAACGACAAACAAATAAATAAATTGAGTGAGCTTAAAGCCCAGTGAGTGACTAAATTCATTCAACTATCACTAACAAACAAATTGAGCTAGCATAACCATTATTAACCATTACATATCGCATTTCAGATAGTTTCTAAACTTCTTATGCTTTTGATCTCACCCATATCAACATCCTTATTATGCCATGGCAAATAACTAACTCTTGTTGTGACAAAGCACAACTTAGCTCTTTCATATTCCAGTATAAATTCTCATTTCTAATCACATGTAAATGTCTAGTCATCATGTTTCACAAATTTGCAACTATCGAGTGCCTTCACATTCTGTCCCTCAGCACTGAATTCGATTAAGTCAACATTACCATGTGCCTTCACACGAAGTCCCTCAGCACTGGTAACCAATCAAATCTCCGCTCAAGTGCCTTCACTCAAGGTCCCTCAGCACAAGCTAGTATGTGATGGATTCCTACATGCTTTCACTCGAAGTCCCTCAGCATTGAAATCCATTCCACTTAACTATTCAAGTGCTTTCACGCGTGGTCCCTTAACACTAAATTTCATGTTCAGATTTGCTTAGGCTTTCACCATAAGGTCCCTCAGCCATATTTACATTTAGACAATAAAGTCAGTTTCCTCTTAACTTACTGGCATAACATACTTACTATGAATACTATAGAGTACCATAATTTCTTACCAAATAATTATACTTAAAGTAACCATAGGATATAGTAGAAGGTCACTCACAACTGGTCTCAGCTCTAAGTGGATTATAAGCCTCCCCGAGCTCTTTCTGACCTGAAAATACACGTTTCTCACGTTCAGTTTTCCATAATCTTCCTTTTTCCTTAATACTCATTAATAACATTACTCCACAGACAACTAAAGACTACCACCGAAACTTCATTATATATATTACTGCACTAGCGATACTAAGTTGAACGTAACTAGCGAGACTACCTGAGGAGCGACACCCGACGAGACTTCAGCGAGAATTGTGAGACGTAAAGCCCCTTTTGCGTTACAACGACACTTGTTTCGCTGCCCTGTCTCTCGCTCTCTCGGCGATACTACCGCTGCAGCAAAACAGTTTCCTTCTTCCTTTCTTCTTCCTTCTTCAACCTGTTAAACATCACATTCTGGCCAATTTCAAAACTTACTTTCTTCTACAAACTTATTAAGGTGTAAGTCCTTCATCTTACCTCAGAATTTCATGAAGAATATCCTCTTCGTTTAGGGCATATCCTTCAACAACTCCAAGTTGCTTCTGATCATCCGGCAATTCAGCTCCAATCTCTTCTAGCTGAAGTTTGACACACATTTATACAAGCTCAGCCAAAGCACCCTTCATGAAACTTGCTAAAAAATCGAGTTAATCTTACTAACCTCAGAATTCCGGCCCTAACCACCGTTTCCTTAGTTCTTTCTTCCTCCAAATCTGAACGTTACTCTGAGTGAGTAACACCAGTTGAGTCCTCTGCTCCAGTTCAAGTTTCCTCCACGGTAACGATGAGATTTCCACTCCAAATCGACATGAACATCTTCTTCTACCTCCCTCCGATGTTTAGCTTCGAAATGGACTCAACTCAAGCTCTGAAATGTAATCAAAACAATTGAATTCTCGGTCCACTTATATATATACCACCGACTTAATCTCCATTTCATCACTATACAACAATCTATGCAACGCATACCTTCTATGTTTGGCTTCAGCAATACACAGCCTCTGTTTGTGTTATTTTTTCAAAACTCTCTCGCCAGACAGTTGATAAACGCATTATTCTCTCGGCCAACCTTCTTTGCCCAATGCATACCCACTTTTGACGCATGGTAGCGTTCGCTGCATAGTGGTCTCATCGTGGCCTCAACGCCTCGTGACCTTCAACTTCCAACGCTCTGCAGCCTTCAATGCGTTTGTCGCAAGATAACCTTCGATGCAGGGTGGCTCTCCACGCCTTGTGACCTCAACGCATCGTGGCCTCAACGCCTAACAGTCTTCCCTCACCTTTGCGTCCACACCAAAACTGCTTCCATCAAGGCATGTTGCCACCAACGCATAGCTGATACTTAGCCATTTTCTGCCCCCAATCACATTCCAGCCAACTACTCTTACCAAAGCGCCCATCTCCTGATCTCTTCTTATCTTTCTTTCTCACAAGATTAAGTACGAGGCTTACATATTCGTTTGTTGCTTATATGTGTAAAACTATACATAAAGAATGAAAAGAATTTCCTACTACTAATAATGAGGTGGACGCGGCGTTGGGTAGTCATATGTAAAACAATGCGTCAGATAGCATGCGTTGAGAATGAATGGAACCATGCGATAGAGACAGTTGAACGCAAGAGCTAGTTGTTATCTAAACTTTCTAAGTACAATTACATACCTACAAACTGCGTGTGTGAATCCATCTCTCGATGTTTCGACGCCGCATTTATCTTATCTCTAAGACGCATGGTAAGTTTGCGTTGGCAAAAGATGAACTACATCTCTGCACTCATCTAGTCTTAATTAATGCTAAAGATTAACTATTCACTCTCTCAAGCTCGACAGTCATGCTTACTACATTTGTTTGTCAGACAAAGTTATGCAAGCTAAAAATATGCATTAATCAAGATGTAACATACTCAGAATTGCTCAAGAAAAACTAGCTTTTAAAATTTAACTCATTTAGCATTTAGACAACATGGTGTAAAGTATTTAATACGGATATGGATGGAAGATGATAGTCAATCAAACTTATATTAAGAAAATAAATCATTCTCTCGAATGTCATTAACAAAATATAAGCAAGAAGGAGAGAAATGGAAATAAAACAGAAATGAAGGACGTCAAGCCGCCACTGGCAACGTCTTGCTTCATGGAGGCATAAGATGGTTGCTATCTGATACATATATTCCATAGGGTGGAGATTCTCACTCACTGGGAGATGACTCTGAAGGTGCTCAGAATCCTTCTCTCAGAAGAGCTCGAAATGGAGGCTGGTTATGGTGAAGGAGAAACAGTGCAGAGCTTTCACCTCTTGAACTGGTCTCTCTTCCTTTTCAATGGAGAAGCTTTGGGCTATTTATAGGCGTCGAAAAGTTGAAACTCATGATGACCTGACACCTTTACATTAAATTCCATGCCCTGCTGCACAAACTTTTCACATCGTCGGCCCATTTGTTCTGCCATATTCTGATAGCGTGTTATCCTTTTGCATATTAACATGACAGCTTTTGGCCATGCGTCTGTATCTACTTTTTCTCAACGTATCGTCTCAACGTATGGTCTCAACGCCTAGGCTCGATGCATGGGTTTTCACTTGTTCTCGCAGCAGCTTCGTCTCTTCGTACTTCGCGCTTTTTTTCTTCTTAACCCTGCGTTAGGAACAGAAAAGCTCATCGTTTTTTAGGTATTTTCTTTGTAAGTAGTGCCAACGCATGGTGATACATTTTTCATCATTCAACTACCAAAATCATGCGTTTAGCTCCAAAGTTACTCTAATTAAATCAAATAGTGACTATAATAACTTGTATTTCTACAAGTTATCACTATATATGCAGTATTAATTTATCAAGTTTTCCTATTCTTCACACAAGTATAAGCGAAAAATGAGGTTTTTTCAATGAGTCCGAGGTTGAACACCGGAACTATGCAGATTCTAGAATTCTTTAGATTATCTAAGTTATACGCGTAACAAGAAAATGGTGAGAAGCAATGCGTTTATGAAATCAAAAAGCAATAAAAGTAAGCTAAATTGATGGAGTGGATTGGTATGCGACACAGTAAAGTTCAGCTAATGAAATTATATGAATGGTAAAAGCAGGGCTAGAGTTAGTTATCATCTAAATTTAGAAACGCATAGTGAGATCTATTTCATACCAACAACTCTGAACTGCACCTCTCAGTTGACAACCACTATGCTTATATCTCTATAACGCATAGGAGAGTGTTAAGTGCCAAGGTTATTTCTATGTCTAAAAACACTTCTTAGGCTTGCCAACTAAGTTCCACAATCACTTACTCTCTCGAGCAGTTGATTATTACTACTTATATCAATTAGCTAGATGGACATAAGCATCAGATGCAAGTACAATCGACAAGATGGAACAGTCAAAACTATGGTTCTTAGTTAGATGATAACACAACCCATAACCCTCAAGAAAGTTAGTTACTCATGGATGATAAAAAAAAAAAGTGGAAAGTGATAAGAAATGAATTGCCATGAATGGAACAAATGTCTTAGAAAATACAATCTCTTGTCAATATGCTAAAACATAAATAAGCAAGAAAAACATAGAAAGCATGAAATAGTTTGTCTGCTCAATCTCTTGAGCTCGCCAAGGTGGTAGCGTGAATTCTGCTGTGAAGTGGTCGGTTGGAAGGAAGACTCTTATCTCTCGAACTAGTTGTCTTCGGTTGTCGTCTAGAAAGGACTCTGCTGTCACTTAAGAATTCTTCCGAGAGTTTCAACAACCTTTCAGCCTTTAGGTCTGCCCTTTTATAGATGTTGTGTTGCAATCGCTAGCAAATTTGCATGATTAGAGGTTGAATTGTTGCCTTGCGTCCTTCTCACATAATCACGTGAGTTACGAATCAATTCGTATCCGCTACTTTAGCCACAGATCAAGCACATCAATCCCATAAGTGACAGCATAAGTGACAGCAGAGTTCTCTCAGACTTCAGCCGGAGACAAATAGCTCGAGAGAGAAGAATCTTCCTTTCCGCCACACCACTTCACAGCAAATCATCACGCTGCCATCCGGGCAACTCAAGACATTGACGTCATCCTTTCTTTCTTGCTTAGTTTTCTTCTTGATTTTAGATTTGTAACAAGGAATTGAGCTTATCTAAAGTTGTATCAGTTTCATCAATACAATTATCTTCCATGTCTATTCATTTTTCTCATCTGTCCACTTTATGCTTTCAAGCCATGAGTAACTAATCACTCGAGGGTCTAGGGTTGCGTTAGCATCTAACTAGGGACCGCAGTGTAACTATTCTAACTTGTCAATTGCGAGCTTAATCCAATGCTTATATCCATCTGACAAATCGATATAAGTAGTAATAATCAGACTGCTCGAGAGGGTAAGTGATTGTGGAACTCAATTGACAAGGGCCAAGTAGTGTTACCTGTCTACGGGGACAACCTTGGTTCTTAACACTCTCCTATGCGTTATAGACATATAACGCATAGCGGCTGACAACCGGGAGAAGAGTCACAAGTATGAATAGAGTACTACTGTGCGTTTCCGATGTTAGATGTTAATCAACCTGAACCCTTTTCTTTATCCATTCATACACATTTTAGCTGAACTTGCTGTGCCGCATGCTTTCCATATTCCACAACTGTTAGTCTAGTGTACAAACATCTGCTTTCTTTAGATTAAAAAACCAAATTCAAACAATTGTTGGTTACCTCTGTAACGCATGCAATCCAATTAAAACCAAATCAATATAATCCCTGTGTTCGACCTCGGACCCACCGAGAACACCTATTACTTTACTTATACTTGGGTAGAGGAGTAGGACAACTTGACAAAACCAACGCATAATAGCAGAAAGCATTGCATGATTAAAACATGACATGTTGAACGCATAGCCATATATTTTAGCACCTTGCGTTAGGTTGTTTTACACATAAAAATACCAGCAACACTTACTCACATGTAGCTTTCACCTTAAGGTCTCTCAGCCACTTATGTGTTTAGACATTTGTAATAATGTTCTCCTAAATCGCAAACACATCACATACATAAGGCATACTACCATGATTCACGTTTCCTCATCAATATGCGTATTAAGTTTAACACAAGGTATAACAAACAGTCACTCACAATTGGTCCCGGCTCTAAGTGGGTTATAAGCCTCCTCGAGCTCTTCTTGGCCTGAAAATACACAATCCTCAAGTTTAGTTTCCATAATCTCCCTTTTCCTTTAACATACAGTAGCATCGTTACTCTATGGCAATTTGTAAGCTATCAGCGTTACTCAAAAGATACTCCAACTGTACTAGCGACACTGCGTAAATTAAAACCAGCGAAACTACCTTGAGGAGCGATACCCAGCGATACTCTAGCAAGAATCGTGAGACGCAAAGCCTATCTTGCGTCGCAGCGTTACTTGCCTCGCTGCCCTGTCTCTCGCTTACTCAGCGATACTTCCGCTGCCGCAGAATCGTTTCTTCCTTCCTTCCTTCTTCCTTCTTCAACCTGCTAAATATTTCGCTTCAGCCAATTTCAATACTTTCTTCCTTCTACAAACTTGTTAAAATACAGGTCCTTCATCTTACCTCCAAATTCCATGAAGAACATCCTCTCCGTTTAGGACATATCCTTCGACAACTCCAAGTTACCTCTAATCATCCGACAGTTCAACTCCCGTCTCTTCTTCCTGAGTTTGACACACAATTAAACAATTTCAGCTCAAGCATCCTTCATGAAACCTGCTAGAAATCGAGTTAACTTACTAACCTCAAAGTTTCAGCCCTAACCTTCGTCTCTTCAATTTGTTCTTCCTCGAAAACCGAGCATCACTCTGAAGAGATCACAGCAGCCGACACCTCTTTCAAAACCCAAGTTTCTTCCACGAATTCAATGAGATTTCTGCTTCAGATCAGCATGAACATCTTCTTCTACCTCCCTCCGATGTTTCGCCTTAATATGGACCCAACTCGAGCTCTGAAATGCAAGCAGAACAATTGAATTCTCAGTCCACTTATATATATATCACCGACTTGTTCTCCATTCCAACTCCATACTATAATCCGTTCAACGCATACCTCCTATGCTCAGCTTCAGCAACGCACACGGCCTCTGATGATATTTCATTTCAAACTCTCCCGCCAAATAGTTAACATACACATTACTTTCTCTCGGCCAACACTCTTTGTCCAACGCATACTCACCTTCGACGTATGGTAGCGTTCACCGCATAATAGCCTCACCACAGATCAACTCCCAAACTCCTCGTGGCCTTTACTTCCAACGGCACACTGCCTTCAATGCGTTTGACGCATAATGATCCTCGGTACCAAGTGATCCTCCACGCCTTATATCCTCAACGCGTCACGACTTCAGCGTATGATAAACTTCCCTCACCTTTGCGTTTACACCAAAATTGTTTCCTCCACAACAAGTTGCCATCAACGCATAGCTTACACTTAGTCGTTTTCCCACTCCAAATGCAAGCCAGCCAACTACTTTTACACATTCACCCATCTCTCGGCCCCTTCTTACCTTGCGTTCTCTCAATAATAGATGTGGGGCTTACATGTCTGTCTTCGACGCATCGACTTCAGCGCGTAACTGTCCTCAACGCAGAGTGACTTAAACGCATGGTTCAAGCACATTTCTTCCCCCGCCAGAATTACTTATCCTTCAACGCGGCCAGCTACTTCAGCTCACTACCCTCCGTGAGTCAAACAACAACGCATGGACTTGGCCAACACTTAGCCAAAATTTTTCTTTCCAAAAGTCTTGCTCTCACTCACGACCACTTCGCCACCTGCAACGCATAGCCACAACCGCATTGCCGCACCCCAACGCTTGGTAACGCAAATCAGTGCTTACACTGAGCCTCCTCTAAAACATTTAAAAACTCGTTTACATGAATAGTTCATATGGAAATCCTTTCATAGAAAATCATACAGATCTTTATTCAATAACCTTTCGTAAAAGAAAATGCTTTCTTTCAACTTTAGAAAACATATAACATGCCTTGTAAATAATGCAATCAAACATTATGCATTTTAAACAGTTCATCACAAAATCATATTCCATAAGAACATTTTTAATAAAAATCGAATTGAAGAGTAAAGTAGTCACTAACAACTCTTCCTAGGCCTTGCGTGGGTTATACACCTTCCCTATCTCTTCCTGGCCTGAAATAGACATTTTACCCTGCGTTATTTTGTCTTTCACTTGATCATTAAATATGCATAAATTCTAATTGTTACTTATCATTGAATCTCCCCCTTTTCCAAAACAACATCATAAGCGAGATTCCTAGCAATACTACCCAACAAAATCTGTTACTAGCGATACTAGGTTGAGCGACACTAGCATTACCTTACCTTAGTAGCGACACCCAGCGATATCTAGCGAGTTTTGTGAGAGAAGACTCCTTTGCGTCTCAGCGACACTCGTCTCGCTGTTAGTACTTAAACAGCGCATTGATACTTGGTTCTTAGCGGCACCTTGCAACTGTGATTTCTTCCTTTCCTCCTGTTCTTGTTTCTATCTGATAAAAGTCATAAATTCAGACGGATTTAGAACTTCTTCCCTTCTACAAACTTATAGAGAATTGAGTTTCACAGCTTACCTCAAAATTTCAAGGTTAACTCTTCTTCGTTCTCTAGTTATTCCAAAATCACTTCATGCTGCTCTAGATTGCTTAACAATCCCGTAAGCTCTGTTTTTACCTAAAGATTCACATGATTAACTTCAATTTCAGCTTTACCATCCTTCATAAGACTTGTTAGAAATTATGTTAACTTACTGACCTCCAAATTTCAGCTCTAAACTCGGCTTTCTCTATTCGTTTTACTCCAAATATCAACCACTGTTCAGTCTGTGCGACTAAAATCAATCTTCTGTTCCAGCTTTGTTTTCAACACTAAAACGAGTAGAATTTCGCCCAAAATCTACAAGAACACCTTCCTCTACCTTCTCTCGTTGTTTGTCTGAAAAATGGAACCGACTTAAGCTCTCGAAAATATCTTAAATGATTAAACATTTAATTAATTCAACTATATATACTACCGACTTAACCTTCACAAACACCAAAATTTATGTTGCCGACTTACCCCTCACCCGCAGGCTGACGCAGGGTTCTCACTTCGACGCGAGGCGCTCATGTTAAAATTCTCCTCCAACACCTTCAGCAACTAGCCACACCCAACGCATGGCGTCGTCCTCAACGCCTCCTATTTTTGACGCTTACATCTCAATCATACACCACTATCTTCGTCGCGTCAAGACCACTCTATCTTCGACGCGGAGCGACTTCAACGCATCGACTTCAGCGCATGGCTGTCCTCAACGTAGAGTGACTCAGCGCATAGTTCAAGCACATTTCTTCCCCCGCCAATAATCACTTATCCTTCGACGCGGCAGCTACTTCAGCTCATAACCCTTCGTGAGTCAATCAACAACGCATGGTCTTGGCCAACACTTAGCCAAAATTTTACTTTCCAAAAATTTTGCTCACATTCTCGGCTACTTTTCCTCTTGCAACGCATTGCCACAATCTCATTGCCTCTCCCCAACACTTGGTATCACAAGTCAGTGCTTACACAAAAGTACAAGTGACACCTCCCACCCCAAACTTAGAGTTATTCATTGTCCTCAATGCATAAGAGCATCTAACAAAGAAAGAACAAGCCTGGGAGCAAGCGGGAAGCCACCAAACAGGCTTGGTGTAAGCACTGGTTTGCGTTGCTAATCATTGAGGCACGGCCATGTGTTTGTGGCTATGCGTCTCAAAGGGAGAAGTGGCCGAGGGCGAGAGGAAAGTAAAACTTTGACTGAGTATTGACTAAGTCTTTGCGTTTGTGGTTAATTCATGGAAGTTGGTGAGCTGAAGTAGTTACCTGCGTTGATAGATAAGTAGTCCTGTTGGGGAAAGAAACACACTTGAACCATGCGTTCAAGTCACTCTGCGTTGAGGACAGTATGGCGTTGAAGTTGATGCGTCGAAGACAGACATGCGTTGGGGCACCTGTGCTAAAGATAGGATGGTCTGCACGCATCGAAAGTAGAATTTCAAGATGGAAAGGTATGCGTTCAAAATAGGAGGCGTGTAGGGACACCCACTATGCGTTGGAAGAGAAGTTAACTTGAGTGTCGTGCGTTAAGAGGAGAACCCCGCGCTACTCTGCAGAGGAAATACGTAAGTTAGCAGCCTAAGTCCTGGTATTTGAGAAGGTTAAGTCGGTAGTATAAATAGCTGGATTAATTAAATGTTTAATCATTTTAAGGACATTTCGAGAGCTTAAGTCGGTTCTATTCTTCAGATAAACTTCAGAAGAAGATTGAGGAAGGTGTTCTTGAGGATTCTGGACGAAGTTTGATTCACATCGATGCTGGAAACGAAGCTAGAACAGGGGAATGACCGATACTTAGTTTGGTTGAGCAGTGACTGATATTCGGAACAGAACGTGAGAGAAATAAGCGGAGTTCAGAGCTGAAAATTTAAGGTTAGTAAATTAACGCAATTCTTAACAACTTTGTAAAGGAAGGTGATACTGAAATCGAAGTTTTACTATGTGAATCCTTAGGAAATCAGTGATTACAAGACTGTCTCGCAATCCAGAACAGCAGGAGGTAATTTCGGAATATCGCGAGAATGAGAAAGAGCTACACCCTGAAATTTTAAGGTAAGCTTTAGAACATGATTTCCTATAAGTTTGCAGAAGAGAAGAATCTATATGGAAATGTGACTTTTCATAGGTTGAGGTAAGAACGAGAAGAAAGGAAGGAGTTACAGTGCAGAGTGCCGTTGGAAAATCAAGTATCGGCACACTGTCTAGGAATTTGTAGCGAGACGGGTACCGCTGAGACGCAAAGGAGCTTTCCGTCCCACAGATCTCGCTAGAAAACGCTGAGTATCGTTGCTCAGGTAGGTAACGCTGGTGCTGTTCCATCGGGTATCGCTAGTAACAGTCCTATTTGGCGGGTGTCGCTGAGATTCTCGTTTATAAGCTAGTAGAGAAAAAAGAAAGGAAGATAATGTTGATTAACGCAAGGCATGTTTCTTTTGTAGGCCAAGAAGAAATAGGAAAAGTATATAAACCACGTAAAGCCTAGAAAGAGTTGAGTGACATTTTTCTTGCTTTGAAATGAAATTTATTGAAATTGTTTAGTTTGGTTTTTCTTATGAGATATGGCTTTAAGATGAATTGTTTTCTTAAAAAGCATGATGTTTGATGATGTTGTTTACAAAGCATGTTCTATATGTTTCTATAAGATGTTGAATAGCATGTTTTGAGATGTTGTTTATCGTGATATATTTGATTTTCATGAAAGATTTTCATGTGATCTATTTACGTATAATGTTGATTACTAAAATGTTTAAGAGGAGGCTCAATGCTGAAGGACATGAGAAGGCATGTGAGTTTCCCCGGGACCCAGTACTGAAGGACTCGTAGAAGGTACTTGGGCAACCCGACCTATTCCTATGTGCACATAGAGGTTAAGCTGGCTAGTGCATCGAGCTTGCTCTGCTTGAAGCCAGGGATGATTTTCGACGTTGAGTGCGTAGAAGCATTGCTCCGCCTCAACTAAGGGAAAAGTTTGAAAAACTGGTTGATATTGATGAATTCCTTGGAAAACGCTTTAATATGATTTTAATATTGATTTATGAGAATGATGGATTTCATGAAAAACATGCCTGTTTCAAATGAATGCCGTTTTACAAAGATTTGTCACTCACTAGGCTGTTAGCTTATGTTTTTCCAATGTTTTCTTTTTCTCTCCCTAGGTAGCAAGGACGTTCCCGGTGCTTAGCCTATTACAGCTCACCCTGCCTAAGTCTCGAGTATCAAGATACAGTCAAGTTTGAGAGTTGTACGTTGAGTATACTTATGTAAATGGCATGTAGAATATATAGTTTTGAGTGGGGACTGTTGATAGTATGTATATTGTATTATTGATATGAGTACGAATTTATGCTATGTATTAAGGTGTACCCTATTCAGGGAATTGTATCAAGTTATAAGCATGTGGTGTATGACTGTGTTCTATGTTTGTATATGACTAAATGTATGTACAGGAAAGGAATGTAAAGTTAGGACAATATGCGTCACAAGAGGGGTAATGTTTATTGTCTTTACACTCCCCCTTAGGTTAGGTGGGTAATCTGGGAGGGGGTGTGACACTTGGTGTAAGGAGTACTTTGTGTGATAAACCAAGTTCCTGAGAGATAAAGCATATGAGTGACTCTAAGATTAATTGAAAATAAAATAAAAAGAAAAGTAAAGAAAGCAATAAAATTGGGTTGCCTCCCAACAGGCGTTTGGTTTAACGTCTTCTAGCTAGACGGGGCTCACGAATCACGGTGGATCCTGTTGTTGGATTTCTATTCGATTTAAATTGAGTTTCATAGCTTGTTGCACAAAAATAGATATTATCAATTATGTACAAAGATGCGTCGAGAATTACTCAAATATGATCATGATTAAGCAAGTTTTCCTATAAAAAGCCCAAGTATAAGCTCTTATAGGTTTCTTGGTGAGTCCAGGGTTGAACGCAGGGATTTGTAATAACTAGGCGTTGAGAATAGATGCCTGACTATGCGGTGAACTATACATGTAATATGTGCATGTGTTGGTTATATGTGTCAAAAACTATACATAAAGAATGAATAAAATTTCCTACAACTAACAATGAGGTGGACGCGGCGATGGTTAGTCAAATGTTATTTAGTGTCAGATAGCATGCGTTGAGACTGAATGGAACCATGAGATAAAAGTAGAGTTAACGCAGGAGCTAGTTGTTACTTAAGGATATCCAAGTATAATTACATACCTACAAACTTAGTTTGTGAATCCATCTCTCGATGTTTCGACGCCACATTAATCTTATCTCTAAGACGCATGTAAGTATGCGTTAGCAAAAGATGAACTACATCTCTTGTCACACCCCCTCCCGGATTATCCTCCCTAACCCGAAAGAAGATGTGAAGACAGCAACCTTGACTCCTCTGTAAGGTTCACTGTCTAACCACTATCACCAAAGACGGCCCAGGCGAGGTTCTTGCATAGGCAAATCATCCCGAACTCGCTCGTTACCTGGAAAATTAGAAAAAATATGGGAAAGCGTGAGCTAAAGCCCCGTGAGTGACTAGTTTTGTAAAACGAACTTTTGTTTAAAAACAGGCATGTTACATTTGTACGCATAAAACAAGGATTTAACATAATAATTCAGCAGAAACATATTTTCCGATAACTCTATCAAATCTCATAAATCTGTTCCAAATCGTATAGAATCGTTCTAGAATAATTAGACAGAAAACCCATTTGGTTTCTCAATCTTTTCCCTTAGTTGAGCGGAGCAAGACTCAACGCTCTCAACGTCGAAAACAACCTTAGTTGGGGTGGAGCAAGACTCATACGCTCTCAACGTTGAAAACAACCTTAGTTGGGGTGGAGCAAGACTCAACACACCCAATGTCAAAATTAACTCTGGCTCGATGCGGAGCAAAACTCAACGCACCAGCAATATCAACCTCTATGTGCACATAGGAAACATGGCGTGTTGCCCAAGTACCTTCTCTAGGTCCTTCAGTACTGGGTCCCGGAGAAACTCACGTGCCTTCTCATGTCCTTCAACACTGAGCCTCCTCTAAAACATTTACATAGTTCATATGAAAATCCTTTCATAGAAAATCAGACAAATCTTTAATCAATAACATTTCATAAACATGCTTTCCGACACCTTTCAGAAACATATAACATGCCTTGTGAACAATAAAATCAAACATTATGCTTTTCAAAACAATTCATCACAGTGTCATATTTAATCAGTAAAACTGAACTAAACAGTTTCAATAAAATCGATTTGAAGAAAGAAAGGTGTCACTCACAACTTATCCTTAGGCCTTGAGCGGATTATATGCCTTTCCGAGCTCTTCTTGGCCTGTAAATACACATTCCTCACGTTACGTTTTCCTTAAACTTCCTTTACATGATTGTTAAGTATGCATAATTAAACTCTAATCATGAATCATCACCGAGCCTCCCCTTTCCAAAGTAAACATAATAAGCAAGTTTTGTGTCACTAGCGAGATAACCAACGACATTTCACATTCCCAGTGAGATTACTAGCGAAACTACCCAACAGGACACGATACTATCGACACCAGGATAAGCGAGACTAACGTGATTTACCTGAGGAACGATACCTAGCGATACCCAGCGAGTTTTGTGAGATGGAATGTAAGCCCCGTACTTAATCTTGTCAGAACGCAAGGTAAGAAGAGGCCAAGAGATGGACGCTTGGGTAGGAGTAGTTGGCTGGACTGTGATTGGGGTGGAAAAAATGACTAAGTATCAGCTATGCGTTGGTGGCAACATGCTTTGATGGAAACAGTTTTGGCGTAAACACAAAGGTGAGGGAAGACTGTTAGGCGTTGAAGCCACGATGCGTTGAGGACATAAGGCGTGGAGAACCACCTTGTACCGAAGATTATCTTGCGACAAACGCATTGAAGGCAGCGGGGCGTTGGAAGTTAATGGCCACGAGGAGTTGAGAGCTGATTTGCGATGAGGCTATTATGCGGTGAACGCTACCATGCGTCAAAAGTGAGTACGCGTTGGACAAAGAAGGTTGGCCGAGAGAGAGTAATGCGTTTGTTAACCATCTGGCGGGAGAATTTTGAAAAGTAACACCATCAAAGGCTGTATGTTGCTGAAGCTAAATATAGAAGGTATGCGTTGAACAGATTGTAGTGTAGTGTAGTGTTGAAATGGAGATCAAGTCGGTGGTATATATATATAAGTGGATCGAGAATTCAATTATTCTGATTGCATTTCAGAGCTCGAGTTGGGTCCATTCTAAAGCTAAAACATCGGAAGGAGGTAGAAGAAGATGTTCATACTGGTTTGGAGTGAAAATCTCATCGTAAACGTGGAGGAAACTTGAGTTGGGCAGATGACTCAACTGGTGTTACTCTCTCTAAGTCATGTTCGGTTTTGGAGGAAGAAAAAACTGAAGAAACGGTGGTTAGGGCCGGAACTTTTGAGGTTAGTAAGTTAACTCGATTTTTAGCAAGATTCATGAAGGATGCTTGAGCTGAAAATTGTATTAATGTGTGTCAAACTCAGATAGAAGAGATTAACGCTGAATTTGCCGAGCAATTAGGGGTAACTCGAGGTTGTTGAAGGATATACCCTGAACGAAGAGGATGCTCTTCATGAAATTTGGAGGTAAGATGAAGAACTTACACCTTAACAAGTTTGTAGAATGAGGTAAGTTCTGGAATTGATCAAAATGTGATGTTTAGCAGGTTGAAGAAGGAAGAAGGAAGTGGTTCTGTTATAGCAGTAGTATCGCTGAGAGAGCGAGAGATAGGGCAGCGAAGCAAGTATCGTTGTAACGCAAGAGGGGCTTTGCATCTCACGATTCTCGCTAGAATATCGCTGGGTGTCGCTTCTCAGGTAGTCTCGCTAGTTACATCTAACTCAGTGTCGCTAGTACAGTAATATGTGATGAATCTCGCTGGCAGCTTTTAATTGTTTAAAGAATAACGCTATTAATGTGTGTTAAAGGAAAAGGAAGATTATGAAAACTAAACATGAGGAATATGTATTTTCAGGCCAAGAAGAGCTCGGGGAGGCTTATAATCCACTTAGAGCCGAGACAAATCGTGAGTGACCTTTTATTATATCTTGTGATTAACTTAGTATACTTATTTGATGAGTAAATGTGATCCTTTGCAGTATTCATTTTGAATGTGATGTGTTAGCAAGTTAAAAGGGTACTAATGCTAATGTCTAAATATAATAATGGCTGAGGGACCTTATGGTGAAAGCCTATGCGTAAGTGAGCATGAAGTTAAGTGCTGAGGGACTTCGTGTGGAAGCACTTGAATAGCTATGAGGAATAGATTACAATGCTGAGGGACTATGAGTGAAAGTATGTAGTAATCCATCACATACAAGCTCGTGCTGAGGGACCATGAGTGAAGGCACTTGAGCAAAGATAGAATTGGTTACCAGTGCTGAGGGACAGATTGTGAAGGCACATGGTAATGTAGACATAATCGAATAAGTGCTGAGGGACAGAATGTGAAGGCACTAGATAGTTGTAAACCTGAGTGACATGAGGATTTGACATTTATATGTGTAACTTGAAAGGAGAACCTTAGTAACTCTCTGAAATGTGATACGTAATGGTTACTAATGGATAAGCTAGCTCATATTTGTTAGTGATAGTTGAATAGATTTAGTCACTCACAGGGCTTTTTGCTCACTCAGTTTGTTTGTTTGTTTGTCGTTTCAGGTAGTGAGCGTGTTCGGGACGCCTAGCCTACAGAAGAATCTCGTCTGGGCCTATCTGGAAGCAAACCTCTAGGATAGTTGTAAATATTTAGTCTGTGCATATGTTTTGTAACGTACATGTTTCTTAGAAGTGAAGGGGAGACGTGTTGTATCTTATATATATATATGCAGAAAATACTTGTTAAGAGATTGTACGTTTTTCTAATATTTCAATAGCAATGATGTTTTGAATTTGAGATTTATCTGGCATCTATTCCCAATATGTATTTAAGGAGTACAGTATCACGCTCAATCCTAGGTATAGAGTGCATCTGGGATGGGGTGTGACATGGAAAGCCCCTTGCGTCCCAGCGACACTCGTCTCGCTACCTTTACGTTATGTACTCAGCAATACCCGATAGTAGAGATCTCCTCCTTTCCTTTTTGCTCTTCTCCTATCTGTTAAAAGACATATTTCCAGACAGATTTAGAACTTCTTCCCTTCTACAAACTTGTAGAAAATTGAATTTCTCAGATTACCTCAAACTTTCAAGGCTTAACTCTTCTTCGTTCTCTAGTTATTCCAAAATTACTCCGCGTTGCTCCAAATTGCACAACAATTCTGTAACCGTTGCTTTTACCTAAAATTTCACATATTTAACTTCAATTCCAGCTTTTCCATCCTTTACAAGAATTGTTAAGAATTTTGTTAACTTACTGACCTTAAAATTTCAGCCCTAAATTCGATCTCCTCGATTCATTCTACTCCAAACATTGGACACCATCCAATCTGTGCGTCCACAAACAACGTTCTGTTCCAGCTTAGATTTCAACACTAAAGCGAGTAGACTTCCGTCCAAAATCCACAAGAACACCCCCTTCTACCTCCCCTTGTAGTTCGTCTGAAAATTGGAACCGACTTAAGTTCTTGAAGTGTCTAAAATGATTACATATTTAATTCACTTACCTATATATATATTGCCGACTTAACCCTCAAAAGCAGACTGGCGCGCAAGGTTCTCATTCTTACTACAACGCAAGACACCCAAATTTTCTCTTACTTCAACGCAAAGCACCCATAACGCAACCTACTCTAACGCATTCAGCAATCATCCACATTGAACGCATGGCGCCCTCAACGCCTCCTACCTTCAACGCTTACAACGACCAACTGCACCACTCTGTCTTCAACACATAGGGACCATAACGCATGGCAACCTTACCAACGCATGGTAAGCCAAGTACGTTTCTTCCCCCGCCAATTATCAACTTCTCCTCCAACGCGGTGACTGCTTCAGCTCACAACAACCCTTCGTGATTTCACCTTCAACGCATAGCCACAATTTCACTTGCCTCCTCCCAACACTTAGTATTATAAGCCAGTGCTTACATAATGCCCCTAGGCGTTCATTGAATTTCCCTTTAAGGTTTTAGTTTCATTACTTTCTTTCCTTACTCTCCGCCATACTACCTTTGAACCCATTTCTCCACCGCGAACTACTAGGCGTCAATGACTCAAACGCGCATTACTATGCGTTTGTACCTTACTGCATAATACCATGCGCCTGCCTTAACCGCATACTATCATGCGTCCAACTCTCCTTCCTTATGTCCACTCTTCACTACAAATCCTTCTCTTGTACAATCACACTTCTAACAATGCGATTCGCCCTTGACAACCAAATCCAACTCAAGTTTTTCCTCTATGCGTTTGTCCTCTTGCGTTTACCTTTACTTCATTCTGCGTCCATGACCATCTTCCTATCCTTGAATATTCCTTGATTATCCCTCTATGCGTCCTTGAGTTAATTCCCAAGGTCATTCATTTAACCTTTTCCTTGCACTTAAACTATTTCTCTTAAGATAGATTAGTATGCGTCCACCACCTGCTCCAGCTTTAAGTTTACTTCTCAACTTTCTACTTTCCAACACTTGAGAATATCCTACGATAGAAGTCTATGCGTTATTCAGTTTGCTACAGTATTCTTCCTTTCCGAGACTTAAATCTCTTCCAACACTTCACAACATAACTTTATTCTTTTCTTGCTTATGCGTCTTACCATCGCCAATGCTTACATTTTCTTCATAATTACCTCCTATGCGTTTCACTTCTTTCCCTTCAAGTTCTCAGGTTACTCCCTATGCATCCACCTTTACCATGCGTTACCTTAGTCCTGACCATGCATCCAACATGGCCTTTTATTTCTTTTCTTAACTCTTCAACGCATCGATTTTTAAAAGTAAGATGTGACATCTCTGCACCTCATCTAGTCTTGATAAATGCTAAAGATTAACCATCCACTCTCTCAAGCTAGACAGTCATGCTTACTACTTTTGTTTGTCAGACAAAGTTATGCAAGCTAATGATACGCATTAATCAAGATGTAACATACTTAATGTTGCTTAAGAAAAAGCAACTTCTAGCATCTAACTCATTTAGCATTCAAACAACATGGTGTAAGGTATTTAATATGGAAATAGATGGAAGATAATCGTCAATCAAACTCATATTAAGAAAATAAACCATTCTCTCCAATGTCATTAACAAAACATAAGTAAGAAAGAGGGAAATGGAGATAAAACAGAAATGGAAGGCGTCAAGCTGCCACTGGCAACGTCTTGCTTCATGGAAGCTTGAGATGGTTGCTATCTGATACATAAATTTCATAGGGTGAAGGTTCTCACTCACTGGGAGACGACTCTGAAAGTTCTCAGAATCCTTCTCTCAGAAGAGCTCGAAATGGAGGCTGGTTATGGTGAGGGAGAAATTGTGTACAGCTTTCGCCTCTTGAACTCGTTTCTCTCTTTTCTTTCCCCTCTTGAATGGAGAAGCTTTGGGCTATTTATAGGCGTCGAAAAGTTGAAACTCATGATGACCTGACACCTTTGCATTAAATTCCCTGCCGTACTGCGTAGATGGTCATTAAATTTGTTCGTTTAAATTTCTATTCTAATTAAATCGAGTTTCTTAGCTCGTTGCACAAAAATAGATTTATCATTTCCATACAAGGATGCGTTGAGAATTACTCAGGTGTGATCATTATTAAGCAAATTTTCCTATAAAAACCCAAGAATAAGCATTTATAGGTTTCCTGGTGAGTCCAAGGTCGAACGCAAGAATTTGTAATAACTAGGTGTTGAGAATAATTGCATGACTATGATGTGACTGTACATGTAAATATGTGCATTTGTTGATTGTGTGTAACTATACATAAAGAATGAAAAGAATTTCCTACTACTAATAATGAGGTGCACGTGGCGTTGGGTAGTCATATGTAAAACAATGCGTCAGATAGCATGCGTTGAGAATGAATGGAACCATGCGATAGAAGTAGAGTTGAACGCAAGAGCTAGTTGTTACCTAAACTTTCTAAGTACAATTACATACCTACAAACTGCGTGTGTGAATCCATCTCTCGATGTTTCGACACCACATTTATCTTATCACTAAGATGCATGGTAAGTTTGTGTTGGCAAAAGATGAACTACATCTCAGCAACTCATCTAGTCTTAATTAATGCTATAGATTAACTATCCACTCTCTCAAGCTCGATACATTTGTTTGTCAGACAAAGTTATGCAAGCTAAAGATATGCATTAATCAAGATGTAACATACTCAGAATTGCTCAAGAAAAACTAACTTTTAACATTTAACTCATTTAGCATTTAGACAACATGGTGTAAAGTATTTAATACGGAAATAGACGGAAGATGATAGTCAATCAAACTCATATTAAGACAATAAATCATTCTCTCGAATGTCATCAACAAAATATAAGCAAGAAGAAGAGAAATGGAAATAAAATAGAGATGAAGGGTGTCAAGCCGCCACTGGCAACGTCTTGCTTCATGGAGGCTTGAGATGGTTGCTATCTGATACATATATTCCATAGGGTGGAGATTCTCACTCACTGGGAGATGACTCTGAAGGTGCTCAGAATCCTTCTCTCAGAAGAGTTCGAAATGGAGGCTGGTTATGGTGAGGGAGAAATAGTGCAGAGCTTTTGCCTCTTGAACTGGTCTGTCTCCCTTTCAATGGAGAAGCTTTGGGCTATTTATAGGCGTCGAAAAGTTGAAACTCATGATGACCTGACATCTTTACATTAAATTCCATGCCCTGTTGCGCAGACTTTTCGCATCGTCAGCCTATTTGTTCTGACATATTCTGATAGCGTGTTATCCTTTTGCATATTGACATGATAGCTTTTGGCCATGCGTCTGTATCTACTTTTTCTCAACGCATGGTCTCAACGCCTAGGCTCGACGCATGGGTTTTTCGCGCTTCTTTTCTTCTTAACCCTGCGTTAGGAACAGAAAGCTCATCGTTTTTCAGGTATTTTCTTTTGTAAGTAGTGCCAACGCATGGTGATACATTTTTCATTATTCAACTACCAAAATCATGCGTTTAGCTCCAAAGTTACTCTAATTAAATCAAATAGTGACTATAATAACTTGTATTTCTACAAGTTATCAGTAGACTTTTTACATTGTCAGCCCATTGGTTCTGCCATGATCTGATAACGTGTTGTCCTTTTTCATAATGACATGATAGCTTTTTGCCCATGCGTCTGTATCTACTTTTTCTCAACGCATGGTCTCGACGCGTGGGTTTCCACTTGTTCTCGCAGCAGCTTCGTCTCTTAGTACTTGGTTCTTTTCTTCTTAATCCTGCATTAAGAACAGAAAAGCTCATAATTTTTCAGGTATTTTCTTTTGTAAATAGTGCCAACGCATGGTAATACATTTTACATAATTCAACTACCAAAATCATGCGTTTAGCTCTAAAGTTACTCTAATTAATTCGAATAGTGACTATAATAACTTGTATTTCTACAAGTTATCAGATCCCAAGGTGGTTTCTTCCTTTCATGCTTTGGATCACCTACAACTTTTAGTATTCGCCCACATTGACACTCACAAACATATTCATTAGCATTTGGTGAGTTAGTCAACAAATCATTATCAAGTTGGACATCATTGTTTCTAATGTAGTCAAGACTCATTAAGGAGTCATTATTCTTAGATTTTAATGGACTCACCACTTCATTTTTAACATGCTTCTCCATGATTTGTTCATAATTCATTATAGGTTTGGGAGGCATGCAAGAACTAGGAGAATTATCACAACTAAAAACATGCTTCATAGGATTTTCTACTTTAACATCAAGCATGCCATTAGTCCTACCATTCAAAGGAGGCTTATCATGCATAGAATTCTTATTAGAAGAGAGAGGCGATGTTACCTTTGTGCTTGGCTCATGATACTCATACCTTTCTACAAACGGATGCTTAGGGGTTTTATAGATGTCAAATGTTACCTCCTCACCGTTAAGGCGGAATGTGAGCTTTCCATCTTGCACATCAATGAGGGCCCTTCCGGTGGCCAAGAATGGTCTCCCAAGGATTATGGGGACTTCGGCATCTTCCTCCATGTCTAATATCACAAAGTCCGCCGGGAAGATAAACTTGTCTACCTTAACCAAGACGTCCTCCACAATGCCGTAGGGATGAACAAATGATCGATCGGCCAAAAGCAAAGATATAGTAGTTGGTTGCACCTCTCCACCATTGAGCTTTCTAAACATGGATAAAGGCATTAAATTAATGGAAGCTCCAAGATCACAAAGTGCTTTAGTAACCTTATTATTGCCTAAATGACAAGGATAGAGAAACTCCATGGATCCTTTAGTTTGGGAGGCAATTTCCTTTGTAGTGTCGCACTACATTCTTCGGTTAGTGCAACCATTTCATAATCTCCATACCTTTTCTTCTTAGACAATACATCCTTCATGAACTTGGCATACTTAGGCATTTGTTCTAATGCCTCTGCAAAAGGAAGGTTAATTTCTAACTTTTTGAATATTTCTAAGAACTTTGAAAATTGAGCATCAATCTTTTTTTTTTGAAATCTTTGAGGAAAAGGTAAGTATTAGGGATAAAAGAAGTAGAGTTAGAAGTACTCCCTATGTTGGACTTTGATTTCTCCTTTTCCTTAGATGCACTCTCTTTTTGTGGAACATCCTCTTCTTGTAGGGGTTCATCATCTTCATCATTGATCAAAGGGAGTTGATAGCTTTTTCCCACTCCTCAAAGTCACGGCCTTGCATTCCTCCCTCGGGTTTCTCTCGAGACAACTAGGGAACTTACCCTTTTGCATTGTTTGGAGGGAAGTTGCCATTTGACTAAGTTGAACCTCCAAGTTTTGAAGTGCCTTACCTTGGCTTTGAACGATGCTTGCAATTGTTTGGACCGAATTCTCCAATGTGGCTGTCCTTGCTCTTGACTCTTTGATAAAGTTAAGCATTATGTCCTCTAGTGATGATGTCTTTGCATTCCCCGCTCCATTGAATCCTTGAGGTGCTTGCAACACATTCTTGTTGTTCGCGTATGAAAAATTCTCATGATTTCTCAAGTTGGGATGTTAGTGAGTTGGAAGTTGTTGTTGACCTCGGTATTGTCCTCTATCCACATAATTGGCCACTTCTAACTCACTAGGCTCTTGTTGACTTGCCATGGCCGCAAGGGAAGCTATGGATGATGGACTTGCTTGGGTTTGGCTTCCTTGAGAAAATTTAGATAAAGCATTAGTGGGAGAAGCCAATTGAGCTTTTAGAGAACTTACCTCATCCATCTCATATCGTCCGGTGGCTTTTGGGATGATTGGAGAAGACCGTTCACATGGCCAATTGTATGATGTAGTGGCCAAGTCTTCTAGTATGGTATACGCCTCTTGAGCCTTCTTTAAAAAAATTGAGGCTCCGGCGGTTGCATCTAGAATGGATTTGGTTGAGGTTGACAATCCATTGTAAAAGAGTTGAATTTGCAACCAATCCGGGTAACCATGTTGAGGGCATCTTCTCAAGAGATCCTTGTACCTCTCCCAAGCCTCATATAGTTGTTCATCCTCAAGTTGGCAGAATGTTCCAATCTCTGTCCTTAGTTTTTGAGATTTAGCCGGTGGAAAATATTTGTTCAGGAAAGCTTGAGCTAAGATCTCCCACGTTGTGATGCTATCCGGAGGTATGGTTTCCAACTAAACTTTAGCACGGTCCTGTAAAGAGAAAGGAAAAAGTCTTAGTTTAATTACATCGTTAGAAACACCATTCATCTTTACCGTTCCGCATATTTCTAAGAAAGACCGCATGTGCTTGTGAGGATCTTCATTGGTTCTTCCTCTAAAGGCTAGCTCTCTAGCCATGTGGATCATGTCACACCCCCTCCCAGATTACCCACCTGACCTGAAAGGGAATGTGAAGACAATAAACATCACCTCTCTTGTGACGCATATTGTCTCATCTTACTCATCTTCCTGTGCACACATTTACACGTATACATTCATAGAATCCAATCATACTACTCATGCTTATAACATAATATTCTTCCTGTACAGAGTACACTTTTATCATATAACGTAATTTAAACTTCCATATCCATCATACATAGTACAGAATCCCACTACAAAACTACTAGGTCTACATGCTATCTACATTAAGTTACATACAACGTACAACTCTCAGACTTGACTGAATCTTGAGAACTCGAGACTTAGGCAAGGTGAGCTGAAGTAGGCTAAGCACTGGGAACGTCCTTGCTACCTGGGGGGAGAAAAGGAAAACATTGAAAAACATAAGCTAACAGCCCAGTGAGTGACCAATCTTTATAAAACGGACATTTATTAAAAACAGGCATGTTACATAATAACAGATAAACAAGGATTTAATATATTATTCAACTATAGCATACTGTCCACAAACCATCAATCTCATAAATCCCATTTCAAATCATACATGATTGTTTTCCAAAGAGATGAATAACAACAGTTTGGTTTTTCAAAACTTTTCCCTTAGTTGAGGCGGAGCAACGCTTCAACGCACTCAACGTCGAAAATAACCTTACTTGGGAGCGGAGCAAGGCTCAACACACGCAACGTCGAAATCATCCCTGGCTCAATGCGGAGCAAACTCGACGCACCAGCCAAATCACCCTCTATGTGCAATGTGCACATAGGAATATGACGGGTTGCCCAAGTACCTTCTCCATGTCCTTCAGTACTGGGTCCCGGGGAAACTCACGTGCCTTCTCATGTCCTTGAGCACTGAGCCTCCTCTAAAACATTTTAGAACCCGTTCACATAAATAGTTCATATGGAAATCCTTTCATAGAAAATCATACAAATCTTAATTCAATAACATTTCATAAAAGAAAATGCTTTCTGTCAACTCTAAGAAACATAAACATGCCTTGTACGAAATACTGTCAACATTATACATTAACAGTTCATCACAATTTCGTATTTCATAAGAACATTTTTAATAAAATAGAATTGAAGAATAAAATAGTCACTCACAACTCTTCCTAGGCCTTGCGTGGGTTATACGCTTTTCCTATTTCTTCCTGGCCTGCAAGAGACATTTACCTTACGTTACTTAACATTGAATCTCCCCCTTTTTCCAAACTAACATCATAAGCGAGAATTCTAGCGATACTACCCAACAGAAGCTGTTACTAGCGATACTAGATTGGGCAACACTAGCGTTACCTTACCTTAGCAGCGACACTCAGCGATATCTAGCGAAGTTTGTGAGACGGAAGACTCCTTTGCGTCTCAGCAACACCCGTCTCGCTATCAGTACCTAGACAGCGTGCCGATACTTGGTTCTTAGCGGCACTCTGCACTGTAATTTCTTCATTTCCTCTTGTTCTTACTTCAGTCTATTAAAAGTCATAATTTCAGACGGATTTAGAACTTCTTCTCTTCTACAAACTTATAGAGAATTGAGTTTTATAGCTTACCTCAAAGTTTCAAGGCTTAACTCTTCCTCGTTCTCTCAGTATTTCAAAATCACCTCATGCTGCTCCAGATTGCTTAACAATCTTGTAAGTGCTGCTTTTCCTAAAGATTCACATAATTAATCTTCAATTCAGCTTTACCATCCTTCACAAAATTTGTTAGGAATTATGTTAAATTACTAACCTCCAAATTTCAGCTCTAAACTCAGCTTCCACTACACGCTCTACTCCAATTATCAATCACTGTTCAGTATGTGCGACTACAATCAATCTTCTGTTCCAGCTCCGTTTTCAACACCAATATGAGTAGAATTTCGTCCAAAATCCGCAAGAACACCTTCCTCAATCTTCTTCTGAAGTTTGTCTAAAATATGGAACCGACTTAAGCTCTCGAAATGTCTTAAAAATGATTAAACATTTAATTAATCCAACTATATATACTACCGACTTAGCCTTCACAAACACCAAGATTTATGTTGCCGACTTACCCCTCACCCGCAGGCTAGCGCAGGATTCTCACCTCAACGCGAGGCACTCATGTTAACTTCTCCTCCAACGCCTTCAGCAACTGACCACACCCAACGCATGGTGTCGTCCTCAACGCCTCCTATTTTTGACGCATACATCCCCGTCATACACCACTATTTTCGTCGCGTCAAGACCACTCTGTCTTCGACGCGGAGTGACTTCAACGCATGTCTGTCTTCAACGCATCGGCTTCAGCGCATAACTGTCCTCAACGCAGAGTGACTTAAACGCATGGTTCAAGCACATTTCTTCCCCCGCCAAAATTACTTATCCTTCGACGCGAGCAGCTGCTTCAGCTCACTACGCATGGACTTGGCCAACACTTAGCCAAAATTTTACTTTCCAAAAATTCTTGCTCTCACTCACGACTACTTCTCCCCTTGCAACGCATAGCCACAATCGCATTGCCGCACCCCAACACTTGGTAACGCAAGTCAGTGCTTACAGATCAACCCCGGTTTCAACTCAAAATTGTTGACATTGATGGGTACATTCATTATTTCGGGTTTATTTGCCGGTAATGTCGGTTGGAAGTAATCCCGAATTGCCTTTGGTATCTACTCCGCCATATCCTCGATGTGATTGTGTTGAACCCTTAGGTTTCTTCTACACGTCCTTTCAATCTTGGATCAAGAGGGAGAATATTAGTATTATCTCGAGGCATACACCGACAAAAAATAAATAAATAAATAAAAATAAATAAATGAAAATAAAATAAAATAAAATAAAATAAAAAAGGAAAAAAAATAATAAAATAAAATAAAAATACATAAATAAATAATCAACCAAATAATATACACCTCAAATTAAGATCTATCAATTCTAATGAATATTAAATAACAAAAACCGTTCTTTGGATCCCCGGCAACGGTGCCAAAAACTTGATGTGCACTTTTAGTGTTAACCGAAAGTGTACGGGTCAAGTTATAATATAAGACGGTGAAGTCCGAATATCGTTCTATTGGAGATCCAATTGTGAAGGTTTAAGTTACTTAGGTATTCTAGAGTTGAATCAATTTTATTTTAGGATTGGAATTGAAGTTGTTAATTATGGAAAATATAAACAAAATAAAGAAAGTATTAAAGTGAGAAACACAAGAGTCAAAGAGAGTTCTAGGGTAATGAATCCTTGTTTATTTCATCATGCAATATTATAGATTTCATGGATTTTATTGTAATTCATATGCCTAAGTCTAGAAACTTAATTCCAAGTTATTTTCTCTAAAATACAACTCTTTCTCGTGCAACTCGATTGATTACTAATCTCTTGAAACCAATACAAATTACATGGCATGAAGAATAGTCTTTAGCAACTTTTATTGTCAACCTAACTACTCTCGTGATAGATTAACAATAATTCATTGTTATAGATCAAGTTAAACATACAATCTCTCAATCATACATCTAACCTAACATGTGAAGATGGTCAATCCACAAGAATTAAACACAATAACAATGAAAAGCATAATCATTCCAACAAAACCATGAAAGTCTCAATATCAACATAAATTCATAAACAATTCGTCAAAACCCTAAAACTAAAGTGTTTAGCCACTCATAGCTTGAAGCAATATGTTTAAGTAAAATAAACAAAGAAAGAGTGTACAGAAAGGGAAACTCTACTGAAAAGAGGTTCTTGATTGAGGTAGCACCGTCACGATCTCCTTGGCTCTCACGTCGGAATTCGAATGGCACCACGACTATCTCGAACTCTTTTCCTCTTCCTTGCAACTAACTCACTCTTTGAACTCTTTTATGAACTCTCACTCAATTCTCTCCTTCTTGTGCCTCTTTAGGTCTGTAGATTGATGGTTGATTGATTATTAGGGCTGCTGGAAACCCCCAAATTTATAGAGTTGGCCGCCCAAAAACTTACCAAAAATATCAATTTTACATTTATGGAAAACTGGAGCCGCGGCGCTAGGGTTGCGTCCAAAATTGTTGCTCTCGGGTTTTAGCGCTGCCGCAGCGCCGTCCAAGCGCCGCAGTGCTATGATGCATTCAGAATGTTGCGCTCGAGTTTTAGCGCCGCGGCGCTGTCCCAAATTTTGCCATTTTGAGTTTTTCATCTCTTTTTCGCCGTATTCTTGCTCGGTTTTGATCTTTTGGTCTTTTCTTCTAATTTTCCTCATTTTAACCTGAAAACCACTAGCAAACAAGTGAAATCTAATATAAACTCCCTTAATTTGAGAGGATAGAAGCACTTTTCAAGTGCTTATCACCTTACGACGCTGGGTTCTAAGGCACGTCGAGTAAAGATCGGCACTGCATCAATACGCTCTCGTGTTCTTTACTGAGCTGGGTCCTAAGGCACATCAGGTAAAGATTGACACTACGTCAATATTCCCCCATGTCGCTTACTGCGTCGGGTCCTATGGCACGTCGGGTAAAGATTAGCACTATGTCAATACGCTCTTGTGTTCTTTACTACGTTGGATCTTAAGGCACGTTGGGTAAAGATTGGCACAACGTCAATACGCCCCCATGTTCCTTACTACGCTAGGTCCTAAAGCATGTCGAGTAAAGATTGGTACTACGTCAATACACTCCCGTGTTCTTTACTATGCTAGGTCCTAAGGCACGTCGAGTAAAGATTGGCACTACGTCAATACACCCCCGTGTTCCTTACTGCGCTGCACCATCATTCTGGAGATGGAGTGAAGCTGCATCGACATTTCAACGATGAAGTGAAGATGCTCCAACATTTTGGAAATGTCGCGAAGATGCGCTAACCTTATGAAGGTGGTGTGAAGCTGCACCAACATTTTGGAGAGGAGTCAGAGCTACACCAACATTTTGAAGATGAAGCAAACCCACACCAATATTTAGTAGATGAGGCAAAGCTGCACCAACATTTTGGAGATGAAGTGAAACTGCGCCAACATTTTGGAGAGGAGGCAGAGCTGCACCAACATTCTAGAGATGGAGCAAAGTTGCACTAGCATTCTAGAGATAAAGCGAAGCTGCATCAGCATATTTGGAAATGTAGCAAAAATGCACCAACCTTATGGAGATGGAGAGAAGCTGTCACACCCCCTCCTAGGTACCCTCTTAACCTAAGAGAAAGTGTGAGGACAGCAGACACCGACCCTCCTACGGCATCCACTGCCAACCTTATACCTTGACCATCACCTAATAAGCTATACACAATGATTAAACAACATACTTTAACCAGGATTAAGCTATTGTACATGATAACTTGTAGAAATTCAAGTTATTATAGCCTCTCTCTCTTAGAAAAATAGAGATTAAATAGAGAATCATGTGGTAGTTTGTGTTGAATTCTACTAATAAATCTTCCTATGCGTTCTACTCTTGTATTTTGATGAAGATAATTATTTTATAACTTTTTGAGCCTAAAACGCATGTTTTAACACAGGAACCCAAACCTATAGATGCGTTGACGACTTCTTAACGCAGGACTATGCGTTGGCAATCTGTTCTCCATGGACGCATGACGTGAATGGAACGCGAGCAACTTGTAGATGCGTTAACAACTTCTCAACGCAGGATGATGAGTTAGAACATATGGATGCGTCGACATGGGTTAACACATGAACCCAATTCTCCATGGACGCATAACAACCAAAGACGCAAGGCAGCGGAAAATCAGATCAAAATCTTGAGAGATTGTCGGAAGATTGACATGCATGATCTGTGGCTAAAGTGGTGGATCTAAATGGAACCGATAATTACGCAATTAGGCGAGATAGACGCACGACATCAATTTCCTCCAATCACGCAGATTTGCCATTGATTACGAACGCAACGTCTATAAAATGACAGTCCTGCAAGATGAAAAAGGGTTGTTGATTCTTGGAAGAATTCCTAAGTGACAGCAGAGTTCTCTCCAGACAACAACTGGAGACGAATAGCTCGAGAGAGAAGAGTCTTCCCTCCGCCTGACCACTTCACAGCAGAACCTTACGCTTCCATTCTGGCGACTCAAGACATTGACGCCTTTCCTGCTTTCTATCTCTTTTTTCTAGCTTGATTTTAGATTTGTGTCAAGACATTGAGCTGTCTAAAATTGTATTCGTTCATTAATCTACAATTCTTCCATGTCTATTCATTTCTCTACACTTTCCGCTTATTACTTTGAATCCATGAGTAACTAATCTTTCAAGGGTCAAGGGTTGCGTTAGCATCTAAATAAGAACCATAGTGTAACTATTGCATCTTGTCAATTGTAATCTTGATCCGATGCTTATGTCCATCTAGCTAATCGATATAAGTAGTAATAATCAGACTGTTCGAGAGGGTAAGTGATTGTGGAACTCAATTGACAAGACTAAGAAGTATTACCTGTCTATAGGAATAACCTTGGTACTTAACACTCTCCTATGCGTTATAGACATATAACGCATAGCGGCTGACAATTGGGAGAAGAGTCGCAAGTATGAATAGACTATCACCATGCGTTTCTGACTTTAGATGTTAACCAACCCGAACCCTGTTTTTACCCATTCACACAACTCATTAGCTGACTTTGCTGTGTCGCATACCTTACCATCTTCCACATTTTAGTCTAGTGTACATGTTATCTCTTTCTCTAATTAAACGCATCCTTCTCAAATATTTTTGGTTACCACTGCAACTCTAAATAATCCAATTAATTATAGAATTAGCATAGTTCCTGTGTTCGACCTCGGACTCACTGAGAAAACCTATTTCTTTGCTTATACTTGGGTAAAGGATAGGAAAACTTGACAGATCATAAACGCATAACATTAAGCATGTTCAACGCATAGCATGTTAAATGCATAGGAAGCTTAATAATAACAAATAGACAGAGAGACGCAGCAGCGAGTCTTGCGTGTCTCACCAACAGTACATACATTGATTTTCACTCAAACCATCTATTTACATAAGTTCCTCAACATCGCCCTTAACCCTTTATATGTACAACACATACTTAAGATCAAATGTTTACAATTCTCAAAATTCTAGACACTAATGGTGGGTCCAGACGAGTTGCTGTGTACTAAGCACCCCAGATTCGCTCGCTACCTAAAAAACAGAAAAACAAGGAAAGCATGAGCTAGGTTGCCAAGTGAGTGACTTGTTTGTAAACCTTCCTTTAACTTGGAAGCTAATCAAACTGTAATCATTCTAAAACAATGCGTAAATAACATCAATTTCAAGTCATATCCACGCAAAACATGCTCAAGTGGCATTGTCATACCATATATGTTCATTTCAAAAAAAGATACACAGAAATTCAGTTTATTTTTAAAACATTTTCCTTAGTTGAGGCAGAGCGAAGCTCAACGCTACTCAACATCGAAAACATCCTTAGTTGGGGCGAAGTAATCTCTCGATACACCCAACGTCAAATATCCTTAGTTGTGTGGAATAATCTCAACATAACAGCGTCTATCATACCTCCATGTGCACAAAGATATCATATCCTGGGTTACCCGAATACCTTCTCCGAGTTCTTCAGTACTGGGTCCCATATACGAGATTTAGGCCTCTCACATGCCTTCTCTGAGTCCTTCAACATTGGGGGCTATCTCTATACTCAGGTTACCCACATGCCTTCTTCGAGTCCTTCAGCATTGGGAACCATTTCTATATCCTGGCTACCCACATGCCTTCTGCATGTCCTTCAGCATTAGAAGCCTTTTCAAAAACATTATTAAAAAACAACATGCTTTGAAAATAGCATAATATAAATTTATGAGTTTATAACATTTCAAATCTTCACAATCTCATTAACAAGTATCAATGCTTTCCATAAAATCATAGGTTAATAAACAGCATGCCTTTCGTAAAACTCGTTTCACAACCAGCATGCTTCAAATGATTTCCAATGTAAAACACATAATATGCAAGTTAAAACCCGTGAAAGCACAAACATATAAACATGTTTCCAAACATAATCTTACAACAATAAAACTTTGTTCAAAGTAGACACATTTTAATTAAAATTGTAACTCACTACTTCTCTTGGGCCTACGCCTTTCCTAACTCCTCTTTGCCTGAAATGGTACATTTCCCTTTATTAGATTTCCTTAAAATTTCTTTTTACATAGCAAATATGCCTTAGACACTTCTATTATTCACCATCGAGACTCTACTTCATGAAGAAAACCATCATCGAGACTATATTCCACAAAGAAATACACAATCGAGTTACATTTCATAAAAGAGTGCACTAATGAGCGAGATTCAGGCCATTAGCGAGACTAAACCAACAAATTCAAGCAAAAGACCCAATTGTACCAGCGATACTGTAAACCGCGAGACCAGCGAGACTTACTTGATCAGCCAGATTAGCAATACCCAGCAAGAGTTGTGAGATAAAAAGCCTCTAGCAACACCAGCGACACTCATCTCGTTGCTCACCCTTATACCTTCAGTGTCGCTGCTTCCTCTAGCGATACCTGTCTCATTCTGCTTCTGTCTTCGCTTCTGTTTTCACTTCTATCTGTTAAAAGTTGTATTTCCAGCCCGAATTAAAACTTCTTTCCTTCTACAAACTTGTAAAGAAATGTGTTTCCTAGCCTACCTCAAAATTTTCAGAGCTTAAATTGTAACACCCCTATCCTAGATATCTATATATATACCTATATCTTTACCTAGGAGTGAGTGTTACCTATTCTGCATTCTGTTAACACTGTTATATACACATTTATATATCATAACCTGCTGGCAATTGGCTTAGCTTTTACAATAGTTATGCAAAAATTTACTGATAGGATAGCACCATGAGTAAGATTTAAGAGGCTATATTTAATATTTACAGGTATGCCTGGTGATCCTCATTATGCCACTCAAAATAAGTACAATTTCTACATAGGGATGGGGTTTACAAGTTCCTAAGTACAAAATTCTAATTTGGCACAGACGAGTTTTGATGGTAGGCTAAGCACCCCGAACACGCTCGCTACCTAGAAAGAAAACATCAGAGAAACAAGAATCTATGAGCTACAATGCTCAGTGAGTGACTATGTAAAGTATAAACTCAATAAGACATAACTATAATCTCTAGTATAATCTGCTTGGTCATGCACTGTAAACTTGTAAATAACTATAATCACACAAGTGAATATCTTTTCATTGAACCTTTGTTGAGGCGGAGCGAACTCAACGCATCCAACGTCAATAAACCTTAGCTGTGTGGAGTAATCTCAACACATCAGCGTCAATGCTTTCTATTGTGTTTATATGTTTGTCTGATCTCGGGCTGCCCTTATACCTTCTCATGTCCTTTGGTACTAGGGTCCCAGGGAATACTCAATCACCTTCTCTATATCCTTTGGTGAGAGCTTCATATAAATACTAGCACTGCCCATATGCCTTCACATGTCCTTCAGCATTGGGTCCCCATCAAATCTTTCTAGTGCACTGACATGCACATCACATTTATCATAAATTAACAATAATCATAATATCTCAGAGTTCTCAGAGCATTCATCTAGCAACTAGCTTGGTAAAACTTAGGAACATTTACTAATACATTTTCAAGCTCTTTCTTACTTATAAGATATGTACTAGTTTCATACATAGGAGTACACTTCAAATCATGCTTCATAGATATTACTAAGCATATAGAAAATGATAATCAAGTTGGCTTATCTCAAACCATAATGTCACTCACAACTTATTCTGGGCTCCGAGTGGGTTATACGCTTTCCCTCGCTCCTCTTGACCTGTAAACACACCTTTTTTGTGTTAGACATTTTTTAATATTCCTCTTTATATTCACTATATTTGTTTAAACATCTCAAACATGGGTTTTCATCACTAGTCCCTATCTTGTTTACAACTTTTCATAATGAGCAAGATCCACAAGTATCAGCGAGATTATTAGGGTAAACTACTTATAACCATGCGGCACCAGCGATACCCAGCGATACTCAGCTTCGCGAGACTAGCGATATTACCTTAAGAAGCGACACTCAGCAAGACTTCAGCGAGAGTTGTGAGACGCAAAGCCCTTTGCGTTACCAGCAGCACTCGTCTCGCTGCCTACTCTTCAGCTCTTTGGCGATACCACTGTCCTAGCGACCCCCGATGGCCACTACTTTCTTCTTTCCCTTCTAACTCGTTCTTTAACCTGCTAAACATCGAAATCTAGCCAAATTCAAAACTTTCTCTCTTCTACAAACTTGTAAAGAAGTGAGCTTTCTAACTTACCTCAAGATTTCAAACCCTAACTCTTCTTCGTTTGAGAACTATTCTCAAATAACTCCAGCTGCTTTGGATCATCTAGCAGCTCCTGAAGTAGCTCAACTCCGATTACTTCTTCCTAGAATTTAACATACTCTTGCCCGAATTTGGCTTAAACATCCTTCATAGAAGTTGCTAAGAATTAACCTACTAACCTTAAAATTTTTGCCCTAGCTTCACTTCCTCAGCTCACTCTTCTTCAAATACCGAATGATGACCAAATTATCGTCAACAATCAAGCTTCTGGTTCCAGCTTCAATTTCACCATGGAAATTATTTTGGTTCCTACTTAACTTCGACATAAACACCTAACTTCCACCTCTCCTCGTTGTTCGTCTGCGAAATTGGGTCAATCTGGGTTCGAAATATGTCTAAAGTGTTTATTTATTCGGTGAACTTACTTATATATATATAGACCACCGACTCACCAGCACAGCCATCACCTTCTTACTTAGGTTGGCCAACGCAACCTTCAGTGCATGGCTTCAGCAACGCATAGCCTCAACTTACTGTGTTACAATTGCTCAACGCCCCAACTCCGGATAGTCGGCTAACGCATAATTCTCTTGGCCACTTCTTCTATGCACTACGCATACCAACCTTCAACGCATAGTAGCTTCCATCGCTTAGTGGCGTTCAACGCCTCGTGGCCTTCAACGCCTAGTGGCCTTCGACGCATAGTGCCCTTCGACGCCTCGTGGCCTTCATTCACATCTGCGTCCATGCCGAACTACCTTCTTCTACGCATAGCTACCATTAGTCTCGTCAAGCCTCAAACATACTCTCAACGCGTAGCCCCACCAACGCATGGCCAACACTTAGCCACTTTTGCTCCCATACTACTCGGCCAACTTTCTCTATTCAATGCCCATCTCATAGTCTCTTCTTAACTTGCCAACTCCCAAATGTCAGGTAAGGGCTTATAGCGTTTCTCTACCGCATACTACATGGCGTCAAAGTCTCAAACGCACACTACTATGCGTTTGTTCCTTACCGCATAATACCATGCGTCTGCCTTAATCACATACTATCATGCCTTCCTTTATGCGTTTGCACTCTTTGCGTTTACCTTTAGTTCGTTCTATGTCCATGACCTTCCTTCTATCCTTGAGGTTTTCTTGATTATTCCCTTATGAACTCTTGTGTTGTATTCCAAGGTCATGTTTCCAATCTCTTCCTTAATAGGAGTTGTGCGTTTACCAAAGATTGTCATAGCCTCTTTCCATGATTCTACCTTATGCGTTTACCCTTCTTTTAGATTTCCTTTCAACGCATCTTACTCTTACGTCCTATTTAAACCAAGTCTGCATCTCTTTCCTCGATTCCCTCCTATGCATTTCACCTTTATCATGCGTTTCCTTTGTCTTGACCATGCGTCCAACATGGTCTTCAACTAAGTATGCGTCCAACTTCATTTATCTCCCAGCTATTCTTTTTAACCCTTCCCATCACTTGATGAGGTTTCCTTTCTTTCCTTAGATCTTACTTTCAAGCTCAAAGTCATGGTTGCGTTCTCCTGATCTGTTTATTCTACACAGTAGAATTCTCAACTTCAAGAATTACTTTGATTCCATGATCCAGAAATCATTCAACGCAACCTTTCAATCAAATCCTTCTAATTCAAACTTCATCTACGGCTTATGTAAACTAACACTTGAGCACAAACCGCTCTTGTCCTACTTCTTTCCTTTATAGGTTCTTCAACGCATTGGTTAAAAAAAAAAGGGTGTGACATAAATCCTCTTCGTTCGACAGATATTCTCAATTTACTTCGCGCTACTTTAGATCACTCGGGAAATTCGTATGAGTCGCTTCCACCTAAAATTTAACATGTTTCCCTTCATATTCAGCTCAACTATCCTTCACAAGAGTTGTTAAGAATTGAGTTAACTTACTAACGTCAAATGTTCAGCCCTAAACTTGATCTCCACAGCTCGCTATTCTCCAAATACCAGACCTTGCTCATATTGCACGATAGCATCTAGACCTTCTGTTTCAGCTTCAATTACACCACGAAACCGACCAGAATGCTAGACGAATTTGCCCTAGACTCCTTCTTCTATCTCCCTTCGTTCCTTAGCTAAAAGATGGAGTCGGTTGAAGCTTCTGAAAATGGAGAAAATGATCAAAAACTCAGCTTTCACACTTAAACGGGCTGCCGACTTACTTCCACTTTCTCTTTTTCATTCTTTTTTTTTTTCTATTTTTATTTTATTTTATTTTATTTAAAAAAAAAAGTAACTTCTAAACTCGATTTACCTCATAATGATCTAGAATTCACTTACCAAAAATATTTCCGGCTTCCTTCACTTCTTCCTTCAATATATGCACGCAGCCCTCTTGGCAGACTTGGATACCTAGCTTGGACGCATAACACCATGCGTCAGCCCTATAGGCCCTCTTGGACGCATAGCTCCCAATGCATCCCCCTTACTAACCTCAACCAACGCATAGCCACTTGCCTAGCGCACCAACCATCACCCATGCTCACCCTCATGGACGCATGCCTCACTAAGCTAACGCATCAACCCTCATGCTTGGGGCTCGGCTACCCAAGGTCTTCACCTAGCCCACCTTCTTGCCAGCCACACACACCACTCATGCCAAAGGCTCTTGGCCATCTCTCTCTCAACCACCCGCCTATTTTGCTTGCCATCTTCCAAAGATAAAAGTAGGGCTTACAGAAGCTAACATTTTGAAAATGATGCGAAGCTGCACCAACATTTTGGAGAGGAGGCAGAGTTGCACCAGTATTTTGGAGATGAAGCAAAGTCGTACCAACATTTAGTAGAGGAGGCAGAGTTGCACCCAACATTTTGGAGACGAAGCAAAGTTGTGCCAACATTTTGGAGAGGAGGTAGAGTTGCACCAACATTCTGGAGATAGAGCAAAGTTGCACCAGCATTCTAGAGTGGAGCGAAGCTACATCAGCATATTTGGAGAAAGAGTGAAGCTACATCAATATTTTGAAGGTGGAGTGAAGCTGCATTAACATTTCGAAGATGAAGCGAATATGCACCAACATTTTGGAAATGTCACGAAGTTGCACCAGCATTTTGGAGATGAAGCGAAGCTGCACCAACATTTTAAAGATGTAGCGAAGATGCACCAACATTTTTGGAGATGGCGCGAAGTTGTACTAGCATTTTGGAGATGGAGTGAAGTTGCATGGGCATTTCGAAGATGAAGTGAAGATGCACCAAACAATGCCCACCTAGAGCTTCTTTCTTCTTACGAGAGATGGACATATTCAATTGGTCGTGTTATCCCCAATAGACATGAGCATATTCAATTTGGAATGTCACTATTTAATGGAGATGAATAACACCTATTTTATAATTTCGCAGCCAGGTGGTTGTGGCACCCTTTTTTGTAACCTTTTAATGAGCTCAACTTAAATTTATTTAAGTTGCTTATGTACCCTAAAAGAAAGGGATCATATCATAACGTCATTCAAAGGATTCTTTTTGCCTAGATCAAATTTAAAATTTCCTTCAAGCTGCCTACATACCTTTTATAATGAATAGGGATCAAGTCATAACGTAGTTCAACATTTTTTTTATTGAACTGAACTTAAAGTTTTCTTTAAGTTGCCTACGTAGCCCTTGAAATGAATAGGGATCAAGTCATAACGTAATTCAAAGTTTTTTTTTTTTTTTTTTTTTTTTTTTTTTTTTTTTTTTTTTTTTTTTTTTTTTACTGTTCACCGTTTAAGCTCATGTGGGTTAGGAGCATCATGAAGTTTAGGCTCTTGCAATAAGAAGCTTCTAAATTTAAATTTTAGAAGCTCTTATTTCATCATGGCTTTGATCATCCTCTTCATTTGTAGGATTCATAAATATGATGAGCTTTGGCTTCACTGTCAAGGAACCTTCTATATTTATGTCAACAAACAGCTTCCTCTTCATGCATGAAAGGACACGACTGTGAATCTTCTCGTCGTTGTTTTCTTCATGAAATGATTTTTCTTTCGAGACTTTCATCTTTCTTTCATGTTGATCCTTTTTCATTTTGAGACGATCAAAAGCAGATGTTGAAAGCTGATCTTTCTTTGATATGGAGGTGCTTAGTCTTTTGAAGTCTGAAGTTCGGGTGGAGGTAGATGTTAAACATTGATCTTCTTCCTTTATCTTGGACATATCCAATCTTTGAAAAACTGAAGATCAAGTAGTTGAAGGCTTGATACGATCAAAGACATAAGTTCTTTGCTTGGTTTCCTTTGAATTGTCGACTTCTTCAACGGTTATGTGATTGCTATTGGCAACTTTTGAGCATTTTGTAAATGGTGACTCACCCTTCTTGCACCTCGACGAAGGAACATAGCAAGATTAGAGGACTTGAAGCTTTCTCATCTCTCAAAGTTTTAGTCTTCGCAGGACTAATGGATGCTTTACTCTTTTGAGAGTTGGAAGTATTTCCTTCGCTTGACTCTTTTCTCGCCTCTACTTGTGGCCTTGACTTGAATTTATCCCCTTTTTTTATTAGAGGAATCTATGCAGGCATTTTTTCACCGATGTTATCACTCTTCGAGTAAAATTTTGCATCTACGAAGTGAGACTCAACTTCTGAGAATGGATTGGAGTCTGCTTCAACTTTCTTAATGTCGTCCTGATAAAATTTGAAGCATTGATGTAGGGTAGAAGTTATCACCCCATTTCCATGAATCCAAGGACGTCCTTGTAATAGCTTGTAAGTGGTCTTCGAGTCTATGACATGGAACAATGTGTTGGCCTTCAGGTCCCCAATAATGAGTTCCAAGCTAATTACGCCAATTGCTTGTTGACCGCCTTGGTTGAAGCCCTGAATCACCAACTTGCTATTTGAAAGTTCTTCCATTGAGATGCCTAATTGTTTCATGGTTGACTTAGGCATTATGTTAACAGTTGATCCATTATCAATGAGAATCTAATTAACCATTTGCTCTCGCATGTATCCTGAGACAAACAAAGGTCTGTTGTGAGGCTTTCATCCCAACAGCAAGTCTTCATCTGAAAAACTTATTGACGTGCAACAAGAGGCACATTCGCGCACCATTGACAGAAGCACAACTTCTTTTGGGTGGAACTCGGCTTTTCTCTTCTTTCTATGAGTCACAAGGATCCACCCTTCATCGTCATCTTTAACAGGCTCATCTTTGCTTTTGGAGTTTGTTATTAGAATCTCTTGTTGGAACAGAACAACTATAGGCTCGAAGGTCCCAAATTGGATTAAGATTTCTCTTTGATCATAATACATTATTGATGGCGGATATTTGTAGTCATCGTCACTACAACATGATTGTTTGAATTACTTCATCAAGATCTAGCTCTATTTTATTTTCACATGCCAACCTTAGAATCAGCTCCTTCAACACGAAACACTTTTCAACTGGGTGGCTAACGACCCGATGATATTTGTAGTAGTTGAGATCATTGATTTTTTCTAACTACTCCGGCCGCTTGCATTCTGGTAGTTGAATAAGTTGTTTTTCTAATAGTTGCTCTAGCATGTCTGCAACGTCAGAGTCAGGAAATGGATAAAGTTTTTCCTGTCTTTCTTTTAAAGTTAGGCGATGTCTCTCACCTCCATCATGTTTTCTTTCGGATTTTGTTTTGTTTCCTTTGGAGGAAAACTTTAGCGGGGTCGCACTAATGACCATAGATTCTTTTATGACACTCTTCAAAATATTTTCAGTGCCTTTGACTTCTTTCTTATCTTTCTTTACCTCAGGGACCAAGAAATCTTTCGTTCCTCCATTGGCGATGCTTAGCTCCATATCTTGGACCCGAGTTGCCAACTCTTCAAATGTGCAGGGTTTGATTCCTTGTATGATGTAGAGGAGTTCCCAGTGCATGCCTTGGGTGCACATCTCCACCGCAGATAGTTCGATGAGTCGGTCTTTGCAATCAAGACTCAAAACTCTCCATCGGTTGATATAGTTAATGACTGGCTCTCCCTTCCGCTGCTTGGCGCTTGTCAACTCCATCATGCTGACGATACGCCTAATGCTGTAAAAGAGTTCAGGAACTCTCTTTCTAGTTGCTCCGAACTGTCAATCACCTCCGACTCTAGATCGGTGTACCAGTTGAAAGTATTTCCTTTTAAGGTCCAGATGAACTGTTTGACTAGAAGGTCTTCTCTAGTTCTTGCATTTTCATAAGTTTCAACAAAATGAGCAACATGTTGCTTCAGGTTGCCCTTTCCATCGAACTGTTGGAACTTCGGTGGTTAATACCCAACAGGCATTTTTAAGTTGTCTATTCTTTTAGTATGGTTTAGAATACATAAAGGAATCTTGAGATGGTCCTCCATACTGGGCTCTGATGGAGTTTGTGATCATATCCTGCAATTGCTGAACCGACAAAGAGGCTATAGAGGTGGATTGTTGGAACTGATTTTCCTGTAACAGAGTTTTTCCTTTGTCATTGGCCTTGGCAACAGGCGTTTGGCTTGACTCGGCAGTTTCTCGAGTCTGCATATGCTCTCTTAAGGCAGGGATCTCATGATCTCGCTTCTCGACAGCTTTCATTAAAAGATCTATTTTTCTTTCCATCTCTGTCATGACTGCCTCTACTGTTACATCAGCCATCATGACAGATATAACATCAGGATGTGACTCTTTCTTGGAGCGATCAGAAGAAGGAGCAGAGCTGTCAAACAAAGGATTTTCTTTGATGACAATCTCGCCTTTAGAAGATTCTGTTAACTGCCTCCAAATGTTCTCCGTTATGGTAGAACCTTGTTCCTTCTCCTACATGACCCCCTTTGAATGACTGCGGGTGATGGGTCATGTAGGCATCGCTTGCAGCTAGATTTTTGGACATAGCTTTCTTGGAGGCCATTGCCTAATTTGGTTGTTGAGAGAGAGATGAGAGGTAGATACGTCCCACTGGGCGTGCCAATTTGTTTGCACGAGGTTTCCTGAGAAACTTGTTTCATGGATTTGAACTTACGTTGATTTAGTTTTTACGCAGATGTGGTTCGATCTCTAGTACTTGATCCTCTAATTCTCTCTCAATTGAATGTGTATGTTTCTTGTATGGAAGCAGAACGAGTGGATGTTCCTAAAGTTGGAGTCTCAGAAGAATATGTCTGTGTTCCAAAGGACTTTAGTTTTCAAGTCTGGTTCAGCTTCAAGAGTTAGGAGTCTTCTGATTGTAGGGAGAATTCTCTCTAGGCTCTGAAGTGTAGAATTTTTTGAACCTCACAAATGAAGAGAACTCTTCTATTTATAAAGTTCTCAGATAGGCTTTGTGGGCTTGGGCTTGGTTGGTCCATGGGTTTGGCCCTTGGGCCCAACAAATTGAACTTGGGCCTTCATTGGCCCTTGGGCCAAATTAAGCCCATTTTAGGGCTCAATTGAATTTTAACCCAAATATTAATACCAAATTGGACCAAATTATTTTATTTAATCCAACGGTCAAGACGAAAATACGTGGCGTCATCGAGACTTGTCAATTTATATCTTCAATTTCAATTTGGGGCACATGTCAACTTTTAATTGGTCCCAAATTCAATTATTTGTAATTTTGTCATTAATTTGAGAAATGACATGTCAATTTGTGATTGATCCAAAGTTTTCTCCTTCAACAAATATAAAATTAATTTAAATAATAATTAATTATATTAAATTAATAATTTATGCACTTATCCCGACAATTTCCAATCCGATGAATCTCTATTCATCCAACTAATATTTAAACCACATTTACATATTTTCAACTCTCCAGTTTTGTTTAATTCCTAATTAAACGAACAACCATAAAACTTACTCCTTAAACGAATTGAACATTTTCAAATTCTTTCAACACACTGTTCTAAGGTTTAGTCCATGAGCTAACAAGGGGACCAAATGAACCTATAGATCATGAGCTCCAACAATACGAAAGTAACAGGCTAAACACTTTAAATTTAGTTAATTAACATTCGATAACTATCGGTACACTCTACTATAGCCCAATAGTTGCACTCTTCTCACTGTAGATATATTTATGTCCACTTGATATAACCATGATTAGTAAGTCGATCTTTCACAAGTTGTTCGTAATTGCAGTTGGGTCAAAATTACCGTTTTACCCCTATAATTACATCTTGTTCCTTAAGTCTCACTGATCTTCTAATGATCAACTGGTTTGTGGTCCAACCATCAAACCGAGTCCCTCTCGGGCCAATGAGAGGGTGGGGTCCCTTGGTCAAGATCCGTAGTCAGCACTTAAGAGACACAACTTCTCTACTAACCTAAAATTAAGTAGGAGTGAATTCCACCTCGCAACACTACATCCTCAATGAAGGAGTTAACAACGTAAATGCAAAAGAAATTAGGATTTAAAGCACTCTAATTACATCAATTTTGAAGATTAAACATGCTTGTTATAAAGCCGAAAAACAGAGACAAGAACACTTACTTGTTATAACTCAAAATTGATCCAAAATCCTTCAAGCTTTTGATCACGAACATTTCGTGGACCACCACAAGAGTCTTCCTTGTGATTCTCTAGAATTAGAACGGATAAAAGTGGGATCCAAATTATGATGAATTTAGAGCAATTTTGTGAAAAACACATAGTTTTTAACAGTTTTGAGTGAGTGGGTATTTTCAACTGTTGGGTTTTATGTTCTAAAACTCGTTGTTTTTAATTTATGAATTTTATTCTCAATAAAGTTGTTATCAAGGTTTATCTAGTAATGTTGTTATTGAATATGTGAATTGCATTTAAATCCAATAAACTAAGAACACATGGCTATATGGTGAATACTTAGACTTTATATGATAAAAGTGGATCAAGTTTAAGTAATAGCTAAAACAGTCTGTAGTATATGGATAAAGGTTGGGTACCTTATCTTGGGGTCATTATGAATACGACCCACTTTGTATTTGATACAAACGATGTGATCCTAAATCGTTCATGTAGAGACATATGAGTGAGGATGTCCTATGCAATGAGTTTGCATAAGACTGGACCAAGAAATAATCACGCTTACTTTATAACACCGTTTACTGTTTAAACTTATTATTTAACCTGATGACATAAGTAACTTGATCTTAATCCTAAGCTAACTATGAACTCTTGTTTGTTTGAGATTATCCTTTAATCTGCATGGGTGAGAGTGGCCAGTTTTGCCGACTCAATATGCCCCCCATTTTAAGGATAAGATCAGGCAGATAGTTGGGGACATAGTCCTGCAAGATGAATTTCGCTCCTACCTTATTAAAGGATAGTAGATAAGTTGTTCCCTTAAGTACTGAATCTAGGTTTTAAACAAAAGGCCCCACCATCTCATTGGCCCGAGAGGGACTCAGTTTGTTGGTTGGACCACAAACCAATTGTTCATTAAAGGATCAGTGGGACTTAAGGAACAAAAAGTAAAATGGTATTTTGACCCAACTGTAATTACGAACGACTTGTGAAGGATCTACTTACTAATTATGGTTATATCAAATGGACATAAATATATCTACTGTGAGGAGAGTGCAGCTACCGGGCTTTAGTGGAGTGACCTGGTAGTTGAGGAATGTTAATTAACTAGGTTAAAGAGTTTAGCCGGTTAATTTCGAACCATTGGAGCTCATGATCTGTAGGTCCACTAGGTTCCCTTGTTAGCTCATGGACTAAATCTTAAAACAGTATATTGAAACTATTTGAAGTGTTCGAATTTAGAAAAATGAGCATTTTATGGTTTGATTCATTTAATTGTGAATTAGACGAATTGGGTTTTTAATAATATTAAATATAATTTAAATATTATACCAGTGAATAGAGATTCATCGAGTTTGAAATTGTCGGAAAAGTGAAAAAGAATTAATTTAATATAATTAATTAATTGGTTAATTAATTATTATTTAAATTAATTATATTAAATTGAAATTTTGATTTATGAAATCAAAATTAAATTTTCAATTCTTAGATTGAGAATTGAGTTGATGGGATTTTCTAAAATGAGGAAATCCCACCACCTTTGGTTGCATGGTGAAGGAGAAGGTGGAGACCTCTCCTTCACATGCAAGTTCCACTATCTTCAAACAGCTTAATCACCATTTGTGGTGTTTTTCAGCATGTGATTTTGAATTGCATGGTTCCCTCTTTAAATAAGGAGGAAAGCTAAAGAAAGGGTTGGAATTTTCTGAATTAGAACTTTACAGGAAACAGTTTCCTCTCTACCGAAATAGTGTTTTACACTCTTTTGCTCCAATTTTCTGCTCAATTCAAATCCCACCATCCATTCTAATTCCTGAGCATAACAAGGAAACTCTAGTGGTTGTCCGTGAATAGTTTGTGATCAGATTTTGGAGATCCTCTGGAACAAATTTTGAGCTACAAGTAAGTGTTACTTCCTTTGTATCTCAATTTATCTAAGCATGTTTTTCCATTAAATTGATGTAATTATTGTGTTTTGCATCCTGTTTTTTCCGCTGCATGTTTTCTAACTCCATCATCAGCAAAATTGGCCAAGGAGATTAACCCTTCTTCTCCATTCCTTTCTTCTATTTAAAGAAGAAATCATGCAAATCCAATTAGCATGTAAATTGACACCAAATTAGCAGATAATCTCATTCAATTTGGAGGTGGAAGGAAGCATGCCTTAGAAGGGTACACCTCCTACTAACCATGCGAAGTGGAAAAATCCCTCATTGTAATTAAATATGAATTTCATAAATTCATATTTAATTAAATTTCTAGTTTCAAATTAATTACATTAATTAATTTTATATAATAGTAATTTAATAATAAATTAATTTAAATAATAATTAATCATATTAAATTAATATTAAATATTAAATTAATAAATTTTCCACTTTTCCCAACTTTTCCAACCCGATGAATCTCTATTCGTCCAATTTAATATTTAAATCATATTTAAATATTTCTAACTCTCCAGTTTTGTTTAATTCATAATTAAAACAAATAAACCGTAAATCTTACTCTTAAACGAATTTGAACGATTTCAAATTCTTTCAACACACTATTCTAAGGTTTAGTCCATGAGCTAACAAGAGGACCTAATGGGCCTACAGATCATGACCTCCAACGATCTAAAATTAATGTACTAAACTCTTTAACCTAGTTAATTACCTTTCGTTAACTACCGGGACACTACATTATAACCCAGTAGCTGCACTCTCTACACTGTAGATATATTTCTATCCACTTGATATAACCATGATTAGTAAGTCGATCCTTCACCAGTTGTTCCTAATTAGAGTTGGGTCAAAATTATCATTTTACCCCTATAATTACATCTTGTACCTTAAGTCCCACTGATTCTCTAATGAACAATTGGTTTGTGGTCCTACCATCAAATCGAGTCCCTCTCTAGCCAATGAGAGGGTGGGGCTCCTTGTTCAAGACCCGAAGTCAACACTTACGGGAACAACTTCTCTACTAACCTTAAATAAGGGAGGAGTGAATTCCATCTTGCAGAACTACGTCGCTAGCTATCTATCTGGTCTTATCCCTAAAATGGAAGGCTTATTGAGTCAGCGAACTCGAGTCACTCTCACCCATGCAAATTAAAGGATAATCCCAAATAAACAGGAGTTCATAGTTATCTCAAGATTAAAATTGTGTTACTTAGGTCATCAGGTTGAAATAATCAGTTCTAACAGTAAATGATGTTATAAAGTAAAGGTGATTATTTCGTGGTTCGGTCTTATGCAAACTCATTGCATAGGTGCCCTCATTCACATGTCTCTACATGAACGATATAGGATCACATCGTTTGTATCAAATACAAAATGGGCCGCATCCATAGTGTCTCTAGGATAAGGTACCCATTATGCCTATACTATAGACCGTTTTGGCTATTACCTAAACTTGATCCACTTTTATGTCTATACATAAAGTCTAGGTATTCAACCTATTTCCAAGGGTTCTTAGTTTATTGGATTTAACAAATACAATTCACATACTCAATAACAACTTTACTGAATAAATCTCGATAACATCTTTATTGAGAATAAGTTCCAAAGTTTACAAACAACGAGTTTTAGGACATAAAACCCAACACCCAACTATCTATCTGGTCTTGTCCCTAAAATGGTAGGCTTATTGAGTCGATGAACTAAAGCCACTCTCACCCATGCATATTAAAAGATAATCCCAAATATACAGGAGTTCATAGTTAGCTCATGATTAAGATTGAGTTACCTAGATGATCATGTTGAAATAATTAGTCCTAACAGTAAATGTCGTTATAAAGTAAAAGTGATTATTTCATGGTTCGATCTTATGCAAACTCATTTCATAGGATTCCTCCACTCTCATATCTATACATGAACAATATAGGATCACATCGTTTGTATCAAAATACAAAATATACCGCATCCATAGTGTCTCCAAGATAAGGTACCAGCCTTATACCTATACTATAGACCGTTTTGGCTATTAGCTAAACTTGATCCACTGTTATGTGTACACTTAAAGTCTAAGTATTCAAACTATAGCCAAGGGTTCTTAGTTTATTGGATTTAATAAATGCAATTCACTTATTCAATAATATCTTTACTAAATAAACTTGATAACAACTTTATTGAGAATATGTTCAAAGTTTACAAACCACGAGTTTTAGGACATAACACCCAACAGTATGTCAAATGGAATCAGTATTGAACATCCTGTAGCTTATGTTCATACACAAAATGGTTTAGTAGAATCATTTATAAAATGATTGCAATTAATTGCTAGACCAGCTTATGAGAGCTAAGCTTCCTACATTTGTACGAGGTCATGCTATTTTTCATGCAGCGTCACTTATACGCATTAGGCCAGTAGCTTATCATAAGTAATCGTCATTACAACTAGCTTATGACTATGAGCCTAATATTTCCCATTTGAGAATTTTTTGATGTACAGTATATGTTCCAATTGCTCCACCACAACGTACTAAGATGGGTTCTCAAAGGAGGTTAGGAATATATGTTGGATTTGATTCCCCATCAATTATTAGATATCTTGAACTCCTGATGAGTGATGTATTTACTGCACGATTTGCTGATTGTCATTTTAATGAGACAAATTTTTCAACATTAGGGGAATGAATTAAGAAGTTGGAAAAAGAAATTAAATGGAATGCATCGCTATTGGCTCATTTAGATCCCAGTGCAAATCAATGTGAACTTGAAGTTTATGAAATAATTAATTTCCAAAATATAACAAATTAGTTACCAAATGCATTTATAGATGAAAATAAAGTAATTAAGTCACCTATACAAGTTGCAAATGTTCCGTCAAAAATTGATATCCAAACATAGAAAATTATCACTAATGAGTTTGGAACACGCCAGAAGCATGGTAGACAGTGGGTTCCTAGAGATAAAAATCCTCGAAAAAGAAAAATAAACAATAGTAAAAAAGATTTGGTTGAGGATGTAAATATCCATGAAGAAATCCTGGACATGATTGATAGTCGAATTAGTGAAGAAGAAAAAATACAGAAAAATAATAATGAGATTTCAATAAACTATATCATGACATGGAAAATATAGATGTAGTAATTGACAACATTTTTGCATATAATGTTGCTCTTAATATTATTGATTGAGCCACTTTAAGTATTAACCGCAAGTGTACGGATCAAGTTATAATATAAGACAGTGAAGTTCGAATATCGTTCCACTGAGGATCCAATTGTGAAGGTTAAAGTTACTTAGCTATTCTAGAGTTGAATCAATTTGATTTGAGGATTGGAATTGAATTTGTGAATTATGGAAAATACAAACTAAATAAGGAAAGTAATAAAGTGAGAAATACAAGAGTCAAAGAGAGTTCTAGGGTAATGAATCCTTGTTTATTTCATCATGCAATATTATAGAATTCATGGATTTTATTGTAATTCATATGCCTAAATCTAGAAACTTAATTCCAAGTTATTTTCTCTAAAAAAACGACCCTTTCTATGCAACTCGATTGATTACTAATCTCTTGAAACCAATACAAAATTACATGGCATTAAGAATAGTCTTTAGCAACTTTTGTTGTCAACCTAACTACTTTCGTGATAAATTAACAGCAATTCATTATTATAGATCAGCTAAACATACAATCTCTCAATCATACATCTAACCTAACATGTGAAGATAGTCAATCCACAAGAATTAAACACAATAACAATGAAAAGCATAATAATTCCAACAAAACCATGAAAGTTCACAATATCAACATGAATTCATAAACAATTTATCAAAACCCTAAAACTAAAGAGTTTAGCCACTCATAGCTTGAAGCAACATGTTCAAAAAATATAAACAAAGAAAGAGTGTAAAGAAAGGGAAACTCTACTGAAAAGAGGCTCTTGATTAAGGTAGCACCGTCACAATCTCCTTGGCTCTCACGTCGGAACTCGAACGTCACCACGACTCTCTTGAACTCTTTTCCTCTTCCTTGCAACTAACTCACTCTTTGAACTCTTTTATAAACTCGCACTGAATTCTCTCATTCTTGTGACTCTTTTGGTCTGTAATTTCTTGCTTTGATTGATTAGGGCTGTCACACCCCCTCCCAGGTACCCTCTTAACCCAGGAAGAAGTGTGATGACCAGCAGACACCGACCCTCTTACGACATCCCTTGTCAACCATAAACTCTGCAATTACCTAATAAACAGTTATAAACCATGAACTACTTCATACATAGACCAAAGTTAATTTGCCAAACGCACATCGTTTTCATTCAGTCACATAATAGCATAAATACACAACTCCCTTAACCTTCTCTATATGTACAACACATGAACCAGTTCGAATATTTACAATTTTCAGAATACTAAAGACCGTTGGTAGACCCAGACAAGATCTTGCATAGGCTAAGCACCCCAAACTTGCTCGCTACCTGGAAAACAGAAAACAAGAAAAACGTGAGCTAGATTGCCCAGTGAGTGACTAGTTTCGTAAAACCTCTTTGGCTCGAAAACTATCATAGTAGAAACATTTAAACTCAATGCATATAAAATCTCAATATAAGTCATAGTCATACAAATCATGCTCATTTCAGGAAAAGATACTAAAGAAAGTTCCGTTGATTTCAATTCATATTCCTTAGTTGAGGCGGAGCGGAGCTCAACGCGACTCAACGTCGATTATCCTTAGCTGTGTGGAGTAATCTCAACACATCAGCATCGTACGTTCCTCAATGTGCACTTAGGTATCATAATCCGGGCTGCCCATATGCCTTCTCCTAGTCCTTGAGCATTGGGGTCTCATTTTTATATCCAGGTTACAATTCGCCTTCTTCAAGTCCTTCAGCGTTGGGTATCTTTTTTATATTCCGGGCTGCCCATATGCCTTCTCCGAGTCCTTGAGCATTGGGGTCTCATTTCTATGTCTAGGTTACCATTCGCCTTCTTCGAGTCTTTTAGCGTTGGGTACCTTTTCTATACTCCGGCTACCCATTGGCCTTCTCCGAGTCCTTGGGCTTTGTGTAAGCCCCGTACTTAATCTTGTGAGAAAGCAAGGTAAGAAGGGGCCAAGAGATGGACGCTTGGGTAGGAGTAGTTGGCTGGACTGTGATTGGGGCGGAAAAATGACTAAGTACCAGCTATGCGTTGGTGGCAACGTGCTTGGATGGGAACAGATTTGGCGTGGACGCAAAGGTGAGGGAAGACTGTTAGGCGTAGAGGTCACGACGCGTTGAAGTCATAAGGCGTGGAGAGCCACCTTGTATCGAAGATTATCTTACGACAAATGCATTGAAGGCTGTAGGGCGTTGGAAGTTAAAGGCCACGAGGAGTTGAGAGCTGATTTGCGATGAGGCCATTATGCGGTGAACGCTACCATGCGTCGGAAGTGGGTATGCGTTGGATAAAGAAGGTTGGCCGAGAGAGAGTAATGCGTTTGTTAACCATTTGGCGGGAGAGTTTTGAAAAGTAACACCATCAGAGGCCGTGTGTTGCTGAAGCTAAACATAGAAGGTATGCGTTGAATAGATTGTAGTATAGTGTTGAAAAGGAGATTAAGTCGGTGGTATAAATATAAGTGGATCGGGAATTCAATTGTTTTGGATTGCATTTCATAGCTCGAGTTGGGTCCATTCTAAAGCTTAACATCGGAAGGAGGTAGAAGAAGATGTTCTTGCTGATTTGGAGTGGAAATCTCATCGTAACCGTGGAGGAAACTTGAGTTGGGCAGAGGACTCAACTGGTGTTATTTTCTCAGAGTAACGTTCGGTTTTGGAGGAAGAACAAACTGAAGAAACGGTGGTTAAGGCCGGAACTTTTGAGGTTAGTAAGTTAACTCGATTTTTTAGCAAGTTTCATGAAGGATGCTTGAGCTGAAATTGTATACATGTGTGTCAAACTCAGAAAGAAGAGATTAAAGCTGAATTTGCCGGACGATTAGGGGTAACTCGGAGTTGTTGAAGGATATATCCTAAACGGAGAGGATGTTCTTCATGAAATCTGGAGTTAAGATGAAGGACTTACACCTTAACAAGTTTGTAGAAGGAAGTAAGTTCTGAAATTGACCAAAATGTAATGTTTAACAGGTTGAAGAAGGAAGAGGAAAGGAAGAAGGAAACGATTCTGCTGCAGCGGTAGTATCGCTGAGAGAGCGAGAGACAGGGCAGTGAAGCAAGTATCGCTGTAACGCAAGAGGGGCATTGCGTCTCACAATTCTCACTAGAATATCGTTGGGCGTCGCTCCTCAGGTAGTCTCGCTAGCTATATCCAACTTAGTGTCGCTAGTACAGTAGTATGTGATGAATCTCGCTGGTAGCCTTTAATTGTCTAAAGTATAATGCTATTAATGTGTGTTAAGGGAAAAGGAAGATTGTGGAAACTAAACATGAGGAATATGTATTTTCAGACCAGGAAGAGCTCGAGGAAGCTTATAATCCACTTAGAGCCGAGACAAGTCGTGAGTGACCTTTTATTATATCTTGTGGTTAACTTAGTATACTTATTTGATGAGAAAATGTGATACTTTGCAGTATTCATTGTGAATATGATGTGTTACCAAGTTAAAAGGATACTAATACTATTGTCTAAATATAATAATGGCTGAGGGACCTTATGGTGAAAGCCTATGTGTAAGTGAGCACGAAGTTAAGTGCTGAGGGACTTCGTGTGAAAGCACTTGAATAGCTAAGTGGAATGGATTACAATGCTGAGGGACTATGAGAGAAAGCATGTAGTAATCCATCACATACTAGCTCGTGCTGAGGGACCATGAGTGAAGGCACTTGAGCAAAGATTGAATTGGTCACCAGTGCTGAGGGACTTCACGTGAAGGCACATGGTAATGTGAACATAATCGAATAAGTGCTGAGGGACAGAATGTGAAGGCACTGGATAGTTGCAAGTCTGTAAAACATGATGATTTGACATTTATATGTGTTATTTGAAATGAGAACTTTAGTAACTCTCTGAAACGTGATACGTAGGTTACTAATGGATAAGCTAGTTTATGTTTGTTAGCGATAGTTGAATGAATTTAGTCACTCACTCGGCTTTTTGCTCACTCAGTTTGTTTGTTTGTTTGTCGTTTTAGGTAGCGAGCGTGTCCGGGATGCCTAGCCTACAGAAGAATCTCGTCTGGGTTTATCTGGAAGCAAACCTCTGGGATAGTTGTAAATATTTAGTCTGTGCATATGTTTGTAACGTGCATGTTTCTTAGAAGTGTAGAGGAGATGTTTGTATCTTATATATATATGCAGAGAATACTTGTTGAGAGTTTGTATGACTTTTCCTAATACTTCAATAGCAATGTTGTTTTGAATTTGAGATTCATCTGGTAGCTATTTTCAATATGTATTTAAGGAGTACAGTATCACGCTCAATCCTAGGTGTAGAGTGCATCTGGGATGGGGTGTGACACTTTGGGTACCATTTCAAAGATTTTATAAATACTCAACGTGTTTTGAAAACATCATATCATAAATTCATAAGTTTTACATTTCCAAACCTTTCATAAAATCATATATTGTCGTCGGCATGCTTTTCATAATTCCATAAATCAATAAACAGCATGCTTTATCATAAATTCATGCAATGCGCATAAAACTCATAAGTTTTCAATCATAATATCATGCTTTCAAATCATCATAAGAAATCCGAACTACACATTCTCAATAAAATCATTTTTAAAGAAAGAAAAGTGTCACTCACTACTTGTCCTAGGCCCTGAGCGGATTATACGCCTTTCCTAACTCTTCCTAGCCTGTAAATACACATTTCTCGGGTTAGGCGACCTAAACTTCCTTTCCATAACCAACAAGCTTTAACCATTCATATTTGATCAATAAACCTTCATGAGCGAGATTCTACTCTGCTAGCGAGACCACTAGCGAGACTGGACTACACTACACGACACTAGCGATACCAGGGTGAGCAAGACCAGCAACACTCACCTAATCAGCGAGACCCAACGATACCCAGCGAGAATTGTGAGACGCAAGGCTTCTAACGACACCTGCGTTACCCGTCTCGCTTCTCACACTTAAATTCTTAGCGCTACTTGCAGTCCAGCGATACTTATCTTCCACAACTTCTGCCTTCCCTCTTATTCTCACTTCTATCTATTACAAATTGTATTTCCAGCAAAATTTAGAACTTCTTCCCTTCTACAAACTTGTAAATAAATGTATTTCCTAGCTTACCTCAAAATTTCAGAACATAACTTCCCTTCATTTGATAGATGTTTCCAAATAACTTCAAGCTGCTCCAAATCGCTTAGCAAATCTGTATCAGTCACTTTCACCATAAATTTTACATAGTTCCCTTCAAATTCAGCTCAAACATTCTTCATAAAAGTTGTTAAAATTTGAGTTAACTTATCGACCTCAAATTCTCAACCCTAAACTCGATCTCCATATAACGCTATTCTCCAAATACCAAACGTTGTTCAGATTGCACGACAGCAATCAACCCTTCTGCTAGCTCAAATTACACCACAAAATCGATTAAAATTTTGCATGAATTTGCCCTAGACTCCTTCCTCTACCTATCTTCATCACTAAGCTGAAATATGGGATCGATTGGAGCTTTTGAGATGGAGAAAATGATTGAAAACTTAGCTTTACACACTTAAACAAACTGCCGACTTATCTCCACTTTCTCTTTTATTTTATTTTATTTTATTTTATTTTATTTTATTTCCCCTAAAAGAAATAACGCAACCGCTAATATACTTGGATACTGGCTTGAACGCCTAGCAAGCTTGGACGCATAGCAAGTCTGGACGCTAGCTTGGACGCATCGCACCATGTGTCTGAATCATAGCACCGTTGAACGCATACTTTGCCAACGCCAACGCAACCTCCCTACCGAATCTCAACCAACGCATAGCTGCTGGTCCAACAACCTCATTAACGCATAGCAAGTTGGACGCATCCCTCAACAAGCCAAAACTTCAACCCTCATGCTTTGGCTCGGCTACACAATTTCTTCCCTATTTTCATTGGGGACAATGCATGACTCTAAGTTTGGGGTGGGAGGTGTCTCTCGTACTTTTGTGTGTTTTCTTATCCTGCTATGCATGTTTGTGAAGGTTTTAATATGCATGTTAATTTTGAAAAATTTTGAAAATTTTGGAGCTTTTAAAGTTAATGAGAATGTTGTTTATGGTTGTGTGCCTTGATGTTGATTGCCCATGATGAGATTTGAATTTGCATGATAGATGACTTATTGTGGAAATAGAATAGCATTATTTTGAGTTAAATTCATTTAAGTCCCTCTTAAAATCTCTCATATTCTTGAGCACGTAGCCACTTTAATTTAGAATCTTTAACTAAAAAAAGGATTAAGTTGGGTGTATTTGGTTGTCACTCCGAAAGGCCCCACCGGTTAGAGAGTGAAAATGCATGATAGTATATAATCTTAGACTAAGGAAAAAAGAAAAGAGTATACATGCCTAGAGAAAAGAAAAAGTGTACACAAAATGTATGAGCTTTATTTGTCTATCTTTTTAAATGTTAAACTTGTAATGATTATGCATGGATAGAAAAAGAGCTGTCTTTGCTGTGATAAGTAAGGATGCTTGGGAATTTATTAGGTACGTGTCCCTACAGTGAATGTGTGAAAGCTAGTGCCTCTAGGTAAAAGAATGCAAGTTTGGACCCATGAAAAAAAAATATGATTGAAAGTCACCTTAGTGGACATATTACTCACTTGAAATGTATGAAAGCTTGAAGATTGGTGCATGAGCTAGAGTAGGGGAAAAACTAAAGAAACTCTCTTAAGTTCGAATTTGAGTTCTAGTATTTTAAATTGAAGGAGGCTTGCACACACACACATGGGAGATAACAAGATTTGGCCTTGAATGATTATAACAATATAGATATGCTTGCATGTTTCTACTTAAGCTCTAAATGCTATTCTCTAAGACATGAGTCAATTGCACACTTCTTCATCTAAACTCCCTATTACTTTATTTTATTCTTTGCTCGGGACTAGCAAATCTCTATGTTTGGGGTGGTGATAAGAACTTGAAAAGTGCTTTCTATCCTCTCAAATTAAGGAAGTTTATATTAGATTTCACTTGTTTGCTAGTGGTTTTCAGGTTAAAATGAGGAAAATTAGAAGAAAAGACCAAAAGATAAAAACCGAGCAAGAATATGGCGAAAAAGAGAAGAAAAACTCAATATGACAAAAATTGAGGCAACGCCTCGGCGCCGTGACGGGGCGTTGCTGCGGTGCTAAAACCCGAGAGCATACAACTTTGGACGCAACTCTAGCGCCGCAGCGTCGTCTTCAAATTCTCAATAGCGCCGCGACGTTATGGACCAGCGTCGCGGCGCCAGTTTTCCATAAATGAAAATGGGTATTTTTTGTAAGTTTTTGGGCGGCCAACTCTATAAATTTGGGGGTTTCCAGCAGCCCTAATGAACAAATCAACCATCAATCTACAGACCAAAAGAGTCACAAGAAGGAGAGAATTGAGTGAGAGTTCATAAAAGAGTTCAAAGAGTGAGTTAGTTGCAAGGAAGAGGAAAAGAGTTCGAGATAGTTGTTGTAACGACCCTAATTTCGGTAAATCACTTCCTCCCTTTAAATTTAAAAAAAAATTAAATTAAATTAATTATCGTTAATAATAGTTTGGCAGCGGGGGGAGCGTGAAGGGAGTTGAGAGTCCACGGTCAGCAGGAGGTTGCGTCGCTTTCGGTTGGGGGAAAGATCCCTGGTTGAATTATTGACCGTGGGGGGGCGTTTTAGGAGAGGAGAAGAAAGGGGAGGCAGCAAGAAAAGGGGCAGTCTGGTTTTCCTCTCTGGAGTCACCCTTCGTCGCCCATATTCTCACTTTTTCCCGTCACTCAGTCGCAGCGCTCCAGCCCTCACGGTGTGGCCTTAATTGCAGTTCTCAGCGTTGTGGCATCGTCATAGTTGTCGCGCCGCAGCGTCTTGGTCGTCGCGCCGCAGCATCCCAGTCATCGTCTCGTCGCTTTGCCTCAGGCGCTTGGTGACGCATCATCAACCCTCGACGCATCATCAGTCCGCGTCGCCGCATCATCAACCCTCGACGCATCATCTGTCCGCGTTGCCGCATCATTAGCCCGTGACGCATCATCAGTCCGCGTTGCCGCATCACGATAGCCCGCGACGCATCATCAATCCGCGTTGTCGCATCATCAATCCGCGTTGCCGCATCATTAGTCCGCGTCGCCGCGTCGCTCGTCCTCTCCGCGACGCATCGTCAGCCTGCATCGCCGCGTCGCCTGTCCTCCCGCGACGCACTGTCACAGCCTTCGTAGCGCGTTGCCGTATTGTAAGGAAGTCGCTGTCTCACGGACACGCTCAGTATCGCTTGGTAACGCTCGTAACGCTCAATATCGCTCAGTGTCGCTCCATTTCGCTCTCGCAGGTAAGGGACTTACTACCGGATTTTAGTGATGTATACTGTCTAATGGTGTTGTGGTTGTTGAATGTCGTTATGAACCTATGTTTCGAATGTTGTTGCTATAATTGTTCAGGCGTGCTAAGTTATGTATTGTAAGTTATTTCTTATGCTTATGTGTTTGTGACTCTGCAATCTCAGCTATATATTAATTATGCCATGACACGTCATAGGTTGCCTTATTGTCGTGCCCCGTACCCTCATTGTACTATGCTACGAAGACTGTTAGGCGTTGAAGCCACGACGCGTTGAGGACATAAGGCGTGGAGAACCACCTTGTACCGAAGATTATCTTGCGATAAACGCATTGAAGGCAGCAGGGCGTTGGAAGTTAATGGCCACGAGGAGTTGAGAGCTGATTTGCGATAAGGCCATTATGTGGTGAACGCTACCATGCGTCGAAAGTGGGTACGCGTTGGACAAAGAAGGTTGGCCGAGAGAGAGTAATGCGTTTGTTAACTATCTGGCGAGAGAATTTTGAAAAGTAACACCATCAGAGGCTGTGTGTTGCTGAAGCTAAACATAGAAGGTATGCGTTGAACAGATTGTAGTGTAGTGTTGAAATGGAGATTAAGTCGGTGGTATATATATAAGTGGATCGAGAATTCAATTGTTCTGATTGCATTTCAGAGCTCGAGTTGGGTCCATTCTAAAGCTAAACATCGGAAGGAGGTAGAAGAAGATGTTCATGCTGATTTGGAGTGGAAATCTTATCGTAACCGTGGAGGAAACTTGAGTTCAGAGGACTTAGCTGGTGTTACTTTCTCAGAGTGACGTTCGGTTTTGGAGGAAGAACAAACTGAAGAAACGGTGGTTAGGGCCGGAACTTTTGAGGTTAGTAAGTTAACTCGATTTTTAGCAAGTTTCATGAAGGATGTTTGAGCTGAAATTGTATACATGTGTGTCAAACTCAGAAAGAAGAGATTAAAGCTGAATTTGCCGGACGATTAGGGGTAACTCGGAGTAGTTGAAGGATATATCCTAAACGGGGAGGATGTTCTTCATGAAATCTGGAGGTAAGATGAAGGACTTACACCTTAACAAGTTTGTAGAAGGAAGTAAGTTCTGAAATTGACAAAAATGTAATGTTTAGCAGGTTGAAGAAGGAAGAGGAAAGGAAGAAGGAAAGGGTTCTGCTGCAGCGGTAGTATCGCTGAGAGAGCGAGAGACAGGGCAGTGAAGCAAGTATCTCTGTAACGCACGAGGGGCTTTGCGTCTCACGATTCTAGCTAGAATATCGCTGGGTGTCGCTCCTCAGGTAGTCTCGCTAGTTACATCCAACTCAGTGTCGCTAGTACAGTAGTATGTGATGAATCTCGCTGGCAGCTTTTAATTGTCTAAAGTATAATGCTATTAATGTGTGTTAAGGGAAAAGGAAGATTATGGAAACTAAACATGAGGAATATGTATTTTCAGGCCAGGAAGAGCTCGGGGAAGCTTATAATCCACTTAGAGCCGAGACAAGTCGTGAGTGACCTTTTATTATATCTTGTGATTAACTTAGTATACTTATTTGATGAGAAATGTGATCCTTTGCAGTATTCATTGTGAATATGATGTGTTAGCAAGTTAAAAGGGTACTAATGCTAATATCTAAATATAATAATGGCTGAGGGACCTTATGGTGAAAGCCTATGTGTAAGTGACCATGAAGTTAAGTGCTGAGGGACTTCGTGTGAAAGCACTTGAATAGCTAAGTGGAATGGATTACAATGCTGAGGGACTATGAGAGAAAGCATGTGGTAATCCATCACATACTAGCTCGTGCTGACGGACCATGAGTGAAGGCACTTGAGCAAATATTGAATTGGCTACCAGTGCTGAGGGACTTCATGTGAAGGCACATGGTAATGTAAACATAATCGTATAAGTGCTGAGGGACAGAATGTGAAGGCATTGGATAGTCGCAAATCTGTGAAACATGATGGTTTGACATTTATATGTGTAATTTGAAATGAGAACTTTAGTAACTCTCTGAAAAGCGATACGTAATGGTTACTAATGGATAAGTTAGCTCATGTTTGTTAGTGATAGCTGAACGAATTTAGTCACTCACTGGGCTTTTTGCTCACTCAGTTTGTTTGTTTGTTGTCGTTTCAGGTAGCGAGCGTGTCCGGGATGCCTAGCCTACAGAAGAATCTCGTCTGGGCCTATCTGGAAGCAAACCTCTGGAATAGTTGTAAATATTTTCTGTGCATATGTTTTGTAATGTGCATGTTTCTTAGAAGTGAAGGGGAGATGTGTTGTATCTTATATATATATATATGCAGAAAATACTTGTTGAGAGATTGTATGTTTTCCTAATATTTCAATAGAAATGTTGTTTTGAATTTGAGATTCATCTAGTATCTATTTTCAATATGTATTTAAGGAGAACAGTATCACACTTAATCCTAGGTATAGAGTGCATCTGGGATGGGGTGTGACATTATGTCTTGAATGAAATTTGATATGTCCAAATTTACTTAGGGAAATAATATAATGTATCATCATACATTATAATATAAAGTTTATTTTGAACTTTATAATATAAGTTTAATTTTGGATATGATAAAAAAATTAATTTTTTTTTAGAGAATTAAATATTTGAAAGAGTTCAAATATTAATATGAATTAGATTCATAATAAAACTATATGTTAAAAATAATGTGTATTAGATGCACATTAAAACTATAAGTTATGAGAGAATAACAATTGAATATGATTCAAATATAGGTTAAATTAAATATTAGATATTTAATTTGAAAATTAATTAATTAAAGAATTAATTTTCTTACTTAATTTTAATTTAATTAAATTAATTAAAACTATATGTTATATGGGAGATGTTCATTTAAATATGATTTAAATGAAATAATTAATTAAATTAGATTTAATTAATTATTATTTATTATTTATTTATTTATTTATTTATTAAATTAATTAATTAAAAAGGTAACTCCCTTACGTGTGAGTTACGCTTTACGTGGTTTAATCCCACGTCTCCTACTCTTTATCCTTAAATAAGCCTACAAAAGAAACAGAAAAAAGAAAACAGTAATTCTCTCGATAAAAATTCTCTCTGGTCCTCTCTTTTTTTTTTTTCCCAAAAATCAAGATCAAGGATCCACAATCCTTATCTCATCCCTCAGAGAATAGGAGAGGTTCGAGATGGTCGTGTTCAGAGTCGACAAACGAAAGTAAAATTCTATCTCTAATCCATGCTTAGCCTAGAATTAATACAATAGGTTTTCTGTATTTTTTTTCAATGTATTGGTATTTCAAAATCCCAATTTATTTTGAATTTGGTTCTGTATTACGTCTGCTGCAGTAGGGATTTCAACCCTTTCAATTGGTATCAGAGCCATCTCGTAAAATTAATTTGGAATTTTTGAAATTTGCACTGCTTTTCGTGGGTTTTCTACATTATTGACTGTAGGTTTGCAATTTAATGTTTACAATAAAAATGGCCATAGATTTACATTTTTTTTATTTGATCAAATGTAAAGGCCCCTGTGTTTTTGGGCATTTTCTATTGTAAACTACTGTTCTGTAAGTCCAATTTCGAATTGGAAATGTTCCAAGAAGAAAAACGACACCAAATTTGCCCAAAACGAATGAACGTAGGCAAGAATTTGTGCAAAGAAGCTCTCTGCACGAAAGGGGAAACGGAGAAAAAAAAAACGAACGAAGGCGCACGGAGAAAAAGAAAGGCTGATGACAGCGTGGCGTCAGCATGAACGTGCAAGGCGACTCCACTCACTGTGCGGCTGGCGGCTCAGCTCGGCTAGCGCTCGGTCCAGCTCCGGTTCGCGCGGTTCAGCTCCTGTTCAGGTTTCTTGGCTCCGGTTCAGGCTTTTTGGCTCCAATTTAGCTGCTATTTGGTTCGATTCAACTAGTTCTGATCCGATTCTTGGCATTTTTTGTTTGATTCATGGTTTTGAGGCCCGGTTCGAAGCAGTTCGAGGGTTTTTTGTCCGATTTTGGAGTGGTAGAAGCAGTTTTAGGATATTTTTAACATGAATTAATGTAATTTATTGCTTTGTTTTATCCTAGGGGCCAATTTTACCAGTTCAATTGTTATTTAAATGCTTTATGGATGTCATTTAGTGATAATCCACTATAGGTTAAGCATGTTCATGCATTTTAGTATACTATAAATGTTATAATATATGATTTTAATGCATGATAATAATTTCATGAGTTATTTAATGTATGTTGATACATTAAATATATGAAATTGGAAAAAGCATGATGTATGACATTAATTAAATAAATATAAATAATTATATTTATTAATGTTTTGTTAATGTATGATTGATTTTCATGATTTATTTAATCTAAATGTTATATTTTAAATGAAAATCAATTTGCATTGAGCATGATACATTCATAGATTAAAATAACCGTTATATTATGTCATGAAATGCATGTAATATGATTGGTTAATTAGAATTTGATTGTTAATTAATTAAACCATAGAAAGCATTTTATAGGGCTAATCATTAGAATTTATAATAGTTATAAAATTTAATATTAGTAACCGTCAACCTATAATTGAGAATTGCATGCAAACATAATCTCTAGGAAATTGGTTTTAAATTGTTTAAAATTAATTTAGACCTAAGATCACATTAATTCTAATAAAATTAGAATTTTGTCTTACTTTGTTTTAAAATAGTTTTTAAAAAATGACTAAGTAGGACAAATAGGACTTTAGGTTATAAGGGAACTCTATCACTTCAGTTCTGTCAAGATTGGGGGTATTTAAGTTGACAGTTTACGGAACACCTCCTATCTGGGAACTGAATTGGAAACTGAGTTGCCTTAACCTAAGACCTATTAGTATGCATTGTCACTAGGTTAATTAAATGATTTAATTCACCTAGAACATTAGTGTAAAAACATTCGCCCTTAACCCTCTATATGTACAACACAGGTTTAAGATCAAATATTTACAATTCTCAAAATTCCAGACACTGATGGTGGGCCCAAACGAGTTGCTGTGTAGGGTAAGCATCCCGGACTCGCTCGCTACCTGAAAAACAGAAAACAGGGAAAACATGAGCTAGGTTGCCCAATGAGTGACATGTTTATTAAAACCCTTCTTTAACTCATACATAAATCAAAACTGTATTCAAAGTATGATAATAAATAGACAGTAATAATTCGCTATTCCATATCCAGGCAAATCATGCTCAGATAATGTTATCAAACCATATACGTTTCATTTCCGAAAAACCATAAAACTACAATACATTTCAAAAACATTTTCCTTAGTTAAGGCGGAGCGCAGCTCAATGCTGCTCAACGTCATAATCATTCTTAGTTGGGGTGGAGTAATCCCGACACACCCAACGTTGAATATCCTAAGCTGTGTGGAGTAATCTCAACACAAGAGCGTCAATCATACCTCTACGTGCACATAGACATTATATCCTGGGTTGCCTGTATACCTTCTCAAGTCCTTCAATATCGGGTCCCTTATACAAGATTTAGGCCACCCACATGCCTTCTCCATGTCCTTCAGCATTGGGGGCTATCTCTATACTCAGGTTACCCACATGCCTTCTCCGAGCCCTTCAGCATTGGGAACGATTTCTATATCCCCGCTACCCACATGCCTTCTCCAAGTCCTTTAGCATTGGGAGCCTTTTCAAAAACTTAATTCAAAAGCGACATGCTTTGAAAATAACATAATGAATATTCACAAGTTCAAACATCTCAAACTTTCACAATTTCTTTTAACATTCATCATGCTTCCATAAGATCATAGATCAATGAATAGTATGCTTTTCGTAAAACTTGGTTAACAACTAGCATGCTTCAAATAATTCCAATGCAAAACCATAATATGCACGCACCTGGAAACACACACTTCCTTTCAAGCAAATAATCCTCATAGCACGTTAAAACCCGTGGAAAGCATAAACATATAAACATGTTTCCAAACATAATCTTACAACATAAAAACTTTGTTTAAAGTAGACTCATTTTAAATAAAATTGTCACTCACAACTTGTCCCGACCCTTAAAGGGTTATACGCCTTTCCTAGCTCTTCTCAGCCAGAAATAGTACATTTTCCTTTGTTAGATTTTCTTAAAATTCAATTTTACTTAGCAAACAAGCCTTAGACATTTCTATTATTCACCACCAAGACTCTACTTCATGAAGAAAAACATCACTGAGACTATATTCCACAAAGAAATGCTCAACCGAGGCTACATTTCTTAAAAGAGTTCACTAATGAACGAGATTCAAGCCATTAGCGAGACTAAACCAACAAATTCAAGCAAAAGACTAAACTGTACCAGCGATACTGTGAACTAGCAAGACCAGTGAGACTAGGCAAAACCAACGAGACTTACTTGATCAGTGAGACTAGCGAGAGTAGCGACACCAGCGAGACCCAGCGAGAGTTGTGAGACAAGAAGCCACTAGCGAGACTCGTCTCGCTGCTCACCCTTACGCCTTCAGTCTCGCTGCTTTTCCAGCGAAAACTGTCTCATTCTGCTTCTGTCTTCACTTCTGTCTTCGCTTCTATCTATTAAAAGTCGTATTTCCAGCCCGAAGTTCTCTCTTCTACAAACTTGTAAGGAAATGTGTTTTCTAGCTTACCTCAAACTTTTAGAGCTTAACTCCTCTTTGTTCAATAGATATTCCCAATTTACATCGCCCTACTCCAGATCAATCGAGGAATCCGTATCAGTTGCTTACACCTATAATTAAACTTGTTCCTCTTCACATTCAGCTCAACCATCCTTCATAAAAGTTGTTAAGAATTAAATTAACTTACTAACCTCAACTTTTCAGCCCTAAACTCGATCTCTACAGCTCACTATTCTTCAAATACCAGACCTTGTTCAGATTGCGTGACAGCAACCAAACCTTCTGTTTCAGCTTCAATTACACCACGAAACCGACCAGTATTCTACACGAATTTGCCCTAGACTCCTTCTTCCACCTCTCCTCGTCGCTCAGCTGAAAGATGGAGTCGGTTTGAAGTTTGAGAAATGGGATAAGATCGACAATTTCGGCCATATGCATCGAAACTTCCCTGCCAACTTAACTCTCCACTATCTCTTTCCTTTTCTTCTTGTTTTTTTTCTGTATTTATCATTTTTTTTCCTTTTTCTTTCATTTTCTTTTTCTTTCTTTTTTCTTTCTTTCTTTATTCCTTTCTTTCTTTTTAATTTAAAAATCCGCTTTTGTGCCCCAATTAATATTCAAAGTCAATTTTAACTCGGTTTCCTTTTAATGACTTACATATTTAACTTACCTAAAATTACTTCCGACTTCCTCCATTTCCTCCTTCGATCTACAAGAGGGAGAACGAGTAAATAAGTTCACAGCGATACTACGTACTTATGTTTAGTAGTTACAAATGAAAGTAGAGTTTATAAGACTTGTAGCAAAGGGTTACATCCAAAGGAAAGGGGTTGACAATGAGAAAACTTTTTTCCCTGATGCTATGCTTAAGTCTATAAGAATTCTCTTATCCATAGCCTCATATTATGACTATGACATTTGACAAATGGATGTCAAGATTGCTTTTCTGAATGGGAATCTTGAAGAGAGTATCTTCATGTCTCAACCCAAGGGGTTCAAAGCCCAAGGTCAGGAGCAAAAAGTTTGCAAGCTAAATCGATCCATTTATGGGTCGAAACAAGCATCTAGATCTTGGAATATTAGGTTTGATACTGCGATCAAATCTTTTAGTTTTGAACAAAATATTGATGAGCCTTGTGTATACAAGAAGATCATCAAAAGCAAAGTAACTTTCTTAGTACTTTATGTGGACGATATCCTACTCATTGGGAATGATGTAAGATATTTTACTGATGTTAAAAATTGGTTGGCAGCCCAATTCCAAATGAAAGATTTGGGAGAGGCACAATATGTATTTGGGATCTAAATCATTAGGGATCGCAAGAACAGAACGTTGGCTCTGTCTCAAGCAACTTATATCGATAAATTGTTGACTCGATATTCGATGCAGAACTCTAAGAAGGGTTTACTACCTTTCAGGCACGGGGTTCATTTGTCTAAGGAACAGTGTCCTAAAATACCTCAAGAAATTGAGGATATTAGACGTATTCTCTATGCCTCAACTGTGGGTAGCTTAATGTATGTTTTGCTCTGCACTAGGCCAGACATTTGTTATGCAGTGGGAATAGTCAGTAGGTACCAGTCCAATCCAAGGTTAGACCACTAGACTGCGGTTAAGAACAACCTTAAGTATCTTAAAAGAATGAGGGATTACAAGCTGGTGTATAAAGCTAAGGATTTGATCCTTATAGGATACACCAACTCTAATTTTCAAACTAACAAGGATTCTAGGAAATCCACATCAAGATCAGTGTTCACCTTAAACGGAAGAACTGTAGTATGGCGTAGCATCAAGCAAGAATGCATTGTAGACTCCACTATGAAGGTTGAGTATGTAGCTACTTGTGAAGTAGGAAAGGAAGCAGTATGGCTCAGAAAGTTCCTAAATGATTTGGAAATCATTCCAAACATGGAATTGCCCATCACATACTATGACAACAATGGGGCAGTAGTCAACTCTAAAGAGCCTCGCAACCACAAACGAGGAAAGCATATTGAGAGGAAGTATCACCTGATGCGGGAGATTGTGCAACGAGGAGATGTGATAGTCACAAAGATCGCTTCAGAGCATAACATTGCTGATCCATTTACGAAGGCTCTCTAGGCTAAAGTGTTCGAGGATCATCTAGAGAGTCTAGGTCCACGAGATATATACGTTTTGTATCTAGGGCAAGTGGGAGATGTGTAATGGTTATATGGATGCCCTAGTTTATTGTAATTACATACTTACCATTCTCACTGCTCTTTATGTACAACCCACTAGAGTTTTAGTTCAAGTGCGAGTTTGTTGGGTTTTATGCCCAAAAACTCGTAGATTGTAAATGTAATTATTTGATCGTCATTAAATCATTAACAAAGAGTTATTGATGCGTTACTTCAATAAGCATTATTGATTGTTTTTTTGTTTGTTTTGTCTTAATAACCCCAAATCTAATAAACTGACATCCTAGGTTATTTTATGAGTGTTGAACTGTATGTGGAGACATATGGACATCAATGTTCAAGATATAGTTTAAAGTTTCTATAGTATAGGGATAAAGCTGGATACCTTATCCTGGTGACACTATGGATACGACCCACATTGTATATGATACAAACGCCTACCATCTTGGGGACAAGACCGAGCGGGGAGCTGGGGACATAATTATATAAGATGAAATTCACTCATTCTCATCTTTAGGGTAAGTAGATAAGTGTTCCCTTAAGTGGTGTCTCTAAGACTTGAACAAAGAGCCCTACCCTCTACTGGCCCGAGAGGGGTTTTTGTTGAATGGTTGGACCATAAACAGGTTGTTCATTAAAGGAGCACTGGTACTTAAGGATTTAGAAGTAACCCAAGGGTAAAATAGTAATTTGACCCAGTTGGTGTTATGAACACTTGTGAAGGACTAATTTGCTGTTATTGATCTATATCCATGGACACAAATATATCTGCACTGAGAAGAGTGCAGCTATGGGTCTTCAGTGGAGTGTAGCCACAGTTAATGAATATTGATTATTGTAGTTAATGAGTTTAGTCAATTAATCTCATATCGTTGGAGCTTCTGATATGTAGGTCCATTAGGTCTCCATAATGTATGATGATACATTATAATATAAAGTTTATTTTGAAATTTATAATATAAATTTAATTTTGGATATGATACAAAATTAATTTTTTTAGAGAATTAAATATTTGAAAGAGTTCAAATATTAATATGAATTAGATTCATATTAAAACTATATGTTAAAATTAATGTGTATTAGATGCACATTAAAAGTATAAGTTAGGAGAGAATAGCAATTGAATATGATTCAAATATAGGTTAAATTAAATATAAGATATTTAATTGAAAAATTAATTAATTAAAGAATTAATTTTCTTAATTTATTTTAATTAAATTAAACGAATTAAAGCTATAGATTATATGGGAGATGTTTATTTAAATATGATTTAAATGAAATAATTAATTAAATTAAATTAAATGAATTATTAATTATTTATTTAATTATTAAATTAATTAAAAAGTTAACTCCCTTGCGTGGGAGTTACACTCTACGTGGTTTAATCCCACTTTTTCTACTCTTTCTCCCTAAATAAGCTTGCAAAAGAAATAGAAAAAAAAGTGATTCTCTCGATAAAAATTATCTCTAGTGCTCTCTCTCTTTTTTTCCCCAAAGATCAAGATCAATGATCCACAATCCTTATCTCATCCCTCAGAGAATAGGAGAGGTTCGAGATGGTCGTGCTCAGAGTCGAGAAAAGAAGGTAGGATTCTATCTCTAATCCATGCTTAGCCTAGAATTAATACAGTAGGTTTTCTGTATTTTTTTGTAATGTATTGGTATTTCAAAATCCCAATTTATTTCGAATTTGGTTATGTACTGCTTTTGCTGTGGTAGAGATTTCAACCCTTTTACGAACACCAGAAGGTGTCAAACCTGTGGGATACAAATGAGTATTTGTGAGGAAAAAAATGAAAATAATGAGGTCATAAGATATAAATTAAGACTAGTTGCACAAGGTTTTTCACGAATACCTGGTATTGATTACAAGGAGACGTATTCTCCAATGGTGGATACAATTACATTAAGATATTTAATTGGCTTGACTATGTATGAAAGTTTGGACATGCATCTTATGGATGTAGTCATATCATATTTATATGGATCTCTTGGTAATGACATTTATATGAGAATCCCAGAAGGATTTAAGATACTTGAAATATATAATACAAATCAAATTCTCAAGAATTGTATTCAATAAAGTTATAGAGATCACTATATGGATTGAAACAATTAGGACTAATGTTTTACAATTGCCTGAGTGGATATTTTTTAAAATAAAGATACCAAAATAATCCAATATATATCAACCAAGTATGTCTGTCAAATGTATCAACATTATAAAAGAATCAAGTTTATTAACAGTTATATTAGTCAAGTGTATCAGGTTTATCATCCGCATAAATGAGTGACTGATTGACAAATTTATCAGCAGTTTATTAGTCAAACACATTATTTTCAAGTATATCAAGTATATCAGTTAAGTGTATTAAGATTATCAATAGTATAAACGAGCGCATTATAGAAAAGTATATAAAGTATCTTAGTCGAACACATCAATATTAAATATATCAAGTATATCAGTCACGTGTATCGAGTGTATCAAATGTATATTAGTAATGAGGGCATTTGTGACATTTTACATTTTTTACATGTGGGTTGAACTACGTTGTTGACATTTTTACAAACAACAAACATGTGGGCGTTGGGTCTAATTAATGTACTTTGTTTTGCTTTTTTGCAAATGCCCAATTATTTATTTATTTTTAGGCAAAATATGTCAAATGACCATTAATTTTGGAAAATTGTATTAAGTATGAAAATGGATAAACATATATGTGTTGTAAAATTGAGGAGCAAAATGAGGAAAAAACAGGAACACGAAAATCGAGAAATTATAATATTAAAATAATAAAATAATAAAATAAAGATAATAATTAAATTAAAAGAAAGAAAGTAAGATTTTATGGAAAATAAAATCTCTCAAATTTCTCTAGTTCTTTCACTTATTTTCTCTCCAATGTGTGTTTTTCAATATGCACCAAAAGCTTCTATTTATAGGCAATTTGGCAAGTAGGTGGTAGAATTTCATGGCCACTAAGAATGTATCTTTAGGAGACATATGGCCTTTACACCTAATATTTACAATACTCCCCCTTAGATGTTCATTATATATATATATATATATATATATATGAAATATGCCTCGTTAAAACCTTACTAGGAAAAAACCCAATGGGAGAAAATCCTAGTGAAGGAAACAAAATACATATTTCATATAATCGAATACTTTTAAAAGAATACAATACATTTGCTCCCCCTTGTAGGAACATTACTTGAGATCTCTGAGTCGCCGCATTCCAATGTTCTGCACCAATTTTTCAAATGATGTGGTTGGTAATGATTTTATAAATAAATTTGCCAAGTTATGTTCTGAACAAATTTGTTGGACAGTAATGTCGCCAATTCTTCAAGATCATGAGTGTAAAAAAGCTTTGGTGAAATATGCTTGTTCTATCTCCTTTAATAAATTCTCCTTTGATTTGGGCTATACATGTTGTGTTGTCTTCGTATAATGTTGCTGGAGGATTTTTACTAGAAGACAAGCCACATGTTTCACGAATGTGTTGAGTCATTGATCTTAGCCATACACATTCTCTACTAGCTTCATGGATTGCAAAAATTTCAACATGATTTGAGGAAGTAGCTGTTATGCTCTGTTTCACTGATCGCCAAGATATAACAGTTTCTCCACAAGTGAACAAATAACCTATTTGAGATCTAGCTTTGTGTGGATCAGATAAATATCCAGAATCTGCATAACCAACTAAATCAAAATTTGATTTATTTGAATAAAACAAACCTATATCAATCGTTTCTCGAAGATAACGGAGTATATTCTTAATTCCATTCCAATGTCTTTTTGTTGGAGAAGAACCGTATCTAGCTAATAAATTTATTGAAAATGCAATATCGGATCTTGTATTATTAGCAAGTTACATGAATGCACCAATTGCACTAAGATATGGTACTTCAGGACCAAGAAGCTCTTCATTATTATCTCGAGGTCGAAATATATCTATCTTCACATCTAGTGAACGAACTTCCATTAGAAAGTTTAATGGATGTGCTTTGTCCATATAGAATCTTTTTAAAAAATATCCCATATGCTAAATGCTCAATTTGCAATCCAATGCAAAATTTTGTTTTTCCGAGATCTTTCATCTCAAATTCTTTCTTCGATATTCTATTGTCTTTGAAAGCTCTTCAGGAGTTTCAATTATATTTAGGTCATCAACATATGCAAATATAATAGCAAATCCTGACTGTGATTTCTTTATAAAAACACATGGACATATTGGATTATTTTGATATCCTTCTTTCAACAAATATCCACTTAGGCAATTATACCACATTTATCCTGATTGTTTCAATCCATATTGTGATCTCTGTAACTTTATTGAATATAGTTCTCGAGAATTTGATTTATGTATTTCAAGTATCTTAAATCCTTTTAGGATTCTCATATAAATGTCATTATCAAGAGATCCATATAAATAGGCTGTGACTACATCCATAAGATGCATGTCTAGATTTTCATATACAGTCAGACCAATTAAATATCTTAATGTAATTGCATCCACCACTGGAGAATATGTTTCCTCAAAATCAATACCAGGTCTTTGTGAAAAACCTTGTGCAACTAGTCTTGCTTTATATCTTGTGATCTCACTATTTTCATTTCTTTTTCTCACAAATACCCATTTGTATCCCATAGGTTTGACATCTTCTGGTGTCCGGACTACCGGTAAAAAAACTTAACGTTTTGAAAGTGAGTTTAATTTCGCCTCGATTGCTTCTTTCTACTGAAGCCAATTTTTTCTATGTCGACATTCTTCAATTCAATAGATTTTGGGTCAGGATCCTCATTTTCAGATATAATATCAAGAGCAACATTATACGCAAAAATGTTGCCAATAACTATATTAGTTCGATTCCATCTTTTCCCTATCATGACATAATTTATTGAAATCTCATTATTATCTTTAGGTATTTCACCTTCTTCAGTAATTGTATTATTAGTCATGTCCAGGGTTTCTTCATGGATATTTACATCCTCAACCAAATCTTTTTTACTATAGCTTATTTTTCTTTTTCGAGGATTTTTATCTTTGGAAACCACTGGTCTACCATGCTTCTGGCATGTTCCAGACTCATTAGTAACAACTTGCTATTTGAGATATCAATTTTTTATGGAACATTTGCGATGGGTATATTTGATTTAGTTACTTTCTTTGCATCTATAAATGCATTTGGCAATTGATTTGCTATATTTTTGTTGTGCGTTTAACGTGCTAAATATATGCGATATTAATTTGTCAAGTTTTCCTATTCTTCACCCAAGTATAAGCAAAGAATGAGGTTTTATCGGTGAGTCTGAGGTCGAACACAGACTATGTAGATTCTAGAATTCGTTGGATTATTTAAGTTATGCATTACAAGAAGGTGGTGAGGAGTGATGCGCTTAAGTAAATACAAAGCAGTAAAACTACGCTAAAGTGATGGAATGGATAGGTATGCGACACAGCAAAGTCAGCTAATGGAAATATATGAGTAAAAGCAGGGTTAGGGTTGGTCATCATCTAAATTCAGAAACGCATAGTGAGATCTATTTCATACCAGCAACTCTTCTCTCGGTTGTCAGCTGCTATGCGTATATGTCTATAACGCATACGAGAGTGTTAAGTACCAAGTTTATTTCTATGTCTAGACAACACTTCTTAGCCTTGTCACTTGAGTTCCACAATCACTTACTATCTCGAGCAGTCTGATTATTACTACTTATATCGATTAGTTAGATGGACATAAGCATTAGATTAAAGTACAATTGACAAGATGGAATAGTCAAAACTACGGTTTTTATTTAGATGATAACACACCCGTGACCCTCAAGAGAGTTAGTTACTCATGGATGATAAACAGAAAATGGAAAGTGATAAGAAATGGATAGTCATGGAAGATGTATAGATTGATGAACGGAATAAATGTTTTAGAAAATACAATCTGTCACACCCTATTTTTTTTAAAGAAACTTATGCGTTGAATCGTCTATGAAGAAAAGAGGTAAAAGACCATGTTGGACGCATGGTCAGGGCTAGGTAGCGCATGGTAAGGGTGGACGCATGGAAGTAAACCGAGAATGGAAAGAAGTGAAGCGAATAAGCAAGAAAAGAATAAAGTTAAGTTGTGAAGTGTTGAAGAAGGTTGTAAAGTAAACATAAAAACTAGTGCATGTGGTGGACGCATGCTAATCTATCCTTAAGAGAAGTAGTTTAAGTGCAAAGAGAAGGTTAAAAGAATAATCTTGGGAGTAATCAAGGAATGTTCAAGGATAGGAAGATGGTCATTGAACGCAGGATGAAGGTGAATGCATCAGGATCAACGCATAGGGGAAAAACTTGAGAATGAGTTGTTATGGACATAAGGAAGAAGTTGGACGCATGGTATGATGCGATGAGGTACAAACTCATAGTATTGTGCGTTTTTCATTAACGCCTAGTGGAATTGCGTAAGCATTGGGTTATAACAGTGCGACTATGCGCTGAAGGTGATCTCGAATGGTTGTTGTGAGCTGAAGTGGTCGCCGCGTTGGCAGGGGAAGATACGTACTTAGCTTACCATGCGTCGGTAAAGTTGTCATGCGTTGAGATCTCTATGTGTTAAAGACAAAGTTATCTCTATGCGTCAAAGAGTAGACAAGTTGCTCTGAGAGTTAGAAAAATGAGTAGTGAAGCTCAAACTTTAAAGGACACTTAATGAACGCATGAGGGCGTTGTGTTGAATAAATGGTTATCTGTTGGAAAATGTTGGATGCATAAGATAAGTTTATAAGGCCAGGTGGCTATGTATAGATTTGACACCTTATCATTAGAAGGTGTTAAAGGCATGTTAAGTGTTTCATGCAAGGTGACATTTGGACTAATGCATGGTTAATTAAGCATGCAGCGGGACATGTGACAAACAAGTGGCACAAGGAGAGGAGAAGTTGGATGGCAAGCTTCTTATAAATAGAACTTTGAGGGAAAAGGAGCGACTGATGACTCTCAAAGAAGAATTCTGAAAAGAAAAGAGAAGAAGAAGGCAACAAGGACGTCTGTGGTAGGAGTATGTGGCCAAGAAAGAAGGTATTTGACAACTTAGTTATTTTATGTAAAGAAGTTGTCTGGTGTTAAAAAGGGTCAGCTATGCGTTGAGGACAAACATAATGTCCAAGGTGAATGCGGCGTGCAAAGTTAGATGATGCGTTCATGATGGACCTTGCGTCCAAGAGAGGGCGACACATCCGAAGGGGAAGTAAGAAGAGTCGGGATGCACTTTGCAGAAATAATCAGCCTTGCGTTACCAACCTTGCGTTGAAGGGCAGGGTTGCGTTCAACCGAGCTGACAGAGGAAAATGGAGCCTTGCGTTCCAGAGTTAAAACGCTGTGTCCAGAAAAATCGGGAAGAGGAAATAGAGGAAAGGAAAAAGAAGTATTCTTTGGCAAGTACAGGTGAGTAACACCTGCGTTTTATAAAAGTAAATGAGTTCTTTATGAATGTAATTCTACGGGTTTTGTATAAAATAATGCATACGTTTTCATATATGTAAGGCGTACGAATATGAGATTTATAGACATGAGCATGCGTTTAGAGACATGAGAATGCGTTTAGAAACATGAGCATACGTTTAGAGACATGTGTATGCGTTTTACTTGTAAACTATGAGTTATAAAACGCATGGGATTCATGTTATTGGTTCTCATGACTTTTCTGAAAAACATGATATTATATGATGTCAAGAAAGATTTGAAAATGAACTTTATGAAAAACGTGCAGTTTATATTAAAACTGGAAATTGAACTTAGCATGCTGAAGAGGTGAGATTTGGAAACAGTTAATTCATGGGTTATTGATACAATGTTCCAAAATATGTATTGTGTTATATTAAACTAGAAAAGGCACCCGAGGCTCAGGGACTTGGAGAAGGCCAAAGGGTAGCCGTTATATTATAAAGGTACCCAATTCTCAGGAACTTGTAGAAGGCATATGGGTAACCTGGATGTAGAAGTGGGACCCCATGCTCAGGGATTCGTAGAAGGCATTGAGGGCGGCCTGGATTTTGGTACCTATGTGCACATAGAGGTATGTACGACGCTGATGTGTTGAGATTACTCCACATAGCTAAGGAAAAATCGACGTTGAGAAGCGTTGAGCATTGCTTCGCCTCAACTAGGGAAAAAGTATATTATAAGAACATGATTTTTGAGTATGTAACCTGAAACGGGCAAGCATGATTTCACAATGGTAATGGAGTATAGTTTATTATGACTTGAAGTGTTATGTTTTATGCGAGTTTGACCGGTTTTATAGTTAAATTATATTGTTTTCAGAAAACCGTTACTCACTGAGCCGTTAGCTCATTCTTTTAAATGTTTTCCATTTTCAGGTAGCATGACAGTTCCCGTTGCCGATCGAAGTCGAGGTTTGTCAAGAGCATTTGGATGGGGAGGTTGACAGTGGGTTACATGACAGGGTAGTCGGTAACTGCTGTCTTCACATCTCTTCTCGGGTTATGGAGGATAATCCGGGAGGGGGTGTGACACAATCTCTTGTCAATAAACTAAAACAGAAGTAAGAAAAAGATAGAAAGCATGAAATGGCTCCTCAATCTCTTGAGCTCGCCGGGATGATAGGGTGAATTCTGCTGTGAAGTGGTCAGGCGGAGGGAAGACTCTTCACTCTCAAGCTATTTGTCTCCGGTTGTCGTCTGGAGAGAACTCTACTATCACTTAGGAATTCTTCTGAGAGATCCAACAACGTTTTCAGCCTTCAGGTTTGCCCTTTTATAGATGCTGCGTTGCAATAGCTGGCAAATCTGCATGATTGGAGGTTGAATTGCTGCCTTGCGTCTTTCTCGCCTAATAGTGTGATTTCTGGTTCAATTTAGATCCACCACTTTAGTTGCAAATCAAGCACATCAATCTCCCGACAATCTCTCAAGATTCACGTCTGATTTTCCGTTGCCTTGCGTTTCAGATTGATAACACATCCATAGGTTGCTTGCGTTTCTGCGTTAAAACATGCGTTTTAGGTTCAAAAAGCTTCAAAACAATTATCTTCATCAATTCACAAGAGTAAGATTTATCAACGGAATTTAACCCAAATTCTATTTTTCTAAAAGAAAGACAATAATAACTTGTATTTATACAAGTTATCAATTTTACAAATGAATTATTTTCTGAACTTCATGTTCACATTGATTTGTATGGGGATCTAAATGAGACAATAATGATGCATTCCATATAATTTCCTTTTCCAACTTCTTAATTCCTCCCGCTAATGTTGGAAAATTTGTCTCATTAAAATGATAATCAACAAATTGTGCAGTAAATACATCACCCGTCAGGGGTTCAAGATATTTAATAATTGATGGGGAATCATATCCAACATATATTCCTAACCTCCTTTGAGGACATATCTTAGTATGTTGTGGTAGAGCAATTGGAACATATACTGTGTCACACCCCACCCCGAACTATCCTCCCGTAGCCCAAGACGGAGTGTGAGGACATCAGTCATTGACTTCCCTATCTCAATTCCCACGGTCAAATTTACCTCACTTCTCATATCTACCCTTCCTAGGACGGTAATATCGTTAACTCTTGACAAACCTCGACTTCGATCGGCAACGGGAACTGTCATGCTACCTGAAAAATGGAAAACATATAAAAAGGGTGAGCTAACAGCTCAGTGAGTAACGGTTTTGAAAACATCTTACTTTAACTTGACACTGGTCACAATATAAACATTTTAAATTCCCATAAAATATAACCATTCAAATCTATTATAATATGCTCAAAAACCGTTGTTAACTCATGCATATCTGTTTTAGAGTAAATCCTCAATAATCTCATTCATTTTAAAATCATTTTTCCTTAGTTGAGGCGGAGCAATGCTTTATGCTTCTCAACGTCGATATTCCCTAGCTATGTGGAGTAATCTCAACACATCAGCGTCGTATATTCCTCTATGTACACATAAGTATTATAACCCGGGCTGCCCACAATGACTTCTCCATGTCCCCGAGCATTGGGGTCCCATTTCTATATCCAGGTTACCCATTTGCCTTCTACGAGTCCCTCAGCATTGGGTATCTTTTCTATATCCCGGCTACCCTTTGGCCTTCTCCAAGTCCCTGAGCCTCGGGTGTCTTTTTCAAGTTTTATAAAACACAATATATATATATTTTGGAAACATTATATCAATAACTCGTATGTTTCCAAATATATTATCAACCAACATACTAAATTCAATTTCACAGCTTTAATATCAAACAGCATGCCTTTCAAACAAGTTTATTTCCAAATCTTTCATGAAATCATACAACATCATACACCATGCTTTTCAGCAAAATCATGGAATCACATATTATCAATCAGCATGCGTTTATTAACTTATATCCAATAACCAGCATACTCAATGCTTTTCAAATAAAACGCATGCACTTATGCATTGAAAACTCATGGAATCACATCATAAAACCGACGATATTAGGTATAGAGAACTCATTTTTATTTTGAAAAACGCAGATGTTACTCACAATATACTTGCTCAAGAATAGTTCCTCCTTCTTCCCGCTATTTCCTCTTTCCCGAGCTTCTTAGACGCAGCGTTCTAACTCTGTAACGCAAGGCTTATTTTCTTCTGTCAACTCGGTTGGACGCAACCCTGCCCTTGAACGCAAGGTTGATGATTAACGCAAGGCGCAGCCTAACTCTTCTTATTTCTCTTCTGGATGCGTCGACCTCTCTTGAACGCAAGGTTCAACTTGAACGCATCGTTTACCTTGAACGCATCGTTCGTCTTAAACGCAAGACTGACCCCTTAGACACAAGACAATATCTTTAGCTAAGCTGTCAAGAATTTCTTCTCTCTTGGCCGTAGACTTCTACTACTGACGCAAGGATTCCTCCTTTCTGCCTTTTTTCTCCCCTTTCTCTCAAGAATTCTCTCACTTCAGAATCATCAGTTGCTCCTTTTCCCTCTAAAGTCCTATTTATAGAGGGCTTGCCATCCCACTACTCCTCTCTTTTTGCCATTTATTTGTCACATGTCACATTGCATGCTTAACTAACCATGCATTAATCCAAGCGTCACCTTGCATGAAACACTTAACATGCCTTCTAACACCTTCTACTGATAAGGTGTCAAGTTTATATGAAGCCACCTAGCCTTTATAAACTTATCTTATGCGTCCAACATATTCCAATATACAAACTATTCATTCAACATAATGCCCCTATACGTTCATTGAATTTCCCTTTAAGGTTTTAGCTTCATTACTTATTTTCCTTACATCTCGGCCATACTACCTTTGAACTCGTTTCTCCACCTCATATTACTAGGCGTCAATGTCTCAAACGCACACTACTATGCGTTTGTACCTTACCGCATCATAACATGCGTCCAACTTTCTTCCCTTATGTCAAGTCTTAACTACAAATCCTTCCCTTGTGTGATCACACATCCGACGCTGTGATTTACCCTTGTTAACCAAATCCAACTCAAGACCTTCCTTTATGCATTTGTACTCTTTGCGTTCACCTTTACTTCGTTCTGCGTCCATGATCTTCCTTCTATCCTTGAGGATTTTCTTGATTATCCCTCTATGCGTTCTTGTGCTTGTAATCCAAGGTTATTCATTTAACATTTTCCTTGTACTAAAATATCTCTAATGATAAATTAGTATGCGTCCACCTCTTGCTCCAGTCTTTAAGCTTACTTCTCAACCTTCCACTTTATTCAACACTCGAGAACATCCCTTGCTAATAGTCTATGCGTTACTCAGTTTGCTATAGTATTCTTCCTTTCCGAAACTTAGATCTCTTTCCAACACTTCACGACATAACTTCATTCCTTTCTTGCTTATGCGTCTTACCATCGCCAATGCTTACATCTTCTTCATAATTACCTCCTATGCGTTTCACTTATTTCCCTTCAAGTTCTCGGGTTACTTCCTATGCGTCCACCTTTACCATGCGTTACCTTAGTCCCGACCATGCGTCCAACATGGTCTTTTACTTCTTTTCTTTATAGGCTCTTCAACGCATCGATTTTTCAAAGTAGGGTGTGACATACTGCACATCCAAAAAATTCTTAGATGGGAAATATTTGGCTCCTAGTCATAAGCTAATTGTAATGATGAGTATTTATGATAAGCTACTGGCCTAATGCATGCAAGTGACGCAACATGCAAAATAGCATGTTCACATATAGATGTAGGAAGCTTAGCTCTCATAAGTAATGGTCTAGTAATTAATTGCAAACGTTTTATAAATGATTATGCTAAACCATTTTGTGTATGAACATGAGCTACAGAATGTTTAACATTTATCCCATATGACATACAATAATTATCAAAAGTTTGGGATGTAAATTCACCAGCATTATCAAGACGAATGGTCTTAATTGTATAATCAGGAAATTGTGCTCTTAACTTAATTATTTGAGCAAGTGATCTTGCAAATGCAAGGTTTCGATTTGATAATAAGCACACGTGTGACTACCTACTAGATGCGTCTATTAATACCATAAAATATTTAAATGGTCCACTTGGTGGATTAATAGGTCTACATATATCACCATGAATTCATTCTAAAAATGCAGGGGATTTAGTTCCCACTTTAGTTGGTGTTGGTCTAATTATTAATTTGCCTTGAAAGCAAGCATCGCATAATAATTCACTTGATTGAAGAATCTTTTGGTTCTTCAATGGGTGTTCATTTGAATTTTCAATGATTCTTCTCATCATTATAGATCTTAGATGACCCAACCGATCATGCCAAATTGTAAATATATCTGGATTCATGAACTTCAGGTTCATTGTTGCATATGTTTCAATGATTTGTATATGAGTATAATATAATCTAGAAGATAAAGTAGATAACTTTTCCAATATACGTTTTTCTTGGGTGTTATGCCCTAAAACTCGTAGATAGTAAATGTAATAATTTGATTGTAATTAACTCATTAATAAAAAGTTATTGATGTGTTACTTCAATAAGCGTTATTGATTGTTTTTTGTTTGTTTTGTCTTAATAACCCTAAACTAATGTCCTAGGTTGTTTTATGAGTCTTGAACTGTATGTGGGGACATATGGAGATCAATGTTTAAGATACAGTCTAAAGGGTCTATAGTATAGGGATAAGGCTAGGTACCTTATTCTAGTGACACTATGGATACGGCTCACTTTGTATTTGATACAAATGCAATGATCTAACGCGTTCTTGTAGGTGACATGCGAGTGGGGGTATCCTATGCAATGAGTTTGTATAAGACCAGACCACGAAATAGTAATCGCTAGATGTAACCCGTTGACTAGTTAGGTTTCTATTTCAATAGGATGACCTAGGCAACCTAATCTTAATCATGAGTATATTATGAACTTCTATCCACGAGGGATTGTCCTTTGATTTGTATGGGTGAGAGTGGCAGTTTGCCAACTCAATATGCCTACCATCTTGGGGACAAGATTGAGTGGGGAGCTGGAGATATAATTATACAAGATGGAATTCACTCATTTCCATTTTTAGGGTAAGTAGATAATTGTTCCCTTATGTGGTGTTCCGAGACTTGAACAAAGGGTCCTACCTCTCACTGGCCCGAGAGGGGTTTCTGTTTAATGGTTGAACCATAAACAAGTTGTTCATTAGAGGAGCACTGGCACTTAAGAATTTAGAAGTAACCCAGGGGTAAAACGGTGAGAAGAGTATAGTTATGGGTTACGAAAACTTGTGAAGGACTAATTTGCTATTATTGGTCTATATCCATGGACACAAAAATACATCTGCAGTGAGAAGAGTATAGCTATGGGTCTTTAGTGGAGTATACCCATGGTTAACGAATATTGATTAATGTGGTTAATGAGTTTAGCCGATTAATCTCATATTGTTGGAGCTTCTGATTTGTAGATCCATAAGGTCCCATTGCTAGCTCACTACGTGTGACATCCAACTTTTAACAACCAATGCGTTGAAAAGTCTGAAGGAAAGGAAAAAAAGACCATGTTGGACTCATGGTCAAGACTGAGGTAACGTATAGTAAAGGTGGACACATAGGAAGTACCCGAGAACTTGAAGGGAAAGAAGTAAGACGCATAGACTTCTACCATAGGATGTTTTCAAGTGTTGGAAAGTAGAAGGTTGTGAAGTAAACATAAAAACTAGAGCATGTGGTGAACACATGCTAATCTATCTTAAGAGAAATAGTTTAAGTGGAAGGAAAAGGTTAAAAAGATAACCTTGGGAATAATCAAGGAATGTCCAAGGATAGGAAGATGGTCATGGACGCAGGATGAAGGTAAACGCAATAGAACCAACGCATAGAGGAAGAGCTTGAGAAGGAGTTGGACGCATGGTATGATGCGATGAGGTACAAACGCATAGTATTGCGCGTTTGTCATTGACGCCTAAGTGGCATTGTGTAAGCACTGGTTTATAATAGTGCGGCTATGCGTTGAAGGTGATCACGAATGGTTGTTGTGAGCTGAAGTAGTCGCCGCGTTGGCGGGGGAAGAAACGTACTTGGCTTACCATGCGTTGGTAAGGTTGTTATGCGTTGAGGTCCCTATGCGTCGAAGACAGAGTTATCTCTATGCGTCAAAGACAGTAGTGTAGTTGGTTGAGAGTTAGAAAAATGAGTAGTGAGGCTCAAACCTTAAAGGAAACTCAACGAACGCATGAGAGCGTTGTGTTGAATGAATGGTTGTCTATTGAAAAATGTTGGACGCATAAGATAAATTTATAAAGGCCAGGTGGCTTCATATAGACTTGACACCTTAAAAGTAGGAGGTGTTAAAAAGGCATGTTAAGTGTTTCATGCAAGGTGACACTTGGACTAATGCATGGTTAGTCAGACATGCAGCGTGACATGTGGCAATCAAGTGGCAAAAAAGAGAGGAGAAGTAGGATGGCAAGCCCTCTATAAATAGGACCCTGAGGGAAGAGTAACGACTGATGATTCTGAAATAAAAATCCTTGAGAGAAAGAGGAGAACGAAGGCAGAAAGAAGGAACCCCTTGCGTCTGTAAAAGGAGGTCTGTTTCCAAGAAAGAAGACATTCTTGACAACTTAGTCATCTGGTGTTACAGAAGTTGTCTTGCATCGAAGAGGGGTCAGCCTTGCGTTTTACACGAACTCAACATTCAAAGTGAACGCCGCGTTTGAAGACGGGCGATGCGTTCAAGTTAGACCTTGCGTCCAAGAGAGGTCGACGCATTCGAAAGAAGTAAGAGGAGTTAGACTGCACCTTGCGTTAGTCATCAACCTTGCGTTGAAGGGCAGGGTTTGCGGTAGTTACCAACCTTGCGTTGAAGGGCAGGGTTGCGTTCAACCGAGCTGACAGAGGAAAATGGAGCCTTGCGTTCCAGAGTTAGAACGCTGCGTCCAACTGAGCTACCAGAGAGTGAAAACAGTTACCTTGCGGGCTAGAAGCTCAAGCCATGCGTTCAAAGAGCTCGGAAAAGTAGGATTTGAAGGAAAAAGAGGAAATTTCTTAAGTGATTTGTGAGTGACACCTTTCTTCTTCAAATCGGTTTTATTGAAAATGTTCTTATAAGATATGGCTTTGTGATGAAATATTTTGAAACGCATGATGTTTGACCATATTGTTCAAAAAGGCATGTTTTATCTGATTGCTTTATGATATTGAAAGGCATGTTGCGAAATGTTGTTTATCAAGAAATATATTGTTTTCCATGAAAGGTTTTAGATGAACTATTTATGTAACTGATTGATAAAATGTTTAAGAGGAGGCTCAGTGCTGATGGACTCGAGAAGGCACGTGAGTTTCCCCGGGACCCAGTACTGAAGTACATGAGAAGGTACTTGGGCAACCTGCCATATTTCTATGTGCACATAGAGGTTGATTTGGCTGGTGCGTCGAGTTTTGCTCCGCATCGAGCCAGGGATGATTTCGACGTTGGGTGTGTTGAGCCTTGCTCCACCCCCAACTAAGGTTGTTTTCGACGTTGGGTGCGTTGAGCCTTGCTCCGCCTCAACTAAGAGAAAAGATTGAAAAACCAAACGGTTTTCTGTTTAATCATTCTAGAAAACGATTCTATTGATTTGGAACGGATTTACGAGATTGATAAAGTTTTGTGGAAAATATGTTTCTGTTGAATAATCATGTTAACTCCATGTTTTATGCGTATTGATTTAACATGCCTGTTTTCGAATAAAAGATAGTTTTACAAAACTTGTCACTCACGGGGCTTTAGCTCACGTTTTCCATTTTTTTTCTAATTTTCCAGGTAGCGAGCGAGTTTGGGATGCTTTGCCTACGCAGAACCTCGTCTGGGCCGTCTTTGGTGAAAATGGTTGGACAGTGAACCTTACAGAGGAGTCAAGGTTGCTGTCTTCACATCTTCTCTCAGGTTATGGAGGATAATCCGGGAGGGGGTGTGACACTACAGACCAACAAGGATCAACTATATTGAAAGAAAAATTTTAAATGTTCAAATTTATGAGGGAAAATTAATTGTATTGGATACAATTAATTGCATGATTTATTATAAATTTTATTTGAATGTGATTTAAATTATAACTTTATAATATGGAGAATCATTTATTTGAATATGATTCAAATAATTAATTATTTATTTGGATAAAATTCATATAAATAAATAGAGGGAGAATCAATTAATTAATTTGAATTGGATTCAAATAATTAATTATTTAATTTGGATGAGATCCAAACTAAAGATTTTACAGAAAATAAATAGAGGAGAAATTAATTAATTGATTTGAATTGGATGAGATCCAAATCAAAGCTTCTGCAGAAAATAAATATTTAATAAGATTTAAATATTTTAAACCATTTAATATGAGATATTATTTGGGTAAATATTTATTAATATTGGATATTATTAAATATTTGATTTAAAATATCTGCATAGGGTTTATCCTAATAGAATTAGGAGTAGCTCATAAAGTTCTATAAATAGGGCCCTGGGAGCCTTCAGAAAACACACCAATAATCTCTACGATTACTTTAAAAATCTTCCTCTACTAATTCTCCCAATTTTCTTAGAAAAATTCTAAGAAAAATCTTCTTCCCATTCTTTCAAATAAGCGGTTCCCACAAACCGGATCCGTGCTAGAGTCATAGCGAGGAAGATCTCTTGGAAAAGGAAGTCAATGAGGAGAAGACTATCGGTTCAATAATTATAGATTGGCAAAAGTATGATGCTTAACCTTTTATTTACTTTTTTTTGTATTTTTAATTCTTTCAATAAATCAAAGAACGTGATCACACGCTTTCGCCAGGATTCAATTCCCTTCAATTTTTCATGTGAGACAGGAGATATGATATAAAAGTATTTTATCTCATTTTTTCTATGCGTCTTAATAACCATTGCAATGTATATCTTTAAAACTTAATAAATTTCTTTTTTATTGACAAGAGAACAATACATTGTTAATCGTAAATTTTGTTCCTCTAGGCAAAAAATATTTGTTTTTCCAAATCCTTCAATCAGGTTTGCAGAACCTGATACAGAACCTGATATTATATGACTTTTGCTTCCAGCATTGTCAAATTGGAAAGATATTTTGTATTTATAAGTATTGTATGTATAGTTGCACAGTCTGCCAGACATAGATCTTCATTTCTTATTTTTGAGTCACTTAACATATGAAAATTGTCCATGATTTTTCATTTAAACAAGATAATTACAATAAGAAAAATAAAACTTGAAATACAAAGTTTAACTTTAAAAACATGAAAGATAGATAGATAAAATAATTTTAAATATTCTCAAAATCAAAAGAAGCACTTGCTATGCCATCATTTGTGCTAATTTTCTCTTCAGAAGATTCAAAGAAGTCCGCCACATCCAAATTTGTCATATTGGATGGGTCAAATATATCATTATCCTAGTAAATTTGCTTCCACATTTTTTCATTTTTCCTTCAGGGAAGCTTGATCTATCAATTAGGTGTTTTGATGTACGACAAACACGAGACCAGTGCCTAGTCATCCTACATCGGAAGCATTTATGCTCATCACCTTTTGAATTTTTATCTTGTGGAGCTTTTTCATTATGATCATCATTTCGAGTGGTTCTTTTGAAATTTGGATGATTAGAATGACCACCACGAAAATAATAACTATTTCATCCTCTGCCACAGTCACGACCATGACCACGATTATTAAAATTTACAGCATTCACTTCAAGGAATCGTGTTGTTCTAGTTGGTCGAGATTCATGGTTATTCATCAATAGCTCATTATTTTATTCAGCCACGAGAAGACATGAAATTAATTCAGAATATTGTTTAAAACATTTCTCTCGATATTGCTGCTGCAGAAGCATATTCGATGCATGAAATGTAGAAAATGTCTTTTGCAACATATCCGCCTTCTCCAACATATCCGCATCAATAATTTTCTCTCCGCATGAAAACAATTTTGAACTAATTTTAAATAATGCAGAGTTGTAGTCACTTACTGATTTGAAATCTTGGAGCCTCAAATGCATCCATTCATAACAAGCTTTAGGAAGAATGAACGTTTTCTAGTGATCATATCTCTCTTTTAAATTCTTCCACAAGATATAGTGATCTTCTATTGTTAGATATTCCATTTTCAATCCCTCGTGGAGATGATGACGAAGGAAAATTATAGTTTTTGCTTTTTCCTAAATGAATATTGTATTTCCTTCTTTAATTGTTTCTCCTAGGTTCATGGCATCTAGATGTATTTCATACAAATAATTATTTACATTGATGTTAAAAGCTGCAAATTCTATTTTTGTAAGATTTGCCATGATAACACTGTCACAAATAATTATATTTATATTAGCAATTTAATATATACTAAACATGCAAAACAACGTTTAATTTATGACATACCTTTAGAACCTACCTTCAACGGAAAAACGACAAGAGCTCATGTTGATAATGTGTTGTAAAATTGAGGAGCAAAATGGCGAAAAAACAGGAGCACGAAAATCGAAAAATTATAATATTAAAATAATAAAATAATAAAATAAAGATGATAATTAAAATAAAAGAAAGAAAATGGGATTTTATAGAAAATAAAATCTCTCAAATTTCTCCGATACTTTCACTTATTTTCTCTCCTATGTGTGTCTTTCAATATGCACAAAAACCTCTATTTATAGGTAATTTGGCAGGTAGGTGATGAAATTTTATGACCACTAAGAATGTGTCTTTCGGGGACACATGACCTTTAGCCACTAAACTTGGCTACATAATAAACATCTATTTACACCTAATATTTTTAATAATATGCAATTTTGCCCCCAGTTTTTTACCTTTGCAAATATAAATATAGTAAAAGTACTATTAAATTTTGTTTATTATTGTTTTCAACCCATGTTTTCCTTTCTACTAATCTCTCTCCCACTCTTTAAAACAGAAGAAAACTTCAACTGGCGTTTTCTTTTCTATTTTTTTTCCGTCACATCTCTTTTCTCACATGCAAGTTTTAGGTTTTCAATTTTCTTTCTCCTTTCATTTTCTTCTCTTTATATACTTAATTTTTAGGTTCATTTATTTATTTTTTTTCACTTTTTTTTTTTTTGGATTTTGTTAGATTTTATTATATTTTGTTGTATTTCCATTCTTTTATTTTGATTTGTTTTTTAAATTAGGATAGATTTTTGTATTTCATTGTAGTTGATTTTTTCTTTTTTTGGTTTAATTTGTGGAGTTTTTTCCTCTGATTTAAGTTATTCTATAAATTAATATACCAAATTTAAAGTAGATTTTTGTATGGAAACACATACACTAATAAACCGACATGCCAAAAATTAATTTTACTAAAAAAGAGAAAACTCAAATAACTATGTCAATATATCATATATATATATATATATACACTAGTATATTAGTAAAAGTTGTTAACAATTTACAATAGACTACAAATGTAACATAAATTTTGGGGTTGTTTTCAAATATAGAAAAATGGACTAAAATATTTACAAATATAGCAAAATTTTATTGTTTATATCTGTGATAGACTATTGTTTGTGTTTATCTGTGTCATGATAGACACATATAGTAGTCTATCGCAAATAGACTGTGATATTTTGCTATTATTTGTAAATATTTTCAACAGTTTTGTAATTTAAAATAATTTTCCTAAATTTTGGTATACCAATTGTATCAATTTTCTTAAAACCTATTTAATTTCTTAAGTATATCAATGGTATATCGAAATTATAGAGTACATTAGTAATCTATTAAATTATAGGGTACATTAATTATCTATCAAAAGTTGATGCAAACAAATTAAATTTTCGAGTTTAATCATTAGTGTATCATATATGAATCAACAAATGATATGAACGGAGGAACCTCAATCATGCAATATGAATATCAAGAATGAGCCATACATGCTGTCTAAATTTACACTAAGCAAAGAAGAAGAATTATGTAAAGTCAAGTGAAATTTATGAAGAATCAAGCTTCATTTACTAAACAAAGACTTCAAGCTACTTCAAATTTACTCTTGGATGGTTACTAATGCATGGAATATGGATGAAAAATACTAATCTCGGATTTATCATATTTATTAAATGTATTTTTCAGTTTTGAGTAATTTTATGTATTTTTATGTTACAATTAAATCATGGCTTATAATGGTCATTAATTGTGTGTGTTATAACTCTTTGAATGCCTCATAGAATGTCTAGGGTTAGATTTTGAGGCCTATATAATCCCATGTAATTGTTAAAAAAGTAGACGGGAAGAGACTTGAAAATGTAGTAAAAGAGCTTTTGAGCTTTCTTTTAGCCTTGTGCTATACTTCTTTTGCAATTCTATGGCGTTTAGATTGCAAGTTCAAAGTCATTCAAGTTTGACTTGATCGATCTTGCTTGTGAAGTGATTCGAAGATCAAGGATCGATGGGAGCCGCAAGCTTTGTCCGATTCGTGATTTTGCTAATCGTCTAAGTAATCCGTCATCTAACCATTCTTAGGTCATCTTGATTTGAGGTGTTTGAGTTTGAGATCTAAAGGTATTGTTCGTCAACAAGGTTGTTAGATCCAAAACCTCGAGTGTTACTTATCACAAATCCTCGAGTGTTACTTATTAACAAACATTAAATCTCTAGTCCATCAACATACTATTAGATATCAGTGAGCAAGAATATAAAATATTTCAAGTGTATCAAGAGTATATCAACTATAAAACATGAAAGTATCGGTCATCAATCAACAAATACTCAAAATAAGACATGGGGGTAGCGATATATCTAATACCAATCAACATATAAACTGTATCATGAATATATCTAACAACAATCAATATTCTTTTAGTAACTTATTCTGAAATAAAGTATATATGTTTCATTTTATAAGCATGATATTCCAAGTATATCAGCAATATATATAATATAAATAAGACATGAGTGTATTAGACATTAATCATTAAATACTTGAAGTAATGAGTGTATCAAAGATCAATTAATAATTTATTTAAAACTAAAACATGTGTACTTCGTTTTATAAGCATGATATATTGACAGTATCGCATGAGTATACCAGACGATATCAATAAATACTTAAAGTAAGCTATGAGTGTATCAACAATATATCAACATTAATCAACATTTTAAGTGGATAAACAATAAATCTAACCATCAACATTCAATCAATAATTATTTTGAGAAAGTATAAATTTTGACATACTATTCGTACCAATATTCTTAAAACCTATTAGTTTCTTTTAAGCATATCAATAATATATCAAAATGGTAGAATACACCAATAATCTTATCAAACATATTAAATTTTCGATTATAATAATTAGTGTATCAGACATCAAGTAACAATAAGAATATTAAAAGTTGAAGTAGATAAATAAGCTACCAGATATCAATCGACATTCAGTTTAAATTTAGTATATAAAGTATTCCAACACAATTGATATAATATTAATAAACTGCTATACCAACAATACTTGTCCCGTTGTATTTAGAAGTTAAATTTTGTATATCAATTTATTCTAGTTTTGCTTGAGTGAGAAGTGGAATCCTAATTTTGGTGAGTAAGAAGTCATCCATTTTAATAGCCAAATTTTTCCAGTGACTTCTTGGAGTAGAAAACAGAGTTTTCCATTTTTTTTTTCTCTATATTTGCAAAATGTTTAAAAACGATAGACAGAGGTGCAATTTTTTCTATCCTTTTTGCGATTGTTGCAAACGGCCCTTAATCTTTTTATCCTTATTCTTTTACTTTTAAAGTTTATAAAAAAATTCTCAATGAGGTCTTTCCACTAGAAGAAAAAATTGTTAATACCAAGTTCTTTTCAGTTCAAAAATGTATGTATAAGATTGAACCAACCTTTGAGTTGATAATTGATATTTTTATAAGTTACTATACTATATTCTAACAACTTGATGTTTCATTGAATCATTATTTCATTAAGAAAATTACAATTTTGTCTCTAGATTTTGGATTTAGTTTTCATTTGATCTCTAGGTTTCTAAAAGTTACACTTTTAGTCACTGAGTTGGGTTTCTATTTAGTCCTAAGTTTCAAAATGTTACAACTTTACTCTTGAGATTTGAGTTTGTTTCATTTTGATCCCTAAATTTCAAGATTTACACTTTTAACCTCAATTTTTCACTAAATACTCAATTTTCATTTTTAGTGTTAAATATTTTTATTAATTAATTTAAGAGAATTAAAAAATTATGATTAATTCACTATTTTTCATCGCTATTAAAATTAAATTCAAAATTTCACTTCATTTTTATTTTAAGTTAAATAATAGACATTAATGTCAAAAATTAGGAGTGTGAATGGTTAATGAAAAATTGAGGTTAAAACTGTTAATCTTGAAACTTGAGGACCAAATTGAAACAGAATTCAAACCTCAATAATAAAATTGTAACAATTTAGAACCTATGGACTAAATTGATATCAAACTTAAAACTTAAAGATTAAATGTGTAACATTTTAAAACCTAAGAACCAAATAAGAATTGAATCTAGAATCTAAGGACTAAAAAGGTATTTGCCCTTCTATTAAGAAACTTGAATACATAAATATATGGCTCAAATGCTGAAGAGATTATGAATATATCTGATATACGTAGCCTGAATTTTAACTCACTTATGGTTGGAGTTGTTAACCGACCATCAAAGGAATATATGGCAATGGATCTACAAAGAGAACAAATAAAAAGGAAGTTTAGGAGGATGAAACCAGTGGGGATTCTGTTCACATTCTTCTTCCTGGTAACAGTCAAGACAGTTGCAATCTTTTCTTACAACCTTTGCAAAACAAATGAGAAATATTGTTAGATCAGAAAATAGTAGGCAGAATATTACAAGAAACCAGCAACCATCCGGTTGGTGGCAGCTGAGAATTCCTAGTTCAGAACAAACTCAATGCAACCGTGGTCCAGCATGCCATCTTCGTCCAACCGATGTGAAGAACAATGGCTGAAAAGTAAAAATATGTTATGCATATACTCTTATGTCTCTGAACCGTCCTGATGAGTTAACGGTGCTTTGATATTCTTTACAGGATTTCCAAGCACATTCAAAACCCCAACTCGCTGCAGCTCTTTTGCTGTGATGAAGGAAAGAGGAATTTTAAATTACTTTGATCATGTTCCAAAGCAAAAGGAAGCTTTCCGATGTTTTATAGCTTGTGATGTCTTAATGTCTAACTAGGAACTAAAAAATAAGAGGTTGAGCAGAAATGTATGCTTGGTACAGAGTCATAATTGTAGAAGTTACCAGTTAGCACTAGGGCTGTAATAAAAAGAAGCATCATACTTACTTTGAGTAAATCTCTACAGCATTTTGCAAGGAATATAGCTATATATTAATAGTTCATAATTAAAAAGGGATAGGGAATGGGCATTGGCCTAGTGGTAAATAAAGGGCCTGAGTTTTATAAAAGGCTGAGGGAATGAGTTCAATCCATGGTGGCCACCTACCTAGAATTTAATATCCTATGAGTTTTCTTGCACATCAAAATGTTGTAAGGTTAGATGGGTTGTCTCGTGAGATCAGTCGTGGTGCGCGTTAGCTGGCTCGGACAGTCATGGATATCAAGAAAAAAAAAATCAAAGAAAAGACTAGGTATAGACTTCCTAGCAAGATGACTATCTTGACGTTCATGATAATTCTTTCCACCTTTGCAAGTCAAAATACAACAGAGAGGAAGCTTAAGGTAAGGAGGGATAAAGCTTCGACTAATTTATTAGCAATGAATACTTTCATGAAAGTTTGATCTTTAAGCTATTGATCACCAAATTATCCAACCTCTGTGAATATCTAATATGTCCAAATCCAAGACTTCTTCAGCCCAAAGAAGAAAAATCACCATGGCAAGTCGAAAGTTAGAAGTAATATGGAATAGGAAAGGACACTGAGCAAAAATAATGGAATCCAACGTATGAATTTGTCAATGTTCCATTTTGCAAACGAGTAGTGTTCCCCATAAAGAAAAGGAAAGCGAAGTTATGTAAAACCAGAAATCAAACTACCTTCCTCAAGCGAGAGCTGAATGGATCTCTTTTCCAATTCAACTGCATGTCTGCTAAGTTCAACTGATGACAGCGACCGGAGCACTGATAGAAGTGTAAAATTATTCACGGTGTAAATAATGATCATTTAAACTATTTCAGGAATAAGATAAAGCAGTTTCTTAAATGCAAAGCATACCCTGAAGATAATCATGTTGATCTGATTGGTCCAATTTATTCAATAACAACTGCAACTGATGATATCTGTCTTCCCACTGCAAATTTTTCCATCCTATTGGGATGCCTTCTGAAGGGACAGTAGAGGGTGCAGAACGGAAGTTTGATTCTGCGGTGGCTAAATTAATGCCATACTTTCCAACGTGATGAGGAACTGAAGGTTTTCCAGGTGCATTCATAGGAGATACCATTGGAAAAGGAGCAAATGCTTGAAAGCAATGATTCTGCAGCTCCTTAACCTGGGATTTGAGATGCGCAGTCTCAGCTACTTGACCAAGTTTGTTTAGATTTGGATAATCAGCTTTTATGCTCGTATTATCACAAGGACTATTCTTCCCTATATCTGCATCAGATTTTCTACGGACGTAAACAAGATGCCCATTTGCAGTATTAGAAGGTGACGAGTGGAGATGAGATGGACTTGCAGGGCAGACTGGTGAGGCTCTCTTGTTACCAGAAACTTTAATGATGTCACTACTGGTACCTCTTTCCTTCAAAAGTGGGGAGCTTCCAGTACAATTGGGAGCTCTGACCCTATTATCATTTTGCAAGTCCCTTAATGCCGTCTTCTTTGCAGAAATCTGCAGTTGCTTTTCCTGAGAAGGCATGTCCTTCCCAGAATTTCCATGTCCATATTCACTGAATTTGGAGTCTAAGGATTTCTGAACCATCTGAAAAGTTTAAAATTTTGAAGGGATACACAATATATATATATATCAGAGATGAACAATAAATGTCAGGCGTGGATATATAACCCTTTAGAAATCAGTATCATTTATCAGTATTATTGAAATTAACACTCAAAAGATATGCATGGATATATGAACAATAAATGTCAGGACATGGATATATATCCATTTGGATGGGAAGTTTCAAAAGGAAAGATAATTAATGGGAATGCTTTCTATTTGAGAAGCTATTTCTATTTTGTTAGAACGATTATTTTTTAAAATCCTCCAACAAAATGAGCTTTAAAAACTATTTTCCATGTCTTAGAAGTAGGAACAAATTTAGTCCAGATTTCAGAACATACAATAAAGTAAGAAGGCTATCCGCTATCAATCTATTACCAAACCAAATGGTAAGACTTCCCCATTCCTCCAGCAACCATAGAATCTCACTCACGGCCATTTTTTCTTGTTCGGCAATTCTTTCTTAGGGGGAAAACTTCTCATAATTCCAAAACCACTCGCCATTCTTCATAAGTCAACTATTTACAGTCATGACAACAATTTAAGAATTATAGAAGGTATCTACAGCAATTAAGCTTAAGGTTTACAGCAAACTGTTATACATCAGACTGTAAATTGTTAGATAAGAACATATATTAGACATCAACCAGTATAACACAAATTGTCCCAAGAGAGTATTACAGCAGCTTCACATTTCCAACATTATGACAAGAATATACTTTCCACTTATCATACAACTTTCAAAGCACAATATCGACAAGATATAATGTTGACCTTCGGCACTATATTAGCGATTCTAGACGATACAATTGACAACAACTTATTATCCAAGTTTTTGTTCCTTTGTGTGTGCGGTTGGAATAGTATGATCAAGATTTTTCATTTTCAATGCATTTGGATGGGAATTTCTTTGATTACAACCCTAGAATATACTTTGACGGGTAAATTGACAGAGCTTATTGCTAAACCAAGCTTCTTTACACACAATGGAGCTGAATCTCAGAGCTAAAGGTGAAGTCATCCTAATGGCCAAAACCCAAATGCGTTATACTCGCCTATTGAAATTACACTGAAAGTATACAGACTGGAGGAGCATAAACTACAAGTATCTTGCTTTCTTCCATTAGTTTCCAGTTTCTCCCCACTTCTTTTGCGATTAAAATGTGAAAATCAGGATGAATAAGCAGCTTCATCTTTTAGATAATTATGAGGCAGAGAAGAAAAATACGAAATCAGCTCTGAGAAAACCTAGATAGAAGTCAAATCGAAGCAGAAGCAAATTCAAAAGAATTGCTACGACAAAAGACCCTCGATCATCTTCTCCCAAAATTAACACTCAAACCTAAACCTCTTAATGAACAAAGCAAATTCGTTGAACCAAATCGAAAGAAAATTGTATCAAAAGCATCTCTTCATTGTTACCTTAGCTCATTGGAAGCGCTCCGATGGAGAAGGGAGAGCCATGTGGAATCGAAACGCTCAGTTCTGAAGGTCATACAGTTTCTTCACTGCTCAGTCCATCAAATTACCATGAAAATGAATATAGATTTGCTCATCAAAATCAAAGTTGGACGCAAAAATGTTCAACGTGCTGCAAATTCTGAGCAGATTTAACAAGATGAAGGATATAACGCTTAGAGCCTTGCAAATAGACACGTGGATCACAATTATGGTTCCTCAAAGGGTCAAAACCAAAACTACAATAATATATGAAAAGCTTAAGACTTATAATTAAGTTAATTGTTAGGTTATATTACAAAATTTAGTTTCGCAACCTTGCCTAACATATTTATGAATTTTAAAAGTATCTAATTATTTCTTTAGCGTTTAGTGATGTGTCAAATAGATTTCTAAGTTTAAAAATGTTAAATAAATCCTTAAATTTTAAGGGGTGTGTGAGGCACTAAATTGAGTTAAAAAGTTGGAAGTTAATATGTTGAAATTCATAAGTCTGTTTGGGATGCCAAATTGTAAGACAAAGTTCATCAATAAATGTGCAAACTTTAATAGTGTTTACCATTGAAATTGAGTTATTTAATGGAATTGTCATTTGTCCATTATGCCTTTAATGAGAAAAACTAACTTTCGTTCTCTATAACACACATTTTGGAGGAAAATTGTCCAAAATGACGCAAAAAGAAAAAAACTTTCCTATGATTGACCTCTTTCTAGAAACTTCTTTATTATTGACCCTATGTGAAATACCACTTTTACCCTCATTTTTAAAACACCCATTTATAGCGTGCTTGTTCGCATTCTCTAACTCATTTTCTAACCATTTGCGATCTTTCACATTCATTCTCCCTTCATTTTCTCTCATTTTCATGCAATGCTATCTCATTACTCTTAGTTTCTCTCATCTCTTTGATCATTTTCTTTGAGCATTTCGACACCTTTTCACTAGTCCACCATTCGCATTTTACTTGAAAGTTATGTTACTCTTTTCCCAAAATGCATGATGATTTTTTTTTTTTTTTTTTTGTTGCCTAAATGTAGTCTATAGCTTGTGTTCTTTGGTAGCTACTTGTGTGCTAATATAGGATAACAATCGCTTAGCACAAGGATAGCGATCGCTTACCACAAGGGTAGGAATCACTTACAAGGATAACGATCGCTTAGTATAGAAGTTCTATTTGCTTAGTACAAGGATAACAATTAGTATAGTATACTTAATGATCACTTACCCTGTTCTACGCAATCGATGATCATTACTTTGCGATCACTTACTAATGACCAAGCAATCACTTATCAATTATTTTGCGATCACATAACAATGACTAAGCGATTGTTATCAAAAGCTCAACGATCGCTATGTATTTTTGTTTTTGTAGTTACTAAGTGTAACGACCTGACCCTTACATATTAAGGTCAGACTGCTACGACATGTATAACTAAACTTTTCTACCATGAGATGAGTTTTGGTCAAAAAACTTTTAAAGTAAACATCAAAACTTTTATTAGTTAAGTAAAAACTTTACAGAAAGTTTCTTTTACAAAACACCAGGATCCATAAAACGTTAGCGTAGTGGAACAAAATGCATATATGACCAAAACGGTGAGTTTGATGGTTGGCCCTCTGAGTGACATCCCATCATGCCTTCTATGTTGTGCCCTCACCTACAAAGTCTATGAAATAGGATGAGTATATAATATACTTAGTAAGTAGCTTCCACCTAGGTAGTGCCCATATGCACAATCACATGCAATATGTCATGAAAACATATGATTGGGACCCAAGACATAAACATGTCATAACATGAGGTAATCGGTTATGCTTCCAACATGAGTTCCTCCGCCCTGATAGGAAGATGTGGACTTAATCGAAACTAACTCATTTGATGATTAGCGGGTCGTGCAGTCAGTAGAGCCAGAGTCGCATCCAACATCAACCTTTAACATTCCACCCTAATAGGAAGACGTGGGCTTTAAGCGAAACTAACTCATCTGATGATTAGCAAGTCATACAGTTAGTAGAGCCAGAGTCGCATCCAACATCAACCTTTAACATTCCGCCCAATAGGAAAATGTGAACATTAAGCAAAACTAACTCATTTGATGATTAGCGGGTCATACAGTCAATAGAGTCAGAGTCACAACCAACATCAACCTTTAACATAAACATAAGATTGGACTAGAGGGGTGCAACTATACATACCCTGCTAACCCTAGAAGCATAACCTATACCCAAATAAAACTTGATCTCAAGATAATCATGAGCATACATAATGCATGGGGTCCCTTATAGAGACATGTAATGCAACACAACAATAATAACATTATAATGCAACATAACAAAGGCACACTACCATAGAACACTTAAAGAGAGGGTGAGATAAGCTATTTACCTCTTGATAATGGCTTAGAGGATCCATAGAACACTTAAACCGAAGTCACCATACCTGATGATGGCTTAGAGGATCCATTGACCTATAAACAGGCAATGAATGATGTTGATCAAGATTAGTGGATCAAAGCCATGAACCTCGAAATGGAGTCTATGTACTTCAATTCAGTCTGGGAACTTATAGATCAACCTGATGAGGTAAGACCTATCGGTTGTAAATGGATTTACAAACGTAAACGAGACCATATGGGGAAGGTACAGACCTATAAAGCCCGGTTAGTAGCAAAGGGTTATACCCAGGTAGAGGGGGTAGATTATGAAGAAACTTTTTCACCTGTTGCTATGATAAAATCAATAAGGATACTCTTATCCATTGCCACTTTTTATAATTATGACATTTGGCAAATTGATGTCAAGACTACCTTCCTAAATGACAATCTTGAAGAGAACATCTATATGGTCCAACCAGAAGGGTTCATAGAACAAGGTCAGGAGAAAAAAGTTTGCAAGTTGAATAGATCCATTTATGGATTAAAATAAGCATCCAGATCCTGGAATATGAGATTTGATACTGCAGTCAAATCTTATGGCTTTGAACAAAACGTTGATGAACCTTGTGTATATAAAAGGATCATCAATTCCACTGTAGCATTTCTTGTTCTATATGTAGATGATATCTTACTTATTGGGAATAATGTAAGATATCTTACTGATATTAAGAATTGGCTAGCAACTCAATTTCAAAAGAAAGATATGGGAGAAGCTCAATATGTTCTCGGGATCCAAATAGTTCGGAACCGTAAGAATAGAACGCTAGCTATGTCTCAAGCATCTTATATAGACAAAGTGCTGTCTAGGTTTAAGATGCAAGATTCCAAGAGAGGTCTTCTACCTTTCAGGTATGGAATATATTTGTCAAAGGAACAATGTCCTAAAACACCTTAAGAGGTTGAGGATATGAGATGAGTTCCCTACGCATCAACTGTCGGGAGTCTGATGTATGCAATGCTATGTACACGACCAGACATATGTTTTGCAGTAGGAATTGTCAGTAGGTATCAATCCAATCCCGGGTTTGCACATTGGATTGCCGTTAAGAATATCCTCAAGTATCTAAGAAGAACGAGGAACTACGTGCTTGTGTATGGAAATAAGGATTTGATCCTTACCAGATACACTGATTCCGATTTTCAAACCGATATAGACTCAAGGAGATCTACTTCGGGATCAGTATTCACTCTTAACGGAGGAGCAGTAGTGTGGAGAAGTATTAAGTAGAGTTGCATTGCCGACTCCACAATGGAAACGGAATATGTTGCTGCATGCGAGGTAGCCAAAGAAGCAGTATGGCTTAGGAAGTTCCTCAAAGATCTGGAAATTGTTCCAGACATGCATCTACCAATCACTTTACATTGTGATAACAGTGAGGCAGTAGCGAACTCCAAAGAACCAAGAAGCCATAAGCGCGGAAAGCATATTGAGCGCAAATACCATCTCATCAGAGAAATTGTGCAGAGAGGAGACGTTATTGTGAGACAAATAACATTTGAGCACAACATTGCTGATCCATTTACAAAGGCCCTCCCGGCTACTGTTTTTTAGGGCCACCTGAAGAGTTTAGGACTACGAGTAGAATAAATAGGGCAAGTGGGAGAAATTGTGGGTATGGCATGCCCTAGTTTATTGTATTTAGATTTCTCTTACTGTACTCAACTTTGTTGTTACCCACTAGGAGTTTTAGTCCAAGTGGGAGTTTGTTGGGTTGTATGTCCTAAAACTCGTAGTTTTTGTAAGTAGGTGATTTTTAGTACATATGAAGTTATTCAAGTGAATTAATTATTTATCAACTCTAAATCCAATTAAACTACGAATCCTTGGCTACTATCATGAGTACTTGGACTTTATGTGGAGACATAAACAGGATCAAGTTCGAGTAAGTAGCCTTAATAGTCTATAGTACATGGATCAGGTTAGGTACCTCTTCCTGGAGACACTATTGAATACGGCCTGCTTCGTGATTGTTACAAATGTTGTAAAGTGTCATAAATGAAGTGATTCTGATTTGCTCATGTAGAGACATGTGAGCGGGGGTATTCTACATAATGAGATTGTGTAAGATTGACCCTGAAATAATTACTGTTACGTATTAACACCGTTTACGATTAACACTGATTAATTTCACTTATCGATGACCTAAATAACTTGATCTGAATCTTGAGCTATCTATGAACTCCTGTTTATTTAGAATTATCCCTTGATCTACATAGGTAAGAGTAAGCTCAATAGCGCTGCTCAACATTCCTCCCATTTCAGGGATAAGACCCGGTAGATAGTTGGGAACATAGAATTTGCAAGACGGAATTCACTCCTACCCAACTTAGGGTTAGAAGAGAGGTTGTTCTCTTAAGTGTTGTTCCCAGGACTTGAACAAGGGGCCCCATCCTCTCACTGGCCCGAGAGGGAATGGATTTAGTGATTAGATCCTAAATCAATTGTTCATTAGAGGGATAATGGTACTTAAAGAGAAAAGATGTAACTCAGAGGTAAATCGGTATTTGACCTAGCTGAAGTTATGAACAACCTGTGAAGGAGTGACTTATCAATGACGGTTATATCAAATGGACACAAATATATCTACAGTGAGGAGAGTGCAGCTATGGGCTTTAGTGGAGTGTCCCGTTAGTTAACGAATGTTGGTTAACTAGGTTAAAGAGTTTGGCCAGTTAATCTCGGATCATTGAAGCTCATGATCTGTAGGTCCATTAGGTCCCTCTACTAGCTCATAAATGGACTAAAACCTTAGATAATGTGGTGAATAAGTTTGAACCGTTCAAATCTTGGCTTAAGGAATGAAAGTCAGATATATACGATATATCGACGTTTAATTACGAATTAAACGTACAAATAGAGTTAATTATAATATTTAAATGTGATTTAAATATTAATCATATGAATAGGGATTCATATCGGTTTTTTAGAAAAATCGGGACAAGTGGGAAAAATAATATTATTTTATTATTTAATATTAAAATAATATTTAATTAATTAAATATTAAATTATTTTTAATTATTTTTAATTAAAAATCAATTTTAATTCAATTTTGGAAATTCATTGAAAATTGATTTTAAAATTGATTTTTGAAGATTAGATTTTCCCACTAACTAAGCTAGAAGCTTGGTTGTCTTCTTCACAATTAACCAACAAATTAACCATTTTGTGTTGTCAAATTTTGATGCAATTGGATTGCATGTTATTCTTTAATAAATAGAGATGATTTTGACATAAAAATAGTTAAGAATTTTGTGAAATTAAGGGTTAATTTTGCAAAATTCCATCCATTGTTCATCTTCTTCCCAACCTTCATTCTTTCTCAAATTCACCACAAATTTGGATCCCACAATCCAATCTAAGCCTAGAGAATAGTAGAGAAGACTCTTGTGGTGGTCTACAACCAGGTGGTGCTGAAATTCATCAAGAATTGAAGGAGAATTTGGAGCTTCAAGGGTAAGTGTTCTTGAAACTTTGGTTTTTCTTCTTAATTGCATGTTTAATCCTCTAAATTGAGCATCTTATAGTGAAAATTGATCAAATTAACTTCTGCTGCATGCTCATTTATCCATCAACTTCTAGATGTGAACCTTGAAGGAATCGAATCCTAGCAGAAGCATTTGATCGTCTTTGCTTCAATTTTTGTTTAGATGAAAAATATAGAACTAAATTACAACCATCAAAATGTTGTGAGTTCTACAAGCTAAGCATAGAATTAAGCGAAAGAAGAATGATACCTTTGATGAAACCCTTTCCTTCAAAGTACAGTGCTTCCTCCAACTTGCTGAACTCTACCTTCTGTGAAGATGCCTCCAAGAGATCTTCCTCGCTATATCTCTAGGCAAGAACAGACTGGTGGGAGTCCTTGAAAGATAAGAGAAATTTGAGAGGGAGAACTTTTTTTCTACTAAGAACTGTTCTCTTACTTTTTTTGTTTTGTGTTACATAGAGTAAGAAAAGGAGAACAAGAAAATATTTTTAATTGTAAGACTATAGCCCTAAATGGTCGTGAGCTGCTGGCTCATAGTTGCCAATTTGGGGCTTTCTTGAACTCCTATCATTGTCGTTGTCTTAACCATTGGTGTCTCTGTATCACCCTATTTTTTATTGTTATTGGCTATTGTATCCATAATCTATTCTGCTTCGTTTACAAATTTTTTCAACAACAATCCTTCTACTGAGGCATTAACCAATGTCTTCGTAGCTTGGGTGAGACCATTGTAAAATTGTTCTATAATAATGCTTGTTGGGAGTCCATGGTGACCCTTCCTCACCAACTTCTTGAAACGTAACTAACCTCTGTCTACTAATTTTGAGGGTGCTTGCGTTAAGGCTACAATCTCCCCTCTGAATTTAACATTCCTATCTGGTGGAAAATATAATTTCTCTACAAGTTTGTCTCATGCAGTGATAGAATTTGGAGGGAGTGAGTCAAGCCATGTCTCAGCATCGCCCTACAAAGAATAAGGAAACCTTCCTCCGGAACTCAATTTGTTTTGAAAGAACGACAAATTCTCATTAAAAGTTTGAGATGTTTGTGGGGATCTTCATGGGGTAGTCCAACGAACTGGCCAAACGAATTCAACATTTGAAACATCAAAGGTTTCATTTTGAATGCACAGCCTCGATTTGGGGATCAAGAATCCTTGTGTCAAGAGTTTGGAACATGGATGCTGCATAATTTCTAATTGCCCTATCCCTATCTTCAGCAATGAAGATCAGATTTTGAGGTTGAACAATAGGTTTGAGGTTCGGGTTGGGTTGTTGATCTTCATTTGGTTGGTCATTATTCTGAGGAGGTATAGGAGGATCATCTCCAAGCGGATTCATTGGAACTTGTTGCACGAGCGCAACTTCCTCTAAATCGACTTGGGCGCTTAACTATTTCTTCTCACAACGCTTTCATCTTTGTTCTCTTCTTTTACTATGAAAGGTTCTTTCTATCTCAGGATCTGCTTTAGAAAGGCAAGGTCTTCTTCTCATGCACTAACTTGTCAAACTATACAACAACATAGAGTAGAGAGAATTAGTATTGTCCTTAAGATAAAGTTGATGGGTCGCATTGACCAACAATGCTTTAAACAAACTAAAAAGATTTACACTAATCCCCAATAATAGCGCCAAAAACTTGATCTGCTAACCATGTTTGAGCGTTGAAAATGAGGATAAATGTGGTTTAAGTGCAAGCATACACTATCGATGAAGTAATAAACTTGGAGTACTCCAAGAGTCGAATCCCACGAGACTAGTTATCTAATTAGGTTTGTGTTTAAGACAATGCAATCAAGTGACCTAAGTAACCAAGGTGAAATAATTGTGAGTTGAAGTGATTAATGCTTAAAAGGTAAAGACAATCAATGATAAAAGTAGTGATGCAACTACGTTTATTGTAACACCCTACTTTTTAGACCTAAGTGCTTAAAGGGCTTATAAGAAAAGAAGTAAGACAAGAGAGGTGAAATTTGGATCACAAGCCTTTGAGACAGAAAATCTGAGCTTGTGAAGTTAGCCAGATTTTGGCCAAAGTAGGAAGAGGTATGCATTGAACTTAAGGGAAGAAAAGATTTGTACTTGAGTTTTGGGTTAAGTATAAGCTGTAGATAAGTTTGGAAGGAACCTACGTTAAGCAATTTCCAGACTTTGAACTTTGAAGTAATTCTTGAAGTTAAGAATTCTTCTAAGTAAAACAACTAAACTAAGAGAACTCAACTATGCGATTAAGCTTGGAAGCATGATCTAAGGAAAAGAAAGGAAATCTCACCAAGTGTTGGAAAGAGTTGAAAGCATAGCAGGGAGATAGTGGAGTTGGGCACACACTTGGTAGGGAAAAGACCATGTTGGACGCATGGTCAAGCTAAGGAAATGCATGATATCCCTTGTGGGAAAGAAAATGGTTAAGTGTTGAAGTATTGTAAGGAAAACTGAGAGCTTGGAGGGAAGAGGTGAACACATAGGAGGTAAATGAGGAAGGAAATGCAACCTTGACCTAGGTAGGACGTATGAGCTAACTACAAAAAGGGACTAAAGTTGAGTCTTGGTTGTGTTGGAGGATTGAAAAGTAAGCCTAAAGGAAGGAAGCAGGAGATGGACGCATGCTAGATTGATCGTGGAGAAAACAACTAAGTATGGGGGGAGTAAAAGGGAAAAGTTGGAAGCATAACCCCGGGATACAAGTTATACACCTCAGGGACGCATAGAGGGACAATCAAGGGATCCCTAAGGATAGAATGAAGGCCATGGATGCATAGCAAAGTAGTGATAAACACATGGTACAAGGTAAGAACGCATGAAGGTAGGTTTTGAGGTGATTTTAGCTAAGTAACGGAGTACCAAGCATAGTTGGACGTTTATCACTCAAAAGAGGGGCTTGTAGCTAAGATGTGGGCATAAGAAAAGAAGTGATGGACCCATAACAGGAGGTACAAATGCATGGTAATGTTCGGGGGAGAAACTTGGTCAAGTGGAGGAAGGTCGGAAGAAGGAAAAGAGAACAAAAGAAGCTAAACTCTAAAAGAGAACTTTAAGGACGCATAAAAGCACCAAGTTGGATGCATGGTTCGTGTCTTGGAGCAAGTTAAACACATAGAAGAGTTTATAAAGGCTAGGTGGCTTCATTTAGACTTAACACCTAATAAGAAGGAGGTGCCGAAATGCATGTCGAGTGTGTGGTTAGTTAAGCATGCAGCGTGACATGTGGCAAACAAGTGGCAAATGGAGAGGAGAAGTTGGACGACAAGTTCTTCATTCCAAGTTTATAAATAGGACCTTGAGGAAAGAGGAGCAGAATACCATCCATAAGTCGGAGTTTCTTGTGAGAAAAGAGAAAGAAAGCTGAAAAGAGACCTTGCGTCCATAGAGGTAGTCTGCGTCCAAGAGAGGTTGTTTTCCTAGCTACCTTGCGCTCAACAGATGTCTGGTGCCTAGGGAAGTTGCCTTGTGTCTAGCAGTTGTCTGGTGTTTGGAGAGGCTGCTTTGCGTCCATCAGTTCTGCCAGAAGGAGGAAATTAGCACAGCCTTGTGTCGAAGGTAGAACCCTGCATCCAAGGGGTGAAGCCAGAGAGCTGAATCCTTGTTGGAAAACTGCACCTTGCATTCAAGTTATCAGGGTTGCGTCCAAAGTGCAGGGTTGTGTCCAAACCTTGCTGTCAGAGGGGAAAAATTAGTAGTATTGCGTTTCAGACTATCAGCCTTGCGTCTAAGAAGTTTGGGGGAGGCAGAATTAGAAGGGAGAAAAGGGAACTTATCTAAGCGATTACTTCGTGAGTAACCCCAACGTTTTCAATATGAATGTTTTCTATGAGTGACACTTGTATTTAAAATGGGTTTATCAAAGTTTTATTGTTGAAAGATTATGTTGAAACATGATTATATAATTATGCTTTCACGAATTTTAACGTGCATATTGCGTGTTTTATATTGAAAATCATTTGAAGCATGTTGGTTGTTAATGAGTTTTATGAAAAGCATGCTATTTGTTAATATATGATTTTATGGAAAGTATTAAAGCTTGAAAATGGAATTGTGAAGATTTGAAATGTTAAAAAACTCATGAATTTATATAAAGCCATATGTTTTTGAAAAATGTTCGTGGGACCCCAATGCTGAAGTACGGTGAAAAGGCATATGGATAGTCCGGATTCGCTATATCGAGGAACCAAGAGAAGGCATCTGGGTTGATTAACGGTTCCCAATGCCGAGGGACTTGGTGAAGGTTTGTTATGGGACCCCAATACTGAAGTACGGTGAGAAGGCATATGGGCAACCCGAATTTGATATATCGAGGAACCAAGAGAAGGCATCTGGGTTGATTGACTGTCCCCAATGCTGAGGGACTTGGTGAAGGTTTGTTATGGGACCCTAATGCTGAAGTACGGTGAGAAGGCATGGCAACCCAGATTATAATTCCTATGTGCACATAGAGAGATATTTCAACGTTAGGTGTGTTGAGATTACTCCGCCCCAACTAAGGATGTTTTCGACGCGCTACTAGAAATTTGGCTTATGTTGATGGCCAAAAAAAATCAAGAAAGACATATTTTGATAGCCAAAAAAATCAAGAAAGGCCATAACAAGAAAGCCAGTCCATCAAGATAGGTCGTTTTGTTGATGGCCAAAAAACGTCAACACAAACTCTATCTTGATGGTCATGGCCATCAAGATAGGTTATGTTGATGTTTTTTGTCCATCAAGTATTGGAGCTTGACCATCAAGAAAGGTCGTTTTCTTGATGATCATGGCCATCAAGATAGGTTATGTTGATGTTTTTTGCCCATCAAGTATTGGAGCTTGACCATCAAGAAAGTTACTTTTGTTGATACTTTTTGAACGTCAAAGTAGATTAATATTGATATTTTTTGTCCATCAAGTATTTGTAAATAACCATCAAGAAAACTCTTTTTATTGACGTTTTTTGGCTATCAAGATAAATGTAGTACCGTGTGTTTTTATTGATGTTTTTTGGCCATAAAGAATCCACATTTCTTGACGTTTTTTGTCATCAACTATAACAAGTTGAGGAAAAAAAAAAGATCCGGGTCATTGTGACCCCCTACAAGCAACCTACAATCAACCCCAAAACAATTTGCATACACCCCAAACAACTTAGATACAATTTTACACATATCCTGCATGTTGCCAACTACACAACTCCAATTTTTAACTCACATTACTCCATCCGAATCATATAAAAAACAAAAGGAAAAAAAAAACAAGAATCCAATCTTTCAATGAAATAGCGAGGCCTATGGGTTCTGAATAAGAGGCAAAAGAAAGAGTTGGGATAAAAAAAAATAATGTGAAAAAAAATTGCAAAAGAAGGGAAAAAAAAAGAGAAAGGGTTGAAACTGAAAAAGCAAAAAAAAAAAAAAAGAAAGAAAGGGTTGAAACTGAAAGAAAAAAAAAAGATTGCAAAAGAAGAAAAAAAAAGGAAAGAAAGGGTTGAAACTGAAAGAAGAAAAAAAAATGTTGCATAAAAGAAGGGAGAGCGAGAGCGAGAGCGCGCAAACGAAAGCGAGAGCGAGAGGGGGACCACGCTAGCGAGAGCGAGAGCGAGACCACGCCAGCGAGAGCGAGAGAGCGAGACCGACAGACGGAAAAGAGGCCTTTCAAGCGAAACAAGCGACACCAACGACACTCGAGCACACCCAAGCGATACCGACGATACTCGAGCGATCGGCGGCGAGACTTAGCGACGACGGCCGGACGAAACCCACGGGAGGTCTACTAGCAACAGCGAGACTTACTTATTACCCTCACATTCCATGCTTTCTTAATTAAATTTGAGTATTTAATAATAATAAAAAAAACCTTAAACTTGGGACGTCTCATTTTTTCTTTCCAAAAGAGGGAAATCTAATTCGATTTGAATCCATTTATTTTGTGCTTTCTTCTTCAAAATGAAAAAAGATTTAGCCTTGAAGTTGAAAATATAGATCTTTCCAAATCTACCTAGATTTCATTTAAATTTGGGTATATATCAAATTTTATCTCAATCATCTAAATCTTAAGTTTTTATCCTCAAACCAAATTAAATTGAGGGTAAAATCTCAAACTTATCTAAAGTTAAAATTTGGCCATATTCCAAAATTTATTCCAAATTTAGAGTTTATCTTCAAAACCAATATGAGAGTTTTTATTTTCTTTTCTTTTTAGTTAATATTTCATTATCACTTAAATTTTAAAAATTGTTTTTTTTTCTGTTTAATATTTTATGCACACTCTCTATAATTATAATATTCTAATTTTTTAGTTTACAAAAAAAAAAAAAAAATCTATGTCATATTATCTCAACCCAACTGAGTGGGTAGTGGTACTCCAGACAATTTTTAAAGATAAAAAAATTGGAGATATTTTAAAATTATTAGATATAGAATAAAGTGTGAAAATATATTCACATTTTAGAGAGAGAATATAGTTAAAAATATAGATTAAAATATATTTTACATAAGGGTTCGGTGAATTTTAAAATATATCTTTGATATATAAAGTTAAATCAAATTTTAGTAAAATATAACATTTGTATTTTTGTTAAATGTGTGAGTTTTTAAAAATATCATTAAATGATTGGTTTTGAGATGCTTTGTTTTCTTGATGGCTAATTAATGTCCATCTTCTCCATTTTCTTGATAGACAATGTCCATCAAGAAAGAGTTTTCAAATTTATTATACTTGTTGTCTATAATTTCATCTCCACCAATTATACTCATTGTTGAATTTAAAAAAAAAAAAAAAAAAGCGCACACAAATGATAAATTAATTTTGTTCAGTCTTCAAATTTATTAACAATATATAGTTTGGAATGCTATACCCATTTATAACTATTCAATTTTTTATTTTTAGGATTTTAAAATTGGGTTTATGAACATTAAATCTACAATTTATTTGTCTTTCTAACCTTGTTGCTAGCAGTGTTTCTAGAAAAAAAAAATTTAATTTCTAAAACATAATATCAATAAATGTGTTTTTTGGGTTTTTTTTTTTTATGGCCAATTAATGTCCATCTTCTCCCTTTTCTTGATGGGCAATGACCATTAAGAAAGAGTTTTCTTGATGATTTTTGATCATCAACGAATCCAAAAACTAGGAATTAATTATTTGGGTTTTTTCTTGATGGTCAATTAATGTCCATCTTCTCCTTCTTTTGATGGGCAATGACCATCAAGAAAGAGTTTTCACGATGGTTTTTGCCTATCAACTAATCTAAAAACTTCTCCATTTTCTTGATGGGCAATGACCATCAAGAAAGAATTTTTTTTTTTATGGTTTTTGACCGTCAACGAATCCAAAAACTAGGAATTCATTCTTTGGGCTTTTTCTTCATGGCCAATTAATGTCCATTTTCTCCTTTTTTTGATGGGCAATGACCATTAAAAAAGAGTTTTCCTGATGATTTTTGCCCATCAATGGAGCCAAAAACTTCTCCATTTTCTTGATGGGAAATGACCATCAAGAAAGAATTTTTTTTTAATGGTTTTTTACCATCAACGAATCCAAAAACTAGGAATTCATTATTTGGGCTTTTTCTTGATGGCCAATTAATGTCCATCTTCTCTTTTTTTTTTTTTTTTTATGGGCAATGACCATCAAGAAAGAGTTTTCCTGATGGTTTTTGCCCATCAACGAATCCAAAAACTTCTCCATTTTCTTGATGGGCAATGACCATCAAGAAAGAATTTTTTTTTATGGTTTTTGACCATCAAAGATTCCAAAAACCGGTAATTCATTATTTGGGCTTTTTCTTACGTACTTTTCAATCAAGAAAAATATTTTTCTTGATGTACATGCACATCAAGAAAAATATAAACCTTTCTTGATGTTCTAAGACCATCAAGAAATGTAAATTTAAATAAATAATAATTTTAAAACATCTAAATTATGGTTTTCTTGATGGTTTCTTTTCATGACCATCAAGAAAATAGAAAACGCGTCCATCAAGAAATGCCAAATTTGTAGTAGGGGACGTTGAGTAGTGTTGAGCTCCGCTCCACCTTAACTAAGGAAAATGGTTTGAAATAAACTGAATTTCTGAGTATCTTTTCTGAAATGAACTTATATGATTTGACAATGAGATTTGAGCATGTATATGAATGACTATAACTTGAATTGATGTTTTATACGCTTTTTATACATTGTTTACAGTATGATCAGTTTCTGAGTTAAAGTAAAGTATTTTCAAAACCGTTACTCACTGGGCTATTTTAGCTCACCCTTTTCAAATGTTTTCCACTTTTCAGGTAGCAAGAAAGTTCCCGTTGCCGATCGAAGTCGAGGTTTGTTGATAGTTAACGGAATCATCGTCTTGGAAAGTGTGGTTAAGCAGGAAGCTAGAGTGAGTTCGACAGTGGGAGTCGGCCGGGAGGTTGATGACTGCTGTCCTCACGCTCTGTCTCGGGCTACGAAGGGTGGTTCGGGATAGGTGTGATATTTATTGCCTAAGTTCATTATGCTCAAATGATGCGGCCGCATCATACCATCAAAGTGACTCACTCATGGACAAAATCTTCTCGTATTTAGTCTTGTATCAAGTTCCTTTAGAAGTCTTGATAGCACCATAAAAGTGTTATTTTTCCTAGCTTAATTCGGGCTCGTTCATGGATTTTATGTGTTTATTCTGCTATTTTATAGGACTTTGAGCAAATTATGCACCTCGGAGTGTTATGGGCTGTTCAAGGTTGATTTGAAGCTATCTGAAGTGAAATCGGGCACCTAGAGCTCAAGGACGTGAAAATTACCAAAATGCCCCTAGGGCTAGCACAGAGCATAGTGCAGCTATGTTGTGCATGCTTGAAAGCAAAAAGAAAATTTGGCGAGAGTGTAGCAACGCTCCCCTGGAGCACAGCTACGCTCCAAATTTTGACGGAAACGTTACGCACATGTGCAGTGTCAATACGCTCGAGGTCGGCGTTACAACTTCTACTTAAAACATAGCCACGCTCTAACCGAGCACATCGGTGCTTTCCCCTTGATATAAATTATCTTTTAGCCAATTTTAGGGTGAATTATCTTAATTCTCTAGGGCTTTCTGCCCCCAATCCCATTTTTTCTTCTCCTCTTTTACTTCCCTCTATAATTCTTGCTTCTTAGGAGTATTTTATGATTGTAAAGCTTATCTTTGACTGATCTCATGGGTAAAGTGAGTTGCTAGCTTAGGTCTAGGTGAAACCCATGGATCCATTATGAGGATTTTTGTTAATCTATATTTCTCTTTGATTTTTTGTGGTTCTTGAATGTATTTGAATATCTATGCTTAGTTGTATTATAGGCTTGATCAATCATCATTCATTCTTTGATTGCTAGAGATTAGGGATGCTCTAATGTGTTTTTAGTCTCAAAGTGGGAAAGCCCAAAGCATGCTTATTCTGAATTCTAGGTTGTTTAGAATAACCCTTTTACACATTGCATGACTAGGATGTTTTGAGAATGCAATCGATTAGTAACTTAGGGCTCTTCGAGTTATTAATTGTCTTAGTTAAACCAATCGAGTTTAGTGCAATTGTTTGCTTGTTATGGACGCTATCAAACCCAAACAACTAAATAATTAGTCTAGTTAAGAAATTAATTAAAGTAAATGTGAAATTTCTATGGCCGCTATCGAACCCAATTAATCGAGGATTTGTTTTAATTAAATGATTAATTAGTAATTAGGGTGTTTGTCTTGGACTATCCGGGAAAGTTGGTGGATTCTAAGTCCTAAGCTAGGCGTAATTAATCTGATTAATCCTATGATCAATCAAACATCGGGTGGATTCTAAGTCCTAAGCTAGGCGTCTCTTTTACTTTTCCTGCACTTTTTATTTTATTTCAATTTATTCAAACAAAAACTCTCGTTTTTACTGCTTTCGTTAGACAAATTTAGCTTAGAGAGATTGTATCTTAGACTCCATGTGGTTCGATCCCGAACTTGCCGCTTGTGCTACTTAGTAGTATAAGTAGTTAGTTCGGTGAATTATAAATTTTATTTGATTGTTAGAGAGAGGTCTACAACGCCCATTCTCGCGGACTTTCAAGCCTAGGGAGCTAAACTTGCATTCCTATGGTTAGCTGCTACTTAGATCTTGCTCTATATCGTATGTTGCAAATATGTAGGGTGGATTTGAAGTTCATCCTAGATCGAAGAAGAGCTTTATATAGAACGCTGGTGTATATTTTTGTCAATTCAGTCCACATTGACGACGGAATATATAATGTCATTTAAAAACATTCTAAAGAAATTAAAATATTCGCCAATTGATTATTCTTTCATTGAATAAGTGTCACACCCCCTCCGGATTAAACAGTTCATTGTGAATCATACTTCATAAGAAAATTTTTAATAAAATAGAATTAAAGAATAAAATAGTCACTCACAACTCTTTCTAGGCTTTACGTGGGTTGTCACTCACAACTCTTTCTAGGCTTTACGTGGGTTATACACTTTCCCTATTTCTTCTTGGCCTGCAAGAGACATGTACCTTGCGTTATTGAACATTAAATCTTCTTCCTTTTCTAAACTAACTTTATAAGCGAGAATCCTAGCGATACCAACCAATAAGAGCTGTTACTAGCGATACTTGATGGAGCAACACTAGCGTTACCTTACCTTAGCAGCGATACCCAGCGTTATCTAGCGAGATCTGTGAGACGGAAGACTCCCTTGCGTCTCAGCGACACCCGTCTCGCTATCAGTTCCCAGACAGTGTGCCGATACTTAATTTTTCAGCGGCACTCTGCACTGTAATTCCTTCCTTTCTTCTCGTTCTTACTTCAATCTATTAAAAGTCACAATTCCATACGGATTCAGGACTTCTTTTCTTCTACAAACTTATAGGAAATCAAGTTCTATAGCTTACCTCAAAATTTCAAGGCTTAACTCTTCCTCGTTCTCACGATATTCCGGAATCACCTCCTGCTGTTCCGGATTGCGTAACAATCTTGTAAACTCTGTTTTTCCTAAGTATTCACATAGTAAATCTTCAATTCAGCATTACCATCCTTCACAACAGTTGTTAGAAATTATGTTAACTTACTAACCTCCAAGTTTCGGCTCTAAACTCGACTTCCTCCACACGTTCTACTCTGATTATCAGTCACTGCTCGAACCATGTGACTTCAGTCATTCCTCTGTTCCAGCTTCGTTTTCAACATCAATATGGGTCGAATTTCGTTCAAAATCCTCAAGAACACCTTCCTCAATCTTCTTCTAAAGTTTGTCTGAAATATGGAACCGACTTAAGCTCTCGAAATGTCTTAAAAATGATTAAACATTTAATTAATCCAGCTATATATACTACCGACTTAGCCTTTACAAACACCAGGATTTATGCTGCTGACTTACCCTTCACCCGCAGACTAGCGCAGGGTTCTCATCTCAACGTGAGGCACTAAAGTTAACTTCTCTTCCAACGCCTCCAGCAACTGACCACACCCAACGCATGGTGTCGTTCCCCACACGTCCTATTTTTGATGCGTACCTTCCCGTCATTCAATACTACTTTCGTCGCGTCTGGACAGTTCTGTCTTCAACGCAGGGTGTGTCACACCCCCTCCTGGATTACCTACCTATCCTGAAAGGGAATTTGAAGACAATAAACATCACCCCTCTTGTGACGCATATTGTCCCATCTTACATAACTTCCTGTGCACACATTTCATACATAAACATTCATAGAACTCAGCCCTATTACACATGATCATAATATAACAATTCTTCCTGTACAAAGTACACTTTTATCATATCACATAATTAAACTTTCATAGATCCACCATACATTTTTACAAAACTACATTACGATCCCCACTCTTTACACAACTTGATCTACATGCCACCTACATAAGGTTATATACAACGTACAACTCTCAAACGTGACTGAATTTCGAGAACTCGAGACTTAGGCAGGGTGAGCTGAAGTAGGCTAAGCACCGGGAACGTCCTTGCTACCTGGGGGGAAATGAAAACATCGAAAACGTGAGCTAAAAGCCCCATGAGTGACTAATTTAGTAAAACTATCATTTGTTCAAAAACAGGCATGTTAAAATCATAATAACGCCATAAACGTAAACGTGATTCAAATAATCATTTCTGTAAAATCATAATTTCAACAACGTAAACAAATCACATATGTTCATGCCAAAATGATCGTATACGAAAAACAATTCGTTTTCATAACTTTCCCTTAGTCAGGGCGGAGCAAGACTCAACGCACCCGACGTCGAAAACATCCTTAGCTGAGGCGGAGTAAAACTCAACGCACTCAACGTCAATAACAATCCTTAGTTGGGGTGGAGCAAGACTCAACACACCCAACGTCACAATCTCTATGTGCACATAGGAATATGGCGGGTTGCCCAAGTACCTTCTACGAGTCCTTCAGTACTGGGTCCCGGGAAAACTCACATGCCTTCTCATGTCCTTCAGCATTGAGCCTCCTCTAAAACATTTTAGAAACCAGCATTATACGTGAATAGATCACATGAAAATCTTTCATGAAAATCAAATATATTACGATAAACAACATTTCAAAACATGCCATTCAACATCTTATAGAAACGGATAAAACATGCCTTTTGAACAATATCATCAAACATCATGCTTTTCAAGAAAACAGTTCATCTCAAAGCCATATCTCATAAGAAAAACCAAACTAAACATTTTCAATAAATTTTGTTTCAAAGAAAGAAAAGTGTCACTCAAACTTGTCTTTAGGCCCTGAGCGGATCATATGCCTTTCCGAGCTCTTCTTGGCCTGTAAATACACATTCCTCACGTTACGTTTTCCTTAACTTCCTTTACATGATCATTAAATGTGCATACTTAAACTCTAATCATGATTCACCACCGAGACTCCCCTTCTTTCCTAAAGTACACATAATAAGCGAGATTCTATGTCATTAGCGAGATTACCAACGAGATTTCACCTTACTAGCGAGTTTACTGACGAAATTACACAACAGGTCACGGCACTAGCGACACTGGCATAAGCGAAACCAGCGAGACTACCTGAGGAGCGTTACTGAGCGAGAGCCAGCGAGATTTGTGAGAGAAAAACCGTCTTTGCTCGACCAGCAAGACTAGTGTCGCTACTCACGCCAATTTTTCAGCGTTACTTGCTTCCAAATGACATCCGACTCCTTTCCTGTTTGTTCTCACTTCTGTCAATTCAAAGTCATATTTCCAGCCAGATTTAGAACTTTTTTCCTTCTACAAACTTGTAGAGAATCATGTTTGCTAGCTTACCTCAAAATTTCGTCGCCTAACTCATCCTGGTTCGTCAGATATTGCAAGTTTTCTTCGCGCTACTCCAGATTGCACAGAAAATTCGTATCAGTAACTTCCAGCTAAAAGTTCACACGTTTTTATTCCGTTTCAACTCAAGCATCCTTCATAAAAGTTGTTCAAAATTAAGTTAACTTACTAACCTTAAAATTTCAGTCCAAAATTTAATCTCTTTAGCTCGATATTCACCAAACACCAGACCAGGTTCGAGCTGTGCGACAGCAGATGAAGCTTCTGTTTCAGCTTCAGTTTTACCATGAAATCGTCCAAAACCTTGCACGAAATTGTCCTAGGATTCTTCTTCAACCTCTCTACGACGTGCAGCTGAAAGATAGCATAGAAATGAGTTTGGAAATGAGTAGAAAGAAGCCGGCAACATTTTCCTTTCAATAAAAACCACAGCCGACTTCTCCATCCTTATCCTTTTTGTTTTTGTTTTTCTTTTGTTTTTCTTTTCCCTTTTTCTTCTCTTTGTCTTCTTCCCCTTTTGGTTGCCTTTTCTTTTTATTTTTATTATTTTTTTTTTTACAAAATAAAATCATTTATATTAATTCGCTTAAAGCTTTTGAACGTGCTTACCAATTAGGTGTTACAGGGTGACTCCAACACATGTCTGTCTTCGACGCGTCGACTTCAGCGCATAACTGTCCTCAACGCAGAGTGACTTAAACGCATGGTTCAAGCACATTTCTTCCCCCACGCCAGAATTACTTATCCTTCAACGCGGGTAGCTACTTCAGCTCACTAACCTCCGTGAATCAACCACAAACGCATAGACTTAGTCAACACTTAGCCACAATTTTTACTTTCCAAAAATTCTTGCTCTCGCTCACGACCGCTTCTCCCTTTGAAACGCATAGCCACAAACGCATGGCCGCACCCCAACGCTTGTCAACGCAAATCAGTGCTTACAATAAGAGCATTGGAATGCATTTGTCAATTCCCAATTGAAGGAAGAGCTTCAAGTAGCTTTACATTGTTTGCTTTGAGAACTTGAACATATATTGGGTCATCAATCCAAATTATTGCATCCGTTGAAGTATTCAGTATATAACGAAAATTTCGCATATTGGTTAAGGTGTTGCGAGATTTATGTTGAATGCGTCAAATATCAACTGGCTGTCTTGATGCATACATGATATAAGTGACATTCTTAACGTAATACTTTCAAGTACTTACAATTTGGGCTTGAGCGAATCATTCAATGTTCTCATTGCACTCATAGGTACTTATACAAACTTGTGGATAAGTGCAATGCTTTGAGTATGTACAAGCTTTTCGATGTTGGATCTATCTCACTAACTATTAACAAAGAATCATGTGCACAACTATTAAATGCTAGATTAACTGGAACAAATCGAAATCAACTTCTATTGTTTCCTTAAAATTTAGGATATGTTTTGTAGAAATTTAGAATGCATTGTTTATTGTCATTAATCTAACTTTTTTTTATATTTTTTACATTTTTATTTTTTATCATATAACAATCATTGGAGTTTGGTAGTAATTGATTACATGAACAGATGTTGTATTCGGGATCCACCCTTTGAAAAATCGTATCCATGAGGATATCATAAAAGTAGTTGGGATGTGTGTGAAACTTGCTTAATGCCTAAATATTTTATGCCAATAGCCAAAATATTTTACATTTCATGTATGCCCTCGTAGATCCTTGAACATTGCAAAAAAGAAAAAGCCAATTTGGAAGGTTGTCAAAGTAGGTAAAACCACACCGTAAATGAGTTACAAATTAGTGAAGGGATCGAATCTAGTACAAAAGCATGTGAATGCCTTGTGCCGTTGAATCTCATTTGAAAAATAGAAAAGGTGAGATAAATAAATATAAACTAACTTTAAGCATGTTATGATTTTACAGATTAAAGAGTAAAATATAACCTTTGAATACAAATCTCCAATTATCCTTTCACCACAGGTACTCTACGTTCTCAATGATCTTGGGCAACACCGTTAAGCCTTCCCCGCTATTCTTTAGCAAGAAATGGTGTATGGGAACCTTAATATGTTTTGGAAGAAGGAAGGGATCGTGTATCAGAGAGTTGGGAGAAAGTTCTTGATTGAGAGAACAAAACAAGACAAAACGTGATTTTTCAACCTTCTCCCAAAAATATAGACCTTATGTATTTTTATTAATAATGAAGAAGTGAGAGGGATAATAAATCCCTCTCAACCATGTAATCCACTCCCTTGCAACTGCAGGTGAGTTATTTATTGTACAAATGGCCCATGAGTCTTCATAATGGAATTTTTACTAAGGATTCATCATGTTCTTGATGGATAAATGAGCATGCAGCGGAAGTTAATTTGATCAATTTTCACTATAAGATGCTCAATTTAGAGGATTAAACATGCAATTAAGAAGAAAAACCAAAGTTTCAAGAACACTTACCCTTGAAGCTCCAAATTCTCCTTCAATTCTTGATGAATTTCAGCACCACTTGGTTGTAGACCACCACAAGAGTCTTCTCTACTATTCTCTAGGCTTAGATTGGATTGTGGGATCCAAATTTGTGGTGAATTTGAGAAAGAATGAAGGTTGAGAAGAAGATGAACAATGGATGGAATTTTGCAAAATTAACCCTTAATCTCACAAAATTCTTGACCCTTTTTTATGTCAAAATTATCTCTATTCATTAAAGAATAACATGCAATCCAATTGCATCAAAATTTGACAACACAAAATAGTTAATTTGTTGGTTAATTGTGAAGAAGACAACCAAGCTCCTAGCTTAGTTAGTGGGAAAATCGAATCTTCAAAAATCAATTTTAAAATCAATTTTCAATGAATTTCCAAAATTGAATTAAAATTGATTTTTAATTAAAAAAAATTAAAAAAATGTAATATTTAATTAATTAAATATTAATTTAATATTAAATAATAAAATAATATTATTTTTCCCACTTGTCCCGATTTTTCTAAAAAACCGATATGAATCCCTATTCATATGATTAATATTTAAATCATATTTAAATATTATAATTAACTCTATTTGTACGTTTAATTCATAATTAAACATCGATATATCGTATATATCTGACTTTCATTCCTTAAGCCAAGATTTGATTGGTTCAAACTTATTCACCACATTATCTAAGATTTTAGTCCATTTATGAGCTAGTAGAGGGGCCTAATCGACCTACAGATCATGAGCTCCAACGATCCGAGATTAACCGACCAAACTCTTTAACCTAGTTAACCAACATTCGTTAACTAACGGGACACTCGACTAAAGCCCGTAGCTGCACTCTCCTCACTGTAGATATATTTGTGTCCATTTGATATAACCGTCATCGATAAGTCACTCCTTCACAGGTTGTTCATAACTTCAGCTAGGTCAAATACCGATTTACCTCTGAGTTACATCTTTTCTCTTTAAGTACCATTGTCCCTCTAATGAACAATTGATTTAGGATCTAGTCACTAAATCCATTCCCTCTTGGGCCAGTGAGAGGATGGGGCCTCTTGTTCAAGTCCTGGGAACAACACTTAAGAGAAGAACCTCTCTTCTATCTCTAAGTTGGGTAGGAGTGAATTTCGTCTTGCAAATTCTATGTTCCCAACTATCTACCCGGTCTTATCCCTGAAGTTGGAGGAATGTTGAATAGTGCTATTGAGCTTACTCTTTCCTATGCAGATCAAGGGATAATTCTGAATAAACAGGAGTTCATAGATAGCTCAAGATTCATATCAAGTTATCTAGGTCATCGATAAATGAAATTAATGAGTGTTAATCGTAAACGGTGTTAATGCGTAACAGTGATTATTTCAGGGTCAGTCTTACACAATCTCATTATGTAGAATACCCCCGTTCACATGTCTCTACATGAGCAAATCAGAATCACTTCATTTATGACACTTTACAACATTTGTAACAATCATGAAGCGGGTCGTATTCAATAGTGTCTTCGGGAAGAGGTACCCAACCTAATCCATGTACTATAGACTATTGAGGCTACTTACTCGAACTTGATCCTGTTTATGTCTCCACATAAAGTCCAAGTACTCATGATAGTAGCCAAGGGTTCGTAGTTTAATTGGATTTAGAGTTAATAAATAATTAATTCACTTGAATAACTTCATATGTACTAAAAATCACCTATTTACAAAAAACTACGAGTTTTAGGACATACAACCCAACAGTTCTACACAATTTGCCCTGCAAATCGTATTCCTGCAATAACTTCAAATTAACTTGTTAAATACTTATTTTTAACCATAAATATTCCTAAATTAGAAGCAAAACAAAGCACTTTTCGAGTGCTTTTTACCAACACACAAATGTTGGGATTGATGTACCTAAATCTATTAGGTCTTGTAGTTTTGTAAATTGTAAATACATTTTATTTATTGAATAAACCCTAACTCAATCCAATAAACTAAGATTCCATGGTTATTTTATGTAAACTTGATGCGCACTTTAAGTGTTAACCGCAAGTGTATGGGTCAAGTTATAATATAAGACCGTGAATTCCGAATATCGTTTCATTGGAGATCCAATTGTGAAGGTTTAAGTTACTTAACTATTCTAGAGTTGAATCAATTTCATTTGAGGATAGGAATAATATTGTAACTGAAGGAAAATATAAACCAAATAAGGAAAGTAATAAAGTGAGAAACACAAGAGTCAAAGAGAGTTCTAGGGTAATGAATCCTTGTTTATTTCATCATGCAATACTATAGATTTCATGGATTTTATTGTAACTCATATGCCTAAGTCTAAAAACTTAATTCCAAGTTATTTTCTCTAAAAAACAACCCTTTCTCATGAAATTCGATTGATTACTAATCTCTTAAAACCAATACAAATTACATGGCATTAAGAATAGTCTTTAGCAACTTTTATTGTCAACCTAACTACTCTCGTGATAGATTAGCAACAATTTATCGTTATAGATCAAGTTAAACATACAATCTCTCAATCATACATCTAACCTAACATGTGAAGATGGCCAATCCACAAGAATTAAATACAATAACAATGAAAAGCATAATCATTCCAACAAAACCATGAAAGTTTACAAGATCAACATGAATTCATAAGCAATTCATCAAAACCCTAAAACTAAAGAGCTTAGCCACTCATAGCTTGAAGCAACATGTTTGAGCAAAATAAACAAAGAAAGAGTGTAAAAAAAGGAAAACTCTACTGAAAAGAGGCTTTTGATTGAGGTATCACCGTCACGATGTCCTTGGCTCTCACGTCGGAATTCGTAGAGCACCACGACTATCTCGAACTCTTTTCCTCTTCCTTGCAACTAACTCACTCCTTGAACTCTTTTATGAACTCTCACTCAATTCTCTCCTTCTTGTGCCTCTTTTGGTCTGTAGATTGATGATTAGGGCTGTTGGAAATCCCCAAATTTATAGAGTTGGCCGCCAAAAAACTTACCAAAAATACCATTTTTTCATTTATGGAAAACTGGCGCTGCGGCGCTAGGCCTGTGTGCAAAAATAGTTGCTCTCGGGTTTTAGCGCCACGACAGCGCCGTCCTGGCGCCTCTGCCCCAATTTTTGTCATATTGAGTTTTTCTTCTCTTTTTCGCCGTATGCTTGCTTGGTTTTGATCTTTTGGTCTTTTCTTCTAATTTTCCCATTTTAACCTGAAAACCACTAGCAAACAAGTGAAATCTAATATAAACTCCCTTAATTTGAGAGGATAGAAAGCACTTTTCAAGCGCTTATCAACACCCAAAACTTAGAGATTTGCTAGTCTCGAGCAAATAATAAAATCAAATAATAGGGAGTTCAGATGAAGCAGTCTGCAATTGACTCATGTCTCAGAGAATAGCATTTAGAGCTTAAGTAGAAACATGCAAGCATATCTATGTTGTGAATAATCATTCAAGGCCAAATCTTGTTGTCTCCCATGTGTGTGTGTGCAAGCCTCCTTCAATTTAAAATACTAGAACTCAAATTAGGACTTAAGAGAGTTTCTTTAATTTTCCAATACTCTAGCTCATGCACCAATCTTCAAGCTTTCATACATTTCAAGTGAGTAATATGTCCACTAAGGTGCCTTTCAATCATATTTTTTTTCATGGGCCCTAAACTTGCATTCTTTTACCTAAGGGCACTAGCTCTCACACATTCACTATAGGGACTCATACCTAGTCAATTCCTAGGCGTCCTTACTAATCATAGCAAAGGCAGCTCTTTTTACCCCCATCCATGCATACTCATTCCAAGTTTAACATTTAAAAAGATAGACAAATAAAGCTCATACATTTTGTGTACACCTTTTCTTTTCTCAAGGCATGTATACCCTTTTCTTTTTTCTTAGTCTAAGATTACAAACTATCATGCATTTTCACTCTCTAACCGATGGGGCCTTTCGGAGTGACAACCAAATACACCCAACTTAATTCTTTTTTCAGTTAAAGAAAAAAAGAATATGGGAGACTTTAAGAGGGACTTAAAATGAATTTAACTCAAGATAGTGCTATTCTATTTTCACAATAAGTCATCTATTATGCAAATTCAAATCTCATCATGGGCAATCAACATCAAGGCACACAACCATAAACAACATTCCCATTCACTTTGAAATCTCCAAAATTTTCAAAATTTTTCAAAATTAACATGCATATGATCATTAAAACCTTCACAAACATGCATAGCAGGATAAGAAAACACACAAAAGTATGATGACACCTCCCACCCCAAACTTAAAATCATGCATTGTCCCCAATGCATACGAGCGTCTAACAAAGAAAGAACAAGCCTAGGAGCAAGCGGGAAGCCACCAAACCGGCTTGGTGTAAGGAGTACTTTGTGTGATAAACCAAGATCCTGAGAGAAAAAGCATATGAGTGACTCCAAGATTTATTGAAAAGAAAATAGAAAGAAAAGTAAAGAAAGCAATAAAATTGGGTTGCCTCCCAATAAGCACTTGGTTTAACGTCTTTTAGTTAGACGAGGCTCGCGAATCACGGTGGATCCCAAGGTGGTTTCTTCATTTCATGCTTTGGATCACCTACAACTTTTAGTATTCGCCCACATTGACACTCACAAACATATTCATTAGCATTTAGTGAGTTAGTCAACAATTCATTATCAAGTTGGACATCATCTTTTCTAATGTAGTCAAGACTCGTTAAAGAATCATCATGCTTAGATTTTACCGGACTCACCACTTCATTTTTATCATGCTTCTCCATAATTTGTTCATAATTCATTATAGGTTTGGAAGGCATGCAAGAAGAACTAGGAAAATTATCACAACTAGAAACATGCTTTATAGGATTTTCTAATTTAACATCAAGCATGCTATTAGTCTTTCCATTCAAAGGAGGCTCATCATCCATAGAGTTCTTACTAGAAGAGAGAGGCGATGTTACCTTTGTGCTTGGTTCATGATGCTCATACCTTTCTATATCCGGATGCTTAAGGGTTTTATAAATGTTGAATGTTACCTCCTCATCGTTAAGGCGAAATGTGAGCTTTTCATCTTGCACATCGATGAGGGCCCTTTCGGTGGCCAAGAATGGTCTCCCAAGGATTATGGAGACTTCGGTATCTTCCTCCATGTCTAATATCACAAAGTCCGCTAGGAAGATAAACTTGTTTACCTTGACCAAGACGTCCTCCACAATGCCGTAGGGATGAAGAAATGATCGATTGGCCAAAAGCAAAGATATGGTAGTTGGTTGCACCTCTCCACCATTGAGCTTCCTAAACATGGATAAAGGCATTAAATTAATGGAAGCTCAAAGATCACAAAGTGCTTTAGTAACCTTATTATTGCCTAACTGACAAGAGATAGAGAAACTCCCTGGATCCTTTAATTTTGGAGGCAATTTCCTATGTAATGCCGCACTACATTCTTTGGCTAGTGCAACCATTTCATAGTCTCCATACCTTTTCTTCTTAGACAACACCTCCTTCATGAACTTGGCATACTTAGACATTTGTTCTAATGCCTTTGCAAAAGGAAGGTTAATTTCCAACTTTTTGAATATGTCTAAACTTAGAAAATTTAGCATCAATCTTTTTCTTTTGAAATCTTTGAGAAAAAGGTAAAGTGTTAGGAATAGAAGAAGTAGAGTTAGAAGTACTCCCTATGTTTGACTTTGATTTCTCCTTTTCCTTAGATGCACTCTCTTTTTGTGGAACATCCTCTTCTTATGGAGGTTCATCATCTTCATCATTGATCAAGGGAGTGGATAGCTTTTTCCCACTCCTTAAAGTCACAGCCTTGCACTCCTCCCTTGGGTTTCTCTCGGGGCAACTAGGGAACTTACCCTTTTGCATTGTTTGGAGGGAAGTGGCCATTTAACTAAGTTGAACCTCCAAGTTTTGAAGTGCCTTACCTTGGCTTTGAACGGTGCTTGCAATTGCTTGGACCGAATTCTCCAATGTGGTTGTCCTTGATCTTGACTCTTTGACAAAGTCAAACATTATGTCCTCTAGTGATGATGTCTTTGCATTCCCCGCTCCATTGAATCCTTGAGATGCTTGCAACACATTCTTGTTGTTGGTATATGAAAAATTCTCATGATTCCTCAAGTTGAGATGATAGTGAGTTGGAAGTTGTTGTTGACCTCGGTATTGTCCTCTATCCACATAATTGGCTACCTCTAAATCACTTGGCTCTTGTTCATTTGCCATGGCTGCAAGGGAAGCTATTGATGGTGGACTTGCTTGGGTTTGGCTTCCTTGAGAAAATTTAGATAAAGCATTAGTGAGAGAAGCCAATTAAGCTTTTAGAGAACTTACCTCGTCCATCTCATATCGTCCGGTGGCTTTTGGGATGATTGAAGAAGATCGTTCACATGGCCAATTGTACGATGTAGTGGCCAAATCTTCTAGTATGGTATACGCCTCTTGAGCATTCTTTGAAAAAATTGAGCCTCCGGCGGTTGCATCTAGAATGGATTTGGTTAAGCTTGACAATCCATTGTAGAAGAGTTGAATTTGCAACCAATTCGGGTAACCATGTTGAGGGCATCTTCTCAAGAGATCCTTATACCTCTCCTAAGCCTCATAAAGTTGTTCATCCTCAAGTTGGCGGAATGTTCCAATCTCCGTCCTTAGTCTTTGAGATTTAGCTGGTGGAAAATATTTGTTCAAGAAAGCTTGAGCTAAGATCTCCCACGTTGTGATGCTATCCGGAGGTATGGTTCCCAACCAATCCTTAGCACGGTCCTGTAAAGAGAAAGGAAAACGTCTTAGTTTAATTGCATCGTTAGAAACACCATTCATCTTTACCGTTCTGCATATTTCTAAGAAAGATCGTAGGTGCTTATGAGGATCTTCATTGGTTCTTCATCTAAAGGCTAGCACTCTAGCCATGTGGATCAACCCCGGTTTCAACTCAAAGTTGTTGACATTGATGGGTACATTCATGATGCCGGGTTGATTTGCCGGTAATATCGGTTGGAAGTAGTCTCGAATTGCCTTTGGTATCTCCTCCGCCATCTCTTCGATGTGATTGTGTTGAACCCTTAGGTTTCTTCTACACGTCCTTTCAATCTCGGGATCAAGAGAGAGAATATTAGTATTATCTTGAGGCATAAACTAACAAAATAAAATAAAAAAATAAAGATAAAATAAAATAAAATAAAATAAAATAAAAAAGGAAAAAATATAGAATACAATAAAATAAAATAAAAATAAATAAATAACTAATCAACCAAATAATATACACCTCAAATTAAGATTTATCAATTCTAATGAATATTAAATAACAAAAACCATTCTTTGGATCCCCGGCAATGGCGCCAAAAACTTGATACGCACTTTAAGTATTAACCGGAAGTGTACGGGTCAAGTTATAATATAAGACGGTGAAGTCCGAATATCGTTCCACTGGAGACCCAATGGTGAAGGTTTAAGTTACTTAGCTATTCTAGAGTTGAATCAATTTTATTTGAGGATTGGAATAATATTGTAAGTTAAGGAAAATATAAACCAAATAAGGAAAGTAATAAAGTGAGAAACACAAGAGTCAAGGAGAGTTCTAGGGTAATGAATCCTTGTTTATTTCATCATGCAATACTATAGATTTCATGGATTTTATTGTAACTCATATGCCTAAGTCTAGAAACTTAATTCCAAGTTATTTTCTCTAAAAAACAACTGTTGTAAAAATGAACAGTAGATAGATCACAAGTCCCCGGCAACGGTGCCAAAAACTTGTTGTGATATGAACAGACAGATCTCAAGTCCCCGGCAACGGCGCCAAAAACTTGTTGTGTAATAAATTGCAGAAATGGAAATTTACAAACACAAGGTGTGAGTAAGCAATGATGATGCGTTTTACATATCATGCGTTGATCATGCTATGTGTCTTACTACTATGCGTTGGTGATCTTGTCAAGTTTTCCTCTCCTTTACCCAAGTATAAGCAAAGGAGTAGGTTTTCTCGGTGAGTCCGAGGTCGAACACAGGGATTATGTTGATTTATTATTTATGTGAATTTCATGCGTTGCAGTGGTAACCAAGAAATAGTTGAGAGAGTGTTTGTTTCGAATCTAAGGAAAGCGATTGTATGTACACTAGACTAAATATGGAAGATGGAAAGCATGCGACACAGCATATTCAGCTAATGATGTGAATGAATGGATAAAGAAAGGGTTCGGGTTGGTTAACATCTAACATCGAAAATGCATGGTAGTATTCTATTCATACTTGCGACTCTTCTCCCGGTTGTCAGCCGCTATGCGTTATATGTCTATAACGCATAGGAGAGTGTTAACAACCAAGGTTATTCCTATAGACAGGTAACACTTCTTGGCCCTTGTTAATTGAGTTCCACAATCACTTACCCTCTCGAGCAGTTTGATTATTACTACTTATATCGATTAGCTAGATGGACATAAGCATCGGATTAAGTTCGCAATTGACAAGATGAAATAGTTACACTATGGTTCTTAGTTAGATGCTAACGCAACCCTAGACCCTTGAGTGGTTAGTTACTCATGGTTTGAAAGTAAAAAGCGGAAAGTATAGAGAAATGAGTAGACATGGAAGATATATATATTGATGAAACGGAATACAACTTTAGATAAGCTCAATGTCTTAACACAAATCTAAAATCAAGAAAGAAAAAACTAAGAAATAAAGCAGGAAAGGCGTCAATGTCTTGAGTCGCCCGGATGGAAGCGTGAGGTTCTGCTGTGAAGTGGTCCGGCGGAGGGAAGACTCTTCTCTCTCGAGCTATTCGTCTCCGGTTGAAGTCTGAGAGAACTCTGCTGTCACTTATGGAGTTCTTCCGAGAATCAACAACCCTTTCTCATCTCGCAGAGCTGCCTTTTTATAGATGATGCGTTCGCAATTAATGGCAAATTTGCTTGATTGGCGGCGAGATTGATATCATGCCTCTATCTCGCCTGATTGCGTGATTCTCGGGTCAATTAAGATCCACCACTTTAGCCACAATTCATGTTCGTCAATCATCCGACAATCTCTCAAGATTCTGATTTGATGGTCGTCTATGTGTCCATGGATAGTTTGGCCGATGTCAACGCGTCGTAGGTTGCTAACGCATAGTCATGCGTTGAGTAGTTGTTAACGCATCGTCAGGTTGTTTGTGTTCCGTTCAGATCATGCGTCCATGAAGAACAGATTGCTAACGCGTCGTCCTGCGTTAAGAAGTCATCAACGCATCGTTTGCATTCCTGCGTTAAATACATGTGTTTTAGGCTCAAAAGGTGGTAAAATCATTATCTTCATAAAAATACTAGAAAATAACGCAAAGGAAGATTTCTTAATAAAAATTAACATAACTTGTCGCATGCTTCTCTATTTAATCTCTATTTATCTAAGAAAAAGGCTATCATAACTTGTATTTCTACAAGTTATCAACAATCCTTTCTCATGCAACTCGATTGATTACTAATCTCTTAAAACCAATACAAATTACATGGCATTAAGAATAGTCTTTAGCAACTTTTATTGTCAACCTAACTACTCTCGTGATCAAGTTAAACATACAATCTCTCAGTCATACATCTAGCCTAACATGTGAAGATGGCCAATCCACAAGAATTAAACACAATAACAATGAAAAGCATAATCATTCCAACAAAACCATGAAAGTCTACAAGATCAACTTGAATTCATAAACAATTCATCAAAACCCTAAAACTAAAGAGTTTAGCCACTCATAGTTTGAAGCAATATGTTTAAGCAAAATAAACAAAGAAAGAGTGTAAAGAAAGGGAAACTCTACTAAAAGGAGGCTCTTGATTGAGGTAGCACCGTCACGATCTCCTTGGCTCTCACGTCGGAATTCGAAGAGCACCACGACTATCTCGAACTCTTTTTCTCTTCCTTGTAACTAACTCACTCCTTGAACTCTTTTACGAACTCTCACTCAATTTTCTCCTTCTTGTGCCTCTTTTGGTCTGTAGATTGATGATTAGGGCTGCTGGAAACCCCCAAATTTATAGAGTTGGCCGCCCAAAAACTTACCAAAAATACCATTTTTTCATTTATGGAAAACTGGCGCCGCAGCGCTAGTCCATAGTGCTGTGGCGCTAGGGCTGTGTGCAGAAATAGTTGCTCTTAGGTTTTAGCACCGCATCGCTGCCCCAATTTTTTTTCATATTGAGTTTTTCTTCTATTTTTCGCCGTATTCTTGCTCGGTTTTGATCATTTGGTTTTTCTTCTAATTTTCCCCATCTTAACTTGAAAACCACTAGCAAACAAGTGAAATCTAATATAAACTCCCTTAATTTGAGAAGGATTTGTTGTCATTGACGTCTAGTGGCATTAAGTAAGCACTGGTTTATAATAGTGCGGCTATGCGTTGAAGGTGATCTCGAATTGCTGTTGTGAGCTGAAGTAGTCATTGCGTTGGCGGGGGGAAGATACGTACTTGGCTTACCATGCGTGGTAAGGTTGTCATGCATTGAGGTCCCTATGCGTTGAAGACAGAGTTATCTCTATGCGTCAAAGACAGTAGTATAGTGGGTTGAGAGTTAGAAAAGTGAGTAGTGAAGCTCAAACCTTAAAGAAAACTCAACGAACGCATGAGGGTGTTGTGTTGAATGAATGGTTGTCTATTGGAAAATGTTGGATGCATAAGATAAGTTTATAAAAGCAAGGTGGCTTTGTGTAGATTTGACACCTTATTAGTAGGAGGTGTTAAAGGCATGTTAAGTGTTTCATGCAAGATGACACTTGGACTAATGCATGGTTAATTAAGTATGCAGCGTGACATGTGGCAAACAAGTGGCAAAAGGAGAGGAAAAGTTGGGTGGCAAGCTCCCTATAAATAGAACTTTGAGGGAAAAGGAACGACTGATGACTTGGAAGAAAAATTCTGGAGAGAAAGGGGAAGAAGGCAGAAAGGAAGAATCCTTGCGTCCGTAGTAGGAGTCTGCGGCCAAGAAAGAAGGTATTTTGACAACTTAGCTATTTTATGTAAAGAAGTTGTCTTGTGTTAAAAGGGGTCGGCCTTGCGTTGAGGACAAACATAATGTCCAAGGTGAACGCGGCGTCCAAAGTAGGTGATGCGTTCAAGTTGGATCTTGCGTCCAAGAGAGGGCGACGCATCCGAAAGAGAAGTAAGAAGAGTCGGGATGCACTTTGCGGAAATAATCAGCCTTGCGTTGAAGGGCAGGGGTTGCTTACCAACCTTGCGTTGAAGGGCAGGGTTGCGTTCAACCGAGCTGACAGAGGAAAATGGAGCCTTGCGTTCCAGAGTTAGAACGCTGCGTCCAAGAAGCTCGGGAAGAGGAAATAGAGGAAAGAAAGAAGAAGTATTCTTTGGCAAGTACAGGTGAGTAACACCTGCGTTTTTCCTCACATAAATGAGTTCTTAATGAAGATGAATTTATGGGTTCCTAGTGAATAAAGGCATGCGTTTAATTTGTTATATAAATGAGTTCTTAATGAATATGAATTTATGGGTTCCTAGTGAATAAAGGCATGCGTTTTATTTGAAAAGCTTTGAGTATGTTGGTTACTTGCCATAAGATTATAAAATGCATGGTGAGTGTTTGATGCATGTTTTTATGATTTTGCTGAAAAAGCATGCGTTTTATTTGAAAAGCTCCTCCTCGCTCTCACGATATTCCGGAATCACCTCCTGCTGTTTCGGATTGCATAATAATCTTGTAAACTCTGTTTTTCCTAAGTATTCACATAGTAAATCTTCAATTCAGCATTACCATCCTTCACAAAAGTTGTTAGATATTATGTTAACTTACTAACCTCCAAGTTTCAGCTCTAAACTCGGCTTCCTCCACACATTCTACTTTGATTATCAGTCACTGCTCGAATCAAACCATGTGACTTCAGTCATTCCTCTGTTCCAGCTTCGTTTTCAACATCGACATGAGTCGAATTTCGTTCAAAATCCTCAAGAACACCTTCCTCAATCTTTTTCTGAAGTTTGTCTGAAATATGGAACCGACTTAAGCTCTCGAAATGTCTTAAAAATGATTAAACATTTAATTAATCCAGCTATATATACTACCGACTTAGCCTTTACAAACACCAGGACTTATGCTGCTGACTTACCCTTCACCCGCAGACTAGTGCAAGATTCTCCTCTCAACGCACGACACTCAAGTTAACCTCTCTTCCAACGCATGGTGTCGTCCCCAACGCCTCCTATTTTTGGCGCATATCTTTCCGTCATTCAATACTACTTTCGTCGCGTCTTGACCATTCTGTCTTCAGTGCAGGGTGACTCCAACACATGTCTGTCTTTGACGCATCGACTTCAGCTCATAACTGTCCTCAACGCAGAGTGACTTAAACGCATGGTTCAAGTATATTTCTTCCCCCGCCAGGATTACTTATCCATCAACGCGGGTAGCTACTTCAGCTCACTAACCTCCGTGAATCAACCGCATCACATGAACTTGGCCAACACTTAGCCACCATTTATTTTCCAAAAATTCTTGCCCTCATTCACGACCACTTCTCCCTTTGAAACCCATAACCACAAACGCATGGCTGCACCCCAACGCTTGGTAACGCAAATCAGTGCTTACATGAGTTGTGGGTATCCTATGCAAAGAGTTTGTATTATTGGTTTTATGTCCTAAAAACTCGTTGTTTGTAATTTTTTTGGAACTTATTCTTAATAAAGTTGTTATCGAGATTTATTCAGTAAAACTGTTATTGAATATATGAATTGCATTATTAAATCTAATAAACTAAGAACCCCGATCTATATAGTGAATACTTATACTTTATGCGGTAACATAGAAGTGGATCAAGTATAGGTAATAGCTAAAACGGTCTGTAGTATATGAATAAAGGCTGGGTACCTTATTCTGGGGACATTATGGATGTAGCCCACTTTGTATTTGATACAAATGATGTGATCCTAAATCGTTCATGTGGAGACATGTGAGTGGGGGTGTCCTATGCAATGAGTTTGCATAAAATCGGACCATGAAATAATCACTTTTACTTTATAACACTGTTTACTGTTAAAATTGATTATTTCAATCTGATGACCTAGGTAACTTGATCTTAATCCTGAGCTAACTATGAACTCGTGTTTGTTTGAGATTATCCTTTAATCTGCATGGGTGAAAGTGGCCAGTTTCGCCGACTCAATAAGCCTCCCATTTTAGGGATAAGATCAGGTAGAGACCGATGAAATTCATCTCCTCGCTGCCGATGCTCTCGTCGCTTTCTTGCTCTCTTTGCGAAGAGACCGATCGGTCTCTCCATCTCTTCGCTCTCCCCAAATACGGATCCATGGGTTTTGGCCAAACTTGGAAAAATTTGATTTACTTGAGGTAAGATCTCTCTAAATTTTGCTTGCCTATGGCAAAATTCAAATTGTGCATTATTTGGACGAATTTTTTGATATTGTTTTGGAAGTTTAGAGAAGTAGGTTGATTATGGTTGTGGTATTTGGAATTTTTTGATTATTTGTTAAATTATGATTGTGGTGTTTGTTAAATTCAAAAGCCATTGAATAGAGTTTAATTTTCAAAACAATATTACGGTCAAACAAGCAATTTAAAGAAGATTATAAAACAAAGTTTAATGTCTTTCGTATTCCTTATGCAACAATAATGTAGGTGTCTAGATATTCCTCAGAATTTGGTATAACTTTAGCATTGTATATGTAAATTGAATGTTGAATAACTAGATCAAGTCTATGAATAGAGTAAAACATTTGATGAGGAATAATGCTTCTTTGTTCTTATTTTTTAATGTAATTGACAAGATAAGCAAAAAATCGACTTAAAAAACCCGGTATCCAATTAAAAATAAAAATACATTGAACATCATACCTTATCTAATCACTAAATTAAGAGATAAGTTAGTAGATCCACTACATAACAACAAAATTAATAGTTTAAAAATTATTTTCATTCCAATCTTATTTTCAAACATATATATGAAACTCATTTGTCACCTCCTCTATTCAAAGTAAGATATTGAGAGAGTGATAGCGAGATAGCAAATTTCCCTTTGCTCTCTCTCTCTCGCTCTCTCTTGCTCTTCCTCTCGCTCTCTCATGCTCTTGCTCTCTTTTGCTCTTCCTCTCGCTCTCTCATGCTCTCGCTCTCTCTTTCTCTATAAGATGTATTAAATTTGTGCTCTTTCTCTATAAGATGTATTAAATTTGTGCTCTCTCCCTATAAGATGTATTAAATTTGTGCTCTCTCCCTATAAGATGTATTAAAATTTGTGCTCTCTCGGATAAGATGTATTAAATTCATGCTTGATACATTTTTGTTATAATCATAATCAGTATTTCACTTTTGTTTTTGTTGTTTATTTTCCAGGACCAACTTTCAACCAAGCTAGAAGTCAGTCTTCACTTTTTTTTATTTTTAAATCTTTTGTAATGTTTGTGTTTTGGGACAATTATTTAATTTTATTGTCAAACTTCTTTTATGTATTTGTAACATTATGGATTTGTGGAACTAATCAACTCAATGATGTATTTGTCATATTTAATGAATTTTGCTTATTATTTGGTATAATTTGTTTCTTTTTAGGTACAAACCAATTGGTATGAAGCAGGAATTTTGAAAAAAAGGGGGGTTATGCCGACGCCATATTGTATAATGAGGCATCGACATTTCAAGGATATGCCGACGCCACATTGTAATTGTCGACATATAAGAAATACTGACGCCAAGTACTTGTCATCGACATTGTGGGCATATGCCGACACCATTTGCATACTGTTGGCATGCAAGAACTGCCGACGCCTCATCTAGTTGTCAACGTAGCAAACATTTGTCGATGCATTTTGCTAGTGTCGGCATAGGTTTGACCTCATGACAGGCGTCGGCAGTTCTAATCAATGTCGATGCCTGTGTTTTTTAGCATCAGCGTTGATTCTGCCGACGTACCTACGCCAACAATAACTGCCGACGGCTCCATTGTGTCGGTAAAGGATATGTCGACGCTTTTTTCGACCTACGCTGACGCTTTCTGGCGTCGACAAAAGGCTGATTTCTTGTAGTGTCAAGTGCTGACTCTAGGTCTTGAACAAGGGGCCCTACCCTCTCATTGGCCCGAGAGGGACTAGGTTTGGTAGTTGGACCACAAACCAATTATTCATTAGAGGAATAGTGGGACTTAAGGAACGGGACGTAATTATAGGGTAAAACGGTAATTTTGACCCAGCTATAATTACGAACAACTTGTGGAGGATCGTCTTACTTATTATAGTTATATCAAGTGGACATAAATATATCTATAGTGGGGGAGTGCTACTATTGGACTGTAGTGGAGTGACCTGGTAGTTAACAAATGTTAATTAACTAGGTTAAAGAGTTTAGTTAGTTAATTCGGGTCGTTGGAGCTCATGATCTATAGGTCCATTAGGTTCCCTTGTTAGCTTATGGACTAATCCTTAAAACAATATATTGAGTGAATTTGAAATGTTCGAATTCGGTTGAGGAGAAAAATTTATGATTTGTTTGTTTAATTATGAATTAGATGAAATTAGAGAGTTATAAATATTTAATATGATTTAAATATGTATAGGATGAATAGAGATTCATCGAATTGGAATTTTTCGGGAAAAGTGGAAAAAATAATCAATTAAATATTAAATATTAATTTAATATAATTATTTATTAATTTAATTAATTATATATTAAATTAATTTTGAATTACAAAAACCCAATTTTATGAAATTGATTTTTAAATCCATTTATAAAAAATGGATTTTTCCACTTAATGCATAAAAAATAGGAGGTGGTCTTCTCACAACCTCTCTTTGATCTCATGGCTTCCACCTCCAAATTGAGTATTTTTATCAGTTAATTACTTGTCTTCATGCATGCAAATGTGATTTGCATGTTATCTTCTTTATATAGAAGATGGGAATTGAAGAAAAAGGCTAAGCATTCTTGCCAATTAGTGGTAAAACTCTCCCTTGCTCAAAAGCAGAAAAACAGTGTGTTCTTCAGCTTTTTGCTCCAAATTGAACTCAATTTTGGATCCCACAATCAGTTCTAAGGTCTGAGGATAAGAAGGATGACTTTAAAGGTTGTCAACGAATATTTCGTGATCAGAATTTCAAAGGAATTTGATTCAATTTTGAACTACAACAAGTAAGTGTTTTTCCTTTGTTTTTTTGGTTTTAAAACAAGCATGTTTAATCATCAAAATTGATGTAATTAGAGTGCTTTAGATTCTAATTGCTTTCGCTATTATATTGCTAACTCATTCATGTATAAGACCGGTGTCACACCCCCTCCCCGTTACCCTCTTAACATAGGAGAAAGTGTGAGGACAGCAGACACCGACCCTTTTATGGCATCCTGTAAGCCCCGCACTTAGCTTAGGAAGTTAGCAAGCTATAAAGATTAGTTTTGGAAGATGAAAAGTTAAAGAAGGTAAGTAAAGAGTAGCCGAGAGCTTTAAGACATGAGTTATCATGCGTTAAAGCTGTCCTATGCGTTTGTAAAGGCTGCTATGCATTGGTGAGAGTGTGCCATGCGTTTGTGAAGGCTGCTATGTGTTGGTGAGGGTGTGCCATGCATTTGTGAAGGCTGCTATGTATTGGTGAGCTGAAGTATGCGTTAGCCAATTCATTTTTAAAGGAAAGAAAGTGGAAGTTAAGTCGGCGACCTATTTAAGTGAGTAAGCTGAGTGTTTGATCATTTTAAACACATTTAAAAGCTCAAATCAGTTGAATTTCACAACTGAGAGACGAAGAGAGATAGGAGAAGGTGTTTAGGGCAAAGTTGTGGAGAATTCAGATCGTTTTCGTGGTAAAACTAAAGCTGGAACAGTGAGTCTGGCTGCTGTTGTGCAATTCGAGCATGGTTTGGTGTTTGGAGAAGAACGAGCTGAAGAGATCGAATTTAGGGCTGAAATTTTAAGGTCAGTAAGTTAAAATAATTTTTTATGAAGGATGTTTGAGCTAAATTGGAAGAGAAATATGTAAACTTTTAGGTGGAAGTGACTGATACAGAATCGCGGTGCAATATGGAGTAGCGTGGAGAAATCTTGGAATATCTGAAAAACGAGGAGAAGTTAAGCCACAAAAATTTAAGGTAAGCTAGATAACATATTTCTCTACAGGTTTGTAGAAGGAAAAAAGTTCTAAATTTAGCTGGAAATATGACTTTTAATAGATAAAAGTGAGAACAAAAAGGAAAGGAGGAAACTCTGCTGTCGGGTGTCGCTAGGAAGCGGGTGTCGCCGAGTAATTGAAGTGTAAGTAGCGAGACGAGTGTCGCTGGGGCGCAGGGGGTTTTCCATCTCACAAATCTCGCTAGGTCTCGTTCCTCAGGTAAATCTCGCTAGTCTCGCTCATCTTGGTGTCGCTAGTGCCGTGTCCTGTCGTGTGTTTTTGCTAGTAATCTCGCTAGAAATGTGAAATCTCGCTGGTAATCTCGCTAGTGACACAAAATCTCGCTTATTATGATTACTTTCGGAAAAAGGAGAGTCTCGGTGATGAAACATGATTAGAGTTTAATTATGCACACTTAATGATCATGGAAAGGAAGTTTAAGGAAAGCTTTACTTGAGAAATGTGTATTTACAGGCCAAGAAGAGCTCGGAAAGGCATATAATCCGCTTAGGGCCTAGGACAAGTTGTGAGTGACTCTCTATCTAAAAGTGTTTAGTTCTAACATAGTTTCTTGATAATATTTGTTGATAATGCTTAAATGATCGAATTCTATGAACCTTATGTGTGTTCCATGTGTGGTATAATGAGATGTTTATATCTATATATACAGACTGAGGGAAAGTATGTGAATAGTAAGGATAAAACGGATGGATGCATATGAGCTTATATTTAGTCTTGTAAGTATGAAAGGTCACAAGAGTATAATTAAATATGTGATATATGACGGTAAGACTAAAGGAAGCATATGAGCATATGAAATGTGATTTACGATGATGAGACTAAAAGAACTATATGAGTTTATGGAAAGTATTGTGATGTTTGAGACATTACTAAAGTATGAACAAGAATATGAATTATACCGTAAGAATAAAGGAAGCGTGTGGGCATAAGAAAAGTGTTGTGATGTATGAGATATTACAAACTCATGATTTTATGTTATATTGTATTCTTATTTGAATGGCTCCCAATGTCGAGGGACGAAGAGAAGGCATGTGGGATATTTGTGTATGTATTTAGCTTCATGCTAATATTGTTCTGATTATCATGAAATGATTTATTAAGAACTATTCATGCAAAGCATATTTGCTTTATAATGTTTTCTTTTAAGGGATCCAATGCTGAGGGAAGATGTGAAGGCATGTGGGAAACCCAGTGTTGTAAGGGACCCAATGCTGAGGGAAGATGTGAAGGCATGTGGGAAACCCAGTGTTGTAAGGGACCCAATGCTGAGGGAAGATGTGAAGGCATGTGGGAAACCCAGTGTTGTAAGGGACCCAATGCTAAAGGAAGATGTGAAGGCATGTGGGAAACCCAGTGTTGTAAGAAACCCAATGCTGAGGGAAGATGTGAAGGCATGTGGGAAACCCAGTGTTGTAAGAAACCCAATGCTGAGGGAAGATGTGAAGGCATGTGGGAAACCTAGTGTTGCAAGAAGCCCAATGCTAAGGGACAATGTGAAGGCATGTGGGCAACCTTGTATTTAAAAACTCAGTGTTGAGAGATGTAGAGAAGGCACTTGAGTATCCTGGGGATCCAGTACTGAGGGACTGGGAGAAGGTACTTGGATAGCCTATGAGCAATTTGTGATTGATTGATGCTGAGGTGTTGAGAGTACTCCACTCAGTTGTGAAATATCGACGTTGGGTGCGGTGAGCTTCGTTCAGCCTCAACTAGGGAAGGAGATTTAAGGAAACGGTTTGTGAATAATGTTTCCATAGATAATCAGATCTGGTTAAACTATAATCTGACATATACTAGTGATGGACATGGTTGGGTTTTATATTTTTATACACTGTTGAGAAAAACTTTAATTAGTCACTCACTAGGCGTTTAAGCTCACGTTTTCCTTGTTTTTCTGTTTTCCAAGAAACGAACGAGTTCGGGATGCTTAGCCTACGTAAGATCTTGTCTGGGTCCACCAACAGTGTTTAGTATTCTGGAAATTGTAAATAATTGAACTGGAGCATGTGTTGTACATATAGAGAGGATTAAGGAAGTTGTTGTGTATTTATGCTATTATATGACTGAATGAAAAGGATGTACGTATGGCAAGTTAACTCTAGTGTATGTGTGAAGTAGTTTATGGTTTATAATTATTTATTAGGTAAAGGCAGAGTTTATGGTTGACAGTGGATGTCGTAAGAGGGTCGGTGTCTGCTGTCGTCACACTTTTTCCTGGGTTAGAAGGGTACCTGGGAGGGGGTGTGACACATCTACTATCAACTTTATACCTTGACTAACACCTAATAAGCAGATATACACAATAATTAAACATCCAACTTTAACCAGGGTTAAGCTATCATACAAACGTTAATTTAAATTCAAACCAAGAACTACATAAGTTTACTAACCACCGCCCTTAACCCTCTAGATGTACAACATAGGTTTAAGATCAAATATTTACAATTCTCAAAATTTCAGACACTAATAGTGCACCCAGACGAGTTGTTGTGTAGGCTAAGCACCCTGGACTCACTCGCTCCTGAAAAACAGAAAACGGGGAAAAACATGAGCTAGGTTGCCGAGTGAGTGACTTGTTTTGTAAAAACCTTCCTTGATTCACAATTAAACCAAAACCATAATCAAGTTATGAAAATAAATAAGCAGTAATAAATCATTTCTGTATCCAAACAAATCATGCTCAGGTAACATTATCAAATCACATACGTATCATTTCTAAAGGAAAACCATGTAAGTACAATACATTTAAATCACATTTTCCTTAGTTGAGGCGGAGCGGAGCTCAACGTTACCCAACGACGAAAACATCCTTAGTTGGGGCGGAGTAATCTCGACACACCCAACGTCAAATATCCTTAGCTGTGTGGAGTAGTCTCAACACAACAATGTCTATCATACCTCTATGTGCACATAGATATCATATCCTGGGTTACCCGAATACCTTCTCAAGTCCTTCAGTACCGGGTCCCATAAACGAGATTTAGGCCACCCATATGCCTTCTCCGAGTCCTTCAACATTGGGGCCTATCTCTATACTCAGGTTACCTATATGACTTCTCTGAGTCCTTCAACATTGGGAACCATTTCTATATCCCGGTTACCCACATACCTTCTCCGTGTCCTTCAGCATTGGGAGCCTTTTCAAAAACATTATTAAAAAACAACATGCTTTGAAAATAGCATAATAAAAATTCACTAATTTATAACATTTCAAATATTCATAAACTCATTAACAATCATCAATGCTTTCCATAAAATCATAGGTTAATAAATAGCATGCCTTTTGTAAAACTCGTTTGACAACTAGCAATGCTTCAAATGTTTTCCAATGTAAAACACATAATACGCACGTACATGGAAACACATACTATCTTTCAAGCAAATAATTCTCATAGCACGTTAAAACCCGGGAAAAGTATAAACATATAAACATGTTTCCAAACATAATCATATATCATGAAAAATTTGTTTAAAGTAAACTCATTTTAAATAAAATTGTCACTCACTACGTATCCCGGGCCCTTAAAGGATTATACGCTTTTCCTAGCTCCTCTCGGCCTGAAATGGTTTAATTTCCTTTGTTAGATTCCTTAGAATTCCCGTTAAAGTGTAGCAAATATGTCTTAAGCATTAAGATAAAGCTCACTAGCGAGACCAACCATTAACAAAATTACAGAACTAGCCAGACTTGTTCAAACCAGCGAGATTTGCCTTAGCGAGACTAGTGAGACTAACCAAAAATCAGCGAGATATGCACTAGCGAGACTAGCGAGACTAAGCAAAAATCAACAAGATTTACTTGACTAGAAAGACTAGCGAGAGTCGCGACACCAGCAAGACTAGCGAGACCTATCGAGAGTTGTGAGACAAAAACTGATTAGCGACACCTAGTGAGACTGATCTCGCTGCTCACCCTCATGCCTTCAGTGTTGCTGATTTTCTAACGATACCTGTCTCACTCTACTACTGTCTTCGCTTCTATCTATTAAACGTTATATTTCCAGCCCGAATTAGAACTTCTTCCCTTCTACAAACTTGAAAAGAAATCTGTTTTCTAACTTACCTCAAAATTTCAGAGCTTAATTTCTCTTTGTTCGACAAATATTTTCAATTTACTTTGCCCTGCTCCAGATCACTTGGGAAATCCGTATCAGCCACTTCCACCTAAAATTAAACATGTTTCTCTTCATATTCAGCTCAATCATCCTTCACAAGAGTTGTTAAGAATGGAGTTAAACTACTAAACCTCAAAGTTTCAGCTTCAAACTCAGTCTCTTCAGCTCGCTATTCACCAAACACCAGACTTTGCTCAAATTGCACGACAGCAATCAAACCTTCTGTTTCAGCATCAATTACACCATGAAACTCACCAAAATTCTATACGAATTTGCCCCAGATTTCTTCTTCTACCTCCCCTCGTCGCTCAGCTGAAAAATGGAATTAGTGTGAAGTTTGAGAAATGGGATAAGATCAACAACTTCGGCTATGCACAAAAAAAAAAAATATCCTGCCGACTAACTCTCCACTATCTCTTTCCTTTTCTCTTTTTTTATTTATCTATTAGTTTTCCTTTTTCTTTCCTTTTCTTTTTCTTTCTTTTTCTTTTTTTTTTTTTCAATTTAAATTCCGCTTTTGTGCCCCAATTAATATTGAAAGTCAATTCTAACTCGGTTTCCTCTTAATGACTTAAAAAAAATTCAACTTACCAAAAAAATACTTCCAGCTTCCTTCACTTCTTCCTTTAATCTACAAGAAGAAAATCAATTTAGTCCATATCGGTACTACGTACTTACGTTTAGCTCTTACAAATGAAAGTAGGGTTTACAACCGGACGACGAAATGTTTAATTTCTCTTTGTAACGTCGTTAATTATGGAAATTAACATTTCATAGGATGACTATAGGTAACTCGACCTGAATCCTGAGTGAGTTATGAACTCCTGTCTATGAGGGCAATTCTTTGATCTGTATGGGTGAAAGTGACCAAGTTGCCGACTCAATAAGCCTACTATTGTGGATTTATCTGATTAGGGAGCTGGAAACATATCTTCACGAGATGGAATTCACTCCTTCCCGTGTTTAAGGTAAGTAGATAAATTACTCCCTTAAGGGCTGATTATGGGTCTTCAACAATAAGGTTTCACTCTTTCACTAGCCCGAGAGGGGTTAGTTTATAGTTGGACTATAACAGTTTGTTCATTAGGAGGATCAATGGTACTTAAAGAGTTAGATATAACTAAAGGGGTAAAACGGTAATTTGACCAAGTTGTAGTTATGAGTAATTTGTGAAGGGTCGACTTACTGTTGATTAGTAAATTCCATGGACATAGAAATATATTTATAGTGCGAAGAGTGCAACTGTAAGTATTTAGTGGAATGACCTATAGTTAACGAATATTGATTAATTTAATTAAAGAGTTTAATTGATTAATCTCATATCATTGGAGCTACTAACCATATGTCCATAAGGTCCCCTTGCTAGCCTCATAAAGGATTAGTATAAGAATCAAACATTTTGGTTTAATTTGAAATGTTCAAATTAATAAGGAAATTAATTGTATATGATACAATTGACATAATGTACATAGATACATTATGATATAAAGTTTATTTTGGATGAGATTCAAAATTTATACTTTATATTATAAGAGAGGTGAATATTTAAATGAGATTTAAATATTAATTATATGAATGAGATTCATATAAAAACTACAGGTTAAAATTAATATGCATGTGATTTATATTAAAACTAGGTTATGTGAGAGAAATTTATTTGAATATGATTCAAATTTAAATTAAATATGAGATATTTAATTAATTAGTTAATTATTTAATTTAATTTAATTATATTTATTAAATATAATATAATATAATTAATTAATTAATAATATTATTATTATTATATTATATTATTATATTAATAATAACTCCCCATGTTTAAGGGGAGTTATTCCCTCTCTCACAGCAGTTCACGTAAAAGAGAGAAGTTATAGAGAGATAAACATTGTAGAAAAATTTTGTGATCTAACTCTCTCTCCCTATCTAATTTCTCTTTTTCCTCCTCAAGAATTCCCTTACCAAAATCCAAAGAGCCCATGAAATTCCTCTGTTTTGATTCTACCTAGAGAATACCAAGGTTGCTATTGTGGTGGTGTTCCCAAGACAAGTAGAGTTATTATATTTCCATTAGAGATTTCTTACCAGTTGGTGACTTGGAAAAAGGAGATTTCCACATCAAAGATAGTCTTCAAAGGTAGGAAATCTTCTTCCTCCTATCTCTTCTAAAAAAACATTCTAATTGTTTGTTGTTTATCATGTATTTTTGTTCTTAGTAATTTTGGTTTTCTAAGACGAATTTAATGGCACAAGGTAATCATTCGCTATAGGAGAAAGTCGCTACGCTCTACACATATGTTGTATCGTAAGTCTCAAGTGTTGAGACACTGTGCGCGTGCCTCAAACATTTAGTCAATCTAGAGAGCATAGCTATGCTCCATGGTAGTGTTGCTATATTCTCGCTAATGTTGCTCTCTACCTTCAAGCGTAGCTACGTTGATTCTAGGGGCATTTTGGTAATTTTTACATTCTTGAGCTTCGGGTGTCTGATTTCACTTTTGATGGCTCCAAATCAACCCCAAACTGCCTGTAACACTCAGAAGTGCATGATTTGCTTGAATCCCTACAAAATAGACATTTAATAGTATAAACTATAATAAGCAAATGGAATTAAGGACATAAAAATAGTTCTTTTCGAGAGCTATCAGCTACCCTTATCACCTGGGGGCGCATAGGCACTCAACGCATGTGCACAGCATTCCGTCAAAATTCAGAGCGCCTAGGCGCTCCGCAGATGAGTGCTCTTGAGTGTGCAGCGCCTAGCAAAACACACCCAAGAGCACTCATGCACCAATAATATGTTTGCTTAATTTCAAGGCTCGTTACTCTAATTTTAATAGTCTAATATGATCATGCTTGCAATCAAACAATGTCATCCAAAAGCAATTAATCAATCGGGGCAATTTTAAGAAAGCTTTTTTTAAACCGATTCATGCATAAAAGAGTTCAAAGCTCATCTACTCAAGTCTAAAAAAAGCCTGGAAGAAATTTATAAGGCCCTCAATTCGTTTTCCCCTACTCTGACTTAAAAGATCAAGAACTAAACTTCCTAGACTCAAAGTGGCAATGACATGTAATAAGGGAAACCAACCTCAATTCTTGTTATTCCTTTTTCTTCCTAAGAAAATAGAGATGAAACCGTACTAAGAAAGACTACTTTCATTTTGGCTTGCACACATGAGTTACGTAAATGACATCCAACTACGGGCCGAATTCCTTCAAAGGTGCCTAAGCTTGCTCATATCTCAAGAACACTTTTGGTGCAAAAGAAATCACGAGTTGCCTAACTGCCCCTGCTCATATCTCAGGAACACTTTTGGTGCAAAAGAAATCACGATTGCCTAACCGCCCCTGGCTATTCACATTCCCAAGAAAGCAGGGAAAATCTCTCCTTACTCTCTCTCTTTTTTTTTTTTTTATCGTTTTCCTTTTTCTTTTTCTTTTGATTTTCCTTTTTAGATAAGTGAAAATTTTGGTCGGTTAATTCCTTGTACTATTTTTTTTCTTCATTATATTACATTCCAATATCACCTAACTTACATTCAAATAATTAAAATGTTTGCTTGAATTCTAAGTTAATATTTGCAATAAAAAGGTTGAGAAGTCCTTACAAGTTAGTCTTTTTTTTTTTCTTTTTTTATAATTTCGTTCTCAAAATTCTGCAAATGTTATCACGAAAGTAACGGGGGATATTGAGCATGCATTTGTTGTTCACTTTCCCAGGTCAGTTCTTCTAGTACATCGTTCCTCCATAAGACTTTAACTAATGGTATCGCCTTATTTTGCAACACCTGCTCTTTCCTATCTAGAATCTCCATAGGCTCTTCTTCATATGATAGATTTTCTTTTAGTTGTACTAGGTGTGCTTCAAAATATCAGTCGGGTCTGGAATGTACTTCATAGGATATATTTTTCCTTTAGGATAGATCTTCCTTTAGCTATACAAGTTATTATAGCCTTTCTCTAGAAAAATAGATATTAAATAGAGAATCATGCGGCAGTTTATGTTGAATTCTATTAATAAATCTTCCTATGCGTTCTACTCTTGTATTTTGATGAAGATAATTATTTTATAACTTTTTGAGCCTAAAACACATGTTTTAACGCAGGAATGCGAGCAACATGTAGATGCGTTGGCAACTTCGTAACGCAGGACTATGCGCTGGCAACCTATGGACGCGTTGTCCGCTCAAAGCAGGATGATGCGTTAGAACATATGGATGCGTCGACAAAAGTTAACGCATGAACCCAATTCTCCATGGACGCATAACAACCAAAGACGCAAGGCAGTGGAAAATCAGATCAGAATCATGAGAGATTGTCGGAAGATTGACATGCATGATCTGTGGCTAAAGTGGTGTATCTAAATTGAACCGATAATTTTGCAATTAGGCGAGATAGATGCACGACATGAATTTCCTCCAATCACGCAAATTTGCCATTGATTACGAACGCACCGTCTTTAAAAGGGCAGTCCTGTGAGATGAAAAAGGGTTGTTGATTCTCGAAAGAATTCCTAAGTGACAGCAAACTTCTCTTTAGACGACAACTAGAGACGAATAGCTCGAGAGAGAAGAGTCTTCCCTCCGCCTGACCACTTCACAGTAGAACCTCACCCTTCCATTCTGGCGACTCAAGATATTGATGCCTTTACTGCTTTCTATCTCTTTTTCTAGCTTGATTTTAGATTTGTGTCAAGACATTGAGCTGTCTAAAATTGTATTCGTTCATTAATCTACAATTCTTCCATGTCTATTCATTTCGCTACACTTTTCGCTTTTTACTTTGAATCCATGAGTAACTAATCTTTCAAGGGTCAAGAGTTGTGTTAGCATCTAAATAAGAACCATAGTGTAACTATTGCATCTTGTCAATTGTAAACTTAATCCGATGCATATGTCCATCTAGCTAATCGACATAAGTAGAAATAATCAGACTGCTCGAGAGGGTAAGTGATTGTGGAACTCAATTGACAAGGCTAAGAAGTGTTACCTGTCTATAAGAATAACCTTGGTACTTAACACTCTCCTATGTGTTATAGACATATAACGCATAGCGGCTGACAACCGGGAGAAGAGTTGCAAGTATGAATAGACTATCACCATGCGTTTCTGATTTTAGATGTTAACCAACCCGAACCCTATTTTTACCAATTCACACAATTCAATTAGCTGACTTTGCTGTGTCGCATAGCTTTCCATCTTCGACATTTTAGTCTAGTGTACATGTTATCGCTTTTTTTAGATAGACACAAACCCCATCTTAAATATTTATGGTTACCACTGCAACTCAATTAATCCAATTAATTATAGAATCAGCATAGTCCCTGTTTTCGACCTCAAACTCACCGAGAAAACCTATTTCTTTGCTTATACTTGGGTAAAGGATAGGAAAACTTGACAGATCATAAACGCATAACATTAAGCATGTTAAACGCATAGGAAGCAGCTTAATAACAAATAGATAGACAGACGTAGCAACGAGTCTCTGCGTCTGCACAACAAGTTTTTGGCACCGTTGTTGGGGACTTGAATTCTGTGTTACAATAAGTTTTTGGCGCCGTTGCGGGGATTTTTGTTTTGATTCATTTTTTTTTTGGATTATTTGTGTTGTAAGATTCCTTAGTCGAAGTTTCTCTTCTGTCAGAAGCTTCTAACAGTATATGAGTGAAGGGAGCAACCCAACACTTGATATTGACCTAGAGATTGAGAGGACCTTCAGAAGAAGGATAAGACAGAATAAACAAAGAAGGAACAACCAAGCTATAGAAGAAAATATGGACGCGCAACACAATCAGCCTCAAGTTCCTCAAGGTGGGGTTAGGCAAAACGCAGATGCACAAAAGCATGCAGACCAAGAAGTAAACCCAATTCTCTTTGCGCATGATAGAAATCGCCCAATGAGGGAGTATGCGTCGCCAAACCTGTATAATTTCGCACCAGGAATTTTACAACCAACCTTTGAGGGTAATGGAAGGTTTGAAATGAACCCAGTAATGTTGCAGATGTTGCAAGCCGCAGGGCAATTTGGGGGTGCAATGGGTGACGAACCGCATGCACACTTGAAAAGCTTCTTGGAGATATGTAGCACATTCTCCATGGCTGGAGTACCGCAAGATAGCATCAGGATGATGCTATTCCCATTCTCTCTCAGAGATGAGGCAAGACAATGGGCATATTCATTTGAACCTGGTGAGATTACAACTTGGGCGCAAATGGTTTAAAAATTTATGCAGAAATATTTTCCTCCGACGGTGAGTGCAAAAAGGTGACGAGACATTGTCACCTTCGAGCAAAAGGATTCGGAGACCCTTAATGAGGCTTGGACCCGATTTAAGAGGCTAGTAAGGAATTGTCCGCACAATGGAATTCCTGATTGTGTGTAGATGGAGATCTTCTATGGAGGATTAAACAAAACATCACAATCAGTGGCTGACGCCTCCGCAGCAGGAGGATTAATGGACAAGACTTGTAACACCCCCATCCTAGATATTTATATATATACCTATATCTTTACCTAGGAGTGAGTGTTACCTATTCTGTATTCTGTTAACACTGTTATATACACATTTCTATATCATAACCAGCTGGCAATTTGCTTAGCCTTTACAATAGTTATGCAAAATTTTCTGATAAAATAGCATCATAAGTATAATTTAAAAGGCTATGTTTAAAGTTTACAGGTATGCCTGGTGATCCTCACAAATGCCACTCAAAATAAGTACAATTTCTACATGAGGATGGGGTTTACAAGTTTCCAATTACAAAATTCTAATTTGGCTCAGACGAATCTTGATGGTACGCTAGGCACCCCGACCACGCTCGCTACCTGGAAAGAAAACATCAGAGAAACAAGAATCTATGAGCTACAATGCTCAGTGAGGGACTATCTAAAGTATAAGCTCAATAAAAACATAACTACAATCATTTATATAAACTGCTTGGTCATGATTCATAAACTTGTAAATAACTATAACTTGTAAATAACTATCATCACGCAAATGAATATCTTTTCATTGAACCTTTGTTGAGGCGGAGCGAACTCAACGCACCCAACGTCAACAAGCCTTAGCTGTGTGTAGTAATCTCAACACATCAGCGTCAGATGCCTTTTATTTTGCTTATAAGTCTGTCTGATCTCGGGCTGCCCGTGTACCTTCTCATGTCCTTCGGTACTAGGGTCCCAGGGAATACTCAATCACCGTCTCTATATCCTTTGGTGAGAGCTTCATAGAAATACTAGGGCTGCTCATATGCCTTCACATGCCCTTCAGCATTGGGTCCCAATAGAATCTTTCTAGTGCACTGACTTGCACATCACATTTATCATAAATTAACAATAATCATGATATCTCAGGCTTCATAAAATACTAGGGCTGCCCATATGCCTTCACGTGTCCTTCAGCATTGGGTCCCATTCGAATCTTCCTAGTGCACAGACATCCACAATACATTTATCATAAATTAACTATAATCATGATATCTCAGACTTCATAAAATACTAGGGCTGCCCATATGCCCTCACGTGTCCTTCAGCATTGGGTCCCATTCGAATCTTCCTAGTGCACAGACATGCACAATACATTTATCATAAATTAACTATAATCTTGATATCTCAGACTTCATAAAATACTAGGGTTGCCCATATGCCTTCACGTGTCCTTCAGCATTGGGTCCCATTCGAATCTTCCTAGTGCACAGACATGCACAATACATTTATCATAAATTAACTATAATCATGATATCTCAGAATTCTCAGAACATTCATCTATCAACTAGCTTGGTAAAGCTTAGAACATTATCTGATACATTATCAAGCTCTATCTCACATATAAGATATGTGCTAGTTTGTGATAACTTGTAGAAATACAAGTTATGATAGTCTTTTTCTTAGATAAATAGAGATTAAATAGAGAAGCAAGCGGCAAGTTATGTTAATTTTTATTAAGAAATCTTCCTTTGCATTATACTCTTGTACTTTTAGGAAGATAAATGATTTTACCACTTTTTGAGCCTAAAACGCATGTTTTGATGCAGGAATGCAAACGATGAGTTGAAGACTTCTTAACGCAGGACGACGCGTTAGCAATCTGTTCTTCGTGGACGCATGATCTGAACGGAACGCGAACAACTTGACGATGCGTTAACAACTATTCAACGCATGACTATGCGTTAGCAACTTACGACGCGTTGACATCGGCCAAACTATTCATGGACGCATAGACGGCCATCAATGCAAGGCGCTGAGAATCAAATCAGAATCTTGAGAGATAGACGGATGATTGACGAACATGATTTGTGGCTAAAGTGGTGGATCTTAAATTGATCCGAGAATCACGCAATCAGGCGAGATGGACGCATGGTATCAATCTCGCCGCCAATCAAGCAGATTTGCCATTAATTGCGAATGCATCATCTATAGAAGGGCAGCTCTGCGAGATGAGAAAGGGTTGTTGATTCTCGGAAGAACTCCGTAAGTGACAGCAGAGTTCTCTCAGACTTCAACCGGAGACGAATAGCTCGAGAGAGAAGAGTCTTCCCTCCACCGGACCACTTCACAGCAGAACCTCACGCTTCCATCCGGGCGACTCAAGAGATTGACGCCTTCCTTGCTTTCTTTCTTAGTTTTTTCCTTTCTTGATTTTCGATTTGTGTCAAGACATTGAGCTTATCTAAAGTTGTATTCCGTTTCATCAATATATATATCTTCCATGTCTACTCATTTCTCTATACTTTCCGCTTTTTACTTTCAAACCATGAGTAACTAATCATTCAAGGGTCTAGGGTTGCGTTAGCATCTATTTAAGAACCATAGTGTAACTATTTCAGCTTGTCAATTGCGATCTTAATCCGATGCTTATGTCCATCTGACAAATCGATATAAGTAGTAATAATCAAACTGCTCGAGAGGGTAAGTGATTGTGGAACTCAATTGACAAGGGCCAAGAAGTGTTACCTGTCTATGGGGATAACCTTGGCTCTTAACACTCTCCTATGCATTATAGACATATAACGCATAGCAGCTGACAACCGAGAGAAGAGTCGCAAGTATGAATAGAATACTACCATGCGTTTCCGATGTTAGATGTTAACCAACCCGAACCCTTTCTTTATCCATTCATTCACATCATTAGCTGAATTTGCTGTGTCGCATGCTTTCCATCTTCCACAATTTTAGTCTAGTGTACATACTATCGCTTTCCTTAGATTAGAAACAAAAAACTTCTCTCAAATATTTCTTGGTTACCACTGCATCGCATATAATCCAGATAAATACTGAATCATCATAATCCCTGTGTTCGACCTCGGACTCACCGAGAAAACCTACTCCTTTGCTTATACTTGGGTAAAGGATAGGAAAACTTGACAAGATCACCAATGCATCGTAGTAAGACGCATAGCATGTTCAACAACTGATATGTAAAACGCATCATCATATCTTAATCACACCTTGCGTTTGTAAATTCCATTTCCACATATAATTTCCACAACAGTTTCATACATAGGAGTACACTTCAACTCATGCTTCAAAGATATTATTAAGCATATAGAAAATAATATTCAAGCTAGCTTATCTCAAACCATAAAGTCACTCACGACTTATTCCGGGCTTCGAGCGGGTTATAAGCTTTCCCTAGCTCCTCTTGACTTGTAAACTCACCTTTTTCGTGTTAGACATTTCTAATATTCCTCTTTATATTCACTATGTTTGCTTAAATATCTCAAACATGGGTTTTCATCACTAGTCCCTCTCTTGTTTACAACTTATCATAATGAGTGAGATTCACAGGTATTAGCGAGATTATTAGGTTAAACTACTCATAACCATGCGGCATCAGCGATACCCAGCTTCGCGAGACTAGCGATATTACCTTAACAAGCGATACTCAGCGAGATTTAGCGAGAGTTATGAGACGCAAGGCCCTTTGCGTTACCAGCGGCACTTGTCTCGCTGATCACTCTCCAGCTCTTTAGCGATACTTCTGCCCTAGCGACCCCCGATGGCCAGTGTTTTCTTCCTTCTTTTCCTAACCCGTTCTTAAATCTGCTAAACATCGAAGTCCAGCCAAAATCAGAACTTTCTCTCTTCTACAAACTTGTAAAGAAGTGAGCTTTCTAACTTACCTCCAGATTTCAAACCCTAACTCTTATTCGTTTGAGAACTATTCTCAAATAACTCCAGCAGCTTTGGATCATCTAGCAGCTCAACTTCGACTTCCTCAGCTCACTCTTCTTCAAACACCGAATGATGTCTAGATTATCGTCAATAGTCAAGCTTCTGGTTCCAGCTTCAATTTCACCATGGAAGTGATTTGGTTCCTACTTAACTTCGACATAAACAGCTTCTTCCAACTCTCCTCGTTGTTCTTTTGCGAAAAGGGGTAAATCTGGGTTCGAAATATGTCTAAAGTGTTTATTTAGTCGGCGTACTTACTTATATATATATACCACCGACTCACCAGTACGGCCATCACCTTCTTACTTAGGTTGGCCGACACAACCTTCCGTGCAAAGCTTTAGCAACACATAGCTTCAACTTGCTGTTTTTACAATTGCTCAATGCCCAGTCGCTGGATAGCCGATTAACGCATGATCCTCTCGGCCACTTTTTTAATGTACCAACACATACCAACCTTCAACGCATAGTAGTCTCCAACACATAGTGGCCTTCAATGCATTGTGGCTTCCAACGCCTTGTGGCCTTCAACGCCTCGTGGCTTCCAATCACATGTGTCCATGCCGAGCTACCTTCTTCAACGCATAGTACTAGTAGTCTCGTCAAGCCTCCGACATACTCTCAACACGTAGCCCCACTAACGCATGGCCAACACTTAGCCACTTTTGCTCCAATACTACTCGGCCAACTTTCTCTATTCATTGCCCATCTCATAATTTCTTCTTAACTTGCCAACTCCCAAATGTCAGGTAGGGGCTTACAGCATTTCTCTACCGCATACTACCTGGCATTAAAGTCTCAAACGCATACTACTATGTGTTTGTTCCTTACCGCATAATACCATGCGTCTGCCTTAATTACATACCATCATGCCTTCTTTTATGCGTTCGCACTCCTTGCGTTTACCTTTATGTCGTTCTGTGTCCAAGACCTTCCTTCTATCCTTGAGGTTTCCTTGATTATTCCTTTATGCACTCTTGTGCTGTATTCCAAGGTCATGTTTCCAAATCTCTTCCTTATGTGAGCTATTTCCTCAACGACAAATCCTATCGTACATCCATCTCCAGCCTCCTTCCTTTAAGCTTACTTCTCAATCTTCCCTAATAGAAGTTGTGCGTTTACCATAGATTGTCATTGCCCCTTTCCAAGATTCTACCTTATGCGTTTTACCTTTATCATGCGTTTCCTTCGTCTCTACCATGCGTCCAACATGGTCTTCCACTAAGTATGCTAGTTCATAATCAATCAATGAAGCACAGTTTAAAACTAATTTTAGACCAGTTCATGCAAGGGTGAGTTCAAAGCTCTTCTAATTAAGTTTCTAGCACCTTGGAATGGCATTAAATTGCCCTCAATTTGTTTTCCCCCCAATGGTGACTGTCCAAAAAAATCAAAGCGGTAACATTTCAACTGAGGTGCCTGAATTCAAACTCTAGGGTCCTAAATTTGCATTTATTTTACCTAGGAGCATTAGCTTTCACACATTTACTACAGGGAAGTGTACTCACTTTTTTTTCGTGAGTGTCCTAACTAATCACAACAAAGGCAGCTTTTTCTATCCCTAGTCATGCAATCATTACAAGTTTTCTTTCTTTTTTCTTTCTTACATGCCTTTTTTAATGATATTTCTTTTAAGCACAACATTCTTTCAGCAGGCATATAGATATATTTTTTTCTTCTTCAGTATTACATTACAACCTATCATAAAGACATTATCAAATCAGTGGGGCCTATCGAGGTAACAACAAAAATACAAGCTAAGTAATATAGGCAGACAAAGAACTTAAGCGCACATGAAAAATCACAATTTTTTTTTAAAAGGGCTAAAAATCATGATTATTCACTTCAAAGCATTTCATCATGCAAAAGAATAAAAAAGAGTGCGTTATTCTATTAACAAGTCATCATAACAAACCAAGCACAAAAGAGCAAGCAAGCATGAAAGCACACAATATTTAGTTCGAGCTTAAATGCTCAAGGACTCCAGCCAAAACAAAGACATCCCCCACTCCCAACTTAAAATCTAACATTGTCCCCAATGTGAGAAAAGAAAAGAAAAGCGAAGGACAGAACTTCCGTAAAATTTGGTACTAAGGATGGCAGTGGTGCCTGACTAACAAAAAATAATCTCTTTTCCAACTCCCATCAACCAAGAAAAACCTGAGAGATAAAAAAAGATAGGAAGCATTAAGCTCAATAAAAACAAAATAAAGAAAAAAGAAATAACAGGAATATAAATCCTACCTGCCTCCAGGTAGCATAGTTTTTTTAAGGTCGTTATGCTCAACTGTACTCAGCTTCATTAACCATGCTCATCATCTCCCACTAAAAAGCGCTTGAAAAGTGCTTTTTAGTCTCTTAAATTAAGGGAGTTTATATTAAATTTCATTTGTTTGTTAGTGGTTTTCAGGTAAATATAATTCAAGAATCGAAAGCCAAAAGAACCAAACCGAGCCAAACTCAAGTGAAAAAGAGGAAAGAATCACCAAACTGCCAAAAACAAGGCAGCGTTGCTGTAAGCCCCATACTTGATATTGTGAGAAGGCAAGTTAAGAAGAGACTAAGAGATGGGCGTTAAGTAGGAAAAGTTGGTTGAGTTGTGTGGGAGCAAAAATGGCTAAGTGTTGGCCATGCGTTGGTGGGGCTATGCGTTGACGAAAGTAGTTTGGCGTGGACGCAGATGTGAAGGAAGTCCATTAGGCGTTGAAGGCCACGAGGCGTTGAAAGCCACTATGCGTTGAACGCTACGTTGCGTTGAAGGTGGGTATCCGTTGGTGCATAGAAGAATGGCCGAGAGGACCATGCGTTTGTCCGCTATCCGGCGATCGGGCGTTGGGAAATTGTAACACACAAAATCGAGGCTATGCGTTGCTGAAGCCATGCGCAGAAGGTATGCGTCGATTAGATCAATATATAGAGATGAAGTGGAGATTAAGTCAGTGGTATATATATAAGTGGACTGAGTATTCAATTATTTTGATCACATTTTAGAGCTCGAGTTGATCCCATTTCGAAGCTAAACAACGAAGGGAGGTAGAAGAAGGTGTTTATGTTGGTTTGGGGTGGAATTCTCATCATTTTCGTGGAGAAAACTTGAGCTGGAACGGAGAATTCAGCTGGTGTTACTTAATATGAGTATCGTTCAGTGTTGGGGGAATAACGAACTGTGGAAGCTGTGGCTAGGGTCGAAATTTTGAGGTTAGTAAGTTAACTCGACTTCTAGCAATTTTCATGAAGGATACTCGAGCCGAATTTGAGTAAATGTGTGTTAAACTCCAGGTAGAAGAGATCGAAGTTGAATTGCAGGACGATTAGGAGCAATTCGGGGTTGTTTGAGAATATCTCTCAAACGAATAGGACTTTCCTTATGAGACATTGAGGTAAGATAAAGGACTTATGTCTTTACAAGTTTGTAGAAGAAAGGAAGTTCTAAATTTGGCTGGAATGCGATGTTTAGCAAGTTAAAGAAAGAAGTAGAAAAGAAAGAAGAAAACTGTGTCGCTATGACAGTAGTATCGCTGAGAGAGCGGAAGACTGAGCAGCGAAGCGAGTGTCGCTGATAACGCAAAAAGGGCTTTGCGTCTCACAACTCTCGCTGAAGTCTCGCTGGGTGTCGCTCCTCAGGTAATCTCGCTAGTCTCGTTCAATCCGGTCTCGCTAGTGCAGTGTCCTATTGTGTGATTTCGCTGGTAATCTCACCAGAGACGTAGAGTATCGCTATTTGTGAATGTTTTGGGGAAAAAGAGAGTTCGATGATGGAACAAGTATAGAGTCTAATTATGTATACTTAATGAACATAGAAAGGAAGTCTAAGGAAAACTTAACGTGAGAAATGTGTGTTTTCAGGCCAGGAAGAGCTCGGGAAGGCATATAACCCACTCAAAGCCGGGACAAGTAGTGAGTGACTTCCTACTTTATTTAATGGTTACTCTTAGCATGGTTACTTGGTAATGGGTGAGTAGAAATTATCGTATGGTGTAGCTATTGAATATTTATGTTGTGTTGTTAAGTTTAAAGGATGTTAGACATACTACCTAAATGTAACCATGGCCGAGGGACCTTGTGTGAAGGCCTATGGGGATATGTTATATGATACTCAGTGCTGAGGGACCACGTGTGAAGGCACATGAGTAGTTGGATGAAACAGAAACCAGTGCTGAGGGACGTTGTGTGAAGGCATATGGAAATCCATTACATGATAGCCAAGTGCTGAGGGACCACGAGTGAAGGCACTTGAGCAGTGGATTGGTAGAGAAACTAGTGTTGAGGGACCACATGTGAAGGCACATGGAAATTTCGATACAGTTAAACTCAGTGCTGAGGGACAATATGTGAAGGCACTTGAGGGTTTGAAATGCCGAGGGACGAAATGTGAAGGCATTTGAAAATGTGAAAAATGAAAGTTTGTACAGGAGGTTGAGTGCGTTGAGCTTTGTATTGCTATTGTACGGATAATGGTACTGTTTGTGTTCTATAGCATGGGTGACTTAGAAATTCCTGATATATGACATGTGGTAGTTACTATGGTCTACATTCAAGAATTTTAATAGTATTTGAATAAATTCAGTCACTCACTGGGCTTTAGGCTCACTCAATTTGTTTGTTTATTTGTTGTTTCAGGTAGCGAGCGTGTCCGGGATGCCTAGCCTACAGAAGATTCTCGCCTGGGTCTACCTTGGAGCAGTCCTCTGGGATAGTTGTAAATATGCAGTTTATGTTCATATTTTGTTGATGTACATGTTCCTTGGGGGTGTTGTGAGGACTGATTTGTAGTATATGTATAGAACACTTGTTTGATAAGTTGTTATTTTATTGCATGAAATCTGAGCATAAGTGTTTATATCTTGAGGTTAAGCTGGCATATAATTAAGTCTTAAAGATCTGGAAATGATTTATGTTATAGTATAGAGGTAGAAGGTATGCAGGTTCGCACTCACTTCTAGAGTAGAAGGGTATGTGGGAAGGGGTGTGACAGTTGCGGTGCTAGTTCGGCACCACCACGACGCTTTTTCCCGAGAGCATTAGACAACCTCAGTGTAGCAACATCGGCGCAACGTTGCGGCATGGCGCCGAGGGTAGGTTTTCATGACGCACAGCACGGCGGCACCATCTTATAGCACGACGGCGCCACCATTCGATGTCCGTCAACGCAGCGACGCCAACTTTCCTTATTTGAAGAATCAACAATTTTGGAATAAAATTTGGGTGACCAAGTCTATAAATTAGAGGGTTTCCAACAACCCTAGAGCATGGAGAAATAGAGAAAACAGAGAATAACACAATAGAGACTCCCAAAGAGTAAGTTGACTGCAAGGAAGAGAGAAGAGAGTTTGAGAGAGAGTTTGGTGCCGTTCGAGTTCTCGACGTGAAGACTAAGGGCATCTTGGTAGTTCCTCCTCAATCAAGAGCTTCTTTTCAGTATTGTTTCCCTTCTTTACACTCTTTATATGCTTAAATTGTTTGTGAACATGTTGCCTAAAGCTATGAGTGGTTAAACTCTTTAGATTTAGGGTATTGATGAATTGTTTATGAAGTTATGTTGATATTGTAGACTCTTCATGGTTTTGTTGTAATAAATATGCTTTTCATTGTTATTGTGCTTAATTCTTGTTGATTGGCCATCCTTGAATGTTAGATTAGTTGTATGGTTGAGATAATTGTATGTCTAATTGGATCTATAACAATGAATTGTTGTTAATCTATCATGTGAATAGTTAAGTTAACAATGAAAGTTGCTAAACACTACTCTTAATGCCATGTAACTTATGTTGGTTTCAAGATATTAATAATCAATTAGGTTGAATGAGAAAAGGTTGTTTTTGATAAAAAAAAAAACTTGGATTTATGTTTCTAGACTTAAGCATATGAATGGCAATAAAATCCATGAACCCTAGATTGTTGCATAATGAATTTAACAAGGATTCAATACCCTAGAACTGTCTTTGACTCTTGTATTTCTCATTTACTTGCTTTCCTTTTTAAGTTTTTCCTAAATCACAACTTGAGATCGAATCCTCAAATAAAATTAATTCAACTCAAGAATAGATAAGTAACTTAAACCTTCACAATTGGATCCTCAATGGAACAATATTCGAAACTTAACCGTCTTATATTATAACTTGACCCGTAAACTACGATAAACATGGAAAGTGCACATAAGATGTTTAGGCTATGCTAGTAGCACTCTTCATAGTACTCAACAAAAATACCTCTTAAGCACCAAAAAAGACTGCAACTTCAAAACTTCTTCCTCCGACCTACTTCTTCCACATGACATTGTCCTCAAAATATTGAAATACGAAATACAAATAAGATAAATATAGAAGAGTAAGAGTCAACCAAAATTATAAAGTTTAATAAGAAGATCAACATAATACAAATCCAACAATTACAACATTTCCATCACCCCCATTTTACCTTTTTTCTAACAATCATTTTGAAAGTTTTTTCTCCGATTCGATTGCAAAAAATCACTTGTGATGTTACCCAACCATAGACAATATCATGTGTCATGCCAACCTCTTCCAAACAAAACATATAAATATTAATATAAAACTAGTAATGGAGTTATATAACAGATCAAACACACCAGAATTCTACAATACCTCCAAACAAAACGACGACATTTAACTCTCATACCCATACCAGTTTAATTCATGCTTCAACTCCACAAAAGGTATTTCGCAAATGCATTCAATTCTATATTGAGTAACAAAATATAAGTACTCCATCCATAAAAAGAAGTTCTGTTTTCTCCATACTCCAACAACCGTTACTGCCACAAAACCTATGCGAAGAACATGTGCGATCCCACATACTCTGCCCACTCAATTCGTACCACGTCAATGTCATCTTGTGAGTATGTAGGTGGCGCACCTTTCATCTATAAACAAAGAAAGCCAAATAAACTCGAAGAACTAAATACGTAACTTCAATTTGTATGAATTTGTAATACGTACTATATCTAAAATTGATGTGGTTCTTGATAATATTATGAATGCATGTATCGCATGACATAATATCCGTATTCGACCACACCGGATTGCTTAGGGCACTGTTTGTACCAAATGCAAAACACATGTTAAGTCAATTTTGTACATGTTTATTGGATAAACTATATCATGTACGAAATAACATACCTTAATTGATTTCCAATTAAGCTTTTTCTTCTTAGGGTCAACAATCTTGAAAGACCTACAAATGGCTTTAAATGTAACATGTTTCTTTATGTATTCATACTAGTTAAAGTTGTGAAATGCTAGCTATAACATACGTACATGCCAATCACATTGATGATATCTTGGTCGAGTCGATTTTTTAAAGGGTCCATCCAAAATATGCTACTTTTTGAATGATCAATAATGATCAAAGTCCAATAATGATCTCATTCTTCTCAGGTAGAAATTCACTTATTATAGATAGTAATTCAGAAAAGCTTGAATTACTCCATCCAAATCTAACCTTTAGGTTATACAATCTCACAAGTGCTGACAACTTCGTAAATCTTTTACATCCAGGGTATAATGGCTTTTTAGCATCGTCAAACACAGTGTCAAAGATATTTGGTGCACCAGGAAGTTGATCATGAGCAGTTTGAACCATGTCAATTACGTTAAACAAATCGTACTCATCCTCATAGTTTTCATTTAACTTGGGACCTGAATTGTTGTTAACATTATGTGTGGCTAAATCTTCCCCATGCCAAAACCATAACTTATAACTCTGATCAATTCCATTGACATATAAATGATCCCTAACTATCGAAACATCCTTAGATATACGATTTTCACATTTTAAGCATGGGCATCGAATGGAATTGGAACCATTGCCATGACGCAAACCAAATTCAATGAAAGTTTCAACTCCAACCTCGTATTCTCTAGATAATCTACTTTTGACCATCCATGATTTGTCCATCACACAATACTAGGGAATTAAGAACTTGTTAATTTCCCCTCCCCCAAAAAAGAAACCTGATGATAAGATCATAATATTAGACAATAACTTTTATCAAGTCCATCTACAATCGTTTTTTTTTTAAGGTGGTTAATTTGTAGTTTCGTCAAGATCATTTCTATCATAGAAAGTTATAAATGGCAATCTAATTCAACAAGTTAAGTTAGCTAGGTAGCATGCTTTTGATATGCACAGCCAATTAAAGAGAAATGAGAATTGGGTACATGCACAGTTCGCATCCCAAAGTTTCTCAAAGGACACCTAAGCATGGCTTCTCAGCTCAAAACAAGGACAAAAAAGTGCGTAAGTGACAGTTCCAACCTCAGCTCGTCATACAGAGTAAACTCAAAGTGACATACATACTATTCCACAAATGACACAAGTTAAAGTTAGCTATGTAGCATGCTTTCGATGTGCACAACCAAGTAAAAAGAAATGAGAATTGGGTACATGGACAAAGTGACATCTCAAAATTTCATAAAGGACTTCTAAGCCTGGCCTCTCAACTCAAAACGAAGACAAAAAATGCGTAAGTGACAGTTCCAACCTCAAATCGTCATACAGAGTGGATACAAAGTGACATATATATACTATTCCACTAATTACAAAATCAAAATCAATTCACTATCCTATCAACAAACACATTCCTTCCTCCGAAAACTAGAGAAGTGACAATAAAGTGAGAATCAAAATAGAAGAGCAAGTAGGAAAGTAACCATAGGGACAATGTTAACCAATGCACAAGCGAAAGTGAAGCCCTGAATTAAGAACACAAACAACAAACCAATCAACAAATAAACGAACAGAAAAACATGTAATTGCTATTTGCAGTTTGAAATTTAATGAAGAATAGAGGTTGGACTCACCTGAGGATGGAGACCGAGAGGCTGGACTCACGAGAATGGAGAGGGAGAGCGAGAGCCGAGAGGAGCTACAGTGGGGAGGGAGAGTGAGAGGAGTTAGAGCAAGTGGAGAGGGAGAGTGAGAGGCGAGAGGAGAGCGAGTGGAGAGGGAGAGCGAGAGGAAAGCGAGTGGAGAGGGAGACCGATAGGCGAGATGAGAGCGAGTGGAGAGGGAGAGCGAGAGCCGAGAGGAAAGCGAGACGCCAGGGAGATCGATAGGCGAAATGAGAGCGAGCGGAGAGGGAGAGCGAGAGGAAAGCAAGTGGAGAGGGAGACCGATAAGCGAGATGATAGCGAGTGGAGAGGGAGAGCGAGAGGCGAGAGTAAAGCGAGACGCCAGGGAGACCGATAGGCGAGAGGAGAGCTAGACGCCGAAGAGACCCAGAGGCGACAAAGCTTCGATTGGAGAGGGAGACCGAGAGACGAAAGGACAACGAAACGCCAGGGAGACCGAGAGGCTACCGGATGTCAACTGGAGAGGGAGACCGAGAGACGAGGGGAAAGGGACACTCCGACAATGGTGGTCTGAGACGAGCGTGAGGGAGGCCGACGACGTGAGTTCGAAATAGTGAAGGAGATGGGACCGTGCAGAGCGCGCCAAATCAAAATCACTTTCTTAATATTATTTAGGGTTAAAACCCTAAATAATATTAATAAAATTTAAAATAATATATTTAAAAAGTGAGATAAAAAGTTAGATAATTGTATTTTATATAACTAATTTTGTGAAGAAATAAAAAAGATAAGTTAAATAAATTAAATTGAAAAAAAAACTTGATCAATTTTTTTGTGATATTAGCAAAATTTTAATGACTTGAAAAAATTGTCATAATTTAATGACTTTTAATTGTCATAAAAATTGTCGAGCAAAGACGGTTTTTCTCTCACAAATCTCGCTGGCTCTCGCTCAATAACGCTCCTCAGGTAGTCTCGCTGGTTTCGCTTATGCCAGTGTCACTAGTGCCGTGACCTGTTGTGTAATTTCGTTAGTAAACTTGCTATTAAGGTGAAATCTCGTTGGTAATCTCGCTAATGACATAGAATCTCGCTTATTATGTGTACTTTAGGAAAGAAAGGGAGTCTCGGTGGTGAATCATGATTAGAGTTTAAGTATGCACATTTAATGATCATGTAAAGGAAGTTAAGGAAAACGTAACGTGAGGAATGTGTATTTACAGGCCAAGAAGAGCTCGGAAAGGCATATGATCCGCTCAGGGCCTAAGGACAAGTTGTGAGTGATACCTTTCTTTCTTTGAAACGAAATTTATTGAAAATGTTTAGTTTGGTTTTTCTTATGAGATATGGCTTTGAGATGAACTGTTTTCTTGAAAAGCATGATGTTTGATGATATTGTTCACAAGGCATGTTTTATCCGTTTCTATAAGATGTTGAATGGCATGTTTTGAAATGTTGTTTATCGTAATATATTTGATTTTCATGTGATCTATTCACGTATAATGCTGGTTTCTAAAATGTTTTAGAGGCTCAATGCTAAAGGACATGAGAAGGCATGTGAGTTTCCCCGGGACCCAGTACTGAAGGACTCGTAGAAGGTACTTGGGCAACCCGCCATATTCCTATGTGCACATAGAGGTTGTGACGTTGGGTGTGTTGAGTCTTGCTCCACCCCAACTAAGGATTGTTATCGACGTTGAGTGCGTTGAGTTTTACTCCGCCTCAGCTAAGGATGTTTTCGACGTCGGGTGCGTTGAGTCTTGCTCCGCCCTGACTAAGGGAAAGTTATGAGAATGAATTGTTTTTCGTATGCGATCATTTTGGCGTGAACATATGTGATTTGTTTACGTTGTTGAAATTATGAGTTTACAGAAATAATTATTTGAATCACGTTTACATTTATGGCGTTATTATGATTTTAACATGCCTGTTTTTGAACAAATGATAGTTTTACAAAATTAGTCACTCACGGGGCTTTTAGCTCACGTTTTCGATGTTTTCTTTCCCCCCCAGGTAGCAAGGACGTTCCCGGTGCTTAGCCTACTTCAGCTCACCCTGCCTCTGTCTCGAGTTCTCGAAATTCAGTCACGTTTGAGAGTTGTACGTTGTATATAACCTTATGTAGGTGGCATGTAGATCAAGTTGTGTAAAGAGTGGGGATCGTAATGTAGTTTTGTATAAATGTATGGTGGATCTATGGAAGTTTAATTATGTGATATGATAAAAGTGTACTTTGTACAGGAAGGATTGTTATATTATGATCATGTGTAATAGGGCTGAGTTCTATGAATGTTTATGTATGAAATGTGTGCACAGGAAGTTATGTAAGATGGGACAATATGCGTCACAAGAGGGGTGATGTTTATTGTCTTCACATTCCCTTTCAGGATAGGTAGGTAATTCGAGAGGGGGTGTGACAGCAACTACATATTCTGCCTCCATGATAAAATCAGCAATACAACCTTATTTGAAGTTGCGCTATACTATTGCTCCTCCATTAAGAGTGAAAACTGATTCTGATGTGGATTTCCTAGAATCCTCATCAGTCTAAAAATTAAAGCTAGTGTATCCTGTAAGTATCAAATCCTTAGCACCATACACAAGCATATAGTCCCTTGTTCTCCTAAGATACTTGATGATGGTTTTAATTGCAGTCTAGTGATCAAATCTTGGATTCAACTGATTTCTACTCACTGTCCCTACTGCATAGTAAATGTCCGACCTAGTATAGAGCATGATGCATAAGGAATTTGTCTCATTTCCTTAACCTCTTGAGGTATCTTAGGACACTGTTACTTAGACAATGAAATTCCATGCCTGAAAGGTGATAAGCCCTTCTTAGAATTCTGCATTGAATATGATAAGCATTTTGTCAATATACGATGCATGAGATAAAGGCAGTGTTTTGTTCTTACGATCCCTTATGATCTGAATCCCTAGAACAAAATGTGCTTCACCCAAATCTTTCATTTGGAATTGAGCAACCAACCATTTCTTAACACCAGTTAGTAATCCTACATCATTCCCGATGAGTAGGATATTATCTATATACAACACTAGGAAAGCTACTAAATTCTTGGTCATTCTTTTTTAAACACAAGGTTCATCAACGTTTTGATCAAAGTCATAGGATTTGATCGTAATGTCAAATCTTATATTCCAAAATCTAGATGTTTGTTTCAGTCCATAGATGGATCTATTAAGCTTGCAAACTTTTTGTTCTTGACCTTGTTCAATGGACCCCTCTGGTTGTTTCATGTAGATACTCTCTTCAAGATTACCATTTAAAAAGGCAGCCTTGACATTCATTTGTCAGATCTCATAGTCATAAAATGTGGCAATGGGCAAAAGTATATAGATAGATTTAATCATGGCAACAGGTGAGAAAGTTTCATCATAATCCACCTCTTCTACCTAGGTATAACCCTTTGCCACTAATCTAGCCTTAAAGGTATGTACCTCTCCATCTATACCTCTTTTCATCTTGTATATCCATTTGCAACCTATAGGTTTGATCCCATTAGGTTGATCTACAAGATCCCAAATAGAATTGAAGTGCATAGACTCCATTTCTTGATGTATGGCTTTAATCCATTCATCTTTGTCCACATTAGCCATTGCTTGATTATAAGTCAATGGATCCTCTATGTCATCATTTGGTATGACAACCTTGAAAAAGTAAATAACATACATGCAGAAGCAATTTGGATCTAAAGCACTTTAACTACATCAATTTTGTGGATTAAACATACTTGTTCAAGAACCAAAAATAGAGTTTTGAAACTTACATTGGTGTAGCTCAAAATTGAAGTAATCTTCTTGTTGTTTCTGATCATGAACACTTCGTGGACCATCGTTGGAGAGAGTTTGGAGTTGGAGAGTTTTTAGGAAAAATTTGGCTAAAAATCTCAGCATTCATCCATCAAAATTTCACAAATTCTACTTCTATTTAAAGAGGAGATCATGCAACTCAAAATAACCTCAATAAGACACCAAGTAGGTGATTAATTGAGCGAGAATTGATGTGTTTATAAGAGGTTTAAAGACGTGTGAGAAACATCCACTCCTTAAAATTCATGCAAAAATCAAATTTCTTAATTTCAATTTAAAATTTAATTTTTTCTTTAAAATTAACTCAATTAATTAATTTTAAATAACTAATTAAACAATTTAATTAATTATATTAATTTAATATTAAATATTAAATAAAATTAATTCAAATAATTTTCCTTAAATAATGTTAATTTTAAATAATGAATTAAATATTTTAATTAATTATATTATATTAATATTAATTAATAAAATTCAACTAATCCCGAATTTTTCCAATCCGATGAATCTCTGTTCATGTGAACAATATTTAAATCATATTTAAATATTTCCAACTTTCCATTATCATTTAATTAATAATTAGAAAATCATACGTTTAAGCAAACCGTATAATAATACTTACTCCCTAAACCAAATTCGAACATTTCAATTTTACTCATCACGCTGTTGTAAGATTTAGTTCGATATGAGCTAACAGGGGGACCTAATGGACCTACAGATTATGAGATCCAACGATTTGAAATTAACTGACTAAACTCTTTAACATAGCTAATCAACATTCGTTAACTACCGAGACATTCAACTATAGCTCAATAGTTGTACTCTCCTTACTGTAGATATATTTATGTCCACTTGTAACCATGATTAGTAATTGATCTTCCACAAGTTGTTCGTAAATATAACTGGGTCAAAATAATTGTCTTACCCTTATAATTACTTCTTGTTTCTTAACTCTTGCTGATCTTCTAATCAACAATTAGTTTGTGGTCCAACCACCAAACCAAGCTCTCTCAAGCCAATGAGAGGGTGGGGCCCATTGTTTAAGACCTGGAGTCAGAACTTAAGGGAATAATTTCTCTACTATCCTAGAACCAGGTAGGAGCGAATTCCATATCGCAAGACTATGTTCCCAGCTATCTATCTGTCTTATCCCTAAAATGGTAGGCTTAGTGAGTCGGCAAACTCCAGCCACTCTCACCTATGCAGATCAAAGGATAATCTCAAATAAACAGGAGTTCATAGTTAGCTTAGGATTAAGATCTAGTTACCTAGCTCATTATTTTTTGAAATAATCAGTCTTAACAGTAAACGACGTTATAAAGTAAAAGTGATTATCTCATGGTCCAGTCTTTGCAAACTCATTGCATAGGATGTCCCCACTCGCATGTCTTTACATGAACGATATAGGATCACATCATTTGTATCAAATACAAAGTAGGTCGCATCCATAGTGTCTCCAGGATAAGATACCCAGCCTAATTCCAAGTTGTTTTGGGGTTTTTAAGTATTAGATCTAAAGGTCTTGTTTCTTAACAAGGTTGTTCAATCAAAATTCTCAAGGGTTACTTAACACAAACAGGAAGGAGATAAGGGATCACCTTGATGTAACCTTTTCCTACCAGGAAAATATCCCTCCAGAGAGTCATTCATCGTAATGAAAAACTTAGGGGAAGTAATACAGGCCCTTACCCAACTCACAAATTGAAGCAGAGTACTAATGGCAAATAAGGCAACAAACAGAAAGTCCCAATGAACAAAATCATAAACTTTCTGTAAGTCCACCTTAAGAATACACGTCGGGGGACCTTTGTTCTGATGATACCTGTCACACCCCCTCCCGGATTATCCTCTATAACCCGAAAAGAGATGTGAAGACAGCAGTTACCGACTACCCTGTCATGTAACCCACTGTCAACCTCACTATCTACATGCTCTTGACAAACCTCGACTTCGATCGGCAATGGGAACTGTCATGCTACCTGAAAATGGAAAACATTTAAAAGAATGAGCTAACGGCTCAGTGAGTAACGGTTTTCTGAAAATAAGGTAATGTAACTATAAAACTGGTCAAACTCGCATAAACATAACACTTCAAGTCATAATAAACTATACTCCAATACCATTGTGAAATCATGCTTGCCCGTTTCATGTTACATACTCAAAAATCTTGTTCTTATAATATACTTTTTCCCTAGTTGAGGCGGAGCAATGCTCAACGCTCCTCAACGTCGATTTTTCCTTAGCTGTGTGGAGTAATCTCAACACATCAGCGTCGTACATACCTCTATGTGCACATAGGTACCAAAATTCGGGCCGCCCTCAATGCCTTCTACGAATCCCTGAACATTGGGGTCCCATTTCTATATCCAGGTTACCCATATGCCTTCTACACGTCCCTGAGCATTGGGTACCTTTATAATATAACGGCTACCCTTTGGCCTTCTCCAAGTCCCTGGGCCTCGGGTGCCTTTTCTAGTTTAATATAACACAATACATATTTTGGAACATTGTATCAATAACCCATGAATTAACCGTTTCCAAATCTCACCTCTTCAGCATGCTAAGTTAAATTTCCAGTTTTAATATAAACCGCATGTTTTTCATAAAGTTCATTTTCAAATCTTTCTTGACATCATATAATATCATGTTTTTCAGAAAAGTCATGAGAACCAATAACATAAATCCCATGCGTTTTATAACTCATAGCAAGTAACCAGCATTCTCATAGTTTACAAGTAAAACGCATACACATGTCTCTAAACGCATGCTCATGTCTACAAATCTCATATTCGTATGCCTTACATATATGAAAACGTATGCATTATTTTATTCAAAACCCGTAGAATTACATTCATAAAGAACTCATTTATTTTTATAAAACGCAAGTGTTACTCACCTGTACTTGCGAAAGAATACTTCTTCTTCCTTTCCTCTATTTCCTCTTCCCGAGCTTTCTAGACGCAGCGTTCTAACTCCGGAACGCAAGGCTCCATTTTCCTCTGTCAGCTCGGTTGAACGCAACCCTGCCCTTCAACGCAAGGTTGGTACCGCAAGGCTGATTGTTTCCGCAAAGTGCATCCCAACTCTTCTTACTTCTCTTCCGGAGGCGTCACCCTTACTTGGACGCAAGGTCCAACTTGAACGCATCAAACTTGAACGCATCACCTAACTTTTGGACGCCGCGTTCACCTTGGACATTATGTTTGTCATCAACGCAAGGCCGACCCCTTTCTTGGCCGCATACTCCTACACCGGACGTCCTTGCTGCCTTCTTCTTCTCTTTCTCTCCAGATTTCTTCTCTGAGAGTCATCCGTCGCTACTTTTCCCTCAAAATTCTATTTATAGGGAGCTTGCCATCCAACTTTTCCTTTTCTTTTTGCCACTTGTTTGCCACATGTCACGCTGCATGCTTAATTAACCATGCATTAGTCCAAATGTCACCTTGCATGAAGCACTTGACATGCCTTCAACACCTCCTACTGATAAGGTGTCAAATCCATACGAAGCCACTGGCCTTTATAAGCTTATCTTATGCGTCCAACATTTCCAATGAACAACTTTTATTCAACACAACGCCCTCATGCGTTTGTTGAGTTTCCTTTATGATTGGAGCTTCACTACTCACTTTTCTAACTCTCAGCCAACTATACTACTCTTCGACGCATAGAGATAACTCTGTCTTCAGCGCATAGGGACCTCAACGCATAACAACCTTACCAACGCATGGTAAACCAAGTACGTTTCTTCCCCCGCCAACGCGGTGACTACTTCAACTCACAACCATTCGTGATCACTCTCAACGCATAGCCGCACTATTATAAACCAGTGCTTACACAATGCTACTACGCGTTAATGACAAACGCCCAATACTATGTGTTTGTACCTCATCGCATCATACCATGCGTCCAACAACTTATGTTCATAACAACAACTCCTTCTCAAGCTATTCCTCTACGCGTTGGTCCTATTGCATTTACCTTCATTCTGCGTCCATGACCATCTTCCTATCCTTGGACATTCCTTGATTATTCTCAAGGGTATTCTTTTGATCCTTTTCCTTGCACTTAAACTATTCCTCTTAAGATAGATTAGCATGCGTTCACCACATACTCCAGTGTTTATGTTTACTTCACAACCTTCTTCAACATTTCACAACTTAACTTTATTCCTTTCTTGCTTATTGTTTACTTCCATGCGTCCACCCTTACCATGCGCTACCAAGCCCTGACCATGCGTTCAACATGGTCTTTTTACCTCTTTTCTTCATAGACTCTTCAACGCATAAGTTTCTTAAAAAAAAATAGGGTGTGACAATACCCACCAACAAGTTCCTGACATAAGAGGATGTTATCAAAGATGGATCGATCAGGGACGAAACTAGATTGGTTACCACTCACAAACTTTGGCAGCCAACCTTGTAACTGGTTTGATAACAACTTGGTGATACATTTATAGACCACATTACAGCAAGAAATGGGCCTGAAATCTGATACCCGCTCCGCCCTAGCCCGCTTTGGCACAAGCGTAATAGTTGTAGCATTAATCCCTTATCTTCGTTCATGTTTGTGATTGTTATGGAGGTTTTGTCGAGATTACTTAATCGGCCATCTAAGGGGTTCCAGTTTCAACACCAGTGTGAGAAGGTTGGACACATCCATCTTTCTCTTGCTGATGATATGATGATTTTCTGTGCAGCTGAGCTTGGTTCTCTTCAGTTTGTCCAAGATATGTTATGCTATTTTGAGTGCTTGGCTGGTCTCAAGGCTAATGTTGGTAGATGAGTTAGCTTAGTTTATGGGATTTACTCCGGGTACCCTTTCGGTTAGGTACTATTGTTGGATTTCTATTTTTGATTTAAATTGAGTTTCATAGCTTGTTGCACAAAAATAGATATTATAATTTCCGTACAAAGATGCATCGAGAATTACTCAAGTATGATCATGATTAAGCAAGTTTTCCTATAAAAAGCCCAAGTATAAGCTCTTATAGGTTTCCTGGTAAATCCAGGGTCGAACGCAGGGATTTGTAATAACTAGGCGTTGAGAATAGATGCATGACTATGCGGTGAACTATACATGTAATATGTGCATGAGTTGGTTGTATGTATCTAAAACTATACATAAAGAATGAATAAAATTTCCTACAACTAACAATGAGGTGGACGTGGCGATGGTTAGTCAAATGTCATTAAGTGTCAGATAGCATGCGTTGAGAATGAATGGAACCATGCGATAAAAGTAGAGTTAACGCAGGAGCTAGTTGTTACTTAAGCATATCTAAGTATAATTACATACCTACAAACTGAGTTTGTGAATCCATCTCTCGATGTTTCGACGCCACATTAATCTTATCTCTAAGACGCATGGTAAGTTTGCGTTGGCAAAAGATGAACTACATCTCTGCATCTCATCTATTCTTGATAAATGCTAAAGATTAACCGTCTACTCTCTTAAGCTAGACAGTCGTGCTTACTACATTTGTTTGTCATCAAAATGTAACATACTTAATATTACTTAAGAAAAACTAACTCTAACATCTAACTCATTTAGCATTCAAACAACATGGTGTAAGGTATTTAATATGGAAATAGATGGAAGATGATCGTCAATCAAACTTATATTAAGGAAATAAACCATTCTCGAATGTCATTAACAAAACATAAGTAAGAAGGAGGGAAATGTAGATAAAATAGAAATGGAAGACGAATCCTTCTCTCAGAAGAGCTTGAAATGGAGGCTGGTTATGGTGAGGGAGAATTTGTGAAGAGCTTTAGCGTCTTGAACTCGTTTCTCTCCTCCCTTTGAATGGAGAAGCTTTGGGTTATTTATAGGCGTTGAAAAGTTGAGACTCATGATGACCTGACACCTTTGCATTAAATTCCCTGCCCTCCTGCGCAGACTTTTCACATTGTCGGCCCATTGGTTCTGCCATGATCTGTTAACGTGTTATCCTTTTGCATAATGACATGACAGCTTTTGCCCAGGCGTCTGTATCTACTTTTTCTCAATGCATGGTCTCAACGCATAGTCTCGACGCATGGGTTTCCACTTGTTCTCGCAGCAGCTTCGTCTCTAGTACTTGGGTTATTTGTGCTTCTTTTCTTCTTAATCCTGCGTTAAGAACAGAAAAGCTCATAATTTTTCAGGTATTTTCTTTTGTAAATAGTGTCAACGCATGGTAATACATTTTACATAATTCAACTACCAAAATCATGCGTTTAGCTCTAAAGTTACTCTAATTAATTCAAATAGTGACTATAATAACTTGTATTTCTACAAGTTATCAGGTACCTGGGTCTTCCTCTCCTAGTGGGTAGGCTGAAAGCTTCAGATTCTGTTCCTCTAATTCAGGAGATTACTGCGAGGATGTGTAATTGGTCTTCACATTCGCTCTCCTTTGTTGGTCATCTTTAACTGGTTCGATTTGTGTTGTAGAGCTTTCAGATTTTTTGGTCTAGTTTGTTTGTTCTTCCTATGGGAGCTTGTTAGGAGATTGGTCGTCTCATCAGGGCCTTCTTTTGGCGTGGTAGGTTGGAGGGTTAGAAGGTATGAGAGTTGCTTAGGATGAGGTGTGTCTTCCTATGAAGGAAGGGGGGCTTGGTATCAGGCACACGACTTCTTGGAATCTGGCTGCTATCTTGAAGTAGATTTGGATGATTTTTTATCCACTCTAGTTCTTTATGGGTGGCGTGGGTTAAGGCGTATGTGCTTCATGATTGGTCTTTATGGTCGGTTCGTGCGAATGCTGGGATGTTTTTGTGTTTCCATGCAATTCTCAGGTGTAAGGACTTTCTTTTGCCTCTTGTTCGGATGGAGGTGGGGGATGGTCGGTGTTGTCGTGTTTGGTGTTGTGACCCATGGTTGCCTTGGGGTCCTCTCTTCGATCAGTATGGTGATCGAGTCAGCTAATGCGACTCGTAAGAGGGATGCTCATCTTTTGGAGTTTATTTCCGAGCTTGGTTCTTGGCAGTGACCGTGTGTGTCACACCCCCTCCCGGATTATCCTCCATAACCCGAGAGGAGATGTGAAGACAGCAACCTTGACTCCTCTGTAAGGTTCACTGTCCAACCACTAACACTAAGACGACCTAGACGAGGTTCTTGCGTAGGCAAAGCATCCCGAACTCGCTCGCTACCTGGAAAATGGAAAGCGTGAGCTAAAGCCCCGTGAGTGACTAGTTTTATAAAACTAACTTTTATTCGAAAACAGGCATGTTAAATCTGTTACACATAAAACAAGGATTCAATACATCATTTCTGCAGAAGCATATTTCCCGACAACTCTGTCAAATCACATAAATCCGTTCCAAATCGTATAAAATCGTTTTAGAAAAATTATACAGAAAACCCATATAGTTTCTCAATCATTTCCCTTAGTTGAGGCAGAGCAAAACTCAATGCTCTCAGCGTCGAAAACAACCTTAGTTGGGGTGGAGCAAGACTTAACACACCCAACGTCGAAAACGAATTTTTATCTTAGTTGAGGCGGAGCAAAACTCAACGCTCTCAACGTCGAAAACAACCTTAGTTGGGGTGGAGCAAGACTCAACACACCTAACGTTGAATTCAACCTTGGCTGGATGCAAAGCAGAACTCGACGCACCAGCAATATCAACCTCTATGTGCACATAGGAATATGGCAGGTTGCCCAAGTACCTTCTCCATGTCCCTTAGTACTAGGTCCCGGGGAAACTCACATGCCTTTAAGCATTGAGCCTCCTCTAAAACACTTTAGAAACCAATTTTCCCATAATCAGTTCATAGAAAAATCTTTCATAAATAAAATCTCACAAATATGTATTTCAACATTTAATAGAAAACAGATAACATGCCTCATAAATAATATAATCATTCATCATGCTTTTTCGAGTAAACAATTTATCATCAAACCACAGCTTATAAAAAAACTAGAACAAGATTTCCAATATATCAATTTCAAATAAAGGAAAGTGTCACTCACAAAAACATTTAAGGAATTCCCTCTTTTTCCTTCAAAGGCTTGAGACTCTAAACTACAAGGTAGCTGTTTCCCTTTTCTGGCAGCTCAGTTGGACGCAACCTTGCTCCTTGAACGCAAGGTTGACAGCTAACGCAAGGTGCAGCCTAACAAATAACTCTTCTTGCTCCCCTTTTTGGACGCAAGGTCCAACTTGAATGCAGTGTTCACCTTGAACGCAGGGATATAGCTTTCTCCTGCTTCCTCTCCGAAGCTCCGACTTTTTGGATCCTTCCTTTTGCTCCTCTTCCCTTAAGGTCCTATTTATAGCTTTGGAATAGAGTCTCTTCTCTTTTTGCCACTTATTTGCCACCTGTCACGCTACATGACATATCCAACATGCAATCTTGACACCTCCTCCTTATGAGGTGTTAAGTCCAAATGAACCCATGCAACCTTTACCAACTCATCTTATGTGTCCAACTTTTCATCCAACATAGTGTTCCCTGTGCGTTCATATAATCCTCTTCTAGGTTTTAGCTTCTTTACTTCTTTTCCTTACTCTCGGCCTTACTACCTTTGACCCCGTTTCTCCACGCATACTACTAGGCGTCATGTCTCAAACGCACACTACTATGCATTTGTACCTTACTGCATAATACCATGCGTCCAACTCTCTTCCTTTATGTCAAATCTTAGCTACAAGTCCTTCTCTTGTGTGATCACACATCCGACGATGTGGTTTACCCTTGATAACCAAATCTAACTCAAGATCTTCCTTTATGCGTTTGCACTCTTTGCGTTTACCTTTACTTCATTCTGTGTCCATGACCTTCCTCCTATCGTTGAGGATTCCTTGATTATCCCTCTATGTGTCCTTGAGTTATATTCCAAGGTTATTCATTTAACATTTTCCTTGTACTTAACTATTTCTCTTAAGATAAATTAGTATAAGTCCACCTCTTACTCCCAGTCTTTAAGCTTACTTCTCAACCTTCTACTTTATCCAACACTCAAGAACATCCCTCGATAGAAGTCTATGCGTTACTCAGTTTGCGATAGTATTCTTCCCCTGGTTTCTCCTTATGCATTTATCCTTCCTTTCCGAGACTTAGATTTCTTTCCAACACTCCATGACTTAACTTTATTCCTTTTTGCTTATACGTCCTACATTCGCCAAAGCTACATTTCCTTCCTTAACTACTTCCTATGCGTTTATCCAAAATCAAGGTTACATTTCCATTTATCATGGAGTTAAGCTCCTCAACGCATAGCCTTAACAACCCATGGTAGCCACCTTCAACGCATAGCAACCCTTCAATCATAGCTACCTTGAACACTTGATGACCTTATCTGCGTTTGCTATGATATACCCAAAGACTTCTTTACCAACACCATAATCCTTACTAACTCATAATAAACCTTCAACGCATGCTGCTCACGCCTTAAGGTTCTTCGGCTTCTCTTATCTTTCTAGCTTAACATCCTTCAAAACTATTCTCATAACTTGTTAATTTCTAAGACTAAGTGTGAGCCATGCAATTTCCTCTTCTTTTTAATTCTCGTTTTCCTTTTCCAAACTTCAATATCAAATTCCTTCCAAAATAAAGTAACGTTCACGCTTTACCATCCATGCGTCAACCTGATTATGTTCCAAAGATACATCTAACTTATAAATAATTCCCAACTATGCCTTCAATCCTTCATTCTCACTCTTAGTGAAATATCCATTCTTTTCCTAATACTATGCGTCCAACTAGTCTTCTTATCGCATAGTGATACTTCCCAAACATAGTTGACACACTTGAAAGATCTCCTAAGTCCTTAGATCACCTTGCCATTCAAAATCACCTAACATAATTCTTTCCACATTTCTTAATGTCTTCTTCTTAAACCAAAACTCCAGCTTACAATTCACTTTTCCTCCTTCCATTCATCTCCATGCATAGAATTTCTTGGCCAATAATTCAGCAATTCCACAAACCTAACTTTTCTTTCTTAAGAATTTCCTAACTCCACATACTTATAATCTTAGCTCCACTATTCTTGTCTTACTTCTTTTCTTACTGGCCATCTTAAGTACCTAGGATCTGAGATAGGGTATTATAGTGTGTTACTTAGGAATTGATAAAAATTGTTGGGTTGGCTGAGGGTGTGGAGATTAGTGTGGGCCATGAGGATAGGTGGGTCTGGATTTCTTAGAGGTCTGGTAAGTTTACTATTGGGAGTGCGTGGGAGGTATTGAGGTCAAGGCGTATGAGAGTGCGGTGGGCTAGTATTCTGTGGTTTGAGGGTAATATTCCTAGGCATTCTTTTTGTGCCTGACTGGGGACGAGGGATTGGCTTCGTAGGTGGGGAGTTGCGCATTCTCCGATGTGCTTGCTTTATGAGGGTGGGGTTGAGTCTCAGGATCATTTGTTCTTTGAGTGTCTCTTTGGGTTTGCAGTGTGGTCTGGTGTTCTAAGTCTTATAGGTTCATCCCATCGGGTGGCGGGGTGGGTCGTGGAGTTGGAGTGGGTTTGTAGAATGGGGCGTGGTAGTGCGGCTAGGAGGAAATTATGGTGTGTTTTCTGGAATGCCTCTATTTACTTTGTGTAGTAGCAAAAGGAACCGTCGGTTACATAGTGGTTCGTTTCGAAATGCGAAGGAGATCCTGCATCTGGTTGTTTTGATTGTGTGTCCTCGTGCTATGTCCTGGAGTAATAACCTCTCTGGTGTCTTTTAGCGTTTCTTTGCTCTATGTGGTTTCTCTTCTCTTGAGGGTCTGTTTTTTGCTTGTCCCTAGGATGTGGGATTTTATTTTTTCTTCTTGTTTGTGCTATTGGTTTTGGTTTGGCCTTTGTTTCGCTGGGGCTTTTCTGTTTTGTTTCACGAGGTTTTGGTTCTGGGGTATTAGCGGCTTAATTGATTTGGGGGTTGTAAGGATCTTCGATGGTTGTCGGAAGTCGGTTCAGAGTTTGGGATGTTCTAATAGCAAAGCGACGATCCTCAATTCAAAGAGGTAGGGGAGGAGGGGTCTCTATCACACCCCTTCCCAAGTTACTCTTTTAACCTAGGAAAAGATGTGAGGACAGCAGACATCGACCCTCTTACGACATCTACTGTCAGCCTGTACGATCCTCTTAATGAAAGTCTAGCACCTAATAACAGTTTATAATTTACAGTTGAACCAGAGTCAAAACTCCAATTACCAGCTTAAAAGCAACGTATGACTACAAGCTCCCATTTCTTACACCTCTATATGTACAACACATGTCTTAGGCACAAGTATTTACAATGTATACACACTAGTGGAAGGCCCAGATGAGTTGTTGTGTAGACTAAGCACCCTGGTTTTGTTTGCTACCTGGAAAATAGAAAAACAATCGAAAACATGAGCTAGGTTGCCCAGTGAGTGACAAGTTCGGAAAACCATGCTTAGCATCAAACCCACCGAAAACATGCTCGATAAACAGTATTAAAATAGTAAACATTTCATTATCGAAAACTGTGAAGTTCTGCATATGCCTGAAATATTTTCCTTGGTTGAGGCAAAGCGAAACTCAACGTTACTCAACGTTGAAAACAACCTTAGTTGGGGTGGAGTAATCTCGACACACCCAACGTCGAATAACCTTAGCTGTATGGAATAATCTTAACACAACAACGTTAAATATACCTCTATGTGCACATAGAAATCATAACTTGGGTTGTCAGTATACCTTCGCAAGTCCTTCAGTACTGAGTCCCATATACAATATTTAGGCTGCCCATATGCCTTCTTTGTGTCCTTCGACGTTGGGGGCCATTTTTAATATTCAAGCTGTTCATATGCCTTCTCTGTGTCATTTAGCATTGGGGACCTTTTATATTCCTTATGTAAATAATGCATGTTTTGTTATTGATAATAAATAAAACGTTCATAATTACAAGTAAAACAAAACCTCAGAGTTAATAGTGTTTAACAACAATATGCTTTGTAATAAATTTTGTCACCAAGTAATATCATGCATAATCATTCAAGCAATGTAAAATCTTGCTCAAACTCATATTAAATAACTCATGCTTTTCATGCTCAATTCGTGCTAGAAAAACTCATACTTTAAAAATAAATCGAGCATACACGAAGCATTGAGAAATCAAATAATTTTAAATAGAATTTTATCACTCACTACTTACCCCAGGCTCTTAATGGATTATAGGCTTCTCCTAGCTCTTCTCAGCCTGAAATAGTATAATTTCCTTTGTTAGATTCCTTAGGATTCCCATCAATGTATATCAAATAGATCTTTAGCATTAAAGTTTAGCTTACTAGTAAGACCAAGTAACTAGAAAAACTAAGCAACTAGCAAGACCAAGTAAAACCAGCGACATCATCACTAGCGAGACCAAGTAAAACCAACGAGATTGATGAGATGAGCGAGACTAGCGAGACTTGTTCCGTTCCACACCCGTAGTGTTGTTGTCTTTACTAATGAGACCTGTCTCACCCAAGCTTCACCCGTCGGCCTCAAGGATACTGTCTTCAATTCGAACTGCTAAAAATAGTATTTCCAACCTAAATTAGATTTTACTTCCTCTTTTTAACTTGTAGATAATTGATTTAACTAGCTTACCTTCAAATTTTAGGGTTTAGCTCCTCTTTATTCAACAGATAACTCAACATTCCTCCACCTTGCTCCAGATTACCCAAAACATCAAATCAGTCGCTTCTACCTACAATTTCACCTATTTCCCTTCACATTTAGCCACAAAATCCTTCACAAAAGTTATTAAGAAATGCGTTAACTTACTAACCTCAAAGTTTCAGCTCCAAATTCGATTTCTACAGCTCGTTATTCTTCGAACATCATACCTTATCTAGATTACACCAATTTCAGACCAACTTCAATTCCTCTTCAAATTTCACTAAGTTTTTCTTCAAAATTCCACTCAAATAAACCTAAATCTTCTTCTGCCTCTCCTTTTCGATGCCTAGCTGAAGAACCATGAATTGGTTTTGGTTTTGGAGGAAATGGGAAGTCGGCAAAGCAATGGAAGAAGATAATTTTTTTTCTAAATTTATCCCACCGACTCACTCTCCACTTTCTCTTTTCCTTTTTTCTTTCTTTTTTTTTTTCTTATATCACTCCACAAACTCAATTCCAATATAAATTCTCCATTTAATTAATAGCAACAAAAATAATAATAACACTAATAATAATAATAACCATAGTCATCATCCTCAATAGCATCTTTCAACCTTGGTCTAAATGGTGACAATCCTCTGAAGTCTTTTATATTTAAGTTGACATGTAAAAATAAATTACAAACTTGATATATCTCATAAGGATTTAAGATTGGACTTACCAAAAGTACTCGGCTTAATCCACAAGCCTACCTTTTTTGGCTTTTCCTCCACTTCTCCTTTCAATCTAAACAAGAAAATGTGAATAAGTCCACAACAATGTTACACACTTAAGTTTGGTGCTTAGAAATGAAAGTAGGGTTTACAATTTACCACCTCCTTATAAGAATTTCATCCTTGAAATTCAGTAGGCTGCTCTTCCTAGAAATAGATGTGGACACTTCTTGATTATTTGCTCCCTGGTTTTCGAAGACGCTTCTTCAACGTCGTGATTCCTCCAAAGTACTTTCATTAATGGAATCACCTTGGTTCTCAATACTTGTTCCTTCTAATCTAACACTTGGACGGTTCATCTTCATAACTTAAATCTTCTTTTAGCTCGATTGGTTGTCACTCAAACTGGTTTTTTTTCATAACTTAAATCTTCTTTTAGCTTGATTAGTTGCACCTCAAGTATGTGAGTATGATCAAGAATATACTTCCTTGAAACTGAAATGTGAAACATGTTGTGAATCTTGGACATCTCCATTGGCAAAGCCAATCTGTAAACTGCCGGTCCAACTCTTTCCAAGATCTCGTAAGGTCCAATATACCTTGGACACAACTTCCCTTTCCTACCAAATCTTAGAACTCCTTTCCACGGTGGCAACTTCAAGAAAACTCTATCACCAACTTCAAATTCCAGATCTCTTCTCCTATTATCAGCATAACTCCTTTGTTGATCTCGAGCTGTCTTTGTTGGGATTTTTGCCCTAAAGCTTCGTAATTGATTAGTTAATTAATTTAATTATGAATTCTTAATTATGCAATATTAATTTATCCATTAACGGAAGAATCCAAGGTTATTGCATGAAGTCTTGAATATGTATTGATAACTTGTAGAAATACAAGTTATTATAGTCATTATTTGATTTAATTAGAGAAACTTTAGAGCTAAACGCATGATTTTGGTAGTTGAATGATGTAAAATGTATCACCATGCGTTGGCACTATTTTTTACAAAAGAAAATACCTGAAATTATGAGCTTTTCAGTTCTAAACGCAGGGTTAAGAAGAAAAGAAGCACAAATAATCCAAGTACTAAGAGACGAAGCTGCTGTGAGAACAAGTGGAAACCCATGCATCAAGCCTATGCGTTGAGACCATGCGTCGAGAAAAAGTAGATACAGGCGCATGGGCAAAAAGCTGTCATGTCATTATGAAAAAGGACAACACTTTATCAGATCATGGCAGAACCTATGGGCCGACAATGTAAAAAGTCTACGCAGCAGGGCAGGGAATTTAATGCAAAGGTGTCAGGTCATCATGAGTATCAACTTTTCAATGCCTATAAATAGCCCAAAGCTTCTCCATTCAAATGGGAGGAAAAAGAAAAAGAGAAACGAGTTCAAGAGGCGAAAGCTCTGCACAATTTCTCCCTCACCATAACCAGCCTCCATTTTGAGCTCTTCTGAGAGAAGGATTCTGAGAACTTTCAGAGTCATCTCCCAGTGAGTGAGAACCTTCGCCCTATGAAATTTATGTATCAGATAGCAACCATCTCAAGCCTCCATGAAGCAAGACGTTGCCAGTGGCGGCTTTACGCCTTCCATTTCTGTTTTATCTCTATTTCACTCCTTCTTACTTATGTTTTGTTAATGACATTCGAGAGAATGGTTTATTTTCTTAATATGAGTTTGATTGACGATTATCTATTTCGATATTAAATACCTTACACCATGTTGTTTGAATGCTAAATGAGTTAGATGTTAGAAGTTGGTTTTTCTTAAGCAATATTAAGTATGTTACATCTTGATTAATGCATATCATTAGCTTGCATAACTTTGTCTGACAAACAAAAGTAGTAAGCACGACTGTCTAACTTGAGAGAGTGGATGGTTAATCTTTAGTATTTATCGAGACTAGATGAGGTGCAGAGATGTAGTTCATCTTTTGCCAACGCAAACTTACCATGCGTCTTAGACATAAGATTAATGTGGCGTCGAAACATCGAGAGATGGATTCACAAACATAGTTTGTAGGTATGTAATTATACTTGGAAAGCTTAGGTAACAACTAGCTCTTGCGTTAACTGTAAGCCCCGTACTTGACTTTGTGAGAAGGCAAGATAAGAAGAGATCAAGAGATGGGCATTTGGTAGGAATAGTTGGCTGAAATGTGTGTGGGGGCAGAAAAATGGTTAAGTATCGGCCATGTGTTGGTGGCACTATGCCTTGATGGAGGTAGTTTTGGCATGGACGCAGAGGTGAGGGAAGGCTATTAGGCGTTGAGGCCATGAGGCGTTGAGAGCCACTCTGCGTCGAAGGTTATTATGCGATGAACGCATTGAAGGCTACAAGGCATTGAAAGTTGAAGGCCACGAGGCGTCGAGAGCCAATCTGCGATGAAGGTCACTATGCGGTGAACGCTACCATGCGTTGAAAGTGGGTATGCGTTGGTGTATAGAAGGTTGGCCGAGAGAACAATGCGTTCGTCAACTATCCGGCGAGGGAGTTGGGAAATTGTAACATACAAAACCGAGGCTGTGCGTTGCTGAAGCCAAGTATAGAAGGTATGCGTTGATTAGATTATTATATAGAGACGAAGTGGAGTTTAAGTCGGTGGTATATACATAAGTGGACCGAGAATTCAATTGTTTTGATCACATTTCAGAGCTCAAGTTGATTCCATTTCGAAGCTAAACAGCGGAGGGAGATAGAAGAAGGTGTTCATGTTGATTTGGAGTGGAATTCTCGTCGTTTTCGTGGAGGAACTTGAGCTGGAGCGGAGGACTCAGCTGGTGTTACTTAATTAGAGTAACGTTCAGTTTTGGGGGAAGAACGAACTGAGGAAACGGTGGCTAGGGTCGAAATTCTGAGGTTAGTAAGGTTAACTTGATTTTTAGCAATTTTCATGAAGGGTTCTTGAGCCGAATTTGAGTAAATGTGTGTAAAACTCCAGGTAAAGGAGATCGGAGCTGAATTACAGGACGATTAGGAGCGATTCGGAGTTGTTGAAGAATATATCTTAAACGGAGAGGACGTTCTTTATGAGACTTTGAGGTAAGATGAAGGACTTATGTCTTTATAAGTTTGTAGAAGAAAGGAAGTTCTGAATTCGGCCAGAATGCGATGTTTAGCAGGTTAAAGGAAGAAGGAAAACTATTCTGCTACGGCAGTAGTATCGCTGAGAGAGCGGGAGACTGAGCAGCGAAGCAAGTGTCACTAGTAACGCAAGAGGGGCTCTGCGTCTCACAATTCTCGCTGAAGTCTCGCTGGGTGTCGCTCCACAGGTAATCTCGCTAGTTTTGTTCAACCCGGTATCGCTAGTGCAGTGTTATGTAGTGTAGTTCCGCTGGTAATCTCACCACAGAATGTGGAGTAACGTTATTTGTGAGTGTCTTGAGGAAAAGAGAGTTTGGAGATGAAACGAGCATAGGGTTTAATTATGTATATTTAATGAGTATAAAGAAAAGGAAGTCTAAGGAAAACTTAACGTGGAAAATGTGTATTTTCAGGCCAGGAAGAGCTCGAGAAGGCATATAATCCACTTAGAGCCGAGACAAGTTGTGAGTGACTTCCTACTATATCTTGTGGTTACTTTTAGCATAATTATTTGACAATGGATGAGAAGGAAGTTATCGTACGGTGTAGTATTTGAAGTAATTATGTTGTGTTGGTAAGTTTAAAGGAAACTAGATATACTATCTAAATGTAATCATGGCTGAGGGACCTTGTGGTGAAGGCCTAAGTGAATATGTAACATGATACTCAGTGCTGAGGGACCACGTGTGAAGGCACTTGAGTAGTTGGGTGGAATGGATTTCAGTGCTGAGGGACCCTGAGTGAAAGCATGTAGAAATCCATCATATGTTAGCTCGTGCTGAGGGACCATGAGCGAAGGCACTTGAGCGGAGATTTGATTGGTTACCAGTGCTGAGGGACCTCGTGTGAAGGCACATGGTAATATGGACATAGTTAAATTCAGTGCTGAGGGACAGAATGTGAAGGCACTCGAGAGTTTGCAAATTCGAGAAAAGATAATGTTAAGGCATTTTTATGTGATTAGAAATGAGAATTTGTACTGGAAAGTGAATGAGTTGAGTTGTGCTTCGTCACAGCAAGGGTTAGATAATTGTCATGGAATGGTTTGGATGTTGGTATGGTTTGTGATCGATAGCATAGGAGGCTTAGAGATTTCTGATGTACGATTTGTGGTGGTTAATATGGTTTATATTAGCTCATGAATGTTAGTAATATTTGAATGAATTTAGTCACTCACTGGGCTTTAGGCTCACTCAATTTGTTTGTTTGATTGTTGTTTCAGGTAGCGAGCGTGTCCGGGACGCCTAGCCTACAGAAGTTTCTCGTCTAGCTCTACTTCGGAGCAGACCTCTGGGATAGTTGTAAATACTCAGTTTACATGTTCCATGGGAGTGTTGGGAGGATCGTTGTGTATTAAATATATATAGAACATTTGTTGATAGGTTGTTATATTATCGCATGGCTTAATAGTAAAGGTGCTTCTATTTGAGATTAAGCTGGCATTTAGTTGAATATTGAAGATTTTTATATGATTTATGCTTTAGATATGAACTAGAGAGAGTGCGGTTTCACACTCACTCCTAGGGATAAGGAGTATCTGGGAGGGGGTGTGACATTAACTCTACTTTTATCGCATGGTTCCATTCATTCTCAACGCATGCTATCTGACACTAAATGACATTTGACTAACCATCGCCGCGTCCACCTCATTGTTAGTTGTAGGAAATTTTATTCATTCTTTATGTATAGTTTTAGACACAAAACCAACACATGCACATATTACATGTATAGTTCACCGCATAGTCATGCATCTATTCTCAACGCCTAGTTATTACAAATTCCTGCGTTCGACCCTAGACTCACCAGGAAACCTATAAGAGCTTATACTTGGGCTTTTTATAGGAAAACTTGCTTAATCATGATCATATTTGAGTAATTCTCGACGCATCTTTGTACAGAATTAATATCTATTTTTGTGCAACAAGCTATGAAACTCAACTTAAATCGAATACATATTTAACAACAAGTTTTTGGCGCCGTTGCCGGGGATTTGAATTAATAATTTAGGTTTTGATATTATTTCTTGCTCTATGCAAAAATCTCTATCTTGGGTCGTATTGAGCGTTTTGCCGAAGACGTATCTGACAGTTTATAAGCAAGGAAGAACAGCCTTCGTTCATTTCTGACCCTGAGATTGAGAAAACTTTTCGGAAAAGAAACAAGACTCATCAAAGGCGGTGACAATTTTGCAAAGAGAAGTAATTGGAAAATTAACCAGCCTTTGAGAGCCAACAACAATTGGGCTAACATCAGGCGACGAAGTAATGAACGATGCGTTAGCCCGAATTTTCACAAATCGAACGCTGCGGCGGCAATCTCAAAGTTTCGGAGAAACTTTTTTATGAGATTTGGAACGCCGAGTGCCCTGATCAGCGCCACAGGTAAATTATGAACAAGATGTTCTAGTCTTTTTGAGTTCCAGGAAATTTTTCCTCATGATGCCGCAGAGCGAATGAATGAAGACGGCATCAACGCATTCAAAGTTAATGGTCAACGCGTGAAGCCATATTTTGGAGACTGCGTTGAACGAGAGAGTAGCCGTTGACCTGGAAAAGATAGAATGAGGAAAAGATGGACGCGTCCTGCGTTGCCAACAAGCACATATATCCTAGCGACGCATCCTAAATTTTGTACCTTTCTTTCTGCATTATTTCATTTCTTCCTTTCTTTTCGTGATTTGATTTGATTTGATTTGATTTTTATTTTTATTTATTTTTAATTTATTTGATTTGATTTGATTTTTTATTTATTTTTTATCTGCTTTGAAAAATTTTATTTGGATGCTATCTGTTATTTTGCGATGAGTGAAAATTGAACTCAAATTCAATTACAAGGCGTCGACATCTAAACGATGCGCACGATTAGCTCAATGCCTAGAGGGGAATCTGAAGCGATTCTGTCACATGCTATCAGATCAACAATTTGAAAAGCTGACTGCGCTTAAGCCGGCTGACGTCGATGGATGTCAAACCATTTAATGCGGCTATGATGTCACGCATCGAGCCGATAACCCACGCGCTCAGCCAAAACCCTTTATAAACCCCTCTTCAACCCTTTTTCGAGTTACGCTTCCTTTCTCTCCGAATTTTCAGATTACCAGTGCGATTTTCGGCTTATTCGAAACGATCTCCCGATTCTCACCCACTTTTCTCTCTTTTCACCTACACCCTTCCCATGGCTTCCAAGCAACTCACCCCCTCCAAAAGCCCTAAACCTTTGGCCTCATCCTCGAGGCATGGTAGTCGGAATCTGTCCACTACTTCCACCACACCTAAACCCCTCGCCATTGTTCGCCCCAATAGTCTTGAGTTGGAAGCGACATCAGCCTCATCTCCACCATGCTCTAGCGACCTGTCTGAAGCTCAAGAGGTGGAAGGAATGACGAGTCCACCGTCTTCGGAGATATTCTAGACACCATCGATGAAGAAGACGATGACTGGTTGGACGGGTTGGTCGACCAGAGGATGAAAAATTTTTCCTTGAGCCAATTGAGCTGCCCGCCTTTATTATACAAGGAGTCGACGTAATGAGTTGGAGGCAATTTTGTGAAAGCGCCCAAGTCATCCAACCCACCGCCGTGGAGGCATTTTACGAAGGAACTATTCACCGCAAGGCACACATAGTTAAAGTTGAAGATGAGGTGATTTCCTTCGAGCCTCAGGTGATCAACGGGTTGTTTGATCTTCCCGACATCGCGGCGACAGAGGGTAATAGAATAATGTTGATGCCTACAGAAGCCAAAATGAATGACGCCCTCACAACCATCGCCAAACCGAGGTCAGAGTGGAACACTTCCCCAAAGGGCATTCAAACATTGGCGCCAACTTGCTTGATCGCCGAGGCCAACCTGTGGCTTTACTTCATCAAGCGGTCGCTAATCCTCACAACGCATGACGCCTCAATTTCAAGGGACCGTGCCATGGTCATTTACTGCATCATGCGGGAAATTCGGCTAGACGTGGGACGCGTCATTGCCCCACAGATTCGGGGGTTGTTTTTCAAACCAAGGGGTCAGCTGTTCTTCCCCTTTCTTGTGACAAGACTGTGCGCCAACGCACAATTCATGGAGGATGCGCCGGTCAGAGCAATAAATGGAGTCCTTTCAGCCCAAAGTCTGAGACGGATATTAAAGGACTCGCCGCATCTGCTTGAGGTGGCCAACTCAAAGAAGAGGCCGACCAAGTCACAAGAACCATCATCCCCTCAACCTCCTCAACCCAAGAAGAGGAAACTTGTCAAGAAGAATTTTGAGATTAAGGCGTTGAGTTCACGACCTAGTGAAGCCGAAGAAACTGTTCAGCTCGACACCAACACACAAGCCTTGACCATTTATACTCCCCCCATCGATCCAATCACTGAGGAGCCCTCTTCAACACCAACTTCCCCTTACCCTTCCCCTAAAATCCAAAAAGAGCCACTTCATGTACCTACCACCCAACGCGGCTTCCCATCGCTTGTTCAGCTTTCTATTGCAGACTTAAATGAAGAGTCGAAGGAAGTGTCACCGCCTTCTTCGCCCCATCTGAAGTTAACCCTCTCCCCGTTTCAATCATCTACCTTTCGAGGCAACTCCATCCCCACCAGCACCACCCGTTGAGCCGACCCTGACTCTGGATCCTGAGGAGTCAGCGCCCTTTCAATTCTCACCGCCTCGCCATGAACCTCAATCTTCCAATCTTCCTACTCCACCAACTACTGAACCTTCTGCCCACCCAACTTCTCAACCGCAGGCAAAAGCAACTACAAGCACGTATCATCAAGAAGAACCATATCACTTATGGCATGCCTCTGCTCCGCTGCAGTTTGTTGATTTGAGTCTGGATGGTTTGCTGCGTTACTTGGATGATGGGATCCTTCACCTCGTCATGGGAGACCTTGATGAAATTCGGCGAAAGGAGATGGAAAGTCTCCAGTGGCAAGAAGAGTTGGTTCAACAAGTTTTACAATTGGGTCAGCAAATGACTCAGATGGCATAGCAACAATTGGAGTTTCGGAGTTTTGTTCAACGCCAAGCTCAACGTCAGGATGAACAATTCAGCACTTTGATGAATTACATTTATGAAGTGTTCGTCCAACGCATCCCAACGCCAGTTATTCCTCCTTCCCTTCAACAACCCCTTCAGTTCAACGATCCAAATCCTCCCCCTGCAAACAACAATGACAACCCCCAGGGGAGAACTTAAATTTGGGGGTGTTCTATGGGATTTTTCCTTCTTTTCTTACGTTTATTCCTTTGATTTTTTTGTAATTAGTACAACGCATAGTACATTTACATCAATACCATATTCAATTCATGAATCTTTTTGTTCTCTTTAGTTTGTGCTTTCATTTAATTCTTGCTTTATTATTTTCTCCGCCTTGTTTTTGTTTCTGCGTCCACCCTCCATGATGAAATTTATGCACTTCCCCTGTAGACTTATTGAAATAAGAAGATTAACTCGCAAGCCTTAGGATATTACACTTGGTAAATTACTTCTAAGAGTTAGTATGCGTTGCAAGCTTTGCCTCAAACCTCTTTTACAAAATTTTTCTAAGGCAATCTCATAACTCGATTTCAGCAATGAGGACCTTGCTGCCTTCAAATTTGGGGGTAAGAAAGGTTTGAGCCATGTGTTCAGAATTCAATATATATATATATATATATATATATATAAATAAATAAATAAAATAAAATAAAAAAGAAAAGAAAAGAAAAAAGTATTAATATATTTCTTTGGACAAACAACTCCGCTGACAGCGCATAAAATTAGCCTGTTAAGAGTTGAGTTGAGAATGGCTCTTTACACCCCATAATCAAAGGTGAGAGTCCAAGATCAGCGAAAAATAAATAAACGGTACCACTATCGACGCAACCAAAAAGGAAAGCGATAAGTGCCGAGTTGTGAAAGGGTATTTGCTCGATGTTGGCTGCCTCCATGCACCCCATCGTTGGTATGTCAAAATGAAGGTAGATAGCCCGAATCAACGCAGTCCAATTTTAAAAAATAAAAAAAATAAAATAATAATAATAATAATAAAAGAATAAAAAAATAGAAACTTTATGAATGAATGAACTCCAAGGCACATTACTAAAATGAGGACATCAGATTGACTGGAAATGAGTAAGGGTATTTTTTAGGAATAAGCTTGCCGCATCTAAAAATTAGAAGTACTTTCAAAGCGTCAATAGAAAAAGAACTTGGTATGGTTATCTGATTGTTGATATAGTCGAGCAATAGAAGGCATGTTGAGAGGGTGAGCTTTTACTTAGACTTGGGCTATAGAATTTAATAAATCTTCAAATAAATGTTTGAGGACAAACATTAACTCAAATTTGGGGGTGTGATAACTTGTAGAAATACAAATTATTATAGTCACTATTTGATTTAATTAGAGTAACTTTAGAGCTAAACGCATGATTTTGGTAGTTGAATGATGTAAAATGTATCACCATGCGTTGGCACTATTTACAAAAGAAAATACCTGAAATTATGACCTTTTCAGTTCTTAACGCAGGGTTAAGAAAAAAAGAAGCACAAATAACCCAAGTACTAAGAGACGAAGCTGCTGCGAGAACAAGTGGAAACCCATGCGTCGAGCCTATGCGTTGAGACCATGCGTCGAGAAAAAGTAGATACAGACGCATGGGAAAAAAGCTGTCATGTCATTATGAAAAAGGACAACACTTTATCAGATCATGGCAGAACCTATGGGTCAGCAATGTAAAAAGTCTACGCAGCAGGGCAGGGAATTTAATGCAAAGGTGTCAGGTCATCATGAGTATCAACTTTTCAACGCCTATAAATAGCCCAAAGCTTCTCCATTCAAATGGGAGGAAAAAGAAAAAGAGAAACGAGTTCAAGAGGCGAAAGCTCTGCACAATTTCTCCCTCACCATAACCAGCCTCCATTTCGAGCTCTTCTGAGAGAAGGATTCTGAGAACTTTCAGAGTCATCTCCCAGTGAGTGAGAACCTTCGCCCTATGAAATTTATGTATCAGATAGCAACCATCTCAAGCCTCCATGAAGCAAGACGTTGCCAGTGGCGGCTTTACGCCTTCCATTTCTGTTTTATCTCTATTTCCCTTCTTACTTATGTTTTGTTAATGACATTCGAGAGAATGGTTTATTTTCTTAATATGAGTTTGATTGACGATTATCTTCCATCTATTTCCATATTAAATACCTTATACCATGTTGTTTGAATGCTAAGTGAGTTAGAAGTTAGAAGTTGGTTTTTCTTAAGCAATATTAAGTATGTTACATCTTGATTAATGCATATCATTAGCTTGCATAACTTTGTCTGACAAACAAAAGTAGTAAGCACGACTGTCTAGCTTGAGAGAGTGGATGGTTAATCTTTAGCATTTATCGAGACTGGATGAGGTGCAGAGATGTAGTTCATCTTTTGCCAACGCAAACTTATCATGCGTCTTAGACATATGATTAATGTGGCGTCGAAACATCGAGAGATGGATTCACAAATGTAGTTTGTAGGTATGTAATTATACTTGGAAAACTTAGGTAACAACTAGCTCTTGCGTTAACTCTACTTTTATCGCATGGTTTCATTCATTCTCAACGCATGCTATCTGACACTAAATGACATTTGACTAACCATCGCCGTGTCCACCTCATTGTTAGTTGTAGGAAATTTTATTCATTCTTTATGTATAGTTTTAGACACAAAACCAACACATGCACATATTACATGTATAGTTCACCGCATAGTCATGCATCTATTCTCAACGCCTAGTTATTACAAATCCTTGCGTTCGACCCTAGACTCACTAGGAAACCTATAAGAGCTTATACTTGGGATTTTTATAGGAAAACTTGCTTAATCATGATCATATTTGAGTAATTCTCGACGCATCTTTGTATAGAATTAATATCTATTTTTGTGCAACAAGCTATGAAACTCAACTTAAATCGAATACAAATTTAACAACAGTTGTTGACATATAGCTGGAGTTCAAGAAATAATCTAAAGGTCTATAGTATATGGATAAGGTTGGGTGCCTTATCCTAGTGACACTATGGATACGACCCACTTTGTAATAGTTACAAATGGTTTGATCCAAACCGTTCATGTAGAGACATGTGAGTGGGGGTATCATATACAAAGAGTTTGTATAAGACCGGACCACGAAATATTTAATCTCTCTTTGCAAATCCGTTAATTGATGAGATTAATATTTCATAGGATGATCATGTGTGGCTCAATCTTAATCCTGAGTGACTTATGAACTTCTATCTATGAGGCAGTCCTTTGATTTCCATGGGTGAGAGTGGCCCGAGTTGCCGACTCAATAAGCCTACCATTTTGGGGATTTGACTAAATGTGGAGCTGGGAACATAACTTCACAAGATGAAATTCACTCCTTCCCAAATAGGGTAAGTAGATGAGTAGTTCCCTTAAGTGCTAATTTCGGGTCTTAAACAAGGGACCCCACCCTCTCACTGGCCCGAGAGGGACTTAGTTCATGGCTAGACCATAAACAAATTGTTCATTAGAGAAATCAGTGATACTTAAGGATAAAAGGTAATTACAAGGGTAGAACGGACATTGGACCTAGCTGTAATTATGAACAACTCGTGAAGGATCGACTTGCTTATACTGATTATAACGATGGACACAACTTGTCCTACAGTGCATAAGAGTTCAACTATGGGTCTATAGTGGTTTGCTCTGTAGTTAATGAATGAAGATTAATGTAATTAAAGAGTTTAATTAATTAATCTTAGATCATTGGAGCTTATAATCTGTAGGTCCATAAGGTCCCCTTGCTAGCTCACCACGGACCAACAAGGATCAATTATGTTGAAAGAAAAATTTGAAATGTTCAAATTTATGAGGGAAAATATTAATTGTATCCATACAATTAATTACATGATTTACTATAAAGTTTATTTGAATAAGATTCAAACAATAACTTTATCATATGGAGAATTAATTTATTTGAATATGATTCAAATAATTAATTATTTATTTGGATGAAATCCATATAAATAAATAGAGGGACAATTAATTAATTAATTTGAATTAGATTCAAATAATTAATTATTTAATTTAGATGATATTCAAATTAAAGGTTCGGCAGAAAATAGATATTTAAATAAGATTTAAATATTTTAAACCATTTAATGTGAGATATTATTTGGATAGATATTTATTAATATTAGATATTATTAAATATTTAATTTAAAATCTCTACAGGGGTTATTAGAAATAATTCATAGAGTTCTATAAATAGGGCCCTTGGGAGCCCTCATATAATATACTCTCTACAAGAATAATCTCTACGATTACTTTAATTATAGATCAACAAAGGTATGTTGCTTAACCTTTCCTTAATTATTTGTATTTTTTATTTTTTCAAGAAATCAAAAAACGCGATTACACGCTTCCAGCGGGATTCAATTCCCTTCAATTGGTATTAGAGTCAATCTTTGATTCTTGATTTGAATTAAAAATCTTGTATGGTGGGTGTTTTAATTGTTCATGTATGAGATATGTGAAGGTTTGGAAAATTGATTGCTTAGGCATATTTGGGCATTAGATTTTAAAGTTTTGATTAGATCAATTGAAAAACCCTCAAGGTGAGGGTTTTCTTGTAATCTTTTTTATGTAAAAGTGTTGTAAATTCTTGAAAAAAAAGTTGGTTTTCTCGAGATATAGAAATCTGGAAAATTTGGAATTTTTCAAATCTGGAAATTCTGCTGTGCGTCATCTATTGTGCATCATCAAAGCATCTGGCAAATTTGATTGAAGTATGTTCAGCTGAATTTCAAAGGATTAAATTTAGGTGTTTCAAACCCTAAATTTTGAAGGCCAAAGAAGAAATTGAAGACCAAGATAGGTCTGAGAAATTCAAATTATTGTAGTTTTGAATTTCATCTTTAATTTCTAGGATATGCCAAATATGTCGGTCAATTTTGCTTTATTTAATTTAATTATGCATGTGATGTATGTTTTAAATTAAATTGAATGTTGCATAGAGTGCCATTTAAATTAAAATCCCACCATAGCTTAAGCATATCATGCATATTTTAAATATAATTGTTATATTTAATTTATTAGGGTAATTCCTAATTTGAAATTGCATGATGCAGAGCTTCTCTTTTATTTAAATAAAGTGTTATATTTAAATTGTTGTAGAGATGCATGTAGAGATTCTCTTTAATTTTAAATATAAGTGTTATAATTAAATTGTTGTAGAGATTCATGTAGAGATTCTTTTTAATTAAAATATAATTGTTATATTAGATAATTAAATGAAGAATTAAGTAACATTGCATGTGACGGACGAAATTTATCGCTCAATTTCGTGCCAAATAAATTTTCCTAACTTACCCACCGTAGTTGTGGCAAGTCGGGTTGAACACAGGGAACCCTCGAATTTCACAGTTGAAAAGTTTAGAATTCAAGGTAACAAAAGGGGGGTTTTGAAAAACAGTTGATTGCAAGAAACTTAAATTGCATGAAAATAAAATGTGGAAAGTAAAAATAGTTAAAATTCAATTAAAAAAGCTCTAGCTTGGGTTACGCGGGATTTTCTTTGTTCGATGTTCTTATCATTGGTTTGTCATTACTAAATTCATTGAAGCTAGCACCTAATTAATTCAACTGGAAAGACCATAATTGAATTGTCCTAGTTGACAAGTTAGATTTAAGCAAATCGATGAAAAGCGTACAAAATTTGACTAAATCTAACTGCATTAAGTTCAAGGAAAATTAGGCGGAACATTCAACTGGAAAGACCTAGATTGAATGTTCTAACGATTTAATCCTAGGTTGATTAGAACAATGTGCATCACCATCTAGATTTGTAAGCTAACCTAACCTATTGCTTCCGATGATTGACCTACAACAAATTGTCACGAATTGTAATACAACCAAAGCAATAATCAAAATAAACGCCAGCGTTACAAATTGCTCATAATTCTTGAAAACTCGGAATTAAATCATGCATACACTTGAATTAAGTTCAAAACCTCAAAAGAACATCAATTACAATGAAAAACCTTAATACCCAAGCTAGAAAAACGTTACCTTAGCTAATAATCGACATACCAATTATTGGGTTCAAATTCTTAGGAATGAAAAGCATAAAAGATGAGAGAATGGAGCCAAGAGTCGACTGGCTTGACATATTTTTAACCTAGAATCGAAAATTTCTTTATATAAAATTTGTCGCAGCGCCACGGCGCTGACGCTAAATTGTCTGCGTGAAATATTCGGAGCGCCACGGCGCTTGCTTCACTTCGCCAATAGAGCATCTCGGGAAAAAGCATCGCGGTGCCATGGCTTCAAGGGTATTTTTGTCCTTTTGGAGTTCTATCTCCCGGTTGATGCCGTGGAACTTCATTTTGGCTCGTTTTAGCCCGATTTTGATGCTTACACCCGGTTCTACCTGTTAAGTGCTTGAAACCTACAAAATAACACAATAAACACATTAAACAGCACAACGATCCCGAGTTAAGCTGAGGAAGATAGCACATTTTAGGTGCTATCAGCATGCTTAGATAAAGATAAATTTAGTTTAATTTTAAATTGTTTAAAATTCTAGTTTATCTTTATATTTTTTTAATGAGATTAGAAATATTGCATGCTTGCCTAATAGGATTGAGATCTTGCTTAAATAAAGATACAATTAATTAATTTTAGTCTATCTAGATTAGAAATGTTGTATGTTCGCCTAATGTGATTAGGATCTTACTTGGATAAAGATAAAATGGATTCAATTTTTTATACAGTTTAAAATTTTGATTTATCTTTATTAAAATTCTAATTGGATCAGAATAAAATAAATTGCATGCTTATCTAATGAGATTAGATTAAAATAGATCTTTTAATTTAATCTTGGTTTAAAATGGGCAAATTAAAAGATTTAATAATAAAAGGTTGCCTATAAGGGAACTCTGCCTAAGGAAGGTTCTGTTTAAGGCTGGGGTATTTAAGGTGACGGTAACGGAACACCCCTACCTGGGAACTGACCTGGGAGTTGAATTAGTCAAACTTTTATTAAAACATAATGTGACTAGTTTATTAAAGAGTTTAATAAACGTGGGATATTTCACATTATTAGAAACTATCCAAACATAAGAGTTATGTTTGGGCAAACAAATTAAAACTTCGATAAATTATTTAGCCTAAGTTTGTCTAAGTAATGAAACCTCTATTTCAAAATACTTAGTGGGAGAATAGATGTATATGATATGTCGCCTCTCTTATGTTCTCTGTTAAGATTCACACCGTGAGACTCATGCTTAGCCTCATGGCGGCTTTGCTTCGGCACTGCTTCCGTCCCCCTTCGGAAGATGTTTGCATGATCAAGATCAAGGTGAATTAGAGAAAGTATTTATAGTAAGTGTGAAAAGCGCTTGAAAGTGCTTTCTATTCTCTCAAATTAAGGGAGTTTATATTAGATTTCACTTTTTTGCTAGTTGTTTTCAGGTGAAAATAAAGAAAATTAGAATTGATAGCCAAAAGATCAAAATTGAGCCAAAATCCAATGAAAAAGAGAGGAAAAATACAAAAATTGCCAAATACAGGACAGCGTTGCGGGCCGATACGGTCTTGCCGTGACGCTTTTTCCCGAGAGTGGCCTCCAACTTCAGCGCAGCAGCTCTGTCGTGGCGCTGAAGCACAACGCCGAGGGTAGGAAATTATGACGCACAACGCCGCAACGCCATACAGTAGCACAACGGCGCCATCTTTTAATGACGGTCAGCGAGCGGCGCTATTCTATGGCGCCTCGGTGCCATCTTTCCATATTTGAAAATTCTACATTTTTAGAAAGAATTTTGGACGGCCAACTCTATAAATTGGAGGTTTTCCAGCAGCCCTAAAGACACCAAGAGACACAAGAAGAAGAGAGTTGAGAGAAAGTTCATTAGAGAGTCCAAAGAATGAGTTAGCTGCATGGAAGAGAGAAAAGAGTTCGAGAGAGAGTCGCGGTGCCGTTCGAGTTTTGACGTGAAGACCAAGCACATCTTGACGGTTCCTCCTCAATCAAGAGCCTCTTTTCAGTAGAGTTTCTCTTTCTTTACACCTTTTTTTTGTTTATATTGTTATGAACATATTGTTTAAAGCTATAAGTAGCTAAACTCTTTAGTTTTAGGTTTTTGATGAATTGTTTATGAAGTTATATTGATATTGTAGACTCTTCATGGTTTTGTTGTAATGATCATGCTTTTCTTTGTTATTGTGCTTAAATTCTTGTTGAATGGCCATATTAGAATGCTAGGTTAGATGTATGGTTGAAAGATTGTATGTCTAACCAGACCTATAACAAAGAATTTTTGTTAATCTCTCATGAAAATAGTTAGGTTAACAATGAAAGTTGTTAAAGACTATGCTTAATGCCACTTGTATTGGTTTCAAGAAATTAATAATCAATTAAGTCACATGAGAAAAGGTTGTTTTTGAGAGAAAATAACTTGGATTTATGTTTCTAGGCTTAAGCATACGAATTGCAATGAAATCCATGAACCCTAGAATATTGCATGATGAAGTAAACAAGGATTCATTACCTAGAACTCTCTTTGACTCTTGTGTTTCTTATTTACTTGCTTTCCTTTTTAATCTTTCTTTAACATCACAACTTAAATTCCAATCTTCAAATAAAATTGATTTAATTCTAGAATAGCTAAGTAACTTAAACCTTCACAATTGGATCCTCAGTAGAACGATATTCAGACTTCACTATCTTACATTACAACTTGACTCGTACACTTGTGGTTAACACGAAAAGTGCGGATCAAAGTGGGAGAAGAACATGTGTCAACATATCCTACAGTTTACATCATTGGTTTACACCGTGAGACTCATGCTTGGCCTCGTGGTGACTTTGCTTCGGCACTGCTTCCGTCTCCCTTCGGAAGGTGTTTGCATGGGTCAATATCAAGGTACACTCCACAATGGATAGGACTATGGTTTTCTATTTCCAATATTGATCGTCCCTTCAGCAGGCTTGTTGGGGTAGAACTACAAGATCTAGAATGATGGATTACACTTACAATAGCACATTAAAGTTGTTAATAGTGTTCTAACCAAATAACGGTAACTAAACATTATAGGAATAAGAGTTATTCTAGTGTAATGTTTGGTTGAGAATGTCTCAATCTAGTGAAGGAGCATTTGACCTGCCCTTCGGCGGCACTTGTTCTAAATCACTGGAGTATCATTGCATTAAACATTATTTATAGGGTTTATAAAATTTAATGCTAAATTTGAATGGATATTTGATTGCATGTTGTTAACTAATATATTTTATATATTTCAATGTTGTGTCATTTCCTCTCATGATTTTAATTTTAAATTATCGATACAAGTCAAAATTTGAGAAAAAATATTACTTGGAAAAGTACAATTGACACTATTTTAATGGTAGCGTCATTTTCTGAATTTGTCTTTAATTGAGAAATGTTTTCATAGTCCTATTGTCACTTCATGAATTGTTCATGAATCATGTGATTGATAAATCACAATTGGAGAGATAGCTTATATTTATCTTCTAATTGACATATTTGATGTTAAGCGTGGAAGATAAAGCACAAGACAACAATATATGAGATGTTGCAGTCAATATAATCTTAATGTAGATAATTATCTAAATAATTTCAAGAATAAGTATTATGTTCCAAGAAAATAAATTATGTGACTAGAGCTATAAGGAAACTGTTTACAAATTAGCTTGGGGAGTCACACAATGGGAAGAAAAATATGAATGAAAGTAAATTTGATTTATTGGATTATTGGTGGAAATTTAAGATTCGCACATGGATAGTTGAATAAGAATTCACTATCATATTTTTCTTCATTACAATTAGATTATAATTCTTGGAAAATACTTAATGAAGTAGAATGGTTTCTACATGTTTGGCAATAAGAAGTCCATCTTAGTTAGTGTAGTGGGAGATATGGGATGTCATATTTGATACTTATGTTGAATGTGGTGGTTTCATCACCATAAGAGATTCAATTTCTCAAAACTTTATTACTAATTAATTCATAAGGTATGAATTTTTTATGTAATAAAGCATATTTGCAAAAGTTGTTTGAAAATATATTCAGCCCTAAATAAGTACAATTAGTATGTGTTAAAATCTTTAACATATATAAATACTACACCAAGAAATTCATGATTATTTATTCCAAAATGGAAAGACAAATTATTTTCTCCTAAAAGATACTTGGCTTTGGTAATTAAAATCGATTATCATCCATTTTAATAAAATGACTAGTACAAATAATTCTCTAAGAAGTAAAGTTAAGTTACTTTACCTGTCTAAAGATCTTGCCTTTTATGCATGATAGTCATTGGACCTTGTTGGATAAGGCAAAAGACCAAAGAACACATTTGACTTACACATTTTGACCAAAGAGGTCTGGTGAATGTAAAAGTCAAATAAACATTGAAAATATTTCATCAATTGGATTGATGAATATTTAGTGTATCAGTATCTTTATCTAATGTAGCTTAAGTCTTTTCTTTGAAGAGTTCAAAGAAGTTAGACTAAAGTTTAAATCAGTTAGGTAAGTCTATAAAGACATTATGATCAGATCATAAAAGTAAGGAAATCTGAGTACTAAGCCTAATTGATAAAAAATGAGATTATATCTCAACCTTAAGCATTAGATATAGTTTGAATGAAATTATGCTTCAAAAGGAGAAAGATGACTTGTAAGCACTGACTTGTGATACCAAGTGTTGGGGAGAAGCAATGAGATTGTGGCTAGGCGTTGCTAGAGGAAAAGTAGCCGAGAATGAGGGCAAGAATTTTTGGAGAGCAAAATTTTGGCTAAGTGTTGGCCAAGACTATGCGCTGGTGAATGAAGAGGAAAGTAAAATTTTGGCTAAGTGTTGGCCAAGACTATGCGTTGGTGAATGAAGAGAAAAGTTGAACTATTTGAGAAACCATGCGTTGTTGATTGAATCACGAAGGGTGTGAGCTGAAGTAGCTGCCCGCGTCGAAGGATAATTGATCGTTGGCGGGGGAAGAGATGTGCTTGAGCCATGCGCTGAAGTCACTGCGTCGAAGATAGCCATGCGCTGAAGCCACTCTGCGTCGAAGACAACCATGCGCTGAAGTCACTCTGCGTCGAAGACAGAGTGGTCTTGATGCGTCGAAGATAGTGGTGTGAATGACTGTGTTGCATGCGTCGAAAGTAGGAGGCGTTGAGGGCACCACGCGTTGAGTGTGAATAGTTGCTGAAGGCGTTGGAGGAGAATTTTGACATGAGTGCCTTGCGTCGAAGAGAGAACCCCGCGCCAGCCTGCGGGTGAGGGGTAAGTCGGCAACATAAATCTTGGTGCTTGTGAGGGTTAAGTCGGTAGTATATAAAGGTGAATTAATTAAATGTTTAATCATTTTTAGACACTTTCGAGAGCTTAAGTCGGTTCCATTTTTCAGACAAACAACAAGAGAAGGTAGAGGAAGGTGTTCTTGTAGATTTTGGGTGAAATTCTACTCGTTTTGGTGTTGAAAACAGAGCTGGAACAGAAGATTGATTTTAGTCGCACAGATGGAGCAGTGGTTGATGTTTGGAGTAGAACGAATTAAGGAAGCCGAGTTTAGGGCTGAAATTTTGAGGTCAGTAAGTTAACATAATTCCTAACAAGTCTTATGAAGGATGGTAAAGCTGAAATTGAAGTTAATCATGTGAATCTTTAGGTAGAAGCAACGATTACAGAATTGTTATACAATCTGGAGCAACGCGGAGTAATTTTGGAATAACTGGAGAACGAAAAAGAGTTAAGCCTTGAAACTTTGAAGTAAGCTGTGAAACTCAATTCTTTACAAGTTTGTAGAAGGAAAGAAGTCTTAGTTTGGGCTGGAAATGTGTTTTTAGCAGGGATGAACCAGAGGAATCGAAGCTGCAGCAGTCGGCTTTGTTAAGGAAGAAGATAAGGCTCAAAACGTTGGTGCAGCAGAAGAAGTAAGTTGCACGCAAATTCTTCTTGAAATTAAGGTATAACAGAAGGGTAAGGAACAGCTTGTAGTAATAGCTTTAGTGTTTAAGGCTTGAGAATGAGCCAATGGAGGCCTAACCTATCACCTCCCCTCCCGAATTATCCTCCATAACCCGAAAGAAGATGTGAAGTCAGCAACCTTGACTCCTCCGTAAGGTTCACTGACCAACCATTTTTACCAAAGATGGCCCAAACGAGGTTCTTGCATAGGCAAAGCATCCTGAACTCGCTTGCTACCTGGAAAATTAGAAAAACATAGGAAAAATGTGAGCTAAAGCCCCGTGAGTGACTGGTTTTGTAAAACTATCTTTTAATCAAAAACAGGCATGCTACATTTATACATATAAAACAAGATAAGTAGATCAATACATCAGGAACGTATTTTCAACATCTCTTTTGAACTATATCAAATCGTTCCAAATCAATAGAGTCGTTTAGGAACAATTATATGAAAAACTCGTTTGGTTTCTCAATCATTTTCCTTAGTTGAGGCGGAGTAAGACTCAACGCTCTCAACGTCGAAAACATCCTTCGTTGGGGTGGAGCAAGGCTCAACACACCCAACATCGAAATCATCCCTGGCTTCAAGCAGAGCAAGCTCGATGCACTAGCCAGATTAACCTCTATGTGCACATAGGAATATGACGGGTTGCCCATGTACCTTCTCATGTCCTTGAGTACTGGGTCCCGAGGAAACTCACGAGCCTTCTCAAGGAGATAAGCACTGAGCCTCCTCTTAAACATTTTATCAAGTAGTTTGAATAGATCATTCATATGAAACCTTTTATAGAAAACAGGATGTTTCTTGATAAACTATATCCTGCAACATGCCTTTCAATATAGTAAAACAATCAGATAAACATGTCTTTTAAACAATATGATCAACATCATGCGTTTTATGAAATCAATTATTACAAAACCATAACACATAAAAACACTTTCAACAAGTTCAGTTTTGAAGGAAGAAGAGAGTCACTCACAATTACTTAAGAGATTTTACTCTTTTCCTTCCAATCCCTGTCTTCCCCGAGCTCCTTGAACGCAAGGTTTGAACTCCTAACCCGCAAACTATTTCTGGTAACCGGTTGGACGCAACCCTGCCCTTAAACGCAAGGTGCAGACTAGCTCTTCTTACTCTTTCGGACGCGTCGACCTTCTTTGGACACAAGGTCTAACTTGAATGCATCGTGGCGTTCACCCTTTATGTTGAATTCGGATTAAACGTAAGGCTCACCCTTCTTGACGCAAGCCAACTTCTTAACACCAGATGACTTAAGTGTCAAGGTTGTCTTCCTCTTTGGCCGCAGACTTCCTCCTTCAAACGCAAGGTTTTCTTCTTTCAGCTCTCTTTCTTTCCTTCTCTCAAGGATTATTATCACCGAATCATCAGTCATTACTTTTCCCTCAAGGTCCTATTTATAGAGAACTTGTCATTCTACCTCTCCTCTTCTGCTGCCACTTGTTTGCCACATGTCATGTTGCATGCTTAATTAATCATGCATTAGTCCAAGTGTCACTTTGCATGAAATGTTTATCATGCTTTCTAACACCTCCTACTTAATGAGGTGTCACAATCATGTGTAACCACTTGGCCTATAGACTTACCTTATGGGTTCATTATGTTCCAATACACAACTACACAACCAACTCCTTGCTCCTATGCGTTCATGGAACTATCTTCCAGATTCAACTCCTTTGCTTCCTTTTACTACCCTCGGCTTTACTACCTTTATTCCATTTCTCCTTTATTTAAGTGTACAAATTCTAAATGCATACTACTATGCGCTTCAGCTTAATACATAAGTTTTTATCGCATTTATATGCGTTCAACTCCCTTTCTTACATTCGTTCACAGCTACATTTCCTCCTTTGTACAATTGCACTCTTCTGACCATGTGGTTTACCTTTGACTACCACATCCAACTTACATTCTTTCTTCCTGCGTTTACCCTCCTGCATTTACCTTTGCTTCATTCCGCGTTCATGACCTTCCTTTAAGTCCCTTGATTTTACCCTCTATGCATCCTTGAATCTTATACCAAGGTTATTCCTTAACCATTTCCTTTTTTAGCTTCTTCCTATGCGTTTACCTGAGATAGTGATAACATTTTCCATTATCATGAAATTAAGCTCTTCAGCATATGACTTGATAACCAATGGTAACCATCATCGACTCATGAACCCTTCGTCGCATAGCTAATAGCTGTCCTTAACACAGAATTCCTCAACGCATAGCCAATATTTTCTCACCATTTAACTTTCTCAACGCATAGTTATTGTCCACTTTGTGGCTTATCAATTCATTATTAATCCTTTAGCCTATCGCATCCAACTACTCCCCAATTCAAGGTATTCTTCTCATCGTAACGTAGGTCGAATACAACCCTTGGTCAGGCTCCATCTTTGCCTCCAAACACATAATAACACTCTCCAATACCTAACATACCAATCAAAATAACGACTTATCCATCAAAGCTATGGTAACAGTCTACTTTCTTCCCTTTACACTAGCTTCCCATACTAGGCTTACCAACGCATAGCCGTAATCCATACTCAATTCTTATTCCTTCACCTCCATTCACTATCATTCTATACAACACTCATCGCATTACTTTCCTTAGCTTCATTTCCCGACGCGTTGTCAACCTTTCCAACGCAAGGTACTTTACCCCATTCAACTTGCCATCATTAGAACCTAGCTTCCAGAATATGTTGACTCCTTTCTTAGTACCATTCATCTTAACGTATAGAATTTATTGGCCATAATTCAGTAGTTACACAATCTTAACTTTTCGTTTAAACGTTCCGCTAATCCACACTCTTTTATCCTTTTATCCTTACTAGTTATATAAATACTTAGGTTTTCGGGGACAGGGTATTACATAACCGCATGATGAACTTTAGACATTGTGCATATGTTGAGTTGTTGTTTATGTTAAAGTGAATGGAAGAGAAGTGTAACAAGGAAAAGTATTTATTTCAGGCCAAGAGGAGATAGGGAAGGCGTATAATCCACTCAAGGCCTAGAAAGAGTAATGAGTGACACTTTTCTTACTTTAAAACAATTTTGTTGTACATGATAGTTCGGTTTTCCAATGAAATATGATTTTGTGATCAAATGATTTATGAAGCATACTTTATGTTCTTAAAGTTATTGAAAAGTATGTTTATGAAATGTTATCGATATAATAGTTGCCCTGTGTTCTTATGAATGATTTGCATACGATTTGTTTGTATAAACTGTTGCTTCTTTAAAGGAAAATGTTTAAGAGGAGGCTCAGTGCTGATGGACTTGAGAAGGCATGTGAGTTTCCCCGAGACCCAGTACTGAGGGACATGAGAAGGTACTTGGGCAACCCGCCATATTCCTATGTGCACATAGAGGTTATATGCTGGTGCGTTGAGTCTTGCTCCGCATCGAGCCTTATTCGTTTTCGACGTTGGGGTGTTGAGTTTTGCTCCACTTCAACTAAGGAGAAGTATTGCAACTAAACTGTTTTCTTATGATTTGTTGAAAATCATGTATGATTTGATAAGGGCAACTAAGTATGTTTTAACTAATGTATATAAAGTGATTTCATGTTTTAAACATGATGTTGAACTTAGTTTATTTCCTGATGATTTTCGAACTAAAATAGTTTGTTAAATTAGTCACTCACTGGGCTATTAGCTTATGTTTTCAATGTTTTCTTTCCCACCCAGGTAGCAAGGACGTTCCCGGTGCTTAGCCTACTCCAGCTCGCCCTGCTTAAGCTTTGAGTTTCCAACAACAGTTTATATCCTTGTTGTTGTACGTGTAAATAACTTAACACTGGTGGCATGTAGATTTAGTTGTTTAGAAGTGTGTTATGAGAGAGTATGTTATAAAGGTGTACTATGTACAGGAAGGATTGTTATATTATGATTATGCGTTAGTATGACTGGATTCTATGAATGTATATGTATGGAATGTTTATACAGGAAGTTATGTAAGATGGGACAATATGCGTCACAAGAGGGGTGATGTTTATTGTCTTCACATCCCCTTTCAGGTTAAGTAGGTAATCAGGGAGGGGGTGTGACATAACTGATGCACACTTTTCGTGTTAATTGCAAGTGTACAGGTCAAGTTATAATATAAGATGGTTAAGTCCGAATATTGTTCCACCGAGGATCCAATTGTGATGGTTTAAGTTACTTAGCTGTTCTAGAATTGAATCAATTTTATTTGCGAATTCGGTCTTAAGTTGTGATTTTGGAAAACTAAAAAGGAAAGCAAGTAAATAAGAAATACAAGAGTCAAAGAGAGTTTTAGGGTAATGAATCCTTTTTTACTTCATTTTGCAATATTCTAGGGTTCATGGATTTCATTGCAATTCATATGCTTAAGTCTAGAAACATAAATCCAAGTTCTTTTCTCTAAGAAACAACATTTTCGCATGCAACTCAATTGATTACTAATTTCTTGAAACCAATACAAATTACATGGCATTAAGAATAGTCTTAAACAACTTTCATTGTTAACAAACTATTTTCATGAGAGATTAACAACAATTCTTTGTTATAGATCTAGTTAGACATACAATTATCTCAACCATACATCTAACCTAACATTCAAACATGGCCATTCAACAAGAATTTAAGCACAATAATGAAGAAAACATAATCATTACAACAAAACCATGAATAGTCTACAATATATCCACATAACTTTAATAAACAATTCATCAAAACCCTAAAACTAAAGAGTTTAGCCACTCATAGCTTTAAGCAACATGTTCACAATAATATAAACAAAGAAAGAGTGTAAAGAAAGGGAAACTCTACTGAAAGGAGGCTCTTGATTGAGGAGGCACCGTTAAGATGTCCTTGGTCTTCACGTCGAAACTCGAATGACACCACGACTCTCTCTCAAACTCTTTTCTCTCCTCCTTGCAGCTGACTCACTCTTTGAACTCTCTAATGAACTTTCTCCCAATTCTCTTCTTCTTGTGTCTCTTGGTGTGCAGAGTGATTAGGGCTGCTGAAAACCCTCCAATTAATAGAGTTGGTCGCCCAAAATTCTTTCCAAAAATATAGATTCTTCAAAATAGGAAAGATGGTGCCGCGACATTGTAAAATAGTGCCGCTGCGCTGACCGTCATTGAAGGATGGCGCCACGCGCTATTGGATGGCACCGCAGCACTATGCGTCATAATTTTCTACCCTCAACGCCATGCTGCAACGCCGCGGCGGAGCTGCTACGCTGAAGTCGGAGGTCGCTCTCAGGAAAAAGCGCTGCGGCAGTGCCGTATCGGTGCTGCGACGTTGCCCTGTTTTTGGCAGATTTGTGTTTTTCTTCTTTTTTTCACTGGATTATGGCTCGATTTTGATCTTTTGGCTTTCAGTTCTAGTTTCCTTTATTTTGACTTGAAAACTACTAGCAAACACGTGAAATCTAACATAAACTCCCTTAATTTGAGAAAATAGAAAGCACTTTTCAAGCGCTTGTCATTGACCTTGTTGGACTTGGTCATTTTAATGATGAGTACTTTGTTAAACATGGACACATCATTAATAAATTACGCATCACTGCCATGCTCTAGTTAGGGCATACAATATAGATTGCACTATGAACATATTCCCTCTGGAAGACGATTTTGGATTATGGAAGTGTAGTAAACTAGTTTACAACATTTCAGATATGGGTATGTTAAGATGCACATGCTGAAACAAACCTAAAGGATTATATATGTTCACTGATATGCCTAAGAGTAGACTGCCCTTGTCACACCCCACCCCGAACTATCCTCCCGTAGCCCGAGACAGAGTGTGAGGACAACAGTCATCGACTTCCCTGTCGATTCCCATTGTAAAAAATTTACCTTTATTCTCATATCTACCCTTCCTAGGACGGTAATACCATTAATTTGCTCATGACAAACCTCGACTTCGACCGGCAACGGGAACTGTCATGCTACCTGAAAAATGGAAAACATATGAAATTATGAGCTAATAGCTCAGTGAGCAACAGTTTTTGAAAACATGTTATTTAACTGTAAATCTGATTATAACATAAACGTTCACAAACTCGCATAAATATAACGCTTAAAATATGCTAAAACCATTGTTAAATCATGCATATCTGTTTTAGAGTAAATAACCAAGAATCTCACTAACTTCAAAAAATCGTTTTTCCCTAGTTGAGGCAGAGCGATGCTCTACGCTACTCAACGTCGATTATTCCTAGTTGTGTGGACTAATCTCAACACATCAGCGTCGTATATTCCTCTATGTGCACATAAGTATTGTAATCCGGGCCGCCCACAATGCCTTCTCCAAGTCCCTGAGCATTGGGGTCCCATTTCCATATCCAGGTTACCCATTTGCCTTCTACGAGTCCCTCAGCATTGGGTACTTTTTCTATATCTCGGCTGCTCTTTGGCCTTCTCCAAGTCCCTGAGTCTCGGGTGCCTTTTCACAGTTTTATAAAATACAATATGTTTTGGAAACATTATTATATCATAAACTTGTAGTTAACCATTTCCTAATATAATATCAACCAGCATGCTAAACTCAATTCTAAAACTTTAATATCAAATAGCATGCCTTTCAAACAAGTTTATTTCCAAATCTTTCATGAAATCATATAACATCATACACCATGTTTCTCAGTAAAGTCATGAAATCACATATTATCAATCACCATGCGTTTACAAACTTAAAACAAATAACCAGCATATTCAAATGCTTTTCAAATAAAACGCATGCACTGTTCATTGAAAACTCATGAAATCATATTCATTAAACCAACGATATTAAGTATAGAGAACTCATTTTTATTTTGAAAAATGCAGATGTTACTCACATTGTACTTGCCCAAGAATAGTTCCTCTTCCTTCCCTCTATTTTCTCTTTCCCGAGCTTCTTGGACGCAGCGTTCTAATTCTAGAACGCAAGGCTGATTTTCCTCTGTCAGCTCGGTTGGACGCAACCTTGTCCTTGAACGCAGGGCTGATGACTAACGCAAGGTTCAACCTAACTCTTCTTACTTCTCTTTTGGATGCGTCGACCTTTCTTGGACGCAAGGTCCAACTTGAACGCATCGCCTATCTTTGGACGCGATGTTCACCTTGAACGTTGAGTTCGTCTTAAACGCAAGGCTGACCCCTAGACGCAAGACAACTTCAACACCAGATGGCTAAGTTGTCAAGAATATCTTCTCTTGGCTGCAGACTTCTACTACGGACGCAAGGATTCCTCCTTTCTGCTTTCTTCTCCCCTCTCTCAAGAATTCTCACTTCAGAATCATCAGTCGCTCCTTTTCCCTCAAGGTTCTATTTATAGAGGGCTTGCCATCTCACTTCCCCTCTCTTTTTGCCACTTGTTTGCCACATGTCACGCTGCATGCTTAACTAACCATGCATTAATCCAAGCGTCACCTTGCATGAAACACTTAACATGCCTTCTAACACCTCCCACTTATAAGGTGTCAAGTCTATATAAAGCCACTTAGCCTTTATAAGCTTATCTTATGTGTCCAACATATTCCAATATACAAACTATTCATTCAACATAATGCCCCTATGCGTTCATTGAATTTCCTTTAAGATTTTAGCTTCATTACTCACTTCCCTTACTCTCCGCCATACTACCTTTGAACTCATTTCTTCACCGCATACTACTAGGCGTCGATGTCTCAAACGCACTCTACCATGCGTTTGTACCTTACTGCATAATACCATGCATCTGCCTGAACCACATACTATCATGCGTCCATGATTTTCCTCCTATCCTTGAGGATTTCCTTGATTATCCCTCTATGCGTTCTTGTGCTTGTAATCCAAGGTTATTCATTTAACCTTTTCCTTGTACTAAAATATTTCTCTGATGATATATTGGTATGCGTCCATCACTTCTTTCCTTATATCCATATCTTAACTACAAAGCCTTCTCTTGAGTGGTAAACATCTGGTTAAGTGGTTTACCCTTAAATTATTATAGCCTCTTTCCTCAATTCTACCTTATGCGTTTTATCCTTCTTTTAGATTTCCTTTCAACGAATCACTATTCAACTTTAATCCCTACTTATACGTTCGACTTCTTCATAATTAACTCCTATGCATTTCACTTCTTTCCCTTCAAGCTCTCGGGTTACTTCCATGCATCCACCCTTACCATGCGTTACCTTAGTCCTGACCAGGCGTCCAATATGATCTTTTACTTCTTTTCTTTATAGGCTCTTCATGTCATACCCCATCCCAAATACACCCTATACCTAGGAGTGAGTGTGAAGCACTCTCTATATAACATATTAAAACTAAATGCCAGTTAAATCTCAAATAGAAACACCATAGCTATTAAAATATTTGAAAACATACAATCTTTCGTCAAGTATTCTTTACATATATATGTGATACAAAACAATTCTCCCAGCACTCATAAGGAACATGTACACTACAAAATATGGACACAAACTGAATATTTACAACTATCCCAGAGGTCTGCTTCAGGATAGGCCCAGACGAGATGCTTCTGTAGGCTAGGCGTCCCGAACACGCTCGCTACCTGAAACGACAATTAAACAAACAAATTGAGCGAGCCTAAAGCCCAGTGAGTGACTAAATTCATTCAACTATCACTAACAAACATGAGCTAGCATAGCCATTAATAACCACTACAAATCGCATTTCAGAAAGTTTCAAAACTTCTTATGCTATAAATCACATCCATATCAACATCCTTACTGTCCCATGGCAAATAACTAACTCTTGTTGTGACAAAGCACAACTTAGCTCATTCATATCCCAGTACAAATTCTCATTTCTAATCACATATAAATGTCTAATCTTCATGTTTTACGAATTTGCAAACTATCGAGTGCCTTCACATTCTGTCCCTCAGCACCGAATTGAATTATGTCAACACTACCATGTGCCTTCACACGAAGTCCCTCAGCACTGGTAATAGTCAAATCTCCGCTCTAGTGCCTTCACTCAAGGTCCCTCAGCACGAGCTAATATGTGATGGATTTCTACATGCTTTCACTCAAAGTCCCTCAGCATTGAAATCCATTCCATTTAACTATTCAAGTGCTTTCACGCGTGGTCCCTCAGCACTGAATTTCATGTTCATATTCACTTAGGCTTTCACCATAAGGTCCCTCAGCCATATTTACATTTAGACAATAAAGTCAGTTTCCTTTAAACTTACTGGCATAACATACTCACTACGAATACTACAGAGTACCATAATTTCTTACTCATCCACAACCAAATAATTATACTAAAAGTAACCACAAGATATAGTAGAAAGTCATTCACAACTTGTCTCGGCTCTAAGTGGATTATAAGCCTCCCCGAGCTCTTCCTGGCCTGAAAATACACATTACTCACGTTCAGTTTTCCTTAGTCTTCCTTTTTCCTTTACACTCATTAATAACATTACTCCACAGACAAACTAAAGACTACTAGCGAAACTTCATTACATATCACTGCACCAGCGATACTAGGTTGAACGCAACTAGCGAGACTACCTGAGGAGTGACACCCAGCGAGACTTCAGCGAGAATTGTGAGACGCAAAGCCTCTCTTGCGTTACAGCGACACTTGTTTCGCTGCCCTGTCTCTCGCTCTCTCAGCGATACTACCGCTGCAGCAGAACAGTTTCCTTCTTCCTTTCTTCTTCCTTCTTCAACCTGCTAAACATCACATTCTAGCCAATTTCAGAACTTACTTCCTTGTACAAACTTATAAGGGTATAAGTCCTTCATCTTACCTCAAAATTTCATAGAGAATATCCTCTCCATTTAGGACATATCCTTCAACAACTCCAAATTGCTCCTAATCATCCGGCAATTCAGTCCAATCTTTTCTATCTGGAGTTTAACACACATTTACACAAGTTCAGCTCAAGCACCCTTCAAGAAACTTGCTAAAAATCGAGTTAACCTTACTAACCTCAGAATTTCGGCCCTAACCACCGTTTCCTCAGTTCGTTCTTCCCCCAAAATCGAACGTTACTCTGATTGAGTAACACCAGCTGAGTCCTCTGCTCCAGCTCAAGTTTCCTCCACGATAACGACGAGATTTCCACTCCAAATCGACATGAACATCTTCTTCTACCTCCCTCCGTTGTTTAGCTTCGAAATGGAATCAACTCAAGCTCTGAAATGTAATAAAAACAATTGAATTCTCGGTCCACTTATATATATACCACCGACTTAATCTCCATTTCGTCTCTATGCAATAATCTATTCAACGCATACCTTCTATGTTTGGCTTCAGCAACGCACAGCCTCTGTTTGTGTGTTACTTTTTCAAGACTCCCTCGCCAAACGGTTAACAAACGCATTATTCTCTCGGCCAACCTTCTTTGCCCAACGCATACCCACTTTCGACGCATGGTAGCGTTCACCGCATAGTGGTCTCATCGCAAATTGGCTCTCAACACCTCGTGGCCTTCAACTTTCAACGCCTTGCAGCCTTCAATGCGTTTATCGCAAGATAACCTTCGTTGCAGGGTGGCTCTCCACGCCTCGTGACCTCAACGCATCGTGGCCTCAACGCCTAACAGTCTTCCCTCACCTCTGCGTCCACGCCAAAACTGCTTCCATCAAGGTGTGTTGCCACCAACGCATAGCTGATACTTAGCCATTTTTTTTGCCCCCAATCACATTCCAGCCAACTATTCCTACCAAAACGCCCATCTCTTGGTCTCTTCTTATCTTGCTTTCTCACAAGATCAAGTACGGGGCTTACACTTCAACGCATCGGTTTTTAAAAGTAGGGTGTGATAGCCCTCATGGAGGAAGAGAATGGTCTTTTATGCAATCCTAAATAAAATAAAGTATTTGTATGATAAATATTAATTTTCTAAGGAATGCCGAATAAAAGACTCTAACCTTTTCCAAGGTTAAATAGTGTTGATACTTTGGTTACAGGTAAATTCACTAAGAGTTAATAAGTGTTATTAACCATTTAATTACATTTGAATGTCAAATGAAGCCTAGTTAAACATGATGAGCCTTCATCGTAGTGGGAGACTTATTGGATAACTCAACCCTTACTATGACTTAGTTGAAGTCAGAATTGTCATATTAGTTGACAAATTTAAAGGCTTATTATCCTCAAAATCATGTTGTTGACAAGGATTGTTAGGTCAAAGTCATTAACTGAAGATAAAGTTTTTGTACTTCATCTTAGTCTGGATTTGTAGATTTTCTTAATGGGATAAAACTCATAGGATATGAATAGATCTACAAAAGAGACCTACATGTGTAGATAAGAAGATTTAGATCTTCAAAGTAAGACTTATGGCAAAAGGGTAAAACCGATTGAAAGAAATTAAACTATGGATCAACTTTCTCACTCGTTGCCATAATTGAGTCTTTTGAACATTGTTCATTGTTGCATATGAGATATGTAAAATGAAAGTTTAGATTCTTTTATGAAAAGAATTTAAAGAATGCATCTACAAAAATAAACTAAGGAGTTCAACTTTCAAAGATCAAATGCAAAGAGTTTGCAAAATTGTATAGGTTCATTTGTGAAATGAATTAGACAATTAGAGATATTTGAATATAAGGTTTGACAAGAGTTGTCATAACCTATAACTTTGAACAAATTAATGATTTTGTATAGACAAGAGAGTCATTAATGGACAAGTGGATATTTCTCATGTTTTATGTTAATGGTGTATTACCCATTATGAATAATGTAATATAACATAAAAAATTTGACTACCTAACCAATTGAGGACATAATGTTAAGTTTGTCTCAAGCATCTTACATTTACAAATTGTTTGTCAAATATTTGATGCACAACTTCAAAAGAATGATAATGTATCATTCAAAACTGAAGTTAAGTCTAAGGAAGAGTATCCTAAGACACCTCAAGTGTTGAGAACATATGATTAATTATCTTCTTTCAGTATGAGATAATTAATGCATAAATGAGACTTAACATATAATTTGTTGGTTATATTGGTTATATCAATGGTGTGACCATTGAGTAGAAAATTAAAAGTTTTCTCAATCTATGGATAATGAGAAATATCTTGTATGGTGTTAAGATTTGATCTTTCACAACATACATTAGATCTTACAAAGATTTAGAGAAATCTATGGTAAGATAAAATTTTATCCTATGTGGTGGAGATTGGTACACAATACATTTGTTTTTGCTTGTGAAGCAAAACTTTGTGTAGCCATAAAAATATCCTTTTAGTTTTGAAAGTGTTTTAGTTCTAAGTTAGTCTATCACCTTTTATGAGATAATGGTAGTGCAAAGGCTAAGACTAAGGATATTAGTAGACACCAACTTCTAGGATAAGGCATATTGAGAGAAAGTATCATGGTAGTGACCAAAATGTTTTTGAATGACATATGATTTGATTTATATAAAAAGACTCTCTAGGCTAAAGTATATGAGAGTTACCTAGAATGTCTAGGATTACGAGACATGTCTCTTCTTCGTTAGGGCAAGTGGAAGATCATGTTGGGTATAGAGTATGCCCTAGAATACATGTTTCACCGGCTTTAGTGCAAGTGGGAGATTGTTGGGATTTGTGCCCTAAAGCCTCGTAATAGACCACCTCCATTCTACACCTGAGAATCGCACGGAAAAACCAAGACATACCAGCATCCGCACAAACCAACCACAAAGAATGATCCCGAAGCACATAAGCCTCAACCCACGCCACCCATAAAGAACCAGAGTAGATCAAAATCAACCAAATCTGCTTCAAGATAGCAACCAGATTCCAAGAAGACATGTGCCTGATACTCAGTCCCCCTTCCTTCAAAGGAAGACACACCTCATAACACACAACCCTCATACCTACCTGGCCCTTCAACCTACCATACCAAAGGAAGGCCCTGAGGAGACGATCAATCTCCTAACAAACCCCCACAGGAAGAACAAACACACTAGACTAGAAAACCTGAAAGCTTTGTAACATAGACCACACCAGCTGAAGAAGGCTCGCAAAGGAGAGAGACCGTGGAGACCAACTATGCACCCTAGCGGTAATCTTCTGAATTAGAGAAGCACAATCCGAAGCTTCCAGCCTACCTGCCAGGAGGGGAAGACCAAGGTAGACCAAAAGGGTACCTAGCTAAAACCCCATAAATTGAACTAACTCATCAGCCAACTCCCGATCCACACCAGCCAAAAAAATAGAACTCTTCCCAACATTAGCCTTAAGCCCAACCAACCTCTCAAAATAACATAATGTATCTCGGACAAAGTGAAGATAACCTCACTCAGCCGCACAGAAAATCATCAAATCATCCGCAAAAGAAAGATGCGTATAACTAACCTTCTCACACTTGTGGTGAAACCGGAACCCCTCAGACGGCCGATTAAGCAATCTCGACAAGACCTCTATAACAATCACAAACCGAAACGGAGATAATGGATCACCTTGACGTAAACCTTTCCTACCAGGAAAATACCCCTCCAGAGAGCCATTCACCATAATAGATAACTTAGGGGACGTAATGCAAGCCCTAACCCAACTCAAAAACTGAAGCGGAGTACCAATGGCCAATAAGACACCAAACAGAAAGTGCTAATGAATTTCATAAGCTTTCTGTAAGTCTACCTTGAGAACCTCTTATTCCTATAGTGTTTAGTTACCATTATTTGATCAGAACATCATTAACAACTTTAATGTGTTCTTGTAAGTGTAACCCATCATTTTAGATCTTATAGTTCTGCCCAATAAGTATGTCGAATGGAAGGTCAATATTGGAAACAAAAAACTATAATCCTATCCATTGTAGGAGTTTACCTTGATATTGTCAATATTCTGAAGGGGGACGGAAGCAGTGCTGAAGCAAACCCGCCATGAGGCCAACCATGAGTCTATGGTGTAAACCAATGATGGAGACCGTAGGATATGTTAACACTGAAGGAAATTGAATACTAGTGGAAGCGTGTAATCGCGTTCTTTGTTTGATTGAAAGAATTAAAAATACAAAAAGTAAAGAAAAAAGGTTAAGCATCATACCTTTTCCAATCTATAATTCTCGAATCGATAGTCTTCTCCTTTTCCAAGAGATCTTCCTCGCTATGACTCGCAAGGATCTGGTTTGTGGGAACCGCTTCTTTGAAAGAATGAGAAGAAGAATTTTCTTAGAATTTTTCTAAGAAATTGGGAGAATTAGTAGAGGAAGATTTTTAGAGTAATCGTAGAGATTATTTTCTTAGAGAGTGTGTTCTATGAAGGCTCCCAATGGCACTATTTATAGAACTCTATGGGTTACTCTTAATCCTATTAGGATAAACCCTCTGCAGAGATTTTAAATCAAATATTTAATAATATCCAATATTAATAAATATCTACCCAAATAATATCTCATATTAAATGGTTTAAAATATTTAAATCTTATTTAAATATTTATTTTCTATAGAATCAAGCATTTGGATCTCATCCAAATTAAATAACTAATTATTTGAATCCAATTCAAATTAATTAATTAATTCTCCCTCTATTTATTTATATGGATTTTATCCAAATAAATAATTAATTATTTGAATCATATTCAAATAAATTAAATCTCCATATTATAAAGTTATAATTTGAATCACATTCAAATAAAATTTATAATAAATCATGCAATTAATTGTATGCAATATAATTAATATTTTCCCTCATAAATTTGAACATTTCAAATTTGTCTTTCAACGTAGTTGATTCTTGTTGGTTCGTAGTGAGCTAGCAAGGGGACCTTATGGACCGACAAATCAGAAGCTCCAACGATATGAGATTAATCGACTAAACTTATTAATCACATTAATCAATATTCGTTAACTGTGGGTACACTCCACTAAAGACCCACAACTACAATCTTCTCACTGCAGATATATTTATGTGTCCATGGATATAGAATAATAGCAAATTAGTCCTTCACAAGTATTCGTAACACTAGCTGGGTCAAATTACCGTTTTACCCCTAGATTACTTCTAAATCCTTAAGTACCAGTGCCCCTCTAATGAACAACCTGTTTATGGCCCAACCATTAAACAGAAATCCCTCTCGGGTCAGTGAGAGTTTAGGGCCCTTTGAAGTTCCGGAGACACCACTTAAGGGAACACTTATATACTTACCCTAAAAATGGGAATGAGTGAATTCCATCTTGCATAATTATATCCCCAGCTCTCCACTCGGTCTTGTCCGTAAGATGGTAGGCATATTGAGTTGGCAAATGGCCACTCTCACTCATACAAAGCAAAGGACAATCCCTCGTGGAAAGGAGTTCATAATATATTCAGGATTAAGACGAAGTAACCTAGGTGCTATTGAAATTGAAACCTAACTAGTCAACGAAGTTACATCTAGTGATTACTATTTCGTGGTCCGATCTTATGCAAACTCATTGCATAGAATACCTCCACTCGCATGTCACCTACACGAATGCGTTAGATCATTGCGTTTGTATCGAATACAAAGTGGGTCGTATCCATAGTGTCACCAGGATAAAGTACCCAGCCTTATCCCTATATTATAGACCTTTTAGCCTGTATCTTGAACATTGATCTCCATATGTTCCTACATACAATTCAAGACTCATAAAACAGTTTAGGATGTTAGTTTATTAGATTTAGGGTTATTAAGAAAAAACAAACAAAAACAATCAATAACGCTTATTAAAGTAAAACATCAATAACTCTTTATTAATGATTTAATTATGGTCAAATTATTACATTTACAATCTACGAGTTTTAAGGCATAAAACCCAACAAACCCATGTCCTTCTCCCACTTACTATAATACTTTATCTAATCCACCTTGATCTTGGCTCATGCAAACACACCTTTTGAAGGGGGATAGAAGCAGAGCCGAAACAAAGCCGCGACGAGGCTAAGCATGAGTCTCACAGTGTGTGTTCATCTATTGAATTCACTAATATTTTGTTTCAATTTCTTTAGTTCCAGCATGTTTTGAATTTGTCTTACAAAAAAGAAAATAAAACGTCTATTCCATTCCTTGTTTCGTGATGATGTCTTCTAATTTTCCCCTTTATTAGGTCGGTATAGGTTGGGGTTCAATGCCTAACAAAAACGAAATGTTTTAGATCTATCTCTTAGCTACATTTTGTTCTTCTTTTTCATCTCCAAATTCTGATGGCTCATAGTAAAAATGTTTGAATTTTGATTCTCGTAAAAAAAAAAAAGAAAAAAATACTCTTGATCATTAAATGTTGGCAGTTACAATTGGGCTCATTAAATGTTCTCTTTTTTGCTATTATGTATAACTCCCATATGTTGTTAAGCCTAAATTAAACAACATAATAAATCATTTTTGCTGAGAGTTACACATAAATTAATCATTTTGAATTCCCCCACTTTCTAATCTAACCTTTCCCCTTCTTTCTCAATTCTGATCTTTTCCATTTGATCTAAGTTTGCTTCTTTTTATTTTTTTTTCTAATCCTTTTCGCTCCTTCCATATAGGCATTGTCTTATTTTAACTCGTTTCTTTGTTGTTTTTCAGATTGCTCCTTTAATACTCTTGATTGTATTCTAAGTGTGCTGTTTAAAAACACTTTAAATTGCTCTTGGCTCTTTCACTTTGCTGAACATTTATATTGCTATTTTGGAGTGTGATTCTTTTGAGTGGTACATTGATAAGAGTGTTGAATGTTAAACACAACTGAACTACATTAACGAGTGAAACACGTGAGGGAGCGCTTGTGAGGTCCTATTTTTTTTTCTTTTGTTACTTTTTCTTTATTTTTCTGTATGGAAAATCCCAAAGATTTACCTAATATCTCCAACGAATGAAGGCAATATAAACCCTACTTTCATTTCTAAGCACCTAACCTAAGCATGCAATATTGTTGTGAACTTACTCGTTTTTTCTTCTTTAGATTGAAAGGAGAAGTGGAGGAAAGTCGAGGAGGATAGGCTATGGATTAAGCTGAGAGTATTTTTGGAAAGTTAATTTTTAAATCCTTATGAGATAAATCGAGCTTGGAATCTATTTTGACATGCCAACTAGAATATAAAAGACTAAAGAAGGATGCCACCATTTGAACCAAGGTGGAAGGATGCTATTAAGGATTATACTTATTATTAGAAATATTATTATTGTGTAATAATTATTAAATGAAAGAAAAAGAAAGGGAATTTTGATTGAGTAGGATGTAATAAAAAGAAAAAAAAAAAAAAAAGAAGGAAAAGAAGAAGAGCATTGTTGGTGGTGAGATTGAGTTTGGAAAGAAGGAAGATTCAAATCATTTTCTCGACTCTCATTCTCCTCCAAAACCTAAACAAGTTTGTCGTTTCTCAGCTAGGCATTGAAAGGAGGAAGAAGGAGAAGATTCAGGTGATTTGGAGCGGAATTTTGAGGAGAAACCTAGTAAAAGTAGAAGAAGAACTGAAGCTACTCTGGAATTCGAGTAATTTGGACAGGTTGTGTTGTGTGAAGGACAACGAGCTGTAGAGACCGAGTTTGGGGTTGAACATTTGAGGTTAGTAAATTAACACATTTCTTAACAACTTGTGTGAAGGATGATGTTTGAGCTAAATCTGAAGGGAAATAGGTGAAATCGTAGGTGGAAGTGACTAGTGTGATTTTTCGAGTAATATAGAGTAGGGTGGAGAAATTTTGAGTTCTCCGTCAAATGAAGGGAAGTTAGACCCTGAAATTTGGAAGTAAGCTAGGAAACTCATGTCTCTACAAGTTTGTATGAGAGAGTAAATTCTAATTCAACCTAGAAATGATATTTTTAGCAATTGGAAGTGTAGACAGAAGCTTTGGTGAGATAGGTCTTGCTGGTAAAGACAGCAACACTGTGGACGTGGAGCAAGACGTGTCTCGTTGGTCTTGCTAAGTTTGGCTAGCCGTTTTTGTCTCACAAATCTTGCTGGTCTCGCTAGTGTAACCCCACACTTAGCTTTGGAAGTTAACAAGCTATAAAGATTAGTTTTGGAAGATGACAAGCTAAAGAAGGTAAGTAAAGAGTGGCCGAGAGCCTTAAGGCATGAGTTATCATGCGTTGAAGGTGTCCTATGCGTTGGTGAAGGTGTGCTATGCGTTGGTGAGGGTGTGCCATGCGTTGGTGAAGGCTGCCATGCGTTGGTGAGCTGAAGTTTGCATTGGCCAACTCATTTTTAAAGGAAAAAGAAAGTGAAGGTTAAGTTGCCAGCTTATTTAAGTGAGTGAGCTAAGTGCTTGATCATTTTTGAACATTCAAAAGCTTAAATGAGTTCTATTTCACAGCTGAAATGCGAAGAGAGGTAAGAGAAGGTGCCTAGGGCAAAGTTGTGGAGAATTTAGATCGGTTTCGTGGTAAAACTCAAGCTGGAATAGTGGGTCTGGCTGCTGTCGCGCAATTCGAGCATGGTTTGGTGTTTGGAGAAGAACGAGCTGAAGAGATCGAATTTAGGGCTGAAATTTTAAGGTGGAAGTGACTGATATAGAATTGTTGTGTGATCTGGAGTAGCGTGAGGTAATCTTGAAATATCTGACGAACGAGGAGGAGTTAAGCCTCGAAAATTTGAGATAGAAGTGAAAATAAGAGGAAAGGCAGAAACTGAGATAGTCAGGTACCGCTAGAGCTGCAGTAACGCTAGGAATTTAAGCGTGAGTAGCGAGACGAGTGTCGTTGGTAACGCTGAAGGCTTTGCGTCTCACAACTCTTGTTGGGTATCACTAGGTATCGCTAATTAGGCCGAAAGGAGCTAGGGAAGGTGTATAATCCGCTCAAGGTCTAGGACAAATTGTGAGTGACACTCGATTTCTAAATGTTTAATTCAAGCATTGTTTCTTGATTGAATATATGTTTGAAACTTGATTATGTAAAACATGTTCATGAGTGTTACAAGTATGACATGTGCTATGTGATGAAAAGTATGTGATATATATACTAATTGAGCTGTGAGTTCTGTGAAAGGCCTGCGTGGCTGTTTAATTAGCTAAGTAAAGTATGAAATTTATAATTATGTGAGTAAGCGAAAGCATGTAAGTATGTGATTAGTGAAGTGATAATGAAATGTTTAAAATGCACGATTTATGCTATGTTATAGTTTTATTTAAATGACTCCCAATGCCGAAGGACTCGGAGAAGGCATTTGGGTAAAATATGTATGAAAATGACTCCCTATGCTGAAGGACTCGGAAAAGGCATATGGGTGAATTATGTATGGAAATGGCCCCAATGCTGAAGGACTAGGAGAACGCATGTGGGTGGCCGAAAATGTATTAAGGGACCAGTACTGAATGACTCGGAGAAGGTACTTGAGCGACCCTGGATATGTGTATGTGTAATTATGCTGAGGTGTTGAGATTACTCCATACAGCTAAAGTTATTTCAACGTTGAGTAGCGTTGAGCCGCTCCGCCTCAACTAAGGAAAGGTTTCAAGAAAAACCATACTGAGTAAGCTATGAATTACTCATGATATTACTATTATAGTTGGATTCTATGTTGTAGCTTACATTGTTTAAAGGAGGACTCTTAGCTAGTCACTCATTGGGCGTTTTAGCTCATGTTTTCCTTGTTTCTCTTTTTTCCAGGTAGCGAACGAGTCTAGGGTGCTTAGCCTACAGAAGATACTCGTCTGGACCCGTCTTCAAAGTCTAGTAACTTGAAAAATTGTAAATATTGAACTTAAGTAAATGTTGTACATAGTGAGGGTTGAGAAAGTCAAGTGTAGTTGTTGTAATTATTAACATCCTGAATTAGCTTGACTATGTTAATCGTTAAACCCTGGTGTTAGTTATGATATGAATTGATTATATAACTGTTTATCAAGTGATGGTTTTAAGTTAGGGTTAACATTGAATGTTGTGAGAGGGTCGGTGTCTACTGTCTTCACACGCGCTCCTGGTTCAGGAGGGTACTTGGGAGGGGGTGTGACAGTTGGTCTCGCTAGTCTCGCTGGTTTCGCTTAGTCACGCTAGAGGAGATCTCTCTGGTTGAATAAATCTTGCTAGTTGTGTAGTTTTGCTAGTACTTTGGTCTTACTGGTTGAATAAATCTCGCTAGTAGTTTGGGAATCCTAAGAAATCTAACGGAAGAAATTATATTATTTTAGGCCGAGAAGAGCTAGGAAAGGCTTAAATCCATTAAGGGGCCGGGATAATTAGTGAGTGGCAATTTTTTTAATTTAAAATAAGCTTTACTTTATACAAAGTTTTCATTATGCTCAAGTATGTTTGTAAGCATGCTTTAATGTGCAACTATGATTTCCAAGCATGAGTTTAGAACTTGATTTGTACTAGAGTTTAAGGTTAGTAGCATGCAATTTGAATTACATTGAGTTAAATAAGCATGATGCTTGATGATTGAATTGGAAACTTTGGAATTCCACAAGCTCTTGTTTATTAGAAATTTATCTTCAAAAGCATGTGTAGTTCTTTTTAAAAAGTATTATAAAAGGTTCCTAATGTCGAAGGACTCGGGGAAGGCATATGGGCAGCCTGAATATAGAAATGGTCCCCAATGCTGAAGGACACGGAGAAGGCATATGGGAAGCCTAAATCCTATATATGGGACGCGGTACTAAAGGACTTGAGAAGGTATACGGCCAACCCAGGTCATGATTCCTATGTGCACATAGAGGTATAGTCGACATTGTTGTGTTGAGATTACTCCACTCAGCTAAGGTTATTTGACGTTGGGTGTGTCGAGATTACTCCACCCCAACTAAGGTGGTTTTCGATGATGAAATGTATACGATTTTAATTATGTTTATCGAGCATGTTTTGTTGAGTTTGGTAATGAGCTAATCATTTCATTACTGTTTTCTCGAGCATGGTTTTGTTGTACTCTTGAGTTAAGTATGGATTTTATGAATTTGTCACTCATTGGGCAACCTAGCTCAGGTTTTCTATTGTTTTTCTGTTTTTCCAAGTAGCGAGCGAAACCAGGGTGCTTAGCATACGCAACAACTCGTTTGGGCCTGCTATTAGTGTAAATACATTGTAAATATTTGTGCTTAATATTGGGTTGTATGTCCTAAAACTCGTAGTTTTTGTAAATAGGTGATTTTTAGTACATATGAAGTTATTCAAGTGAATTAATTATTTATGAACTCTAAATCCAATTAAACTACGAACCCTTGGCCACTATCATGAGTACTTGGACTTTATGTGGAGACATAAACAGGATCAAGTTCGAGTAAGTAGCCTCAATAGTCTATATTACATGGATCAGGTTGGGTACCTCTTCCTGGAGACACTATTGAATACGACCCGCTTCATGATTGTTACAAATGTTGTAAAGTGTCATAAATGAAGTGATTTTGATTTGCTCATGTAGAGACATGTGAGCGGGGGTATTCTACATAATGAGATTGTGTAAGACTGACCCTGAAATAATCACTGTTACGTATTAACACCGTTTACGATTAACACTGATTAATTTCACTTATCGATGACCTAGATAACTTGATCTGAATCTTGAGCTATCCATGAACTCCTGTTTATTCAGAATTATCCCTTGATCTGCATAGGTAAGAGTAAGCTCAATAGTGCTGCTCAACATTCCTCCCATTTCAGGGATAAGACCGGGTAGATATATGGGAACATAGAATTTGCAAGGCGGAATTCACTCCTACCCAAACTTAGGGATAGAAGAGAGGTTGTTCTCTTAAGTGTTGTTCCCAGGACTTGAACAAGGGGCCCCATCCTCTCACTGACTTGAGAGGGAATGGATTTAGTGATTAGATCCTAAATCAATTGTTCATTAGAGGAACAATGGTACTTGATAACTTGTAGAAATACAAGTTATTATAACCTCTCTCTTAGAAAAATAGAGATTAAATAGAGAATCATGCGTTAGTTTATGTTGAATTTTATTAATAAATCTTCCTATGCGTTCTACTCTTGTATTTTGATGAAGATAATTATTTTATAACTTTTTGATCCTAAAACGCATGTTTTAACGCAGGAACGCAAACAACCTGTAGATGCGTTGATGACTTCTTAACGCAGGACTATGCGTTGGCAATCTGTTCTCCATGGACGCATGATCTGAACGGAACGCGAGCAACCTGTAGATGCGTTAACAACTTCTCAATGCAGGATGATGCGTTAGAACATATGGCATGTCAACATGGGTAAACGCATTCTCCATGGACGCATAACATGTAAGCCCCGTACCTGACATTGGGAGAAGGCAAGTTAAGAAGAGACTATGAGACGAGCATTGAGTAGAGAAAGTTGGCCGAGTTGTGTGGGAGCAAAAGTGGCTAAGTGTTGGCCATGCGTTGGTGGGGCTATGCGTTGAGAGTATGTCTGAGGCTTGACGAGACCACTGGTAGCTATGCGTTAAAGAAGATAGCTCGGCATGGATGCAGATGTGAAGGAAGGAAGGTCACTATGCATTGAAGGCCACTATGCGTTGAAGGTCACTATGCGTTGAAGGCTACTATGCATTAGAAGGTTAGCACAGCTATGCGTTGGAGAGAAGGTATGCGTCGATTAGTAAATATATAGAGATGAAGTGGAGATTAAGTCGGTGGTATATATATATGAGTGGACTGAGTATTCAATCATTTTTAATCACATTTCAAAGCTCGAGTTGATCCCATTTCGAAGCTAAACAACGAAAGGAGGTAGAAGAAGGTGTTTATGTTGGTTTGGGGTGGAATTCTCCTCATTAAGTGGAGGAACTAAGGCTGGAACAGAGAGTTCGGCTGGTGTTGCTTAATCTGAGTATCGTTCAGTGTTTGGAGAAGAACGAACTGTGGAAGCTGTGGCTAGGGTCAAAATTTTAAGGTTAGTAAGTTAACTCGATTTCTAGCAATTTTCATGAAGGATACTTGAGCCAAATTTGAGTAAATGTGTGTTAAACTCCAGGTAGGAGAGATTGGAGCTAAATTGCTAGATGATTAAGAGCAATTCAGGGTTGTTTGGGAATATCTCTCAAACGAAGAGGATTTTCATTATGAGACTTTGAGGTAAGATAAAGGACTTATTTCCCTACAAGTTTGTAGAAGGAAAGAAGTTCTAAATCTGGTTGGAAATATGACTTTTAACAGATAGAAGTAAGAACAAAAAGGAAAAGAGGAAAACTCTGCTGTCGGGTGTCGCTAGGAAGCGGGTGATGCCGAGTAATTGAAGTGTAAGTAGCGAAATGGGTATCACTGGGACGCAAGGGGGCTTTCTGTGTCACAAATCTCGCTGGGTACACCCCAAACTTAGAGATTTGCTAGTCCCGAGCAAAGAATAAAATTAAATAATAGGGAGTTTAGATAAAGAAGTGTGCAATTGACTCATGTCTTAGAGAATAGCATTTAGAACTTAAGTAGAAACATGCAAGTATATCTATATTGTTATAATCATTCAAGGCCAAATCTTGCTATCTCCCATGTGTGTGTGTGCAAGCCTCCTTCAATTTAAAATACTAGAACTCAAATTAGGACTTAAGAGAGTTTCTTTAGTTTTCCCCCTACTCTAGCTCATGCACCAATCTTCAAGCTTTCATACATTTCAAGTGAGTAATATGTCCACTAAGGTGCCTTTAAATCATATATTTGTTTTTTTTTTTTTTTTTTTTTTTTTCATGGGCCTTAAACTTGCATTCTTTTACCTAGAGACACTAGCTTTCACACATTCACTGTAGGGACTCGTACCTAGTCAATTCCCAGGCGTCCTTACTGATCACAGCAAAGGCAGCTCTTTTTACCCCTATCCATGCATACTCGTTACAAGTTTAACATTTAAAAAGATAGACAAATACAGCTCATACATTTTGTGTACACTTTCTTTTCTCAAGGCATGTATACTCCTTTCTTTTTCTTTAGTCTAAGATTACAAGCTATCATGCATTTCCACTCTCTAACCAGTGGGGCCTTTCGAAGTGACAACCAAATACACCCAACTTAATCTTTTTTTCAGTTAAAGATTCTAAATTAAAGTGGCTACGTGCTCAAGAATATGAGAGATTTTAAGAGGGACTTAAATGAATTTAACTCAAGATAGTGCTATTCTATTTCCACAATAAGTCATCTATCATGCATATTCAAATCTCATCATAGGCAATCAACATCAAGGTACACAACCATTAACAACATTCCCATTAACTTTGAAAGCTCCAAAATTTAAAAAAAAAAATTTCAAAAATTGACATGCATATGATCATTAAAACCTTCAGTAACATGCATAGCAGGATAAGAAAACACACAAAAGTACGAAAGACACCTCCCACCCCAAACTTAGAATCATGCATTGTCCCGAATGCATAAGAGCATCTAACAAAGAAGGAACAAGCTTGGGAGCAAGCGGGAAGCCACCAAACAGGCTTGGTGTAAGGAGTACTTTGTGTGATAAACCAAGTTCCTGAGAGATAAAGCATATGAGTGACTCCAAGATTTATTGAAAATAAAATAAAAAGAAAAGTAAAGAAAGCAATAAAATTCAGTTGCCTCCCAATAAGCGCTTGGTTTAACGTCTTCTAACTAGACGGGGCTTGCGAATCACGGTGGATCCCAATGTGGTTTCTTCCTTTCATGCTGTGGATCACCTACAACTTTTAGTATTCGCCCACATTGACACTCAAAACATATTCATTAGCATTTAGTGAGTTAGCCAATAAATCATTATCAAGTTGAACATCATCGTTTCTAATGTGGTCAAGACTTATTAAAGAATCATCATGCTTAGATTTTACCGGATTCACCACTTCATTTTTATCATGCTTCTCCATAATTTGTTCATAATTCATTAGAGGTTTGGGAGGCATGCAAGAAGAACTAGGAGAATTATCACAACTAGAAACATGCTTCATAGGATTTTCTACTTTAACATCAAGCATGCCATTAGTCTTACCATTCAAAAAAGGCTTATCATGCATAGAGTTTTTATTTGAAGAGAGAGGCGATGTTACCTTTGTGCTTGGCTCATGATGCTCATACCTTTCTACATCCGGATGCTTAGGGGTTTTATAGATGTCAAATGTCACACCTTACTTTTAAAAATCAATGCGTTGAAGAATCTATAAAGAAAAGTAGTAGAAGACCATGTTGGACGCATGGTCAGGACTAAGGTAACGCATGGAAGTAACCCGAGAGTTTGAAGGAAAAGAAGTGAAACGCATAAGAGGAGATGTAAGCATTGGGGATGATAAGATGCATAAGCAAGAAAGGAATAAAGTTATGTCGTGAAATGTTGAAAGAGATCTAAGTCTCGGAAAGGTAGAATACTATAGCAAAATGAGTAACGCATAGACTATTTGCAAGGGATGTTCTTGGGTGTTGGATAAAATTGAAGGATGAGAAGTAAGCTCAAAGATTGGAGCAAGAGGTGGACGCATACTAAATTATCATCAGAGATATTTTGGTACGAGGAGAAGGTTAAATGAATAGCCTTGGATTACAAGCACAAGGACGCGTAGAGGAGTAATCAAGGAATCTTCAAGGATAGGAGAAAGATCATGGACGCATGATAGTATGGGGTTCAGACTGACGCATGGTATTATGCAGTAAGACAAACGCATAGTAGTGTGCGTTTGAGATATTGACGCCTAGTAGTATGTGGTGGAAAAACGAGTTTAAGGGAAATATGGCCGAGAGATAGGGAAGTAAATAATGAAGCTCAAATCTTAAAGGAAACTCAATAAACGCATGGGGGCGTTGTGTTGAATGAATAGTTGTTTTTTGGAAAATGTTAGACGCATAGGATAAGCTTATAAAGGCTAGGTGGCTTCATATAGACTTGACACCTTAAAAGTAGGAGGTGTTAAAAAGGTATGTTAAGTGTTTCATGCAAGGTGACACTTGGATAAAAGCATGATTAATTAAGCATGCAGCGTGACATGTGGCAAACAAGTGGCAAAAGGAGAAGAGAAGTTGGATGGCAAGCTCTCTATAAATAGAACCTTGAGGGAAAAGGAGCGACTGATGACTCTGAAGGAAGAATTTTGAGAGGGAAGAAAGAAGGCTTAGAAGGAACCCTTGCGTCCGTAGTAGGAGTCTGCGGCCTGACAACTTAGCTATCTCATGTTAAAGAAGTTGTCTTGCGTCGAAAGAGGGTTGGCCTTGCGTTAAAGACAAATACTACGTTGAAGGTGAACGCCGCGTCCAAAGATAGGTGATGCGTTCAAGTTGGACCTTGCGTCCAAGAGAGGTCGACGCATCCAAAAGAGAAGTAAGAAGAGTTGGGCTGCACTTTGCGGTAGTTGCCAACCTTGCGTTGAAGGGCAGGGTTGCGTCCAACCGAGCTGACAGAGAAATATGAAGCCTTGCGTTTCTGAGTTAGAACGCTGCATCCAAGAAGCTCGAGAAGAGGAAATAGAGGGAAGGAAGAGGAATTATTCTTTGGCAAGTACAAGTGAGTAACACCTGCGTTTTTCAAAATATAAATGAGTTCTTTATGAATATGATTTCATGGGTTTCTAATGAATAAATGCATGCGTTTTATTTGAAAAGCTTTGAGTATGCTGGTTACTTGCCATAAGTTTATAAAACGCATGGTGATTGATTGATGCATGTTTTCATGATTTTACTGAAAAGCATGGTGTTATATGATTTCATGAAAGATTTGGAAATAAACTTGTATGAAAAGCATGCTGTTTGATATTAAAGCTTTGAAATTGAATTAAGCATGCTGGTTGATGTGAGATTTGGAAACGGTTAACTTATGAGTTATTAATATAATGTTTCCAAAATATGTATTGTGTTTTATAAAACTTTGAAAAGGCACCCGAGGCTGAGGGACTTCGGAGAAGGCCAAAGGGTAGCCGGGATATAGAAAAAGGCACCAAATGCTGAAGGACTCGTAGAAGGCAGATGGGTAGCCTGGATATGGAAATGGGACTCCAATGCTCAGGGACTCGGAAAAGGCATTGTGGGCGGCCCGGAATATAAAACCTATGTGCACATAGAGGTATATACGACGCTGATGTGTTGAGATTACTCCACACAGCTAAGAAAAATCGACGTTGAGGAGCGTAGAGAATTGCTCCGCCTCAACTAGGGAAAAAGTATTTTGAATGAATGAGATTTTGATTATTTATTCCAAACAGATATGTATACATGATATAACAATGATTTGATCATGTAATAATATGATTTGAACTGTTATATTTTTATGTCTGGTTGACAATGTTTATATTAAAAACAGTTTTACAGTTAAAGTAAAATGTTTTCAGAAAACTGTTACTCACTGAGCTGTTAGCTCACCCTTTTTATATGTTTTCCATTTTTAGGTAGCATGACAGTTCCCGTTGCCGATCGAAGTCGAGGTTTGTCAAGAGTGTGTTAATGGTATTACCGTCCTAGGAAGGATTTATAAGAAAATGAGATGTAGTGGACAGTGGGTTATGTGACAGGGTAGTCGGTAACTACTGTCCTCACACTCCGTCTCGGGCTACGGGAGGATAGTTCGGGGTGGGGTGTGACATCAAATGTTACCTCTTCATCGTTAAGGCGGAATGTGAGCTTTCCATCTTGCACATCGATGAGCGCCCTTCCGGTGGCCAAGAATGGTCTCCCAAGGATTATGGGGACTTCGGCATCTTCCTCCATGTCTAATATGACAAAGTCCGCCGGGAAGATAAACTTGTCTATCTTAACCAAGACGTCCTCCACAATGCCGTAGGGATGAACAAAGACGTCCTCCACAATGCCGTAGGGATGAACAAATGATTGATCGGCCAAAAGCAAAGATATGGTAGTTGGTTGCACCTCTCCTCCATTAAGCTTCCTAAACATGAATAAAGGCATTAAATTAATGGAAGCTCCAAGATCACAAAGGGCTTTAGTAACCTTGTTATTGCCTAAATGACAATGGATAGAGAAACTCCCTGGATCCTTTAGTTTTGGAGGCAATTTCCTTTGTAGTGTCGCACTACATTCTTCGGTTAGTGCAACCATTTCATAATCTCCATACCTTTTTTTCTTAGACAATACATCCTTCATGAACTTGGCATACTTAGGCATTTGTTCTAACGCCTCTGCAAAAGGAAGGTTAATTTCTAACTTTTTGAATATATCTAAGAATTTTGAAAATTGAGCATCAATCTTTTTCTTTTGAAATCTTTGAGGAAAAGGTAGAGTATTAGGGATAAAAGAAGTAGAGTTAGAAGTACTCCCTATGTTGGACTTTGATTTCTCCTTTTCCTTAAATGCACTATCTTTTTGTTGAACATCATCTATGATGACTTCATCTTCTTCTTGTGGAAGCTCATCATCTTCATCATTGATCAAGGGAGTGGATAGCTTTTTCCCACTCCTCAAAGTCACGGCCTTACACTCCTCCCTTGGGTTTCTCTCGGGACAACTAGGGAACTTACCCTTTTGCATTGTTTGGAGGGAAGTTGCCATTTGACTAAGTTGAACCTCCAAGTTTTGAAGTGCCTTACCTTGGGTTTGAATGGTGCTTGAAATAGCTTGGACCGCATTCTCCAATGTGGTTGTCCTTGATCTTGACTCTTTGACAAAGTCAAGCATTATGTCCACTAATGATGATGTCTTTGCATTCCCCGCTCCATTGAATCCTTGAGGTGCTTGCAACACATTCTTGTTGTTAGCATATGAAAAATTCTCATGATTCCTCAAGTTGGGATGATAGTGAGTTGGAAGTTGTTGTTGACCTCGGTATTGTCCTCTATCTACATAATTGGCTACTTCTAACTCATTAGGCTCTTGTTGACTTGCCATGGCCGCAAGGGAAGCTATGGATGATGGACTTGCTTGGACTTGGCTTCCTTGAGAAAATTTAGATAAAGCATTAGTAAGAGAAGCCAATTGAGCTTTTAGAGAACTTACCTCGTCCACCTCATATCGTCCGGTGGCTTTTGGGATGATTGGAGAAGACCATTCACATGGCCAATTGTACGATGTAGTGGCCAAGTCTTCTAGTATGGTGTACGCCTCTTGACCATTCTTTGAAAAAGTTGAGCCTCCGGCGGTTGCATCTAATATGGATTTGGTTGAGCTTGCTAATCCATTGTAGAAGAGTTGAATTTGCAACCAATCCGGGTAACCATGTTGAGGGCACCTTCTCAAGAGATCCTTATACCTCTCCCAAGCCTCATATAATTGTTCATCCTCAAGTTGGCGGAATGTTCCAATCTCCGTCCTTAGTTTTTGAGATTTAGCCGGTGGAAAATATTTGTTCAAGAAAGCTTGAGCTAAGATCTCCCACATTGTGATGCTATCCAGAGGTATGGTTTCCAACCAATCCTTAGCACAGTCCTATAAAGAGAAAGGAAAAAGTCTTAGTTTAATTGCATCATTAGAAACACCATTCATTTTTACCGTCCCGCATATTTCTAAGAAAGACCGCAAGTGCTTGTGAGGATCTTTATTGGTTCTTCAAAGGCTAGCTCTCTAGCCATGTGGATCAACCCCGGTTTCAACTCAAAGTTGTTGACATTGATGGGTACATTCATAATGCCTGGTTGATTTGCCGGTAATGTCGGTTGGAAGTAGTCCCGAATTGCCCTTGGTATCTCCTCCGCCATCTCCTCGATATGATTGTGTTGAACCCTTAGGTTTCTTCTACACGTCCTTTCAATCTCGGGATCAAGAGGGAGAATATTAGTATTATCTCGAGGCATAAACCGACAAAATAATCAAAAAAATAAAATAAATAAAATAAAATAAAATAGGATAAAATAAAAAAAGCAAAAAATATAAAATAAAATAAAATAAAAAAGGAAAAAAATATAAAATAAAATAAAAAAAGCAAAAAATATAAAATAAAATAAAATAAAAAAGGAAAAAAATATAAAATAAAATAAAATAAAAAAGGAAAAAAATATAAAATAAAATAAAATAAATATAAAAATAAATAAACGACCAAATAATATACACCTCAAATTAAGATCTATCAATTCTAATGAATATTAAATAACAAAAACAGTTCTTTGGATCCCCGGCAATGGCGCCAAAAACTTGATGCGCACTTTTACTATTAACCGCAAGTGTACGGGTCAAGTTATAATATAAGACGGTTAAGTCCGAATATCGTTCCACTGAAGATCCAATTGTGAAGGTTTAAGTTACTTAGCTATTCTAGAGTTGAATCAATTTTATTTGAGGATTGAAATTGAATATTATGAGTTATGGAAAATATAAATCAAATAAGGAAAGTATTAAAGTGAGAAACACAAGAGTTAAAGAGAGTTCTAGGGTAATGAATCCTTGTTTATTTCATCATGCAATATTATAGAATTCATGGAATGGTAATTCATATGTCTAAGTCTAGAAACTTAATTCCAAGTTATTTTCTCTAAAAAAAACAACCCTTTCTCATGCAACTCGATTGATTACTAATCTCTTGAAACAAATACAAATTACATGGCATTAAGAATAGTCTTTAGCAACTTTTATTGTCAACCTAACTACTCTCGTGATAGATTTACAACAATTCATTGTTATAGATCAAGTTAAACATACAATCTCTGAATCATACACCTAACCTAATGTAAGCACTAGTTTGCATTGTCAAGAATTGAGGCATTTGTGGCTATGCGTCTCAAAGGGAGAAGTGGCTGAGAGCGAGAGGAAAGTAAAACTTCGACTGAGTATTGACTAAGTTTATGCGTTTGTGGTTAATTCATGGAAGTTAGTGAGCGGAAGTAGTTACTGCGTTGATAGATAAGTAGTCTTGAAGGGGAGGGAAACGCACTTGAACCATGCGTCCAAGTCACTCTGCGTTGAGGACAGGATGGCGTTGAAGATGATGCTCGAAGACAGACATTCGTTGGGGCACCTGTGCTAAAGACAGGATGGTCGCACGCATCGGAAGTAGAATTTCAAGATGGAAAGGAATGCGTTCAAAACAGGAGGCGTGTGGGGACACCCACTATGCGTTGAAAGAGAAGTTAACTTGAGTGTCGTGCGTTAGGAGGAGAACCCCGCGCTAGTCTGCAGAGGAAATACGTAAGTTAGTAGCCTAAGTCCTGGTGTTGAGTCGATAGTATAAATAGCTAGATTAATTAAATGTTTAATCATTTTAAGGACAATTCAAGAGCTTAAGTCGGTTCTATTCTTCAGATAAACTCCAGAAGAAGATTGAGGAGGGTGTTCTTGAAGATTCTGGACGAAGTTTGATTCACATCGTGGCTGGAAACGAAGTTGGAACAGGGGAATGACCGAAGCTACTTAGTTTGGTTGAGCAGTGACTAATATTCGGGACAGAACGTGAGGAATAAGCTGAGTTCAGAGTTGAAAATTTAAGGTTAGTAAGTTAATGCAATTTCTAACAACTTTTGTAAAGGATGGTGATGCTGAAATCGAAGTTTTACCATGTGAATCCTTAGGAAATCAGTGATTACAAGACTGTCTCGCAATCCGGAACAGCAGGAGGTAATTTCGGAATATCGCGAGAATGAGAAAGAGCTAAACCCTGAAATTTTAAGGTAAGCTTTAGAACGTGATTTCCTATAAGTTTGCAGAAGGGAAGAAATTTTGAATCTGTATGGAAATGTGGTTTTTCATAGGTTGAAGTAAGGACGAGAAGAAAGGAAGGAGTACAGTGCAGAGTGCCATTGGAAAAATCAAGTATCGGCACACTGTCTTGGAATTTGCAGCGAGACGGGTAACGCTGAGACGTGAAGGAGCTTTCCGTCTCACAAGTATCGCTAGATAACGCTGAGTATCGCTGCTCAAGCAGGTAACGCTGGTGCTGTTCTATCGGGTATCGCTAGTAATAGTCCTTTTTGGCGGGCGTCGCTGAGATTCACGTTTATAAGTCAGTAGAGAAAAGGAAAGGAAGTTAGTGTTGATTAACGCAAGGCATGTTTCTTTTGCAGGTCAAGAAGAAATAGGAACAGTATATAAACCACGTAAAGCCGAGAAAGAGTTGTGAGTGACACTTTTCTTGTTTTGAAACGAAATTTATTTAAAATGTTTAGCTTGGTTTTCTTATGAGATATGGCTTTGAGATGAACTGTTTTCTTAAAAAGCATGATGTTTGATGATGTTGTTCACAAGGCATGTTTTATATGTTTCTATAAGATGTTCAACGGACATGTTTTGAAATATTGTTTATTGTGATATATATGGATTTTCATGAAAAATTTTCATATGAACTACTATGTGAAAGAAATTCTGAAACGTTTTAGAGGAGGCTCAGTGCTCAAGGACATGAGAAGGCACGTGAGTTTCCCCGGGACCCAGTACTCAAGGACATGAGAAGGTACATGGGCAACCCGACATACTCCTATGTGCACATAGAGGTTAAGCTGGCTAGTGCATCGAGCTTGCTCTGCTTGAAGCCAGGGATGATTTTCGACGTTGAGTGCGTAGAAGCATTGCTCCGCCTCAACTAAGGGAAAAGTTTGAAAAACTGGTTGATATTGATGAATTCCTTGGAAAACGTTTTGATATGATTTTAGTATTGATTTATGAAAATGATGAATTTCATGAAAAACATGCAGCACTCGAACAAATGTTGAACTCTAATTCATTCGTTTTACATAACATGCCTGTTTAAAATGAATGTCGTTTTATAAAGATTGGTCACTCACTAGGCTATTAGCTTATGTTTTCCAATGTTTTCTTTTTCCCTCCCCAGGTAGCAAAGACGTTCCCGGTGCTTCGCCTATTACAGCTCACCCTGCCTAAGCCTCGAATATCAAGATTCAGTCAAGTTTGAGAGTTGTACGTTGAATATACATATGTAATTGGCATGTAGAACATATAGTTTGGAGTGGAGACTGTTGATAGAATTGTGTATATGGTGTTATGGATATGAATACGAAATCATGCTATGTATTTAAGGTGTACCCTATATAGGGAATTGTATCAAGTTATAAGCATGCGATGTATGGCTATGTTCTATGTTTGTATATGAGTAAATGTGTGTAAGGAAAATTTAGGGCAATATACGTCACAAGAGGGGTGATGTTTATTGTCTTCACACTCCCCCTTAGGTTAGGTGGGTAATCTGGGAGGGGGTGTGACACCTAACATGTGAAGATGGCCAATCCACAAGAATTAAACACAATAACAATGAAAAGCATAATCATTCCAACAAAACCATGAAAGTCTACAAGATCAACATAAATTCATAAACAAATCATCAAAACCCTAAAACTAAAGAGTTTAGCCACTCATAGCTTGAAGCAATATGTTTAAGCAAAATAAACAAAGAAAGAGTGTAAAGAAAGGGAAACTCTACTAAAAATAGGCTCTTGATTGAAGTAGCACCATCACGATCTCTTTGGCTCTCACGTCGGAATTCGAAGGGCACCACGACTATCTCGAACTCTTTTCCTCTTCCTTGCAACTAACTCACTCCTTGAACTCTTTAATGAACTCTCACTCAATTCTCTCCTTTTTATGCCTCTTTAGGTCTGTAAAATTGATGGTTGATTTTCTTTGGTTTGATTTTTTTTTTTAATGATTAGGGCTGCTGGAAACCTCCAAATTTATAGAGTTTGGCCGCCCAAAAACTTACCAAAAATAAAAAATTTTCATTTAAGAAAAACTGGCGCCGCGGCGCTAGGGTTACGAGAAAAATTCTTTGCTCTTGGGTTTTGGCGCCGCGGCAGCTTCGTCCAGGCGCCGCGGCGCTGCCCAATTTGTGCCATTTTGAGTTTTTAATCTCTTTTTCGCCGTATTCTTGCTCGGTTTTGGTCTTTTGGTCTTTTCTTCTAATTTTCCTCATTTTAACCTGAAAACCACTAACAAACAAGTGAAATCTAATATAAACTCCCTAAATTTGAGATGATAGAAAGCACTTTTCAAGTGCTTATCAGGTCTCGCTCCTCAGGTAATCTCGCTAGTCTCGTTCATTCCGGTATCGCTAGTGCAGTGTCCTGTTGTGTGTTTTCGCTGGTAATCTCGCTAGGGACATAGAGTAACGCTAATTATGAATATTTTGGGAAAAAGGAGAGTCTCGGTAATGGAGTGAGAATAGAGTCTAAATATGCATACTTAATGATCATGAAAAGGAAGTTCAAGGAAAACTTAACGTGAGAAATGTGTATTTACAGGCCAAGAAGAGCTCGGGAAGGCATATAATCTGCTCAGGGCCAGGACAAGTAGTGAGTGACTTCCTGTTTAATATAATGGTTACTCTTAGCATATTTTATTAGTATTGGGTGAGTGGAAACTATTATATGGTGTAGTTATTGAATATTTGTGTTGTACTGTAAAGTTTAAAGAATGTTATACATATTATCTAAATGCAACCCATGGCTGAGGGACCTTGAGTGGAGGCTTATGGGGAATACGTTATATGATAGTCCGTGCTGAGGGACCACGTGTGAGGGCACTTGAGTAGTTGGTTGAAATGGATTCCAATGCTCAGGGACCTTGTGTGAAGGCATATGGAAATCCAATATATGATAGCCAAGTGCTGAGGGATCACGAGTGAAGGCACTTGAGCAATGGATTTGTAGGGAACCCAGTGCTGAGGGATCACGTGTGAAGGCACATGGGAACTCCAACATAGTAAAACTCAGTGCTGAGGGACAATACGTGAAGGCACTTGAGGGATTGAAATACCGAGGGACGAAGTGTGGAAGCATTTGAATATGAGAGTGATGAGAATTGGTACATGAGGTTGAGTGCGTTGAGCTTTGCTCCGCCACAGCTAGGAAGGGATAATTGTACTACTATTGTTCTATGGCATGGGTTAACTTAGGAATTTCTATTTATATAAATATGTGGTGGTATTGATGATCCATGTTAACTCAAGTAGTTTAATAGTAATTGGATAAATTCTGCCACTCACTGGGCTTTAGGCTCACACGTTCTTCTTTGTTTGTTTGCTTTTTTCAGGTAGCGAGCGTGTTCGGGATGCCTAGCCTACTGAAGATTCTCGTCTGGGCCTACTTTGGATCAGTCCTCTGGGATAGTTGTAAATACACAGTTTATGTACATGTTTATTTGTCATACATGTTCCTTGGGGTGTAGAGGGATTTGATTTTGTAGTGTATATAAAGAACACTTGTTTTGATGAGTTATGTGACTTATGAGGTTATATGGCATATAGTTAAGTATAAATGATCTGTAGTTGATTAATGTTATAGTTACAGTAGGAAACGGGTGTATGTAGGTTCACACTCACTCCTAGAGTAGAAGGGAATCTGAGAGGGGGTGTGACATAACAACCAAAGACGCAAGGTAGCAGAAAATTAGATTAGAATCTTGAGAGATTGTCGGAAGATAATGCATGATATGTGGCTAAAGTGGTGGATCTAAATTGAACCGATAATTACGCAATTAGGCGAGATAGACGCACGACATCAATTTCCTCCAATCACGCAGATTTGCCATTGATTACGAACGCAGTGTCTATAAAAGGGCAGTCCTGCACGATGAAAAAGTGTTGTTGATTCTCAGAAGAATTCCTAAATGACAGCAAAGTTCTCTCCAGATGACAATAGGAGATGAATAGCTCGAGAGAGAAGAGTCTTCCCTCCGCCTGACCACTTCACAGCAAAACCTCACGCTTCCATTCCGGCGACTCAAGACATTGACGCATTTCCTGCTTTCTATCTCTTTTTCTAACTTGATTTTAGATTTGTGTAAAGACATTGAGCTGTCTAAATTTGTATTTGTTCATTAATCTACAATTCTTCCATGTCTATCCATTTCTCTACACTTTTCGCTTATTACTTTGAATCCATGAGTAATTAATCAATCAAGGGTCAAGGGTTGCGTTAGCATCTAAATAAGAACCATAGTGTAACTATTGCATCTTGTCAATTGTAATCTTAATCCGATGCTTATGTTCATCTAGCTAATCGACATAAGTAGTAATAATTAGACTGCTCGAGAGGGTAAGTGATTATGGAACTCAATTGACAAGGCCAAGAAATGTTACCTGTCTATAGGTTAGTAATACCTGTCCCCGAAAACCTAAGTATTCATATAACTAGTAAGGATAAAAGGATAAAGGAGTGTGGATTAGCGGAACTTTTAAACGAAAAGTTAAGATTGTGTAACTACTGAATTATGGCCAATAAATTCTGTGCGTTGAGATGAATGGTATTAAGAAAAGAATAGACATATCTCGGGAGATTAGGTTGATGTGTAGATGGTTAAGCTCAAACGCATGGTATTTAATACTGAGGAGTTATCAACCAAGCTGTGAGATTAGGTTCTAATGAGGGCAAGTTGAATGGGGTGAAGTACCATGTGGCGATGATGTAAAGTGAAATAGAACCATCAAGTAGGAAAAGTGCCTTGTGTTGGAAAGGTTGACAACGCGTCGGGAAGTGAAACTAAGGAAAGTAATGCGTGGAGTATTGTACAGAGAGATAGTGAATGGAGTTGAAGGAACAAGAATTGAGTATGGATTACGGCTATGCGTTGGTAAGCTTAGTAAGGGAAGCTAGTATACAGGGAAGAAGTAGACTGTCCCCATAGTCTGGATGGATGAGTCGTTATTTTGATAGGTATGACAGGCATTGAAAGGTGTTGTTATGTGTTGGAAGTAAAGATGGAACCTGACCCAGGGTTGTATTTAACTTACGTTACGAAGAATACCTTGAATTGGAAAATAGTGGTCTGTGATAGGCTAAAGGTTAATAATAAATTGATAAGCCATGAAATGGATAACAACTATGCGTTAAAGGTTACTATAAAAGACCATAGTGGATCGGGAAGTTCTCTAGTGCAACAAGTGCACAAGGGGTCGCTAAGCGTTTAAGTGCTATGAAATGTTAAACGTTAAAGGATTATTATATGCTAGTAGGACTTCAGCAATTAGTAGGGTCTTACTATGCGTTGAGAAAGTTATGTGGTGAGAAAATATTAACTATGCGTTGAGGAATTCTGTGTTAAGGACAGCTATTAGCTATGCGACAAGGGGGTTGAGGAGTCGATGATGGTTACCGTTGGTTATTAAGTCATACGCTGAAGAGCTTAACTTCATGATAATGGAAAATGCTACCACGATATCGAGTAAATGCATAGAGGAAAATCAAGGGACTTAAAGGAAGGTCATGAACGCGGGATGAAGCAAAGGTGAATGGAAGAAGGTAAACGCAGGAAGAAAGAATTTGAGTTGGATGTGGTGGTCAAAGGTAAACCACATGGTCAGAAGGGTGCAATTGTACAAAGAAGAAATTGTAGCTGTGAACGAATGTAAGAAAGGGAGTTGAACGCATATAATATTCGATAAAAATTGATGTATGATGTTAAACTGAAGTGCATAGTAGTATGTATTTAGAATTTGTACACCTAAATGAAGGAGAAGTGGAATAAAGGTAGTAAAGCTGAGGGTAGTAAAAGGAGGCAAAGGAGTTGAATCTGGAAGATAGTTCCATGAACGTCTAGGAACAAGGAGTTGGTTGGGTAGTTGTGTATTGGAACATAATGAACCCATAAAAAAGGGTTAAGAATTTTGTGAGATTAAGGGTTAATTTTGCAAAATTCCATCCATTGTTCATCTTCTTCCCAACCTTCATTCTTTCTCAAATTCACCAGAAATTTGGATCCCACAATCCAATCTAAGCCTAGAGAATAGTAGAGAAGACTCTTGTGGTGGTCTACAACCAAGTGGTGTTGAAATTCATCAAGAATTGAAGGAGAATTTGAAGCTTCAAGGGTAAGTGTTCTTGAAACTTTGGTTTTTCTTCTTAATTGCATGTTTAATCCTCTAAATTGAGCATCTTAGAGTGAAAATTGATCAAATTAACTTCCACTGCATGCTCATTTATCCATCACTTAAGACTCGTGTTGTACACATAAAGGTTAAATGAGTGGTAGTTTGTATGCATATATTGTAATGAGTTTTAAGGATTGAAAGTCTATATCTGTATGCTAGCTTATCCAGAGGTTGAGATTAATGTTCGACCATGTTTTATAAACTGTATACCAGGTGCTTGGTTCGGTTTTGGGGTTTAACAGGTCGACAGTAGATGTCGTAAGAAGGTCGATGTCTACTGTCCTCACACCTTTTCCTAGGTTAAGTTGGTACTTGGGAGGAGGTGTGACAAGTTGGTATCAGAGCATAAGATTTTGGGAAGTGAGGTCATGCATAATAGTTAGGAGCATGATGAGTACATAATATATTAATATTGTGATGTATTATAGGAACCATGCCGAGACAGACCAGACGAGGTAGGCAAGCACACGTCGGAATGTTGCATGCTAACAATGACCTAAAAGAGGCTTCTGAGGGAGAGTCTAGCAACCCTCAAGAGAATGTGAATATGGAAAATCAAATTTTCAATAGAATATCACAGAGATTGGCAGCTAATGTTGAGCCAGCTCAAGGATATCCTGAGAAAAAGCATGTGGTTGAGAGGTTCAAAGCCTTAGGTGCTGAAATGTTTGAGAGTACTACTGATCTTGCAGATGCCGAGGTATCACTAAATTAGGTAAAAAAGTGCTTCAGGGTTATGCACTGTCCTGGAGATAGGAAACTTGATCTAGTTACTTATATGCTCTAGAATGAAGCTGAGAATTGGTGGAGACTGATAGAAAACAGAAGAGTTAATGCAGACCCTCTGACATGGGCATATTTTAAGAAGGCTTTTTAGGATAAATATTATCCTAGGTCTTACTGTAATGAGAAAAGAAACAAGGTCTTAAGGCTGGTACAGGGGAGTATGATCATAGCGGAGTATGAGAAGAAATTTACAAAATTAGCTAAGTATGCTTTAGTGCTGATAGTAGAAGAAGCTGATAAATGCAAGCGTTTCGAGGAAGGCTTGCGGAATGAGATACGTACTTCGGTGACGGTATGTGCGGAGTGGATAGATTTTGCAAAGTTAGTTGAAGCTGCTTTGAGGGTTGAGAAAAACCTTGGCAGAAAGAAAGACAGACAAAGGAGGAAGCAGGGCAAAACAGGCATCCGGTACATCTCTAGAGCAGTCTTATCGAGGCGAGGGTCAACGTTTTGCACCTGGAGTTTTTGGTAAGGGAAACTTCAAAGCTCGGTCAAGTGGATCGTATTTCATAGGGGGTTCTAGATGTGGTGGCTTGAAGAAATGTCAAAGGTGGTTTCCTCAGACTTCAGATACCACGGCCGGTTCGCAGTTTAGCCAACCAAAAGAATCGATAGCTAGTGCAATAAGGAAACCATTTTGTGGTACCTGTGGTCAGTACCTCAGTGTGTAGGAGGGGCTAATGTTCGTTATAACTGTGGCCAGCCAGATCATTTCAAGAGATATTGCTCTCAGCTGAGATCAGGAAATGAGGCAGAACAGAGAGCAGTATCATAGATTGTAAATCAGCCGAAGCAAGAAACAAGTGCAGGTAAGGGCAGTTGTGGTGGCAAACAGAAAGGCCAAGTAGGTAGGCCTAGGCAGCAAGGGAAGTGTACGCTATGACTCAGCGAGAGGCTGAGGAGACTTCAGATGTGGTAACGGGTATGCTAACTATTTGTTCTAAGAATGCCCATGTAACTGAATAGGAGTTTAGAGCCTTTGCCTAATACCTTATTAGTTCATACTCCTATTGGTGATTCTGTAATCATAGAGCATGTCTATTATGATTGTGAGTTGGTGATTGATAATGTGGTGTTTTCGGTTGATCTGTTACCTTTAGAACTAGTAGAATTTGATATTATTTTGGGCATGGACTTCTTGTCGAAGTATCATGCTAATGTTGATTGTTTTAAGAAGGAAGCAAGATTTGTGAAGCCAGATGAGGCTGAAGTAATATTTCGAGGGAGAAGGAGAGTTCTTCCCACTTGTGTAATTTCGGTAGTGAAGGCTAGGAAGTTATTGAGTAAAGGTTGTGAAGTGTAATTGGCACATGTAACTGAAGTGAAGACAAAAAATTTGAAACCGGAAGATGTGCTAGTGGTACAGGAGTATCTAGATGTGTTCCCTGAAAAGTTGTTAGGTTTGCCACCTGGTAGAGAGGTGGAGTTTACTATAGATTTAGTACCAGGTACAACACCTATTTCTCAAGTATCATATTGTATGGCATTTGCAGAATTGAAGGAGCTGAAACTGCAGCTACAGGAATTAGTAGACAAGGGGTATATCAGATTGAGTGTATCTCCATGGGGTGCACCAATTCTGTTTGTTAAGAAGAAAGATGATACAATGAGATTGTGTATTGATTTTCGTCAACTAAATAAGGTAACAATACATAAAAAATATCCTTTACCTCGTATAGATCATCTGTTTGACCAAATTAGAGGAGCTTCAGTGTTCTCGGAGATAGACTTTAGATCAGGATATCATCAGCTGAAGGTTAGAGAACCAGACATACCTAAGACGGCTTTTAGAACAAGGTATGGACATTACGAATTTCTGCTGATGCCATTTGGGTTAACAAATGCACCAGCAGTGTTCATAGATCTTATGAACAAGATATTCCATCCTTATTTGGACCAGTTCGTTGTTGTGTTCATTGATGCCATACTAGTGTATTCTGGTGATAAAGAGAAGCATGCTGAACATCTCAGAGTTGTTTTACAGACCTTGAGAGAAAAGAAGTTGTATGCTAAGTTCAACAAGTGTTAGTTTTGGTTGGAACAAGTGGTGTTTTTGGGCGATGTGGTGTCAACTGTGGGAGTTAGTGTAGATCCCCAAAAGACTGAGGCTATAGAGAAGTGGGAACGGCCTAAGATCCTGACAGTGGTACGTAGTTTCCTAGGTTTATCAGGATACTACAAGAGATTTGTCGAGGGGTTTTCGAAGATAGCCTTACCACTTACTAGTTTGATTAAGAAGAATACTAGGTTTGAATGGAACGAGAAGTGCGAACAAAGTTTTCAAGAACTAAAAAGAAGATTGGTGACCGCACTTATCCTAGCACTTCCAGAGTCGGGTAAGGAGTTTGAAGTTTACTGTTATGCTTCTCGCTAGGGGTTAGGCTGTGTGTTGATGCAGAATGGGAAGGTGATAGCCTATGCTTCTAGACAGTTGAGACCTCAAGAGAGCAACTATCCTACCTATGATCTGGAGTTAGCTACAGTTGTTCTAATATTAAAGATATGGTGACATTATATGTTTGGAGAAAGGTGTCATATCTATACAATCATAAGAGTCTGAAGTATATCTTTGATCAGAAGGAACTTAACATGAGGCAAAGGAAGTGGTTGGAGCTAATCAAAGATTATGACTGTACTATTGAATATCACCTAGGAAAGGCGAACGTTGTTGCTGATGCTTTAAGTAGAAAATCCAAGGGCAGTGCAAGTTCTCTAAATGTTGTACGAGTTGCTCTATTTAAAGAATTTAGAAATAGTGGTACTAGTTTAAGAGTGGCTGATAGTGGAACATTGTTAGCACATTTCCAGTTGAGGCCCAAGTTAGTTGATGAGGTGGTAAGGAAGCAGTTAGAAGATCCTATGGTTAAAAAGCTAATGGAGGAAGTAAAAGTCCAGCGAAAAGTAGATTTCGAACTAAGATCTGATGGTGCTCTATTGAAACATGGTAGGATTTATGTGCCAAAGGATGTGGAAGTTAAATAGGTGATTCTTGGAGAGGCACATAGCTCAGCTTTTGCTATGCATCTTGGTAGTACGAAGATGTATAGGACCTAACAGAATTTCTATTGGTGGCTAGGTGTGAAGAGAGAGATAGCTGAGTATGTAGCAAAATGTTTAATTTGTCAGCAAGTAAACCCTGAACGTCAAAAGTCAACAGGGTTGTTGAATCCACTTCCTATTCCCGAGTGGAAGTGGGAGCACGTTACGATTAATTTCCTGTTCGGATTACCAAGAACTTCAGCTGGCGTTGATGAGGGGTGATCGTGGATAGACTGACAAAGACAACGCGTTTTCTACCAGTTAAGTGATAAGCACTTGAAAAGTGCTTTCTACTCTCTCAAATTAAGGGAGTTTATATTAGATTTCACTTGTTTGCTAGTGATTTTCAGGTTAAAACGAGGAAAATTAGAAGAAACGACTAAAAGATCAAAACCGAGCAAGAATACGGCGAAAAAGAGTTGAAAAACTAAAAAGGGCGAATTTTGGGGATAGCGCCGCGGCGCTGAAACATCAACGCATAGTTCTGGACGCATAGTAGCATCGCGGCGCCGGGATGGCGCTGCCTCGACGCATCCTTGTTGAACGCATGACAGCGTTGCGGCGCTTGGAGGGCGCTAATACCCGAGAGCAATATTTCTGAAACGCATCACAGCGTCGCAGCGCTAAAACCCGAGAGCAAACTTTTTTGGATGCAGCCCTAGCGCCGCGACGCTATGGAACAGCGCCGCGGCGCCAGCTTTCCTTAAATGAAAAATTTGTATTTTTGGAAAATTTTTGGGTGGCCAAACTCTATAAATTTGGGGGTTTCCAGTAGCCCAAATCATCGAGAAAAATCAAAGCAAAGCAAGGAAGTTACAGACCTAAAGAGGCACAAAAAGGAGAGAATTAAGTGAGAGTTCAAAGAGTGAGTTAGTTGCAAGGAAGAGGAAAAAAGTTCGAGATAGTCGTGGTGCCCTTCGAATTCCGACGTGAGAGCCAAGGAGATCGTGACAGTGCTACCTTAATCAAGAGCCTCTTTTCAGTAGAGTTTCCCTTTCTTTACACTCTTTCTTTGTTTATTTTGCTTAAACATGTTGCTTCAAGCTATGAGTGGCTAAACTCTTTAGTTTTAGGGTTTTGATGATTTGTTTATAAATTTATGTTGATTTTGTAGACTTTCATGGTTTTGTTGGAATGATTATGCTTTTCATTGTTATTGTGTTTAATTCTTGTGGATTGGCCATCCTCACATGTTAGGTTAGATGTATGATTGAGAGATTGTATGTTTAACTTGATCTATAACAATGAATTGTTGTTAATCTATCACGAGAGTAGTTAGGTTGACAATAAAAGTTGCTAAAGACTATTTTTAATCCCATGTAATTTTGTATTGGTTTTAAGAGATTAATAATCAATCGAATTGCATGAGAAAGGGTTGTTTTTGAGAGAAAATAACTTGGAATTAAGTTTCTAGACTTAGGCATATGAATTACAATAAATCCATGAAATCTATAATATTGCATGATGAAATAAACAATGATTCATTACCCTAGAACTCTCTTTGACTCTTGTGTTTCTCCCTTTGATACTTTTCTTATTTGATTTATATTTTCCATAACTTATAATATTTATTTCAATCCTCAAATAAAATTGATTCAACTCTAGAATAGCTAAGTAACTTAAACCTTCCCAATTGGATCTCCAGTGGAACGATATTCGGACTTAACCGTCTTATATTATAACTTGACCCGTACACTTGCGGTTAACACTCAAAGTGTGCATCATTAAGGTGACTTATACGTTGAATATACTGGCACAGATGTACGTAGATAAGATTGTAAGTCAGTACAGAGTTCTAGTGACTGTTGTATCGGACAGAGATCCTAGGTTTACTTCTAAGTTCTGGGTGAGTTTGCAGCAAGCTTGGGAACTAAGTTGCCATTCAGTACAACTTTTCATCCTCAAACTGATAGACAGTCAGAGAGGACGATATAGACCTTAGAAGATGTGCTCCGAGCTTGTGCTTTGCAATTCAAATGTAGTTGGGATGTACATTTGTCTTTCATGGAGTTTGCTTATAATAACAGCTACCAGTCAAGCATAGGTATGGCTTTGTACGAAGCATTATATGGCAGGCCGTGCAGAACTCCAATGTGTTCGAGAGAGGTTGGAGAAAGGAAACTGGTATGACCAGAGATTGTACATATTACGACAGAGAAGGTGGAAATGATTAAGGCAAATCTTAAAACAACTAAAGATCAACAGGCAAGTTATTCTGATAATAGGAGAAGAGATCTTGAGTTTGAAGTTGGTGATAGGGTTTTTCTGAAGTTGTCACCATGGAAGGGTGTTCTGAGGTTCGATAGAAAAGGGAAGTTAAGTCCAAGGTATATTGGACCTTACGAGATCTTGGAAAGAGTTGGACCAGCAGCTTACAGATTAGCTTTGCCAATGGAAATGTCCAAGATTCACAACGTGTTTCACGTCTTAGTTTTAAGAAAGTATATCCCCAATCCTACTCACGTACTTGAGGTGCAACCCAAGCTAAAGGAAGATTTGAGTTATGAGGAAAAATCAATTCGAGTGTTAGTTGAGAAGGAGCAAGTTTTGAGAACCAAGGTGATTCCGTTAGTGAAAGTACTTTGGAGGAATCACAGCGTTGAGAAGCTACTTGGGAAAAAAGGGAGCAGATGATCAAGAAGTATCCATATTTGTTTCCGAAAAGCTAGCAGCCTACTGAATTTCAAGGACGAAATTCTTATAAGGATGTGGTAAATTGTAAACTCTACTTTCATTTCTATGCACCTAACCTACGCATGCAATATTGTTGTGAACTTACTCTTTTTTTCTTCTTTAAATTGAAGAGAGAAGTGGAGGAAAGTCGAGAAGGATAGGCTTGTGGATTAAGCCAAGAGTATTTTTGGTAAGTTAATTTTTAAATCCTTATGAGATAAATCAAGCTTGGTGATAACTTGTAGAAATACAAGTTATGATAGCCTTTTTCTTAGACAAATAGAGATTAAATAGAGAAGCATGCGGCAGTTTATGTTGATTTGTAATAAGAAATCTTGCTTTGCCTTATACTCTTGTATTTTTATGAAGATAAATGATGTTACCACTTTTTGAGCCTAAAACGCATGTTTTAACGCAGGAATGTAAACGATGCGTTGATGACTTCTTAACGCAGGACTACGCGTTAGCAATCTGTTCTTCATGGACGCATGATCTGAACGGAACGCGAACAACCTGACGATGCGTTAACAACTACTCAACGCAAGACTATGCGTTAGCAACCTACGACGTGTTGACATCGGCCAAACTATCCATGGACGCATAGACGACCATCAACAGAAGGCGCCGAGAATCAAATCAGAATCTTGAGAGATTGTCAGATGATTGACGAACATGATTTGTGGCTAAAGTGGTGGATCTTAATTGACCCGAGAATTACGCAATCAGGCGAGATGGACGCATGATATCAATCTCACCGCCAATCAAGCAGATTTTCCATTGATTGCGAACGCATTATCTATAAAAGGGCAGCTCTGCGAGATGAGAAAGGGTTGTTGATTCTCGGAAGAACTCCATAAGTGACAGCAGAGTTCTCTCAGACGTCAACCGGAGACGAATAGCTCGAGAGAGAAGAGTCTTCCCTCCGCCGGACCACTTCACAGCAGAACCTCACGCTTCCTTCCGGGTGACTCAAGACATTGACGCCTTTCCTACTTTCCTTCTTACTTTTTCTATCTTGATTTTAGATTTGTGTCAAGACATTGAGCTTATCTAAAGTTGTAATCCGTTTCATCAATATATATATCTTCCATGTCTACTCATTTCTCTATACTTTCCACTTTTTACTTTGAAATCATGAGTAACTAATCACTCAAGGGTCTAGGGTTGCGTTAGCATCTAACTAAGAACAATAGTGTAACTATTTCATCTTGTCAATTGCGATCTTACTCCGATGCTTATGTCCATCTAGCTAATCGATATAAGTAGTAATAATCAAACTGCTCGAGAGGGTAAGTGATTGTGGAACTCAATTGACAAGGGCCAAGAAGTGTTACCTGTCTATAGGAATAACCTTGGTTCTTAACACTCTCCTATACGATGAGTTATAGACATATAACGCATAGCGGCTGACAACCGGGAGAAGAGTCGCAAGTATGAATAGAATACCACCATGCGTTTCCGATGTTAGATGTTAACCAACCCGAACCCTGTTTTTATCCATTCATTCAAATCATTAGCTGACTTTGCTGTGTCGCATGCTTTCCATCTTCCACAATTTAATATAGTGTACATGTTATCGCTTTCCTTAGATTAGAAACAAACTTAATGCATTATTTATTGGTTACCACTGCAACGCATGAAATCCACATAAATATTGAATCAGCATAATCCCTGTGTTCGACCTCGGACTCACCGAGAAAACCTACTCCTTTGCTTATACTTGGGTAAAGGAGAGGAAAACTTGACAGATCACCAACGCATAGTAGTAAGACGCATAGCATGTTCAACGCATGATATGTAAAACGCATAATCATAGCTTACTCACACCTGGCGTTTGTAAATTTTCATTTCCAAAATTAATACACAACAAGTTTTTGGCGCCGTTGCCGGGGACTTGAGATCTGTCTGTTCATTTTACAACACTTGAAATCTATTTTGACATGTCAACTAGAATATAAAAGACTTAAGAAGGATGTCACAATTTGAACCAAGGTGGAAGGATGCTATTAAGGATTATAATTATTATTAGAATTATTATTATTGTGTAATTATTATTAAATAAAAGAAAAAAAAAGGAAATTTTGATTAAGTTAGTGGATGTAATAAAAAGAAAAAAAGGAAACGAAGAAGAGCATTGTCGGTGGTGGAGGTTGAGTTTGGAAAGAAGGAAGCATTCCAATCATTTTGCCGACTCTCATTCTCCTTTAAAACATAAAGAAGTTTGTGGTTTCTGAGCTTGGCATCAAAAGGGAGAAGAAGGAGAAGATTCAGGTGATTTGGAGCGGAATTTTGAGGAGAAACTTGGTAAAACTCGAAGAACAATCGAAGCTACTCTGGAATTTGAGTAATTTGGACAGGTTGTGTTGTGTGAAGGACAACGAGCTCTAAAGATCGAGTATGGGGTTGAACATTTGAGGTTAGTATATTAATGAATTTCTTAACAACTTTTGTGAATGATGATGTTTGAGCTGAATGTGAAGGGAAATAGGTGAAATCGTAGGTGGAAATGACTAGTGTGATTTTTCGAGTAATCTAGAGAAGGGTGGAGAAATTTTGAGTTATCCGTCAAACAAAGGGGAGTTAAACCCTAAATTTAGAGGTAAGCTAGAAAACTCATGTCTCTACAAGTTTGTAAAGAGAGTAAATTCTAACACAGGGTGGAAATGCTATTTTCAGCAGTTGGAAGACAGAAGCTTTGGTGAGGCAGGTCTCGCTGGTAAAGACAACAACACTGCGAGCATGGAGCAAGACGGGTCTCGCTGGTCTCGCTAAGTCTTGCTAGCCATTTTTGTCTCACAAATCTCGCTGGTCTCACTCATCTCCCTGGTCTCGTTAGTCTCGCTGGTAAAGTGAGTCTTGCTTGTTTTGCTTAGTCTAGTTAGAGGAGATCTCGCTGGTTGAATAAATCTCGCTGGTTGTATAGTTTTGCTAGTAGTTTGGTCTCGCTAATGAACTAAAAGCTTGATGTTAAAACCTACTTGTTATACATTAATGGGAATCCTAAGAAATCTCACAGAGGGAATTATATTATTTTAGGTCGAGAAGAGCTAGGAAAGACTTATAATCCATTAAGGAGCTGAGACAAGTAATGAGTGGCAATTTTTTTATTTAAAATAAGCTTTACTTTATACAAACATTATGCTCAAGTATGTTTGTAAGTGTAAGCACTGATTTGCGTTGCCAAGCATTGAGGTGTAGCCATGCGTTTGTGGTTAATTCACGGAGGTTGGTGAGCTGAAGTAGCTACCTGCGTTGATAGATAAGTAATCCTGATGGGGGAAGAAACACACTTGAACCATGTGTTCAAGTCACTCTGCGTTGAGGATAGTTGTGCGTTGAAGTCGATGCGTCGAAGACAGACATGCGTGGGAGGCACCTGTGTTGAAGACAGGATGGTCTGGACGCAACGAAAGTAGAATTGCAAGATGGAAAGATATGCGTTCAAAATAGGAGGCATGTGGGGACGCCCACCATGCGTTGGAAGAGAAGTTAACTTGAGTGTCGTGCGTTGAGAGGAGAACCCTGTGCTAGTCTGCAGATGAAGGTAAGTTAGCAGCCTAAGTTCCGGTGTATGAGAAGGTTAAGTCGGTAGTATAAATAGCTAGATTAATTAAATGTTTAATCATTCTTAAGGACATTTCGAGAGCTTAAGTCGGTTCTATTCTTCAGATAAACTTCAGAAGAAGATTGAGGAAGATCTTCTTGAGGATTTTGGATGAAGTTTGATTCATATCGATGCTGAAAACGAAGCTGGAACAGGGGAATGACTGAAGTTACTTGGTTTGGTTGAGCAGTGACTGATATTCAGAACAGAACGTGAGGAAGAAGCTGAGTTCAGAGCTGAAAATTTAAGGTTAGTAAGTTAACGTAATTCCTAACAACTTTTGTAAAGGATGGTGATGCTGAAATTGAAGATTTACTATGTGAATCCTTAGGAAACCAGAGTTTACAAGATTATCTCGCAATCCGGAACAGCGGGAGGTAACTTCGAAATATCGCGAGAACGAGGAGGAGCTACACCCTGAAATTTTAAGGTAAGCTATAGAACTGGATTTTCTATAAGTTTGTAGAAGAGAAGAAACCCTGAATCGGTATGGAAATGTGACTTTTAATAGGTTGAAGTAAGAACGAGAAGAAAGGAAGGAATTTCAGTGCAGAGTGCCGTTGGAAAATCAAGTATCGGCACACTGTCTGGGAATTGGTAGCGAGACGGGTATCGCTGAGACGCAAAGGAACCTTCCGTCTCACAGATCTCGCTAGATAACGCTGAGTATCGCTGCTAAGGTATGTAACGCTGGTGCTGTTCTATCGGGTATCGCTAGTAACAGTATTATTCGGCGGGTATCGCTGAAGTTCTCGTTATAAGACAGTAGAGAAAAAGGAAAAGGAATTAATGTTGATTAACGCAAGGTATATTTCTTTTGCAAACCAAGAAGAAATAGGAAAAGTATATAACCCACGTAAAGCTTAGAAAGAGTAGTGAGTGACACTTTTCTTTCTTTGAAACGAAATTTATTGAAAATGTTTAGTCTGGTTTTTCTTATGAGATATGGCTTTGAGATGAACTGTTTTCTTAAAAAGCATGATGGTTGATGATGTTGTTTACAAGGCATGTTTTATACGTTTTTACAAGATGTTCAATGGCATGTTTTGAAATATTGTTTATCGTGATATATTAATTTTCATGAAAGATTTTCATATGAACTACTATGTGAAAGAAATTCTGAAACGTTTTAGAGTAGGCTCAGTGCTCAAGGACACGAAAGGCACGTGAGTTTCCCCGGGACCCAGTACTCAAGGACATGAGAAGGTACATGGGCAACTCGTCATATTCCTATGTGCACATAGAGGTTAAGCTGGCTAGTGCATCGAGCTTGCTCTGCTTGAAGCCAGGGATGATTTCGACGTTGGGTGTGTTGAGCCTTGTTCCACCCCAACTAAGGTGATTTTCGACGTTGAGTGCGTAGAAGCATTGCTCCGCCTCAACTAAGGGAAAAGTTAAAAAAAAAAAAAAAAAAAAAAAAAACTAGTTGATATTGATGAATTTCTTGGAAAACACTTTGGTATGTTTTTAGTATTGATTTATGAGAATGGTGGATTTCATAAGATACATGTTACATTTGAACAAATGTTAAACTCTTATTTATTCGTTATACGTAACATGCATGTTTTAAATGAATGCCGTTTTACAAAGATTTGTCACTCACTAGGCTGTTAGCTTATGTTTTTCCATTGTTTTCCTTTTCTCTCCCCAGGTAGCAAGGACGTTCCCGGTGCTTAGCCTATTTCAGCTCACCCTGCCTAAGTCTCGAGTTATCAAGATACAGTCAAATCTGAGAGTTGTACGTTGTACGTTGCATATGTTTATGTAAATGGCATGTAGAACATGTAGTTTTGAGTGGGGACCGTTGGTGGAGTTGTGTATATTGTATTATGGATATGGATATGAATTTATGCTATGTATTAAAGGTGTACCCTATACAGGGAATTATATCAAGTTATAAGCATGTGATGTATGGCGGTGTTCTATGTTTGTATATGAGTAAATGTATGTACAGGAAAGGAATGTAAAGTTAGGACAATATGCGTCACAAGAGGGGTGATGTTTATTGTCTTCACACTCCCCCTTAGGTTAGGTGGGTAATCTGGGAGGGGGTGTGACAGTAAGCATGTTTTAATGTTCATATTCTCACAAGTTTTAATATGATTTCCAAGCATGAGTTTAGAACTTGATTCGTACTGGAGTTTGAGGTTAGTAGCATGTTGTTTGAATTATATTGAGTTAAATAAGCATGATGCTTGATGATTGAATTGCAAACTTTGGAATTCCATGAGCTCTTGTTTATTAGCAATTTATCTTCAAAAGCATGTGTAGTTCTTTTTAAAAAGTATTATAAAAGGTCTCCAATGTCGAAGGACTCAGAGAAGGCATATGGGCAGCTTGAATATAGAAATGGTCCCCAAGGCTGAAGGACACATAGAACGCATATGGGCAGCCTAAATCATGTATATGGGACCCAGTACTGAAGGACTTAAGAAGGTATACGGGCAACCCAGGTCATGATTCCTATGTGCACATGATAACTTGTAGAAATACAAGTTATTATTATATTTCTTTTAGAAAAATAGAGTTTAAATGGAGAATCATGTGGTAGTTTGGGTTAAATTCCATTGATAAATCTCCCTATGCGTTTTACTCTTGTGAATTGATGAAGATAAATGTTTTGAAGCTTTTTGAACCTTAAACGCATGCTTTGATGTAGGAATGCAAGCAATCTATGAATGATTTATCAATCAGAAACGCAAGGCAGCGGAAAATCAGACAAAAATCTTGAGAGATTGTTGGGGGATTGATGTGCTTGATCTGTGGCTAAAGTAGCAGATACAAATTGATCCGTAAATCACGTGATTATGCGAGAAGAACGCAAGACAACAATTCAGCCTCTAATCATGCAAATTTGCTAGTGATTGCAACGCAACATCTTGATAACTTGTAAAAATACAAGTTATTATAACCTTTTTCATAGATTAATAGAGATTAAATAGAGAAGCATGCGGTAGTTTATGCTTAATTCTATTAATAAATCTTCCTTTGCGTTATACTCTAGTATTTGTATGAAGATAATGATGTTACCACCTTTTGAGCCCAAAACGCATGTTTTAATGCAGGAATGCAAACGATGCGTTGATGACTTCTCAACGCATAACTACGCGCTAGCAACTTACAACGCGTTGACATCGGCCAAACTATTCATGGACGCATAGACGACCATTAAGGCAAGGTGCTGAGAATCAAATCAGAATCTTGAGAGATTGACGAATGATTGACGAACATGATTTGTGGCTAAAGTGGTGGATCTTAATTGGCCCGAGAATCACGCAATCAGGCGAGATGGACGTAGTATCAATCTCGCCACCAATCAAGCAGATTTGCCATTAACTGCGATTGCATCATCTATAAAAGGGCAGCTCTGCGAGATGAGAAGGGTTGTTGATTCTCGGAAGAACTCCATAAGTGACAGCAGAGTTCTCTCAGACTTCAGCCGGAGACAAATAGCTCGAGAGAGAAGAGTCTTCCCTCCGCCGGACCACTTCACAGCAGAACATCACGCTTCCATTCGGGCGACTCAAGACATTGACGCCTTCCCTGCTCTCTTTCTTATTGTTCTATCTTAATTTTAGATTTGTATCAAGGCATTGAACTTATCGAAAATTGTATCTTATTTCATCAATATAATTATCTTCCATGTCTACTCATTTCTCTAAACTTTCCGCTTTTTACTTTCAAACCATGAGTAACTAATCACTCAAAGGTCTAGGGTTGCGTTAACGTCTAACTAGGAACCATAGTGTAACTATTTATCTTGTCAATTGCGAGCTTAATCCGATGCTTATGTCCATCTGACAAATCGATATAAGTAGTAATAATCAAACTGTTCGAGAGGGTAAGTGATTGTGGAACTCAATTGACAAGGGCCAAGTAGTGTTACCTGTCTATGGGGATAACCTTGGTTCTTAACACTCTCCTATGCGTTATAGACATATAACCCATAGCGGCTGACAACCGGGAGAAGAGTCGCAAGTATGAATAGAATACTACTGTGCGTTTCCGACGTTAGATGTTAATCAACCCGAACCCTTTCTTTATCCATTCACACACATCTTTAGCTGAACTTGCTGGTCGCATGCTTTCCATCTTTCACAATTTTAGCCTAGTGTACAAACCATCGCTTTCCGTAGATTAAAAACAACTCTCAAATATTTATTGGTTACCACTGTAACGCATGAAATCCAACTAAATACTGAATCAATATAATCCCTGTGTTCGACCTCGGACTCACCGAGAAAACCTATTCTTTTGCTTATACTTGGGTAAAGGATAGGAAAACTTGACAAGACCACCAACGCATAGTAATAGGACACATAGCATGTTCAAAGCATGACATGTTGAACGCATAAACACATCATTTAGCACCTTGCGTTAGGACAATTTACACATACAAAATCAGCACAACAAGTTTTTGGCGCCGTTGCCGGGGATTATTTCATTGATTTAAATTATTTTCTTTGGATTATTGTGTTGCAGGATTCCTCAGTCGACGGAGTATAGCAAGCTTCTCTTCTGTTAGAGGCTGCTAACAGTATATGAGTGAAGGGGACAACCAAACATTTGATATTGACTCAGAGATTGAGAGGACCTTCAGAAGAAGGATAAGACAGAATAAACAAAGAAGGAGCAATCAAACTACTGAAGAGAATATGGATGCTCAAAATAATCAACCTCAAGCTGGGGTTAGGCAGAACGCAGATGCGCAAGATCATGCAAACAATGATACAAACCCAATTCTTTTGGCGCATGATAGAAATCGCCCAATGAGGGAGTATGCGTCGCCAAATCTATACAATTTCGCACCAGGAATTTTACAACCAACCTTCGAGGGTAATGGAAGGTTTGAAATGAAGCCAGTAATGTTGCAGATGCTGCAAGCCGCAGGGCAGTTTGGGGGTGCAACGGGTGAAGACCCACATGCACACGTGAAAAGTTTCTTGGAAATATGTAGCGTATTCCCTATGGCTGGAGTATCACAAGATAGCATCAGACTGATGCTATTCCCATTTTCTCTCAGAGATGAGGCAAGACAATGGGTATATTCATTTGAACCTGGTGAGATTACAACTTGGGGCCAAATGGTTGAAAAATTTATGCAGAAATACTTTCCTCCGACGGTAAGTGCAAAGAGGCGACGAGACATTGTCACCTTCGAGCAAAAGGACTCGGAGACCCTCAGTGAAGCATGGGCTCGATTTAAAAGGCTTGTAAGGAATTGTCCCCAAAATGGTATCCCTCATTGTGTGCAGATGGAGATTTTCTACGGAGGATTAAATAAAATATCACAATCAGTGGCTGACGCCTCTGCAGCAGGAGGATTAATGGACAAGACTTATACGCAAGCCAAGGAGATCCTCGACAGAATTTCGAGGAACACCGATGAATGGGTGGATGATGGGTATGGATCCCGGTATATGGATAAGAGACGAACGCAAGCTGGAATGATTGAAACTGATGCAACTAATAATCTTTCAGCTCAAATCGCCAATATGACATCCTTGCTGCAAACAATTGCATTGAAGAACCAAGGTGGAGCAGCTGCGTCAATGGACGCAATGAACACGGTGAATGCAACAGCATCTGTAAGCTGTGTGCAATGCGGTGATGGCCACTTGTACGATATTTGTCCCTACAACCCACAATCTGTCTGCTATGTTCAGAACAACTCGTACTCTAAGACTTATAATCCGGGTTGGAGGAAACTTTGGATGGGGAGGAAACCAATCACAAATGCAGGGAACTGGGCAACAACCGCAGAGAAGCAACAACCCTGTTTACAACCAAGGTGTTCAAGGGCATCAAGCGCAACGAAACCAATCAGCAAACGCATCATCATCATCCCTTGAAGCCCTTATGCGACAAACTATCACCCAAAATGAAGAAACGCGTAAGTCGTTGGAAGCGATGCTCCAAAACCAAATGGGTGAAATAAAAAGCCATGCCATTGCAATCCGAAATTTAGAAATTCAAGTGGGACAAATGGCAAGTGAGCGCAATGTCAGACCCCAAGGAGCATTGCCCAGTAATACCGAAGCCCCACGTGGTAACGGTAAAGAACAATGTCAAGCTGTGACATTGAGGAGTGGGAAGGTTCTTCCCACTAAAATGCAAGACCAGAGGACGCAAGGAAATTTGCAGCCTCACATCACTTCACAATTACCTCCCGTAACATCTACTATTGAATCGTAATCATCATCCACCACCATAGCCTCTCAAGAACAAGAGAATGGAAAGGGGAGAGAAAAAGCAACGCAGGCAAACCCTGCGTCGGTATCTCAGAATATCACTCCCCTTATGCATCCGCCCTTTCCTCAACGCCTAAAGAAGAAAAATGATGAGGGCCAATTTAGAAAATTCCTGGATGTTCTCAAACAACTTCACATCAACATTCCGTTGGTGGAAGCCTTGGAACAAATGCCAAGCTATGTCAAATTTTTGAAAGACATACTATCTAAGAAAAGAAGGCTTGGAGAGTTTGAGATAGTAGCACTAACGCGGGAATGCAGTGCATTGTTCAAAAGCAATATACCCGCCAAAATGAAAGATCTAGGGAGTTTTACATTACTCTGTTCTATAGGAGGAATGGACGTCGGTCAGGCATTATGCGACTTAGGGGCCAGCATAAACTTAATGCCACTGTCTATATTCAAAAAGTTGGGTATAGGGGAAGCACGGCCAACCACAGTCACACTTCAGCTCGCTGACCGTTCCATTAAGCATCCCGAAGGGAAAATTAAGGATGTTCTTGTGAAGGTAGACAAATTCATCTTCCCAGCCGACTTCATAATTCTGGATTATGAAGCTGACAGAGAGGTGTCCATCATCCTGGGAAGACCTTTCTTAGCTACTGGACGCGCCCTGATTGACGTCCAGGAAGGGGAGTTAACCATTCGAGTGGACGACCAGCAGGTAAAGTTTAATGTTTTTAATGCGTTGAAATATCTTGATGATATTTTCATTCTTAAGGCAAGCATCATAGACGCATGTGCTGAAGACGAAACAATGCTGGACGAAATGGATGAGGGAAGAGAAGCGGAAATAGGTTTAATCTCCAATGCAAGCTTTGAACGCTTAGACTTAAGCAACCGATCCACGGAGAAAACAAAGCCGTCCCTAGAAGAGCCGCCAACCCTTGAGATAAAAACACTGCCGACGCATTTAAAGTATGCATATTTGGGGGAAGAGAGCATGCTACCGGTCATCATATCCTCTGCGTTGACTATAGATTGTGAAAAGGCTTTACTGGATATATTGAAAAATCATATCAAAGCCATTGGATGGACCCTAGCGGACATTAGAGAAATAAGCCCTTCATACTGCATGCACAAAATTCGGTTGGAAGAAGGTAAGGATGGCTCAGTTGAAAGGCAACGCAGGCTTAACCCTGCGATGAAGGAGGTTGTAAAGAAAGAGATCATCAAATGGCTAGACGCAGGGGTCATTTATCCAATCTCCGACAGCAGCTGGGTAAGCCCAGTTCAGTGTGTACCTAAGAAAGGGGGAATGGCAGTGATCATGAACAGTAAGAATGAATTGATACCAACAAGAACGGTCACTGGCTGGCGCATCTGTATGGACTACCGCAAGCTGAATGCGGCAACAAAGAAGGACCACTTTCCACTGCCATTCATCGACCAGATGCTAGATAGGCTGGCAGGAAATGAATTTTTCTGCTTCCTTGACGGATATTCCGGCTATAACCAGATCATGATAGCTCCGGAAGATCAAGAGAAGACAACGTTCACTTGTCCATATGGCACCTTTGCGTTCAGACGCATGCCATTCGAGCTATGTAACGCACCAGGGACGTTCCAAAGGTGCATGATGGCAATATTTTCTGACTATTTGGAACAGTCAGTAGAGGTGTTTATGGACGATTTCTCAGTATTTGGGAAATCATATGATGAATGCTTGACCAACTTGGAACGAGTGTTAAAGCAATGCGAAGACACAAACCTAGTCCTCAACTGGGAAAAATGCCATTTTATGGTCACTGAAGGTATTGTGTTGGGACATAAGATCTCAAAGGTTGGATTGAAAGTGGATCAAGCAAAAATAGATGCGATAGCAAAACTCCCAGCCCCCACAAATGTAAAGACGTTGCGAAGTTTCCTAGGCCATGCGGGCTTCTACAGAAGATTCATCAAAGGATTCTCGCAAGTAGCAAAACCACTGAGCGAGCTGCTAGAAGCCAATAGGGAATTCAATTTCAACGGTAAATGCCTAAATGCATTCGAGTCTCTAAGGCAAGCTCTAATTTCAGCACCAATTTTAGTTGCACCTGACTGGTCTCTCCCATTTGAACTAATGTGCGATGCAAGCAACCATGCAGTGGGAGCAGTATTGGGGCAGAGAAAAGAGAAAATAATGCACCCCATCTATTATGCTAGTAAAACGTTGCGTCTCAGGAGAACTACACTACTACTGAGAAGGAAATGTTAGCCATAGTCTTTGCGGTTGACAAATTCAGAGCATATTTGATACGGTCAAAGGTGACCATCTATAGTGATCATTCTGCGATCAAATATTTGATGGCGAAAAAGGACGCAAAGCCTAGACTCATCCGATGGGTACTGCTGTTACAAGAATTTGACTTGGAGATTAAAGACAGAAAGGGAACCGAGAATCAGGTTGCGGACCACCTATCTCGGTTGGAAAATAAAGAGGTCCAGGAAAGTTGGAGTGATATAGAGGAACGATTCCCAGATGAGCATGTCATGAATGCAGAGAGTCAGGAACCGTGGTATGCAGACATAGTAAATTACCTGGTCTGCAACCAATGGCCTGAAGAATTCAATGCTCAACAAAAGAAAAAGCTCCAACATGAAAGTAAGTTCTACTGTTGGGATGAGCCATATCTATACAGACTTGGCCCTGACCATATCCTGCGTCGATGCGTTCTAGAATATGAAACGCATAGCATTTTGAGAACCATATCTATACAGACTTGGCCCTGACCATATCCTGCGTCGATGCGTTCCAGAATATGAAACGCATAGCATTTTGAGAAGCTGTCATGAAGCACCTTACGGAGGACACTTTGGAGGGCAGAGAACAGCTGCAAAGGTGTTGCAAAGTTGGTATTTCTGGCCCACATTATTCAAAGACGCAAGGGCATATGCGGTAGCTTGCGATCGTTGTCAGAGAACAGGCAACATTTCCAACCGAAATGAGATGCCTCTGAATTCAATGCTGGAAGTTGAGTTGTTCGACGTATGGGGAATCGATTTCATGGGACCATTTCCTCCTTCTTGCGGTAATCAATATATCTTAGTAGCGGTCAACTACGTATCAAAATGGGTAGAAGCAGCAGCCTGTGCAAAGAACGACGCAAACACAGTGTCCAAGTTCTTAAAGAAACAAATCTTCTCTCAATTTGGGACACCAAGGGCGATGATTAGTGATGAAGGTACACACTTTATAAATCACATAATCACTAATTTACTGACTAAATTTAATGTCTCGCATAGGGTAGCAACTACTTATCACCCACAGACAAACGGCCAAGCTGAAATAACAAACCGGGAGATCAAGTCCATACTTGAAAAGGTCGTGAGCACATCTAGGAAGGATTGGACGGAGAGATTAGATGAAGCTCTATGGGCATACAGAACGACATTCAAAACACCTATAGGCATGTCACCCTATGCGCTGGTGTTTGGGAAAGCATGCCATCTCCCGCTTGAGCTGGAACACAAGGCCATCTGGGCCATGAAGAAGCTCAATTTAGACCAGGACGCAAGCGGCGAAGCCAGAAAGCTTCAATTAAACGAACTCCTGGAGTGGAGACATTCAGCTTACGAAAACGCAAAGCTGTATAAAGAAAGGACCAAGAAATGGCACGACAAAAACATTAGTAAGAAAACTCTATACGTCGGCCAGAAGGTCCTGTTATTTAATTCAAGGTTGCGTTTGTTTCCAGGTAAGCTGAAGTCTCGCTGGTCGGGCCCATTCATAATCAAGGAAGTGTTCCCGCATGGTGCGGTCATGCTAACAAACGAAGACGGAACCACTTCCTTCAAGGTCAATGGACAAAGGGTACAACCCTACCACATTGGAGAGTTCGAAATTGACAAAACCGCCATTGACCTACGCGAGTGTAATGACTGAGCTTGCGTCGAAAGGTCCCTGCGTTGCCGAATGCCTACTTTTCCAGGGACGCTTTCTTTTACCCTTGCGTTATTTTCATTTGAACTTGTTCTAGTATTTATTTTTATTTTTATTTTATTGTATTTTGCTTTCTATCTTCTGTTTGTATTTTGTTTTTAGCATTTATTTGTTTCTTTAATTTCAGTTTAATAATGTAAATGAGATAAGCATGAAATTAGGCGTTGAGTTTTAATAAACAATTTAATTTCACCGCATACTCTATTATTCATGCATGCGTCCAACGCATAAGTAAACTATGTGTTCATCGATAAGCGATTTCTGTGTTTATCGAGTTAAGGTTAGAGGTAAGGTTAGAGCCGTACATATTTTGTCAAACGCATAATACTCAACTTACAATGCATAATCTAACCTGAGAACCAGGTGTTCATCAGCTATGCGTTTATCATTAGTTCACTGCGTTTTAGATAGAGCACTAGGTGAAATGCAGATGTCTTCTCAGTCTACGCATTTTTCCCAGAAAAACACTCAAGTGCTAAAACACTCAAGTGCTCTATGTGCGTTAATTAGCCGCCCATCACACTTGATGGGTGTGCGGCTCAATAAAATTTGGCTTGATCAGTGGGATTCCGGATATCGCGTATCCGCATTTATTACCGACGGCTAAATCAACCCTTTATAAACGCGATCCGATTTCCCATTTTCCATTTTCGAAACCTTTCACCTCTTTAACCTCCGACGATTTGTGTTCTACGCAGAACCTCATATGTCTAGCCATTCAAACCCACAAAATCAAGAACACCTTGCCAGCAACGTTTCCCCAAGACCTTCGTCATCATCTACACCAGCCCCCGAGGTATTTCTTAACCCTCGATCTCCATTTTTCTCTCCACCAACATTTCACCATACCAGACCTGTGAGGCCTTTCGCTTCTCCGGTCCGACCAAGACCTCCAAATTCCAGCCCACCATTTATCCCAACCTTTTCTGCATCTAGAATCAGGGCTACTACCCAAAGACCACCCATATACCCATTTTTCCGACCATTTTCCCGACCATTTGTCAGACCCTCAACCCGTCCACCAGTAGTCGACATTGACTCCGACGACTGTGTGGAAGTTCTAAATATCCGCCCCTTGAGCCGAATCGACCCAGTACCTACCCCGAAACCCAAAAGCCGAGTCAAATCGTGCATTTCTAGGCCCAGAATGAAGAACATGAGGGAGTTTTCCGCCGCAAACTTCAATGTCGGAAGCCAACGGTTAAGCACGGAAAACTCCGAGGCAGAGCAACCGGGTCCTGGAACGGTTCGCGATGAAGCCAGCACACTGCACGGAAGCAGTGAAGTACGCCGAAGAGAAGAAAGAGAAGTATTCGGCGATATTTTGGAGCGAATAGCTCAAGAGGAAAGGGAAGCAAAGGGTAGGGAGGATGACGGGGAGGTCAACCAGCCCTTGCCCCTATTGCGTCCACTCAGCACGAGAGGGACGGAAGAGATGGGAAGAGGAGAAGAAGAAGAAGTGGCTGTCACAGTAGGGGAAGTGAACTCCGCACGATCCCCAGACGAATGGATAGCCGAAATCCTGAGCGGACTGCGTGACCCAATGGACGCAATCGTCTCAGACGCAAGAAGGGAATCACTCTCGCCGATAAAAGAGGTCCAGAGTCAGTTGAAAGAGACTCGGGAAGGTGAAAAGAGTAGGGGAGATAAGGAAGAAGAAGCCGCCTACAACAAGGAGGTCGTAGGCGAGCCACATGAAACGCAAGGGTCTGTCCCTACATCTATCAGTCCTGAGGAGATGACCCTGGACTCCAATGAAAGACCGATCAGAAAGGTTGTGATGGCCGTAGAGGCCAAGAGAAGAAGAGAAGAGGAAGAGGAAGTGGTACCCCTATTGAGGAAGAAACGAAGGGTATCACAAGAAACTGCCAAGGATGAAGAGCCTAAAAGCACAGAGCAAGGAGACAGTCCTGAGTCCCCAATTGCGGCAACATCCTTTGATACGCTGGCAGAGAAGATGAAGAAGAAGAGGGCCAAGTTGAGGAAAGAGCTCAGGGCCCTAAGAAAAGGAGCTGAGAAAATTGCCAAGGACGCATTGTCCGGCAAGAAGGCGCGCAAGGAAGTGCGGCCTCAAGAAGAAGGGGAGACGCAAGGCCTTCCTGATCCTCAAATAGAAGAAGCCGCATTGGCCTTTGAAGAGGAAATGAGAAAATGAGGGAAGGATAAAAGGACAAAAGATGTGGATTAACGGGACTTTTAAGATGGAAAAGTTAAGTTTGTGAAATTATTGAATAATGGCCAAGAAATTCTATGCGTTTAGATGAATGATATTAGGAAAAGGATGGATGTCTCGACAAGGGTGAGAATGAAGGACTAAAGGTATAGTTGGAATTAGTTGAAGTTAGATGTATTTTGGAAATCAGGTTAACGCGTAGATGGTTAAGCTCTAATGCATGGTATTTAATATTGAGGAGTTACCAAGCTATGAGATTAGGTGTTAATGATGGCAAGTTAAATGAGGAGAAGTACCATGCGTCGATGATGTAAAGTGGAGTAGAACCATCGCGTGGGAAAAGTACCTTGTGTTGGAAAGGTTGGCAACGCGTCGGGAAGTGAAGTGAAGGAAAGTGATGTGTTAGGCGTTGTGAAGAGCAATAGTACGGAGGAAAAAGGAACAAGAACTATTGAGTATTGATCACGACTATGCGTTGGTAAGCCATGCGATAAGCTGTAACTATGCGCTGAAGGTTAGCGATGGATTGAAAAACTATGCGATGAGCAGCGGCTAGGCGTTGGGAGTTTGCTATGTGCTATGAAGGTTCATTGGGCTGATCAAGAAGTCCCCGAACATGGTATAGCATGTGCGGAAGAGGCCGTTAAGCGTTGAAGGTTATTATATTGGGAAAATTTCTATGCGTTGAAGAATTTCTATGCGTTGACAAAGCGACGCGTTGAGAAAACTGAAATTCTTAATAGCTAATAATTGAGAAACAGCCTTACTTAGAAATGGTCTTATGAGCTAACAAAAAGGGAAACTGTGTTCAGGCGTTGGATATGATGTAGAGTTGGAAGCAAAGCGTTGGGTATACCTAGTGGACGCGTAGAAGGGTAACCTCGAAATCTAAAAGGTTGAATAAGAGGATTATAACTTGGTTTACGTTATACATCTTGGAAGTATAGCGATGTATAGGAAGTTAAAAGGAAATATTTACCAATGGCCAAGAGTGAAAGGTGAAATAGCAGAGTACGGGATAAAGTGTTGGTAAGAAGTTTTATTATGCGTTGATAAAGTTTATGCGTTGAGAAGGTTATCAGCTTGGCGTTGAGGAGGTTATCTGTAAGCCCCGTACTTAATCTTGTGAGAAAGCAAGATAAGAAGAGACCAGGAGATGGGCGTTTTGGTAGGAGTAGTTGGCTGAAATGTGATTGGGGGCAGAAAAATGGCTAAGTATCAGCTATGCGTTGGTGGCAACACGCCTTGATGGAAGCAGTGTTGGCGTGGACGCAAAGGTGAGGAAGACTGTTAGGCGTTGAGGCCACGATGCGTTGAGGTCACAAGGCATGGAGAGCCACCCTGCATCGAAGGTTATCTTGCGACAAACACATTGAAGGCTGCAGGGCGTTGGAAGTTGAAGGCCACGAGGCGTTGAGAGCCAATTTGCGATGAGATCACTATGCGGTGAACGCTACCATGCGTCGAAAGTGGGTATGCGTTTGGCAAAGAAGGTTGGCCGAGAGAATAATGCGTTTGTTAACCATCTGGCGAGAGAGTTTTGAAAAAGTAACACAATCAGAGGCTGTGTGTTGCTGAAGCCAAACATAGAAGGTATGCGTTGAATAGATTGTTGTATAGTGATGAAATGGAGATTAAGTCGGTGGTATATATATAAGTGGACCGAGAATTCAATTGTTTTGATTACATTTCAGAGCTTGAGTTGAGTCCATTTCGAAGCTCAACATCGAAGGGAGGTAGAAGAAGATGTTCATGTCGATTTGGAGTGGAAATCTCATCGTTACCGTGGAGGAAACTTGAGCTGGGCAGAGGACTCAGCTGGTGTTACTCTCTCAGAGTAACGTTCGGTTTTGGAGGAAGAACGAACTGAGGAAACAGTGGTTAGGGCCGGAATTCTGAGGTTAGTAAGTTAACTCGATTTTTAGCAAGTTTTATGAAGGGTGCTTGAGCTGAACTTGTATAAATGTGTGTCAAACTCCAGATAGAAGAGATTGGAGCTGTATTTGCCGGATGATTAGGAGCAACTTGGAGTTGTTGAAGGGTAGGTCCTAAACGGAGAAGATATTCTTCATGAAATCTTGAGGTAAGATGAAGGACTTACATCTTAATAAGTTTGTAGAAGGAAGTAAGTTCTGAAATTAGCCAAAATGTGATGTTTAGTAGGTTGAAGAAGGAAGAGGAAAGGAAGAAGGAAACTGTTCTGCTGCAGCGGTAGTATCGCTGAGACAGCGAGAGACAAGGCAGCGAAACAAGTGTCGCTGTAATGCAAGAGGGGCTTTGCGTCTCACAATTCTCGCTGAAGTCTCGCTGGGTGTCGCTCCTCAGGTAGTCTCGCTAGTTACGTTCAACCTAGTATCGCTGGTGCAGTAATATGTAATGAAATTTCGCTGGTAGTCTTTAGTTGTCTGAGGAGTAATGTTATTAATGAGTGTTAAGGAAAAAGGAAGATTATGGAAAACTGAACGTGAGAAATGTGTATTTTCAGGCCAGGAAGAGCTCGGGGAGGCTTATAATCCACTTAGAGCCGAGACAAGTTGTGAGTGACCTTCTACTATATCTTGTGATTACTTTTAGTATAATCATTTGGTAATAAATTATGGTACTTTGTAGTATTCATAGTAAGTATGTTATGCCAGTAAGTTAAAAGGAAACTGACTCTATTGTCTAAATGTAAATATGGTTGAGGGACCTTATGGTGAAAGCCTAAGTGAATGTGAACATGAAATTTAGTGCTGAGGGACCACGCGTGAAAGCACTTGAGTAGTCATGTGGAATGGATTTCAATGCTGAGGGACTTTGAGTGAAAGCATCTAGAAATCCATCACATACTAGCTCGTGCTGAGGGACCATGAGTGAAGGCACTTGAGCGGAGATTGAATTGGTTACCAGTGCTGAGGGACTTCGTGTGAAGGCACATGGTAATGTTGACATAATCGAATTCGGTGATGAGGGACAGAATGTGAAGGCACTCGATAGTTTGCAAATTTCTGAAACATGATGACTAAACATTTATATGTAATTAGGAATGAGAATTTGTACTGGAATATGAAAGAGTTAAGTTGTGCTTTGTCACAACAAGAGTTAGTTATTTGCCATGGGATAATAAGGACGTTGATATGGGTGAGATCAAAAGCATAAGAAGTTTAGAAACTATTTGAAATGCGATATGTAGTGGTTATTGATGGCTATGCTAGCTCATGTTTGTTACTGATAGTTGAATGAATTTAGTCACTCACTAGGCTTTAAGCTCACTAATATGTTTTTTTGTTTGTCGTTTCAGGTAGCGAGCGTGTCCGGGACGCCTAGCCTACAGAAGTATCTCGTCTGGGCCTATCTTGAAGCAAACCTCTAGGATAGTTGTAAATATTTAGTTTGTGTCCATGTTTTGTAATGTACATGTTCCTTATGAGTGTTGGGAGAATTGTTCTGTATCACGTATATATATATGCAAAGAATACTTGACGGAAGATTGTATGTTTTCAAATATTTTAATAGCATTGGTGTTTCTATCTGAGATTTAACTGGCATCTAGTTTCAATATGTTATATAGAGAGTGCAGTTTCACACTCACTCCTAGGTATAAGGTGTATCTGGGATGGGGTGTGACAATTTGGTATCAGAGCATAAGATTTTGGGCTGTGAGGTCATGCATTGTAGATAGGAACATGTAAATAGTAAATTGATTGCATACTATGTTATAGGAACATGCCCAGAGGTACCAGACGAGGTAGGCAGGAAGGCGCCGCGACATCGCACGCTACCGGAGAGGAGAGGCAGGCGTCTGAAGGAGAATCTAGTAATCCTCAAGCGAGTATTAATATGGAAGAACAACTTTTTAGCAGAATCGCACAGATTAGTAACCAGTATGGAAACAGTTCAGGGAGATCCTGAGAAAAAGTTTGGCATTGAACGATTTAAGGCGTTGGGTGCTCAGGTGTTTGAAGGCACCACAAACCCTGCGAAAGCTGAAGCATGGTTAAATCAGGTAGAAAAATGTTTCAGAGTTATGCACTGTCCAGAAGACAGGAAACTTGACTTGGTCACATTCATGCTCCAAAAAGGGGCTGAAGATTGGTGGCGATTGATAGAACACAGAAACACGGATGTGGGCTCTTTAACATGGGCAGATTTTAAGAAGTTATTCCAGGAGAAGTATTATCCTAAATCCTCTTGTGACGAGAAAAGGAAGGAATTCTTAAATTTAGTACAGGGAAGTAAGACTGTGGCGGAATATGAGAAGAAATTTACAGAGCTTGCCAAATATGCTTTGGCATTGATAGCAGAGGAAGCTGATAAATGCAAGCGTTTCAAAGAGGGCCTGCGCAGTGAAATCCGAACCCCAGTGACAGCTAGTACAGAGTAGACAGACTTTGTAAAATTAGTAGAAGCAGCCATGAGAGTAGAAAAGAGTATAGCAGGAGCAGGAGTTGAAGGAGGCAGAATTAAGACTGGACAGACTTATAGTTCATCACGAGTACAGACTCAGCAGGGTGAAGGACGCCGTTTTACACCAGGAGTCTCTAGTAGGGGCAGGTTTAAAGCCCGGTCTAGTGGTTCGTACTTTCCAGGAGGATCACAGAGGGGAAACCCACAGAGAGGACGAGGGAGGTTTCCTCAGACATCTGTACCTATAGGACGGTCGCAGTATAGTCAACCTAGTGAATCTGTGGCCAGTTCAGCACGGAAACCGTATTGTACTTCTTGTGGCAACACCCATTGGGGACAGTGTTATGTAGGGTCTGATGTTTGTTATAACTGTGGACAATCAGGACATTTTAAAAGAGACTGTCTTCAACCTAAGAAAGGGAGGGAAGCAGAGCAGAGAACAGTAGTGCAGTCAGCGAATCAGTCTAGACAAGAAATGGGTGTTGGAGAAGGGACTAGCGGAGGTCGACAGAGGAGTAACACAGGTAGACCAAGACAGCAGGGGCAGGTGTTTGCTGTGACACGGCAGGAGGCCGAGGCGACACCGGATGTAGTTACGGGTATGCTTACTATTTGCTCTAATACTGCACATGTGTTAATAGATTCGAGGGCTACCCACTCATTTGTGTCTTGTAAATTTGCTGCACATATAAATAGAGAATTAGAACCTTTGTCTGAAGCTTTACTAGTATCTGCCCCTACTGGGGAAACCATTGTTATAGAACATGCTTATTTCGAGTGTGAAATTGTGATCGATGTTGTGATATGGTTGACTGATTTATTACCTCTAGTATTATTGGAGTTTGATGTAATTCTTGGCATGGACTTTTTATCAAAGTATCATGCAAAAGTTGATTGCTTTAAGAAGGAGGTGTGGTTGTCAAAGCCTGATGGGGTTGAAGTAGTATTTAAGGGAAGGAGACGGATTCTTCCTACTTGTGTAATCTCTGCAGTAAAAGCCAGGAAGTTATTGAGTAAAGGCTGTGAAGCATATTTAGCTTATGTGACAGAAGCAAAGGCAGAGAAACTAAAACAAGAGGATGTACCGGTAGTGCAGGAGTTATCGGGTTTTTCCTGAGGAACCACACCTCCTTCTTAAAGCAATCAACTTTTGGGTTTACCACCTGATAGGAAGGTGGAATTCACCATTGATTTAGTTCCTGGAACAACCCCTATTTCACAGACACCATACCGTATAGCATCGTCAGAACTGAAAGAGTTAAAGGTGCAGTTGCAGGAGTTAGTGGATAAGGGGTACATTATGTAAGCACCTAATTGGTAAGCACGTTCAAAAGCTTTAAGCGAATTAATATTAATAATCTTATTTTGTAAAAAAAAAAAAAAAAAAAAAAAAAAGAAAACCAAAAGGGAAAGAAGACAAAGAGAAGAAAAAGGAAAAAAGAAAAGAAAAAAAATGGATAAGGATGGAAAGTCGGTTATGGTTTTATTTGAAAAGAAAATGTTGCCGACTTCTTTCTACTCATTTCCAAACTCATTTCTATGCTATCTTTCAGCTGCACGTCGTGGAGAGGTTGAAGAAGAATCCTAGGACAATTTCGTGCAAGGTTTTCGACGATTTCATGGTAAAACTGAAGCTAAAACAGAAGCTTCATCTGCTGTCGCACAGCTCGAACCAGGTCTGGTGTTTGGTGAATATCGAGCTGAAGAGATTGAATTTTGGGCTGCAATTTTAAGGTTAGTAAGTTAACTCAATTTCGAACAACTTTTATGAAGGATGCCTGAGTTGAAACGGAATAAAAACATGTGAACTTTTAGCTGGAAATTACTGATACGAATTTTCTGTGCAATCTGGAGTAGCGTAGAGAAAACTTGCAATATCTGACGAACCAGGACGAGTTAGGCCACGAAATTTTGAGGTAAGCTAGAAAACATGTTTCTCTACAAGTTTGTAGAAGGGAAAAATTTCTAAATCTGGCTGGAAATATGACTTTGAATTGACAGAAGTGAGAACAAACAGGAAAGGAGAAAACTCTGCTGTCGGATGTCATTTGGAAGCAAGTAACGCTGAGGAATTGGCGTGAGTAGCGACACTAGTCTCGCTGGTCGAGCAAAGACGGTTTTTCTCTCACAAATCTCGCTGGCTCTCGCTTAGTAACGCTCCTCAGGTAGTCTCGCTGGTTTCGCTTATGCCAGTGTCGCTAGTGCCGTGATCTGTTGTGTAATTTCGTTAGTAAACTCACTAGTAAGGTCAAATCTCGTTGGTAATCTCGCTAATGACATAGAATCTCGCTTATTATGTGTACTTTAGGAAGGAAAGGGAGTCTCAGTGGTGAATCATGATTAGAGTTTAAGTATGCACATTTAATGATCATGTAAAGGAAGTTAAGGAAAACGTAACGTGAGGAATGTGTATTTACAGGCCAAGAAGAGCTCGGAAAGGCATATGATCTGCTCAGGGCCTAAGGACAAGTTGTGAGTGACACTTTTCTTTCTTTGAAACGAAATTTATTGAAAATGTTTAGTTTGGTTTTTCTTATGAGATATGGCTTTGAGATGAACTGTTTTCTTGAAAAGCATGATGTTTGATGATATTGTTCACAAGGCATGTTTTATCCGTTTCTATAAGATGTTGAATGGCATGTTTTGAAATGTTGTTTATCGTAATATATTTGATTTTCATGAAAGATTTTCATGTGATCTATTCACGTATAATGCTGGTTTCTAAAATGTTTTAGAGGAGGCTTAATGCTGAAGGACATGAGAAGGCATGTGAGTTTTCCCGGGACCCAGTACTGAAGGACTCGTAGAAGGTACTTGGGCAACCCGCCAAATTCCTATGTGCACATAGAGGTTGTGATGTTGGGTGTGTTGAGTCTTCCTCCACCCCAACTAAGGATTGTTATCGACGTTGAGTGCGTTGAGTTTTACTCTGCCTCAGCTAAGGATGTTTTCGACGTCGTGTGCGTTGAGTCTTGCTCCGCCCTGACTAAGGGAAAGTTATGAGAACGAATTGTTTTTCGTATACGATCATTTGGCATGAACATATGTGATTTGTTTACATTGTTGAAATTATGATTTTACAGAAGTGATTATTTGAATCACGTTTACGTTTATGGCGTTATTATGTTTTTAACATGCCTGTTTTTGAACAAATGATAGTTTTACAAAATTAGTCACTCACGGGGCTTTTAGCTCACGTTTTCGATGTTTTCTTTTCCCCCCAGGTAGCAAGGACGTTCCCCGTGCTTAGCTTACTTTAGCTCACCCTGCCTAAGTCTCGAGTTCTCGAAATTCAGTCACGTTTGAGAGTTGTACGTTATATATAACCTTATGTAGATGGCATGTAGATCAAGTTGTGTAAAGAGTGGGGATCGTAATGTAGTTTTGTATAAATGTATGGTGGATCTATGGAAGTTTAATTATGTGATATGATAAAAGTGTACTTTGTACAGGAAGGATTGTTATATTATGATCATGTGTAATAGGGCTGAGTTCTATGAATGTTTATGTATGTAATGTGCGCACAGGAAGTTATGTAAGATGGGACAATATGCGTCACAAGAGGGGTGATGTTTATTGTCTTCACATTCCCTTTCAGGATAGGTAGGTAATCCAGGAGGGGGTGTGACAAGTTGGTATCAGAGCGAAAGAGTCTTGGGAATAGGATCATGCATTGTAGTGTAGGAACATGTATATTGTTAGTAAATGATAATGTCGTATTGTTCTATAGGAAACATGCTACCTCGAGGCAGGCGAGCTAGGCAAGCAGTAGCCGGAACTCCTGAAGCTACTGGGAACCATGGAGATATGTCTGAGCGTGAATCTAGTCATCCTCAAGCTGAGGTCAATGTCGAGGAACAACTATTTACTAGAATTGCCCAGAGATTGGCTGCAAGTATTGGATCAGTGGAATCCGATCCAGAAAAGAAATACAGTATTGAAAGATTAAAGGCTTTAGGTGCTACTACTTTTGAAGGCACCGTGGACCCTGTTGAGGCAGAAGCATGGCTAAATTTGCTCGAGAAATGCTATCATGTGATGAGATGCCCTGAAGACAGAAAAGTGGAGTTGGCAGTATTTTTGCTCCAAAAAAGGGCAGAAGATTGGTGGAGGATTGTGGAAAGCAGAAGAGGAGACACAGAAGGAATAGACTGGAATGAGTTTAAGAAGGTCTTCCAAGAAAAATATTGTCCAAGATCATTCCGAGATGCTAAACGGAATGAGTTTTTAAGGTTGATACAGGGATCTATGACAGTGGCAGAATATGAAAAGAAATATACAGAACTGTCTAAATATGCCACGACGGTTATTGCAGATGAGACTGATCGATGTAAGAGGTTTGAAGAAGGGTTACGGGAGGAAATACGAACTCTAGTAACCGCCAGTGTTGAATGGATGGATTTTTCTAGACTAGTGGAGGTAGCTATGCGGGTAGAAAGGAGTTTGATGGAGAAGAAGATGGAGCGTGATTCATCTAAAAGTGGACCTGTAGTCCACTCTTCCGGTGTTACCCCGGGACAGTCAGGAAGAAGATTTGTACCTGGCGTGTTTAAAGGAGGAAACTTCAAAACTAGATCGAGCGGACAGACTACTTCCAAGACCAGTACTGGTGGAGGTACACGGGGGCAAGGACCAAAGAATGTTGGTGGTCCAGCGCAGTCAGTAGAAGGTTCTTGAAGTGGACGACCTGGTGAGTCCACAGCTAGTTCCACACAGAAACCACTGTGTCCCACCTGCGGGAAGTATCATTGGGGACAGTGTAGAGCCAATGCATGTTATAACTGTGGACAGACTGGTCATTTTAAACGAGAATGCCCTCAATTGATGCAAGAAGATAAACCTGAGCAGAAAACTGCCTCACATGTGGTGGGTCAGCCACAAAGAGTTGCTAGAAATGTTGACGAGGGAACTAGTGGGACAAGGTAGAAGGGAGCTACAGGGCAATCAAGACAGCAAGGAAAAATCTTTGCTATGACTCAACAAGAAGCCGATGATGCTCCTAATGTGGTTACCGATACTATTTCTATTTGTAATACTTCTGCTCACGTTTTAATAGATCCTGGTGCTACGCATTCTTTTATTGCTAAAGTGTTTGCTAAAAGAGTAAATAGTATAATAGAACCATTACCTGAGGAACTGTCTGTTTATACTCCTGTTGGTGATGTGTTGCTAGCTAGTGAAGTGTATAAAGATTGTATGATAGAAATGGATGGTGTGGCTATGACAGCCAACTTGATACCCTTAGATATTCAGGAATTTGATGTGATATTAGGGATGGATTTCTTATCTAAATATCGTGCTACTATGGATTGCTTCCAAAAGGAAGTTGTGTTCAAAAGATTTGAAGGGACTGAAGTTATTTTCGGAGGAGACAGGAAAATTCTTTCTACTTGTGTAATATCTGCAGTTAAGGCCAAAAAGTTATTGAGCAAGGGTTGTTCAGCATACCTTGCTTATGTGATTGATGCACAGGCTAGTAAGTTGAAACCAGAAGATATTCCAGTGGTAAGTGAATTCCTGGATGTATTTCCTGAAGAACTACCTGTGTTGCCACCTGACAGGGAGATAGAATTCTCTATTGAATTAATCCTAGGAACTGCACCAATTTCACAAACTCCATACAGAATGGCACCAAAGGAGTTAAAGGAACTGAAAGTGCAATTGCAGGAATTGATTGATAAGGGGTATGTACGACCTAGTGTGTCACCGTGGGGAGCATCGGTGTTGTTTGTGAAGAAGAAGGATGGCATACTTAGATTATGTATTGACTACCGTCAGTTGAATAAGGTAACAATACGTAATAAATATCCATTACCTCGCATTGATGATTTGTTTGATCAACTTAAAGGTGCTTCAGTATTTTCCAAGATTGATCTACGATCTGGATATCATCACGTAAAAATCAAGGGAACAGATATACCAAAGACTGCATTTAGAACGAGGTATGGACATTACGAAGTTCTAGTAATGCCTTTTGGATTGACAAATGCTCCCGCTGTATTTATGGATCTCATGAATCGCATATTCCACCCATACCTTGATCAATTCGTTGTAGTGTTTATCGATGATATACTAGTATATTCTGAGAATAAGGAAAAGCATACAAAACATCTTCGTGTAGTATTACAGACATTACATAATGAGAGATTGTATGCTAAATTCAGTAAATGTGAATTTTGGCTTGATCATGTTATGTTCCTAGGACATGTGGTGTCGACCGAAGGGGTAAGTGTGGATCTGCAGAAAATAGAGGCGATAGTTAACTGGGAAAGACCTACTAATGTCACAGAAGTTCGTAGTTTTCTGGGGTTAGCAGGTTATTATCGCCGATTTGTCGAAGGATTTTCGAAAATAGCACTACCCTTATCAAGCTTAACCAAAAAGGTAGCCAAGTTTGAATGGACAAATGAATGTGAGCAAAGTTTTCAAAAGTTGAAAGAAAGATTAGTGTCAGCACCAATATTAACGTTACCTACCCCGGGAGTGGAGTTTGAAGTGTATTGCGATGCGTCGTGACAGGGGTTAGGATGTGTACTCATGCAGAAAGGAAAAGTGATTGCCTATGCGTCGAGGCAGCTGAAGAAGCACGAATGTAACTATTCGACGCTTGATCTGGAGTTAGCCGCAGTCGTGTTAGCCTTGAATTTGGCGACATTACTTGTACGGAGAAAGGTGTCGCATTCTTACTGATCACAAAAGTTTGAAATATATCTTTGATCAAAAGAAACTAGTTTACGACAGAGAAGATGGATGGAATTGATTAAAGACTATGATTGCTCCATAGAATACCATCCAGGAAAAGCCAATGTGGTGGCCGACGCATTGAGCAGAAAGTCGAGACAAGTCAAGGCTTCAATGAACGCTATCAATACGGAATTGACAACGGAGTTTAGGCGTTCAAACGCATCTTTATCAGTGGATGAATTAGGAGGTTTGTTTGCGCACTTCCATCTAAGACCTACTTTGACAGAGGAGATTGTTAATAAACAAATAGAAGACTCAGTACTTAAGAAAATAGTAGAAGAAGTGAATCTTAACAAAAGGACGGATTTTAAATTAGGAGTGATGGAACTTTATTGAAACAAGGAAGATTGTGTGTTCCCAACGATTTAACATTGAAAAATGCCATACTAGAGGAAGCTCATAGTTCTGCCTATGCGATGCACCTCGGCAGTACCAAAATGTACAGAACTTTGAGAGGATATTATTGGTGGCCAGGAATGAAACGAGAAATTGCTGAATGTGTAGCAAAATGCCTAATATGTCAACAAGTTAAACCAGAAAGACAGCGACCTGGTGGACTCTTAAAACCACTTCCAGTACCTAAATGGAAATGGGAACACATTACAATGGATTTCTTATTGGACTTCCTAGAACTCCTAGTGGCTATGATGGAATTTGGGTGATAGTAGACAGACTTACTAAAACCGCCAGATTCCTCCCAGTCAAAGCGACTTCTACCTTGGATCAATTGGCTAAATTGTATGTTGATAGAGTAATAAGTCAATATGGAGCACCGGTATCAATTGTTTCTGATAGAGATCCAAGGTTTACGTCTAAATTTTGGCCAAGTTTGCAGCATGCGTTGGGAACTAAACTTAAGTTTAGCACAGCCTTCCATCCTCAAACTGATGGACAATCAGAAAGAACAATTCAAACTTTAGAGGATATGCTGCGTGCGTGCGTGTTGCAATTTAAAGGGAGCTGGGATACTCACCTATCTTTCATGGAGTTTGCCTATAATAATAACTATCATTCCAGCATTGGAATGGCACCTTACGAGGCGTTATATGGTAGGCGTTGCAGAACTCCTATATGCTGGGGTGAAGTAAGAGAACGGAAATTAATGGGACCAGAATTAGTCCAGACCACATCTGAGAATGTGAAATTCATAAGGGAAAGGTTAAAGACTGCACAGGACCGACAGAGAAGTTACGCTGATAAGAGGCATCGAGATTTAGAGTTTGAAGTTGGTGATAAAGTCTTCTTGAAGTTATCTCCGTGGAAAAGAATTTTGAGATTCGGAAGGAAAGGGAAGTTGAGTCCAAGATATATTGGGCCTTATGAGATTCTGGAACGCATAGGACCGTCGGCTTATCAGTTGGCGTTACCTATGGAATTGTCTAAAATACATGATCTATTTCATGTTTCTCTACTAAGAAAGTACATTCCAGATCCTACACATGTTTTGGAAGCTCAACCTATTCAGGTAAATGAAGATTTATCTTATGAAGAGGAACCTGTGCAAATTCTTGATCGAAAGGAACAAGTTCTGAGAACAAAAGGGGGTGACTTAACCTGAATTTCGAGGATGAAATTCTCAAAAGGGGGTAATGAATTGTAAGCACCTAATTGGTAAGCACGTTCAAAAGCTTTAAGCGAATTAATATTAATAATCTTATTTTGTAAAAAAAAAAAAAAAAAAAAGAAAAGAAAACCAAAAGGGAAAGAAGAAAAAGGAAAAAAGAAAAGAAAAAAAAAAGGGATAAGGATGGAAAGTCGGTTATGGTTTTATTTGAAAAGAAAATGTTGCCGACTTCTTTCTACTCATTTCCAAACTCATTTCTATGCTATCTTTCAGCTGCACGTCATGGAGAGGTTGAAGAAGAATCCTAGGACAATTTCGTGCAAGGTTTTGGACGATTTCATGGTAAAACTGTAGGTGAAACAGAAGCTTCATCTGCTGTCGCACAGCTCGAACCAGGTCTGGTGTTTGGTGAATATCGAGCTGAAGAGATTGAATTTTGAGCTGAAATTTTAAGTTTAGTAAGTTAACTCAATTTTGAACAACTTTTATGAAGGATGCCTGAGTTGAAACGGAATAAAAACATGTGAACTTTTAGCTGGAAGTTACTGATACGAATTTTCTGTACAATCTGGAGTAGCGCAGAGAAAACTTGCAATATCTGACGAACCAGGACGAGTTAGGTCACGAAATTTTGAGGTAAGCTAGAAATCATGTTTCTCTACAAGTTTGTAGAAGGAAAAAAGTTCTAAATCTGGCTGGAAATATGACTTTGAATTGACAGAAGTGAGAACAAACAGGAAAGGAGAAAACTCTGCTGTTGGATGTCATTTGGAAGCAAGTAACGCTGAGGAATTGGCGTGAGTAGCGACACTAGTCTCGCTGGTCGAGCAAAGACGGTTTTTCTCTCACAAATCTCGCTGGCTCTCGCTCAGTAACGCTCCTCAGGTAGTCTCGCTGGTTTCGCTTATGCCAGTGTCGCTAGTGCCGTGACCTGTTGTGTAATTTCGTTAGTAAACTTGCTATTAAGGTGAAATCTCGTTGGTAATCTCGCTAATGACATAGAATCTCGCTTATTATGTGTACTTTAGGAAAGAAAGGGAGTCTCGGTGGTGAATCATGATTAGAGTTTAAGTATGCACATTTAATGATCATGTAAAGGAAGTTAAGGAAAACGTAACGTGAGGAATGTGTATTTACAGGCCAAGAAGAGCTCGGAAAGGCATATGATCCGCTCAGGGCCTAAGGACAAGTTGTGAGTGATACCTTTCTTTCTTTGAAACGAAATTTATTGAAAATGTTTAGTTTGGTTTTTCTTATGAGATATGGCTTTGAGATGAACTGTTTTCTTGAAAAGCATGATGTTTGATGATATTGTTCACAAGGCATGTTTTATCCGTTTCTATAAGATGTTGAATGGCATGTTTTGAAATGTTGTTTATCGTAATATATTTGATTTTCATGAAAGATTTTCATGTGATCTATTCACGTATAATGCTGGTTTCTAAAATGTTTTAGAGGAGGCTCAATGCTGAAGGACATGAGAAGGCATGTGAGTTTCCCTGGGACCCAGTACTGAAGGACTCGTAGAAGGTACTTGGGCAACCCGCCATATTCCTATGTGCACATAGAGGTTGTGACGTTGGGTGTGTTGAGTCTTGCTCCACCCCAACTAAGGATTGTTATCGACGTTGTGTGCGTTGAGTTTTACTCTGCCTCAGCTAAGGATGTTTTCGACGTCGGGTGCGTTGAGTCTTGCTCCGCCCAGACTAAGGGAAAGTTATGAGAACGAATTGTTTTTCGTATACGATCATTTGGCATGAACATATGTGATTTGTTTACATTGTTGAAATTATGATTTTACAGAAGTGATTATTTGAATCACGTTTACGTTTATGGCGTTATTATGTTTTTAACATGCCTGTTTTTGAACAAATGATAGTTTTACAAAATTAGTCACTCACGGGGCTTTTAGCTCACGTTTTCGATGTTTTCTTTTCCCCCCAGGTAGCAAGGACGTTCCCGGTGCTTAGCATACTTTAGCTCACCCTGCCTAAGTCTCGAGTTCTCGAAATTCAGTCACGTTTGAGAGTTGTACGTTGTATATAACCTTATGTAGGTGGCATGTAGATCAAGTTGTGTAAAGAGTGGGGATCGTAATGTAGTTTTGTATAAATGTATGGTGGATCTATGGAAGTTTAATTATGTGATATGATAAAAGTGTACTTTGTACAGGAAGGATTGTTATATTATGATCATGTGTAATAGGGCTGAGTTCTATGAATGTTTATGTATGAAATGTGTGCACAGGAAGTTATGTAAGATGGGACAATATGCGTTACAAGAGGGGTGATGTTTATTGTCTTCACATTCCCTTTCAGGATAGGTAGGTAATCCGGGAGGGGGTGTGACACATTAGACCCAGTGTGTCCCCGTAGGACACACCAGTACTATTCGTGAAGAAAAAGGATGGAACTATGAGATTGTATATAGATTACTGTTGGCTTTTTGGCCCTTAATCTCAAATTAATTAATTTTAATGGATTGATTAATTAGTGTTTTGATGATAACAAACCTGATTTTATTTATTAACCATTTGAGTGTTTTGAAGTGTCTATTGTGTGAAGCTTGGAACAACGGTTCCAATGCAATTTGAATCACTCAAATTGGAGTTCAAATGAAGAAGATATGACCGAAACAAGCTTAATGGAAAAATCCCGAGCTTATGACGTGGCATATTTTTTTTAATCAAAGTAGACAAATTGAAAGGTGCCACTTGGAGCAATGGAGAAGTAACAATTGGTGGGTCTTTTATTTTTGGATTGATGTTAAAAAGAAAATGATTAAAAAAAAAATGAATTTAAAAAGAAAATGAATTTAATATTATTATATATGTTTGTGTCTAACGGCTAGTTGAGTTTAAATCTCCACCATTCAATTTTCTTTTACAAAGATCTAATGGTCCAAATTAATTTGGTTTTCACTCACTTTCATTTCTTTTTAAATATTTCATCTTCTCCAAAAAGTTTTCCCAACTTTTACAATTTTACAATCCTCAAAAATTGAAAAGGTCACCTCTCTCTCCAAGCTTTCAAATTTCTTTCTTTTCATCTTATTCTAGAGAGATACTTTCATTGTATTGTGAGGATTGAGTATTGTGAGTTCAAATTTGTACATCTACTCTATTTAGAGAGTTTTAGTTGTGATTTAAAATTTCAAGAATATTGTAACGGTTGGATCCTAACCCGTGGAAAGGATCGGGTTTGCTCTTGAACCCGAAAAAGGAGCAAGGTAGCGGTTCGACTCTCATCCGTGGAAAGAGTCAAAGGAGATTTTTTTTAATCGAAATCCCAAGAGGCGCTTGGGAAAGTGGATGTAGGTCGAGTTGGACCGAACCACTATAAAAATCATGATGTCTTCTTCTCCAACTCTTTCTCAATTTATTTTGCATTCGATTTTTAGTAGCATGTTATAGATTACTATCCTTCTTTGTTGAGATTGATTGAATCTTGTGTTTCATATATTTTTTTATCAATCTTGATATTTAGCATCAATTAAGGTTTTTATTAATTTAATTCAAAAATTAATTCAATTAGTTTAATTTGAGCATATTTCGGAATAAGTTTAATTAAACCCTATTCACCCCCCCCTCTAGGGTTGCCATACCGGTCCAACAATTGGTATCAGAGCAAGGTTGCTCATCTTGAAATTTTATTTTCTTGATAAACTTTATTGTTAGAGCATTATGGCAAACCTAGTGGCAAGTGGAATTATTGAAGGTAAATCTACTTCTAGACCTCCCTTCTTTGATGGTTCAAATTATGCATATTGGAAAGCTAAAATGAAAATCTATTTGCAATCTATTGACTATAATTTATGGCTAATGGTTACTAAAGGTCCATATATTCCCATGAAAAAGGTTGATAATGTTGATAAGCCTAAATTAGAAGAAGAGTATGATGAAAATGAAATGAAAAAGTGTTCTTTAAATGCTAAGGCTATAAATTGCATGTATTGTGCTTTGAGCAAAGATGAATTTAATAGAATATCTATGTGTTCTTCCGCTCAAGAAATTTGGAATACTCTTGAAATTACTCATGAAGGAACAAATCAAGTTAAAGAGTCCAAAATTAGCATGCTTGTTCATAATTATGAATTGTTTAAGATGGATGCTAATGAGTCTATAACGGATATGTTTACTAGATTTACTAACATCATAAATGCTTTGAAGGGCCTTGGTAAAGTCTATACAACTTCTGAAAATGTTAGAAAAATTCTGAGGTCTCTACCTAAAACTTGGGAAGCAAAGGTGACGGCGATCCAAGAAGCAAAAGATCTCACTAAACTTCCATTGGAGGAGCTCATTGGTTCGCTTATGACCCATGAGATCACTATGAAGGAGCACTTGGAGGATGAGGCCAAAAAGAAGAAGAGTATTGCATTAAAGATTATCTCCTTCGAAGTTGACTCCGAAGATGAGGATGCCCTTGATGAAGATGGCATTGCCTATTTTTCACGTAAGTACAAAAATTTCATTAAGAGGAAGAAGCAATTCAAGAAACACCTATCAACCCAAAGAGAGTCAAAAGGTGAGAAGAGCAAAAAGGATGAGGTGATTTGTTATGAATGCAAAAAGCCGGGTCATATAAGAACGGATTGTCCTCTCCTCAAATCATCTAAGAAATCCAAGAAGAAGGCAATGAAGGCTACTTGGGATGATAGTAGTGAAAGTGAAAGTGGAAGTGATGTTGAAGAAGTGGCACGCATTTGCCTCATGGCTCATAGTGACAAAGATGATGTACTTGATGATGACGTAAATCTAGAACCCCCTTCTTACGATGAATTGTTTGAAACTTTTGAGAGTATGCAAAATGATTTAGAAAAACTTAGCTCTAAATATGTTGTGCTTAAAAAAAATACAATGCATTGTCTAGTGAAAATAAGTCTTTACTTGACAAAATTGCTTGTTTTAAAAATAATGAGCATGTTGTGCAAATTGATGAAATGAAGGTTTCTTGTGATAAGCATGCTTGTGTTTGTGATGAGAAAAATGCTTTGCTTGATAAAGTTAGATTTCTTGAGCATGATAGTTGTGAGAAAGATAATTTGATTAAATTGCTTAAGGAAAAGGAATTAAATGCTTTACAAGAACTTGATAAAGCTAAAGAGTCCATTAAAAAGTTGACAATAGGTGCTCAAAAGTTGGACAAAATAATTGAAGTAGGCAAGCCTTATGGTGATAAGAGAGGTTTAGGCTATATTGATGAATGCTCTACTCCAAGTTCTAAAACTATATTTGTTAAAGCATCTTCTATTGTGCCTAATATGCCTAAGGTTGTGTCTAATAATGCTAAATCTAGTTTTGTGCCTATATGTCATAATTGTGGTGTTGAAGGTCATATTAGACCTAAGTGCTTTAAATTGAAGTGTGCTCATAATACTTCTTCAAGAAGAAATTTTTCTCAAAGAGCAAAGTTCTACAATGCTCCAAGAGAGAATTTCTCCAAGAAAAGTAAAGTGCACAAATATGTCTTGAAAGATAGATCCTTGCATAATCTTGTTTGTTTTTCTTGTGGCAAGTATGGACATAAAGCTTATTCTTGTTACTTGTCTAGATCCAATGCTTTTAATGCAAATGCAAAAATGAAATGGATCCCAAAGTTTGTAAATGCTAACACTCTTGGACCCAAACAAGTATGGGTACCAAAGAATCAAACTTGAATTTTTTGTATGTAGGTTTGTTTGAAAGCCTCCAAGAAAAATAGATGGTACTTGGATAGTGGTTGCTCAAGGCACATGACCGGAGACCGATCCAAGTTTATTTCTTTCTCTAGAAAAGATGGAGGCATGGTAACCTTTGGTGATAACAAGAAAGGTAAAATAATTGGTAAGGGTGATATAGGTAATGAGTCTTCTATTTTTATTGAAAATGTGCTTTTAGTTGATGGTTTAAAGCATGATTTACTTAGTGTTAGTCAATTATGTGATAAAGGATTTAGAATTGTTTTTGATAAAAAGAATTGTATCATTGAAAATGCTAGTGATAGAAAAATCTTGTTCGTTGGAAATAGAGATGGAAATGTATACACTATTGATTTGAATGATTTCCCTATTAGTGACAAATGTCTTTCGGCTTTGCATGATGATTCTTGGTTATGGCATAGAAGATTAGGACATGCTAGCATGCACTTAATTTCAAATATTTCTAAGAATTCTTTGGTTAGAGGTCTTCCCAAATTTAAATTTGAAAAGGATAAAGTTTGTGATGCTTGTCAAATGGGTAAGCAAACTAAGTCCTCCTTCAAGTCTAAAAATGTGATCTCTACTACTAGACCCCTACAACTATTACACATGAACTTATTTGGTCCTTCTAGAATTGCTAGCTTTGGAGGGAACTATTATGCATTTGTGATAGTTGATGATTTTTCAAGATTTACTTGGGTTTTGATGATAAAACATAAGGACGATGCTTTGAAAAGTTTTATTAGTTTTGCAAAAAGAGTTCAAAACGAAAAAGGATTTTTTATTTCTAAAATTAGGAGTGATCATGGAGGAGAATTTGATAATGATGCTTTTAAAGCTTATTGTGAAGAAAATGGTTTTTCTCATAATTTTTCCTCTCCAAGAACTCCTCAACAAAATGGTGTGGTTGAAAGGAAAAATCTTTGCAAGAATTTGCTAGGTCAATGTTGCATGAGTATGGTTTACCTAAATATTTTTGGGCGGAAGCCGTTAACACCGCTTGCTATGTTTTAAATAGAGTTTTAATTAGACCATCTTTAGATAAAACTCCTTATGAGCTTTGGCATGACAAAATCCCAAATATTGGGTATTTCAAAGTTTTTGGTTGTAAATGTTTTATTTTGAACAATAAAGAAAAACTTGGAAAATTTGATTCTAAGACGGATGTTGGTATTTTCCTTGGATATTCCTCTACTAGTAAAGCTTATAGAGTTTTCAATAAGAGAACTTTAGTTATTGAGGAATCTATGCATGTTGTGTTTGATGAATCTTGTAATATTGTTTCTAATGAGTCTATTTATAGTGATGATTTAGAAAAAGATTTTGAAGATTTACTTGTAAGTGAAAAAGGCAAAGAAATTGTTCCAAGTATGGAAGAAGTGAGCATCAATGAAAAGAAGGAAGATGGTTCTTCATCTATGCCCAAAGAATGGAGATATGCTCCATCCCATCCCAAGGATTTGATTCTTGGTGATCCCGAACAAGGTGTGAAAACTCGTTCTTCTCTTAATTTATTTAGTAATCTTGCTTTTGTTTCTCAAGTTGAACCTAAAAGTTTTAAGGATGCCGAATGTGATGAGTTTTGGATTTTAGCTATGCAAGAAGAATTAAATCAATTTGAAAGGAACAATGTTTGGGAATTAGTCCCTAGGCCTTCTAATGCTTCTATAATTAGGACTAAATGGGTTTTTAGAAACAAGATGGATGAACATGGAAATATCATTAGAAATAAAGCTAGACTTGTAGCTCAAGGTTATTGTCAAGAAGAAGGTATAGATTATGAAGAAACTTTTGCACCGGTTGCTAGATTAGAAGCTATTAGAATGTTGCTTGCTTTTGCCTCTTATAAGAATTTCATTTTGTATCAAATGGATGTGAAAAGTGCATTTTTAAATGGTTATATTTTTGAGGAAGTTTATGTAGAACAACCTCCGGGCTTTGAAAATTTTGAATTGCCTAGTCATGTTTATAAGTTGAAAAAGGCTCTTTATGGCTTAAAACAAGCTCCAAGAGCTTGGTATGATAGGCTTAGTAATTTTCTACTTAAGAATGACTTCAAAATAGGAAAAATTGATACTACTCTCTTTATTAAGGTTAAAGAAAATGATATGCTTATAGTGCAAATATATGTGGATGATATTATTTTTGGTTCTACTAATCAATCTTTGTGTGAAGAATTTTCTAAGTGTATGCATAGTGAGTTTGAGATGAGTATGATGGGAGAACTTAGTTTCTTCCTTGGGCTCCAAATCAAACAACTCAAGGATGGCATCTTCATAAGTCAAGAAAAATACACAAGAGATTTGCTAAAGAGATTCAAATTCAATGAAGGTAAAATTGCAAAAACTCCTATGAGCACTACCATTAAGCTTGACAAAGATGAAAGAGGTAAATGTGTGGACATAAAGATTTATCGAGGTATGATTGGATCTTTACTTTATTTGACCTCTAGTAGACCCGATATTATGTTTAGTGTATGTCTTTGTGCTAGATTTCAATCTTGTCCTAAGGAATCACATTTGCATGCCGTTAAAAGAATATTTAAATATTTGCTTGGAACTATTGATGTAGGTTTGTGGTATCCTAGAAATGTTGAGTTTAATTTGGTAGGATATTTCGATGCGGATTTTGCCGGTAGCTTACTTGACCGTAAGAGTACTAGTGGGACTTGTCAATTTCTTGGTAGTTCCTTAGTATCTTGGTTTAGTAAAAAGCAAAATTCGGTTGCTTTATCCACTACCGAAGCGGAATATATTGCGGTTGCTAGTTGTTGTGCACAAATTCTTTAGATGAAACAAACTCTTTGTAATTTTGGATTAAAATTTGATAGTGTGCCCATATTTTGTGACAATACTAGTGCTATTAATTTGACTAAAAATCCTATACATCATTCTAGGACTAAGCATATTGATATTAGACATCATTTTATTAGAGAACATGTGCAAAATGGTCATATTACTCTTGAATTTGTGAGTTCTAATAATCAATTAGCGTATATTTTTACCAAGCCTTTGAATGAAGAAAGTTTTGCAAAAATAGGCTTGAACTTGGTATCATTCGTTGTGATGCATCTTGATATTATTATAGAATTCATATCTTTAGGGGGAGCTTTTCACTTAACATATATATGAATTTCATGTTAAAATGAAATTGATTCCTACATATTGGTTTATTGTTGTGTGTCCCTCTTATGTATATAGTTTATCCTCTTTGGGGGAGTTATGCATATTGTTTATCATTTTAGGGGGAGTAATTATCTTTGAAATAAAATTTAATTTAAAAATTAATTGATATTTCTACCCTCAAGTTGATATGTGTTAAATGTCTTTTTGTCCTTTATTAAGAGGGAGTATTCAATTGATTTTAAAAGGGGGGAGAAATCTGTGAAATTGGTTTTTATCTTGAGCTTGGTTGATACTTTGTGATGCTTCTTAAATTTACAATGTTGTTTGTTGTATTTCTTTTAGAGGACATGTTGATAGGAGAAGAATTGCAAAATTATGTGTTCATCTTTTTAAGGAAAACTTTCATGTCATTGCTTATTTTTCTTAATTGCTATTTTTGATTGATTCCAAAAGGGGGAGAGGTAATAAGAAAAATGAAAGTATGTTAGTATTGAATATCTTTGTTGCTATTGAATTGTGAATTGTTGTTATTGAAATATATCATTTGTTTACAAGTGAATTAAAATTATGTATGTGTGTTGATTGCAATTTAAATTTATATTTTATATCGCACAACAATTTGAGTTTCATTTTTCTTGAGTTGTTTGTCATCATCAAAAAGGGGGAGATTGTTGGCTTTTTGGCCCTTAATCTCAAATTAATTAATTTTAATGGATTGATTAATTAGTGTTTTGATGATAACAAACCTGATTTTATTTATTAACCATTTGAGTGTTTTGAAGTGTCTATTGTGTGGAGCTTGGAACAACGGTTCCAATGCAATTTGAATCACTCAAATCGGAGTTCAAATGAAGAAGATATGACTGAAACAAGCTTAATGGAAAAATCCCGAGCTTATGACGTGGCATATTTTTTTTAATCAAAGTGGACAAATTGAAAGGTGCCACTTGGAGCAATAGAGAAGTAACAATTGGTGGGTCTTTTATTTTTGGATTGATGTTAAAAAGAAAATGATTTAAAAAAAAAAAAAAGAAAATGAATTTAAAAAGAAAATGAATTTAATATTATTATATATGTTTGTGTCTAACGGCTAGTTGAGTTTAAATCTCCACCATTCAATTTTCTTTTACAAAGATCTAATGGTCCAAATTAATTTGGTTTTCACTCACTTTCATTTCTTTTTAAATATTTCATCTTCTCCAAAAAGTTTTCCCAACTTTTACAATTTTACAATCCTCAAAAATTGAAAAGGTCACCTCTCTCTCCAAGCTTTCAAATTTCTTTCTTTTCATCTTATTCTAGAGAGATACTTTCATTGTATTGTGAGGATTGAGTATTGTGAGTTCAAATTTGTACATCTACTCTATTTAGAGAGTTTTAGTTGTGATTTAAAATTTCAAGAATATTGTAACGGTTGGATCCTAACCCGTGGAAAGGATCGGGTTTGCTCTTGAACCCGAAAAAGGAGCAAGGTAGCGGTTCGACTCTCATCCGTGGAAAGAGTCAAAGGAGATTTTTTTTAATCGAAATCCCAAGAGGCGCTTGGGAAAGTGGATGTAGGTCGAGTTGGACCGAACCACTATAAAAATCACGGTGTCTTCTTCTCCAACTCTTTCTCAATTTATTTTGCATTCGATTTTTAGTAGCATGTTATAGATTACTATCCTTCTTTGTTGAGATTGATTGAAACTTGTGTTTCATATATTTTTTTATCAATCTTGATATTTAGCATCAATTAAGGTTTTTATTAATTTAATTCAAAAATTAATTCAATTAGTTTAATTTGAGCATATTTAGGAATAATTTTAATTAAACCCTATTCACCCCCCCTCTAGGGTTGCCATACCGGTCCAACAATTACCACCAATTAAATAAGGTAACTATACGCAATAAATATGCTTTGCCCCGTATTGACGACTTATTTGATCAGCTTAGAGGGGCATCGGTATTTTCAAAGATAGACCTGAGATCTGGATATCATCAGTTGAAGGTCAGAGAGATAGATGTGCCAAAAACTGCTTTTAGAACGAGGTACGGACATTAGGAATTCCTCGTGATGCCTTTTGGTCTGACAAATGCTCCAACAGTATTCATGGACTTGATGAATAGGATTTTCCATCCTTATCTGGATCAGTTTGTGATTGTATTTATTGATGATATTTTAGTATATTCTAGAAGCAGGGAGGAACATGAGGAACATCTTAGAACTATTTTACAGACGTTGAGGGAAAAGAGATTATATGCAAAATTCAGCAAATGCGAATTTTGGTTGAAACAGGTGATGTTTTTGGGACATATTGTATCCGAGGCAGGAGTGTGTGTGGATCCTCAGAAGACTGAGGCAATTACTAGATGGGAACAGCCAAAGACAATGTTTGAGGTACGTAGTTTTCTGGGACTTGCAGGATACTATCGACGCTTTGTGCAGGGATTTTCTAAGATAGCCTTACCATTGACCCATTTAACTAAGAAAAGTACTAAATTTGAGTGGAATGCCGAATGTGAACGAAGTTTTCGAGAGTTGAAGAATAGGTTGATATCCGCACCTATTTTGGCACTTCTAGAGTCAGGGAAGGAGTTCGAGGTGTATTGTGATGCCTCCCGACAGGGGTTAGGTTGTGTATTAATGCAAGGAGGCAGAGTTATAGCTTATGCCTCTAGACAGTGGAGGCCACATGAAGTTAACTACCCTATTCATGACTTGGAATTGGCTGCGGTAGTGTTGGCATTGAAGATATGGCGGCATTATCTGTATGGAGAGAAATGCCATATCTATACAGACCACAAAAGCTTAAAATATATCTTTGATCAGAAAGAACTTAACATGAGGCAAAGGAGGTGGTTAGAGTTGATCAAAGATTATGATTGTACCATAAATTATCATCCAGGAAAAGCAAATGTGGTGGCCGATGCTTTGAGTAGAAAGTCTCAGAGTGGAGTAAGTTCATTGAATGCAATAAGGGTATCCTTGCTCAGGGAGTTGAGGTTTGGTGTAGCTAATTTGAAAGTAACTGGAACAGAGCATTGTTAGCACATTTCCAGTTGAAACCTAAACTGGTAGATGAAGTTGTAAAGAGGCAAATGACTGATCCTATAGTTAATAAATTAATAGAACAGGTAAAGACTCAGCAGAGAACAGACTTTGAGCTCAGACCTGATGGTGTACTATTGAAACAGGGCAGGGTATATGTACCAAAGGATGAATAAGTTAAACAGGTGATACTAGAAGAGGCTCATAGTTCGGCGTATGCTATGCATCCAAGCAGTACCAAGATGTACAGAACGCTGAGGAAATTTTATTGGTGGCCAGGTATGAAAAGAGAAATAGCAGAATTTGTAGCAAAATGTTTAATTTGTCAGCAGGTTAAGCCTAAACGACAAAGGCCAGCAGGGTTATTGAACCCACTCCCTATTCCCGAGTGGAAATGGGAGCACGTTACTATGGACTTTCTGTTTGGATTACCGAGGACATCAGCAGGTGCTAATGGAATTTGGGTGATCGTTGACAGGTTAACAAAAACAGCACGATTTTTACTAGTTAAAACGACTTACACCTTAGACAGGTTAGCACAACTTTACGTGGATAGAATCGTGAGTCAGTTTGGCGTACGTGTAACGGTGACATCAGATAGAGATCCTAGATTTACTTCCAAGTTTTGGGGAAGTTTGCAAAAAGCGTTAGGAACCAAGTTGCAATTCAGTACTGCTTTTCATCCTCAGACCGACGGGCAATCAGAAAGAACCATCAAGACTTTGGAAGATATGTTAAGAACCTGTGCATTACAATTTCACGGTAACTGGGATGTGCATTTACCTTTGATGAAATTTGCATATAATAACAGTTATCAAGCGAGTATTGGACCCTCCATATGAAGCACTTTATGGTAGACCATGCAGAACCCCAGTTTGTTGGGGAGACGTTGGTGAAAGGAAGTTAATTGGACCGGAAATTGTGCAGGCTACGACAGAAAAGGTAGAACTGATTAAAGCCAGTCTTAAAGCAGCCAGGGATCGTCAGAAGAGTTATGCTGACAACAGAAGAAAAGATCTTGAATTTGAAATTGGAGATAAGGTGTTTTTGAAGTTATCACCGTGGAAGGGAATTCTGAGATTTGGTAAGAAAGGAAAATTGAGTCCCAGATATATCGGACCCTATGAGATATTAGAAAGAGTTGGGCTAGTGGCTTATAGATTAGCTTTACCTGTTGAAATGTCTAGGATACATAATGTATTCCATGTATCAGCGTTAAGGAAATATATCCCTGATGCTACTCATGTGCTATCAACTCAACCAGTAGAGCTCAGCGAAGATTTGAGTTATGAAGAGAAGCCTGTTCAGATAATAGATGAAAAAGAACAAGTTTTAAGAAACAAAGTGATACAATTAGTTAAAGTACGATGGAGGAATCACGAGATAGAGGAAGCAACGTGGGAGCCGAAAGAGCAAATGATGAAACAATATCCAAATTTATTTGTTTAGGAGTATATTGCCTACTGATTTTGGGGACGAAATCTTTGTAAGGAGGTGGTAATTGTAAGCCCCGTACTTAATCTTGTGAGAAAGCAAGATAAGAAGAGACCAGGAGATGGGCGTTTTGGTAGGAGTAGTTGGCTGAAATGTGATTGGGGGCAGAAAAATGGCTAAGTATCAGCTATGCGTTGGTGGCAACACGCCTTGATGGAAGCAGTGTTGGCGTGGACGCAAAGGTGAGGGAAGATTGTTAGGCGTTGAGGCCACGATGCGTTGAGGTCACAAGGCGTGGAGAGCCACCCTGCATCGAAGGTTATCTTGCGACAAACGCATTGAAGGCTGCAGGGCGTTGGAAGTTGAAGGCCACGAGGCGTTGAGAGCCAATTTGCGATGAGATCACTATGCGGTGAACGCCACCATGCGTCGAAAGTGGGTATGCGTTGGGCAAAGAAGGTTGGTCGAGAGAATAATGCGTTTGTTAACCATCTGGCGAGAGAGTTTTGAAAAAGTAACACAATCAGAGGTTGTGTGTTGCTGAAGCCAAACATAGAAGGTATGCGTTGAATAGATTGTTGTATAGTGATGAAATGGAGATTAAGTCGGTGGTATATATATAAGTGGACCGAGAATTCAATTGTTTTGATTACATTTCAGAGCTTGAGTTGAGTCCATTTCGAAGCTAAACATCGGAGGGAGGTAGAAGAAGATGTTCATGTCGATTTGGAGTGGAAATCTCATCGTTACCGTGGAGGAAACTTGAGCTGGGGAGAGGACTCAGCTGGTGTTACTCTCTCAGAGTAACGTTCGGTTTTGGAGGAAGAACAAACTGAGGAAACAGTGGTTAGGGCCGGAATTCTGAGGTTAGTAAGTTAACTCGATTTTTAGCAAGTTTTATGAAGGGTGCTTGAGCTGAACTTGTATAAATGTGTGTCAAACTCCAGATAGAAGAGATTTAAGCTCTATTTGTCGGATGATTAGGAGCAACTTGGAGTTGTTGAAGGGTATGTCCTAAACGGAGAAGATATTCTTCATGAAATCTTGAGGTAAGATGAAGGACTTACATCTTAATAAGTTTGTAGAAGGAAGTAAGTTCTGAAATTGGCCAGAATGTGATGTTTAGCAGGTTGAAGAAGGAAGAGGAAAGGAAGAAGGAAACTGTTCTGCTGCAGGGGTAGTATCGCTGAGACAGCAAGAGACAGGGCAGCGAAACAAGTGTCGCTGTAATGCAAGAGGGGCTTTGCGTCTCACAATTCTCGCTGAAGTCTCGCTGGGTGTCGCTCCTCAGGTAGTCTCGCTAGTTACGTTCAACCTAGTATCGCTGGTGCAGTAATATGTAATGAAATTTCGCTGGTAGTCTTTAGTTGTTTGAGGAGTAATGTTATTAATGAGTTTTTTAAGGAAAAAGGAAGATTATGGAAAACTGAACGTGAGAAATGTGTATTTTCAGGCCAGGAAGAGCTCGGGGAGGCTTATAATCCATTTAGAGCCGAGACAAGTTGTGAGTGACCTTCTACTATATCTTGTGATTACTTTTAGTATAATCATTTGGTAAGAAATTATGGTACTTTGTAGTATTCATAGTAAGTATGTTATGCTAGTAAGTTAAAAGGAAACTGACTCTATTGTCTAAATGTAAATATGGCTGAGGGACCTTATGGTGAAAGCCTAAGTGAATGTGAACATGAAATTTAGTGCTGAGGGACCACGCGTGAAAGCACTTGAATAGTCATGTGGAATGGATTTCAATGCTGAGGGACTTTGAGTGAAAGCATCTAGAAATCCATCACATACTAGCTCGTGCTGAGGGACCATGAGTGAAGGCACTTGAGCGGAGATTGAATTGGTTACCAGTGCTGAGGGACTTCGTGTGAAGGCACATGGTAATGTTGACATAATCGAATTCGGTGCTGAGGGACAGAATGTGAAGGCCCTCGATAGTTTGCAAATTTCTGAAACATGATGACTAGACATTTATATGTAATTAGGAATGAGAATTTGTACTGGAATATGAAAGAGTTAAGTTGTGCTTTGTCACAACAAGAGTTAGTTATTTGCCATGGGATAATAAGGACGTTGATATGGGTGAGATCAAAAGCATAAGAAGTTTAGAAACTATTTGAAATGCGATATGTAGTGGTTACTGATGGCTATGCTAGCTCATGTTTGTTACTGATAGTTGAATGAATTTAGTCACTCACTGGGCTTTAAGCTCACTCAATATGTTTGTTTGTTTGTCGTTTCAGGTAGCGAGCGTGTCCGGGACGCCTAGCCTACAGAAGTATCTCGTCTGGGCCTATCTTGAAGCAAACCTCTAGGATAGTTGTAAATATTTAGTTTGTGTCCATGTTTTGTAATGTACATGTTCCTTATGAGTGTTGGGAGAATTGTTCTGTATCACGTATATATATATGCAAAGAATACTTGACGGAAGATTGTATGTTTTCAAATATTTTAATAGCACTGGTGTTTCTATCTGAGATTTAACTGGCATTGTCACACCCCCTCCCAGATTACCCACCTAACCTAAAAGGGAGTGTGAAGACAATAAACATCACCCCTCTTGTGACGCATATAGTCCCATCTTTACATTCCTTTCCTGTGCATACATTTACTCATATACATACATAGAACTCAGTCATACTTCACATGCTTATAACTTGATACAATTCCTTGTATAGGGTACACCTTTAATACATAGCATAAATTCATATCCATATCCATCATACAAAGTACACAACTCCACCAACACTCCCCACTCAAGACTACATGATCTACATGCCATTTACATAAAACTTAAGCAACGTACAACTCTCAGACTTGACTGTATCTTGAAAACTCGAGACTTAGGCAAGGTGAGCTGAAATAGGCTAAGCACGGGGAACGTCCTTGCTACCTGGGGAGAGAAAAGGAAAACATTGGAAAACATAAGCTAACAGCCTAGTGAGTGACAAATCTTGTAAAACGGTATTCGTTTAAAACAGGCATGTTATGTCTAACGAATAAATAAGAGTTTAACATTTGTTCAAGTGTAACATGCTTTTCATGAAATCCATCATTCTCATAAATCAATACTAAAATCATACAAAAGTGTTTCCAAAGAATTTATCAATATCAACTAGTTTTTCAAACTTTTCCCTTAGTTGAGGCGGAGCAATGCTTCTACGCACTCAACGTCGAAAACATCCCTGGCTCAATGCGGAGCATACTCGACGCATCAGCCAAATCAACCTCTATGTGCACATAGGAATATGACGGGTTGCCCAAGTACCTTCTCATGTCCTTCAGTACTGGGTCCCGGGGAAACTCACGTGCCTTCTCAAGTCCTTGAGCACTGAGCCTCCTCTAAAACATTTTACCAATCAGTTTACATAAGTAGTTCATAGGGAACTTTTCATGAAAAGTCAGGTATAACATGATAAACCACATTTCACTACATGCTATTCAACATCTTATAGAAAACGGATAAAACATGCCTTTTTAAGAAATGCAATCAACATTATTCATATTAAACAGTTCATTGAAAATCATGTTTCATAAGATCATTTTCAAATAAGTAGGATTGAAGAGTAAAATAGTCACTCTCTACTCTTTCTAGGCTTCACGTGGGTTATACACTTTTCCTATTTCTTCTTGGCCTGCAGAAGAAGTATGCCTTGCGTTAATCAACATTCAATCCCCTTCCTTTTCTTTACTGACTTATAAACGAGAATCCCAGCAATACCCGCCGATAAAGACTGTTACTAGCGATACTCGATGGAACAGCACCAGCGTTACATACCTTAGCAGCGATACTCAGCGTTATCTAGTGAGATCTGTGAGACGGAAGGTTCCTTTGCGTCTCAGCGATACCCGTCTCGCTACCAGTTCCCAGACAGTGTGCCGATACTTGATTTTCCAACGGCACTCTGCACTGTAATTCCTTCCTTTCTTCTCGTGCTTACTTCAACCTATTAAAAGTCACATTTCCATACGGATTCAGGACTTCTTCTCTTCTACAAACTTATAGGAAATCACGTTTTATAGCTTACCTTAAAATTTCAGGGTGTAGCTCCTCCTCATTCTCGCGATATTCCGGAGTTACCTCCTGCTGTTCCGGATTGCGAGATAATCTTGTAAACTCTGGTTTTCTAAGGATTCACATAGTAAATCTTCAATTTCAGCATCACCATCCTTTACAAAAGTTGTTAGGAATTACGTCAACTTACTAACCTTAAATTTTCAGCTCTGAACTCACTTCCTCTTCCCGTTCTACACCGATTATCAGTCACTGCTCAAACGATGTGACTTCAGTTATTCCTCAGTTTCAGCTTCGTTTCCAACATCAATATGAGTCGAACTTCGTCCAGAATTCTCAAGAACACCTTCCTCAATCTTCTTCTGAAGTTTATCTGAAGAATAGAACCGACTTAAGCCCTCGAAATGTCCTTAAAATGATTAAACATTTAATTAATCCAGCTCTATATACTACCGACTTAACCTTCTCATACACCAGAACTTATGCTGCTGACTTACCTTTCATCTGCAGACTAGCGCAGGATTCTCCTCTCAACGCACGACACTCAAGTTAACTTCTCTTCCAACGCATGGTGGGCGTCCCCACACGCCTCCTATTTTGAACGCATATCTTTCCATCTTGCAATTTTACTTTCGTCGCATCCAGACCATCCTGTCTTCAGCACAGGTGCCTCCAACACATGGCTGTCTTCGACGCATCGACTTCAACGCACAACTGTCCTCAACGCAGAGTGACTTGAACGCATGGTTCAAGTGTATTCCTTCCCCCGTCAGGATTACTTATCTATCAACGCGGGTAGCTACTTCAGCTCACTAACCTCCGTGAATTAACCACCTCCCATGAGCTTTGCCAACACTCAGCCACCATTTTACTTTTCGGAATTTCTTGCTCTCGCTCACGACTGCTTCTCCCTTTTGACACGCATAGCCACAAACGCATGGCCACACCTCAACGCTTGGCAACGCAAATCAGTGCTTACAGGCATCTAGTTTCAATATGTTATATAGAGAGTGCAGTTTCACACTCACTCCTAGGTATAAGGTGTATCTGGGATGGGGTGTGACATTATCAGCTAGGCGTTGAGAAGGTTATCAGCAATGTGTTGAGGAGTTCACATGTTAAGGACGACTATTAGCTGTGCGACGAGGGGCTTATGAGTTGTAGGTGGCTACCTTTAGTAAAAACTGGAGTATGTGGTGAACGCATGCTAATCTATCTTAAGAGAAATAGTTTAAGTGCAAGGAAAAGGATTAAAAGAATAACCTTGAGAATAATCAAGGAATGTTCAAGGATAGGAAGATGGTCATGGACACAGGATGAAGGTAAACGCGATAGGACCAACGCGTAGAGGAAGAGCTTGAGAAGGAGTTGTTATGAACATAAGGAAGGAGTTGGACGCATGGTATGATGCGATGAGATACAAACACATAGTATTGGGCATTTGTCATTAACGCCTAGCAGCATTGTGTAAGCACTGGTGTATAATAGTGCGGCTATGCGTTAAGGGTGATCACGAATGGTTGTGAGCTGAATTAGTCGCCGCGTTGGCGGGGGAAGAAACGTACTTGGCTTACCATGCGTTGGTAAGGTTGTTATGTGTTGAGATCCCTATGCGTTCAAGACAGAGTTATCTCTATGCGTCGAAAAGTAGTATAGATGGCTGAGAGTTGGAAAAGTGAGTAGTGAAGCTCAAATCTTAAAAGAAACTCAACGAATGCATGAGGGCATTGTGTTGAATAAAAGTTGTTCATTGGAAAATGTTGGACGCCTAAGATAAGCTTATAAAGGCTAGGTGGCTTCATATAGATTTGACGCCTTAAAGTAGGAGGTGTTAAAAAGGTATGGTAAGTGTCTCATGCAAGGTGACATTTGGACTAATGCATGGTTAATTAAGCATGCAGCGTGACATGTGGCAAACAAGTGGCAAAAGGAGAGGAAAAGTTGGATGGCAAGCTCCCTATAAATAGAACTTGAAGGGAAAGGAGCGACTGATGACTCTCAGAGAAGAAATCTGGAGAGAAAGAGAAGAAGAAGGCAGCAAGGACGTCCGTGGTAGGAGTATGTGGCCAAGAAAGAAGGTATTTAACAACCTAGCTAATTTATGTAGAGAAGTTGTATTGCGTTAAAAGGGGGTCGACCTTGCGTTGAGGACAAACATAATGTCCAAGGTGAACATGGCGTCCAAAAGTTAGGTGATGCGTTCAAGTTTGATGCGTTCAAGTTGGACCTTGCGTCCAAGTGAGGGTGCGCATCCGAAAGAGAAGTAAGAAGAGTTGGGATGCACTTGCGGAAATAATCAGCCTTACGCTACCAACCTTGCATTGAAGGGCAGGGTTGCGTTCAACCGAGCTGACAGAGAAAAATGGAGCCTTGCATTCCGGAGTTAGAACGCTGCGTCCAGAAAGCTCGAGAAGAGGAAATAGAGAAAAGGAAGAAGAAGTATTTTTTGGCAAGTACAGGTGAGTAACACCTGCGTTTTACAAAATATAAATGAGTTCTTTATGAATATATTTTTATGGGTTTCTAATGAAAGAATGCATGCGTTTTCATATATGAAGCATGTGAACATGTTGTTTATAAAACTAAGAGCATGCGTTTATATATATATAAAAGAATATGAGCCAGCTGAGAAGCATGCGTTTTATATGGTAACTTTGAGAATGCTGAGTAACGCATTGTAAATTTGAGAATGTTGGGTAACGCATGGTGATTGATTGAAATTTGTATTCATGGTTTTTCTAAAAAACATGGTGTTTTATAAAGCTTTGAAAAGGGACCCCAATGCTCAAGGACTCGTAGAAGGCATTGTGGGCAGCCCGAGTTATAAAAGGTACCCAATGCTCAAGAACTAGATGAAGGCAAATGGGTAACCGAAAAATAGAAATGGGACCCAATGCTCAAGGATAAAAGGAAGGCATATGGGCAGCCCGAGTAGTAATATCTTTGTGCACATAGAAGAATATATATAGAATATATATACATATATACAACGCTGATGTGTTGAGATTACTCCACACAGCTAAGGAAAATCGACGTTGAGAGCATTGAGCACTGCTCCGCCTCAACTAAGGAAAAAGTATAAGAAATGAATGAGATTTATATTATTTATTCCAAACAGATATGTATACATGATATAACAAAGAATTGATCATGTTATATACTGATTTTCAGTGTGATATTTCATACAAGTTCAATCAGTTTTACACTTTAAGAATAATGTTTTTCAGAAACTGTTACTCACTGAGCTGTTAGCTCATGCTTTCATATGTTTTCCATTTTTCAGGTAGCATGACAGTTCCCGTTGCCGATCGAAGTCGAGGTTTGTCAAGATCATGTGGATGGTGAGGTTGACAGTGGGTTACATGACAGGGTAGTCGGTAACTGCTGTCTTCACATCTCTTCTCGGGTTATGGAGGATAATCCGAGAGGGGGTGTGACAAAAGTTCTTAATGTTAGTTGAGTACCTGGTTCTCCAATAGATTGACTCGCAATAATACCTAAGGCTTCTCCCAATTCGACCAGATACCGCGCGAGAGGGCAATAGCGAACGGAGCGGCGTACCAACAAAAAGAAAAACCAAGATCTATGCCCTTCTTATTGGGATAAGCTTGCCTCTGCTCTACCAACTGAGCTATCCCGACCATTTTCGACACTCAATGTAGATGCTACATTGTTGGTTCTCATCCTTCAGAGACTACAGTGTAGTAGGAGCATCCGTCGAAAAAAGGATCACCCTAAGATGATCATCACATGGCTATTGAGAACGAATCAAATCAGATGGTTCTATTTCTCAATCTTTCTGACTTGCTCCTACGGAACTAAGGTCGAAAAGATTGAGAAAAATCAGTCATTCACAACCACTAATGAAGGATTGCTCAAAAAGTTAAGGATTAGTAATCCTTTTTTGAAATCGAATACCCATTTTCAGCTGATACGTCCATTCCAATGGCGCTGGTAGAAGATAGGTTATATGTCGTTGGTACCTGGTGCTTTGAGTCCCTTCATAGAAAATACGGCAGCTCGTACTTCATCAAGAGACACCCTAGTCAACAAACTAGAAAGCTCATCATCTGTGAGAGCAGGGCAGAAGGCAGTATAACTTAAAAACAAGTGAATAACATTTTTGGAGTTGAACAAGGAACGATAAAAGTCACGAATGTGCATCTTCCATTCTTCTTGATTAGTGGCCGCCACGAGAGGAGCCAAAGCCTAGTTGCATGTGACTGAGTCGGGAGAGGGGGGCGAAGAGATCCGCAACTTTCACTTCAAAATTTCCTTTTTTTTCCGTCTTTCTTTTTTTAGTAAGATATCAATATCATCCTTCGATGTTCGTCATGCTATGAATATAGGTAGGCAAATTACGCCATTTCTTTTGAAGAGTAGCGTTCATCTGATATAATTCACTTTCACTTCGAAAGCATCTTTTGAAATAGAGGTATCGGTCACCCAAGTTCTCGAGTTTGAATAGGGTCGGCGTTCTTAGTTCTTAGTTCTTAGTTCAAGCTGTGTGACTAGCTAGCCTAACGGATGTTCTCCCCATTTCTTGCTCTCTTATTGCCCTTACTATAGATAGAGAGAGAATTTTTTTCACTAAATAGGTCGAGACTTTCAACAAAAGAGAAAAGTTCTTTACTTAAAATAGCTAACTTATTTAAGGTAATAGAAGATAAGTTGAAAACATTCTTCTACACTCTCGAGAGACCTCTCTCAGGATATGCTGACAAGGCTGGAGGAGCTACTGACTATCCAGATTTGGATTCGTCAACGGATGCAACAGAGGAAGCTACTGGGGGCAAAGGTAAGAGTACCCGTCTCAGGCGGGAAAAGAGATGGAACTCAGTATGACCTTTCACTCATTGGAAGGAATTCGTAGCGGCATTCATAGTGAAGTAGGATGCTTCGATTCTTTTTCAGTCGACTAAGCGCCAGCTGGTTTTCTCTTCTTTCTTTTTTTTGACTCTCGTAAAAGAAGATTTGTAACTCTTTAATGTCAAAACAAAGAGGCCCACCCCACCTCTCCCCTTCCCCACTAATTCCTGCTGGAATGAGTGGGCCTCGAACGATTGATTTCTACGCTTTCCGAAAAAAGTCTCTCTAATCATCCGGAGGAAAATAAGCTTCCACAATGGAACGGAACATGGAGGAAGCCCACGGAGCGGGACCGCTTTCCTTTTATGCTTCCCTACGTGGAAAATGAATCAAACCAGTTTTCCGTTTTCCAGGCGCCTGCTGGTATTCTAAAAAAATGGTTATTGTTTATGCTCGTATAGCAAAAAAATGATTTATTGGGAGGGCCATGAGAAATCCACTTTGTACCTTCGTTTCGTCATCAAAGCCTCTTCTCCCGTCCAAACTCTCTTAATCAGTCAAGCAAGCAATTTGAATAGGGATTATGAACAGGCCCTTATCTTAGCCTTACCCGTGGTTAAGGGGGACCTAATGGACTTATAGATCATGAGCTCCAACAATTCGAAATTAACAGGTTTAAACTATTTAACCTAGTTAATTAACATTCGTTAACTACCAGGTCACTCCACTAAAGCCTAGTAGCTGCACTCTTCTCACTGTAGATATATTTTTGTGAAAGGAATTGAATCCTAGCAGAAGCGTGTAATCGTGTTCTTTGATTTATTGAAAGAATTACAAATAAAAAAAAGTAAAAAAAGGTTAAGCATCATATCTTTGCCAATCTATAATTCTTGAACCGATAGTCTTCTCCTTGTAGTCTTCCTTTTTCAAGAGATCTTCCTTGCTATGACTCTGGCAAGGATCCGATTTATGGGAACCGTTTCTTTGAAAGAATGGGAAGAAGAATTTTCTTAGAATTTCTAAGAAAATTGGGAGAATTAGTAGAGCTTTTTTAGAGTAATTGTAGAGATTATTCTCCTAGAAAGTGTGTTCTATGAAGGCTCCCAAGGACCCTATTTATAGACTCTATGGGTTACTCCTAATTCTTTTAGGATAAACCCTCTGCAAAGATTTTAAATCAAATATTTAATAACATCCAATATTAATAAATATCTACCCCAATAACATCTCATATTAAATGGTTTAAAATATTTAAATCTTATTTAAATATTTATTTTCTGCAGAATCTTTCATTTGGATCCCATCCAAATTAAATAATTAATTATTTGAATCCAATTCAAATCAATTAATTAATTCTTCCTCTATTTATTTTCTACAGAATCTTTAATTTGGATCTCATTCACATTAAATAATTAATTATTTGAATCCAATTCTAATTAATTAATTAATTCTCCCTCTATTTATTTATATGGATTTTATCCAAATAAATAGTTAATTATTTGAATCATATTCAAATAAATTAATACTTCATATTATAAAGTTATAATTTGAATCACATTCAAATATAATTTATAATAAATCATGCAATTAATTGTATCCAATACAATTAATATTTTCCTTCATAAATTTGAACATTTCAAATTTTTCTTTCAACATAGTTGATCCTTGTTGGTTCGTATTGAGCTAGCAAGGGGATCTTATGGACCTATAGATCGAAGCTCCAACGATATGAGATTAATCGGCTAAACTCATTAACTACATTAATCAATATTTGTTAACTGTGGGTACACTCCACTAAAGACCCACAACTGCACTCTTCTCACTATAGATATATTTTTGTGTCCATGGATATAAACCAATAATAGCAAATTAGTCCTTCACAAGTGTTCGTAACACTAGCTGGGTCAAATTACCGTTTTACCCCTAGGTTACTTCTAAATCCTTAAGCACCAGTGCTTCTCTAAAGAACAACCTGTTTATGGTCCAACCATTAAACAGAACCCCTCTTGAGCCAGTGAGAGGGTAAGGCCCTTTGTTCAAGTCCCAGAGACACCACTTAAGGGAACACTTATCAACTTACCCTAAAATTGGGAATGAGTGAATTCCATCTTGTATAATTATGTCCCCAACTTCCCACTCGGTCTTGTCCCCAAAATGGTAGACATATTGAGTCGACAAACGGCCACTCTCCCCCATACAAATCAAAGGACAATTCCTCATGGACAGGAGTTCATAATATACTCAAGATTAAGACTAAGTTGCCTAGATCATGTTATTGAATTAGAAACCTAACTAGTCAACGAAGTTACATCTAGTGATTACTATTTTGTGGTCCGGTCTTATGCAAATTCATTACATAGGATACCCCCACTTGCATGTCACCTACATGAACGCGTTAGATCATTGCGTTTGTATCAAATACAAAGTGGGTCGTATCCATATTTTCACCAGGATAAGGTACCTAGCCTTATCCCTATATTATAGACCCTTTAGACTGTATCTTGAACATTGACCTCCATATGTCTCCACATACAGTTCAATACTCATAAAACAGCGTAGTATGTTAGTTTATTGGATTTAAGGTTATTAAGACAAAACAAACAAAAACAATCAATAACGCTTATTAAAGTAACACATCAATAACTCTTTATTAATGATTTAATTATGGTCAAATTATTACACTTACAATCTATGAGTTTTAGGGCATAAAACTCAACATTCTATCCATTTGATATAACCATAATTAGTAAGTCAATCCTTCACAAGTTGTTCGTAATTACAGCTAGGTCAACATATTGTTTTACCCCTGTAATTACTTCTTGTTTCTTAAGTCCCACTGACCCTCTAATGAACAATCGGTTTGTGGTCCAACCAACAAACAAAGTCCCTTTCGGGCCAATGAAAGGGTGGGGCTCCTTGTTCAAGACCTGGATCTAGTACTTAAGCGAACAACTTATCTACTATCCTTTAATGAGGTAGGAGTGAATTCCATCTTACAGGGCTATGTTCCCAGCTATCTACCTAATCTTATCCGTAAAATGGGACGCATATTGAGTCGGCACATTGGCCACCCTCACCCATATAGATTAAGGGATAATCTCAATGTTCACTAAATTTGTTCGTTTAAATTTCTATTCCAATTAAATTGAGCTTCTTACTCGTTGCACAAAAATAGATTTATCATTTCCGTACAAGGATGCGTTGAGAATTACTCTATATGTGATCATGACTAAGCAAGTTTTCCTATAAAGACCCAAGTATAAGCATTTATAGGTTTCCTGGTGAGTCTAGGGTCGAACGCAGGGATTTGTAATAACTAGGCGTTGAGAATAAATGCATGACTATGCGGTGACTGTACATGTAAATATATATGCGTTTGTTGATTATATGTGTAAAACTATACATAAAGAATGAAAAGAATTTCCTACTACTAATAATGAGGTGGACGCGGAGTTGGGTAGTCATATGTAAAATAATGCGTCAGATAGCATGCGTTGAGAATGAATGGAACCATGCGATAGAGGTAGAGTTGAACGCAAGAGCTAGTTGTTATCTAAACTTTCTAAGTACAATTACATACCTACAAACTACGTGTGTGAATCCATCTCTCGATGTTTCGATGCCACATTTATCTTATCTCTAAGATGCATGGTAAGTTTGCGTTGGCAAAAGATGAACTACATCTCTGCACTCATCTAGTCTTAATTAATGCTAAAGATTAACTATCCACTTTCTCAAGCTCGACAGTCATGCTTACTACGTTTGTTTGTCAGACAAAGTTATGCAAGCTAAAGATATGCATTAATCAAGATGTAACATACTCAGAATTGCTCAAGAAAAACTAACTTTTAACATTTAACTCATTTAGCATTTAGACAGCATGGTGTAAAGTATTTAATACGGAAATAGACAGAAGATGATAGTCAATCAAACTCATATTAAGACAATAAATCATTCTCTCGAATGTCATTAACAAAATATAAGCAAGAAGGAGAGAAATGGAAATAAAATAGAGATGAAGAGCGTCAAGCCGCCACTGGCAATGTCTTGCTTCATGGAGGCTTGAGATGGTTGCTATCTGATACATAGATTCCATAAGGTGAAAGTTCTCACTCACTAGGAGACAACTCTGAAGATGCTCAGAATCCTTCTCTCAGAAGAGCTCAAAATGGAGGCTGGTTATGGTGAGGGAGAAATAGTGCAGAGCTTTCGCCTCTTGAACTGGTCTCTCTTCCTCCTTTTCTTGGAGAAGCTTGTGGACTATTTATAGGCGTAAAAAAGTTGATATCATGATGACCTGACACCTTTGCATTAAATTTCAGCCACGCTGCATAGACTTTTCAGATTGTCAGCCTATTTGTTCTGCCATGATCTGATTGGGTGTTGTGCTTTTTCATAATGACATGACAGCTGTTTGAGCATGCGTCTGTTTCTACTTTTCAGATTGTCAACGCATAGGTTCGACGCATGGTCTCAACCCACTCGGCTCGACGCATGGTCTCAACGCATGGGCTCAGCGCATAGGCTCGACGCATGGGTTTCCACTTGTTCTCGCAGCAGCTTCGTCTCTTCGTACTTCGATTGTTTGCGCTTTTTTTCTTCTTAACCCTGCGTTAGGAACATAAAAGCTCATCGTTTTTCAGGTATTTTCTTTTGTAAGTAGTGCCAACGCATGGTGATACATTTTTCATCATTCAACTACCAAAATCATGTGTTTAGCTCCAAAGTTACTCTAATTAAATCAAATAGTGACTATAATAACTTGTATTTCTACAAGTTATCAGAGGCAATTTTGTGAAAGTGGCCAAGTCATCCAACCCACCGCCGTGGAGGCATTTTACGAAAGAACAATTCACCGCAAGGCACGTTTAGTCAAAGTTGAAGATGAGGTGATTTTCTTCGAGCCTCAAGAGATCAACGCGTTGTTTGATCTTCCCAACATCGCAGTGGCGGAAGGTAACAGAATAATGTCGACGCCTACAGACGCCGAAATGAATGACGCCCTCACAATCATCGCCAAACCGGGGTCAGAGTGGAACACTTCCCCAAAGGGCATTCAGTCATTGGCGCCTAACTGCTTGATCGCCGAGGCCAACCTGTGGCTTTATTTCATCAAGCGGTCGCTGCTCCCCACAACGTATGACGCCTCAATTTCAAGGGACCGTGCCATGGTCATTTACTGCATCATGTGGGGAATTGAACTAGACGTGGGACGCATCGTTGCCCCACAGATTCGGGGGTTATTCTTCAAGCCAAGGGGTCAGCTATTCTTCCCCTTTCTTGTGACAAGACTGTGCGCCAACACACAATTCATGGAGGATGCGCTAGTCAGAGCAGTGAATGGAGTCCTTTCAGCGCAGAGTCTGAGATGAATATTAAAGGACTCACCGAATCTGCTTGACGCGGCCAACTCAAAGAAGAGGCTGCCAAAGTCACAAGAACCATCATCCCCCCAACTTCCTCAACCAAAGAAGAGGAAACTGGTCAAGAAGAATTTTGAGATTCAGGCGTCGAGTTCACAACCTAGTGAAGTCGAAGAAGCTGTTCAGCTCGACGCCTACACCCAAGCCTTGACCATTTATACTCCTCCCATCGACCCAATCACTGAGGAGCCCTCTTCACCACCAACTTCCCCTTCTCTTTCCCCAAAAATCCAAAATGAGCCACTTCATCTCCCCAACGCGGCCTTCCAACGCCTCTTCAGCTTCCTATCGCAGACTTAAACGAAGAGACGAAAGAAGTGTCGCCGCCTTCTTCGCCTTACCTGGAGTTAACCCTCTCCCCGCCTCAATCATCTACCTTTCGAGAGGCAACTCTACCATCACCACCACCACCCGTTGAGCCGACCCTGACTCTGGATCCTGAGGAGTCAACGCCCTTTCAATTCTCACCGCCTCGCCATGAACCTCAATTTTCCAATCTTCCAACTCCACCAACTACCGAACCTTCTGCCCGCCCAACATCTCAACCGCAGGCAGAAGCAACTACCAGCACACATCATCAAGAGGAACCATATCACTTACGGCACGCCTCTGCTCCGCTGCTGTTTGTGGATTTAAATTTGGATGATTTGCTACGGTACTTGGATGATCGGATCCTTCACCCCATCATGGGAGACTTGGATGAAATTCGGCGCAAGGAGATGGAAAGTCTCCAGCGGCAACAGAATTGGCTCAACAAGTTTCATAATTGGGTCAGCAAGTGACTCAGATGGCGCAGCAACAATCGGAACTTCGGAGTTTTGTTCAACACCAAGCTCGGTGTCAGGACGAACAGTTCAGCACTTTGATGAATTATATTTATGAAGTGTTCGTCCAACGCATCCCAGCGCCAGTTATCCCTCCTTCCCTTTAGCAACCCCTACAGTTCAATGATCCAAATCCTCCCCCTGCGGACAACAATGACAACGCTCCAGGGAGAACTTAAATTTGTGGGTGTTCTTTTGGGATTTTTCCCTTCTTTTCTTTTGTGTATTCCTTTGAATTTTTTTTGTAATTAGTACAACGCATAATACATTTGCATCAATACAATATTCAATTCATGAATTACTCTTTGTTCTCTTTACTTTGTACTTTCAATTATTTCTTGCTTTATTATTCTCTCCGCCTTGTTTTTGTTTATGCGTCCAACCTCCATGATGAAATTTATGCGCTTCACCTGTAGACTTATTGAAATAAGAGGATTAACTTGCAAGCCTTAGGATATCACACTTGGTAAATTACTTCTAAGAGTTAGTATGCGTTGCAAGCTTTGCCTCAAACCTCTTTTACAAAATTTTTCTAAGACAATCTCATAACTCGATTTCAGCAATGAGGACCTTGCTGCCTTCAAATTTGGGGGTAAGAAAGGTTTGAGCCATGCGTTCAGAATTCAAAATATATATATAAAAAAAAAAAAAAAATTATTTGGACAAACAACTCCGCTGACAACGCATAAAATTAGCCTGTTAAGAGTTGAGTTGAGAATGGCTCTTTAACACCCCATAATCAAAGGTGAGAGTCCAAGATCAGCGCAAAGTAAATAAACGGTACCACTGTCGACGCAACCAAACAGGAACGCGATAAGTGCCGAGTTGTGAAAGGGTATTTGCTCGATGTTGGCTGCCTCCATGCACCCCATCGTTGGTATGTAAAAACGAAGGTAGATAGCTCGGATCACCGCAAGTCCACTATTTAAAAAAAAATAAAATTGAAACTTTATGAATGAATGAACTCCAAGGCACATTACTAAAATTGAGGACATTAGATTGGCTGGAAATGAGTAAGGGTATTTTTTAGGAATAAGCTTGCCACATCTAAAAATTAGAAGTACTTTCAAAGCGTCGATTGAAAAAGAACTTGGTATAGTTATCTGATTGTTGATATAGTCAAGGATTAGAAGGCATGTTGAGAGGGTGCGCTTTTACTTGGACTTGGGCTGTAGATTTTAATAAATCTTCAAATAAATGTTCGAGGACAAACATTAACTCAAATTTGGGGGTGTGATAACTTGTAGAAATACAAGTTATTATAGTCACTATTTGATTTAATTAGAGTAACTTTGGAGCTAAACACATGATTTTGGTAGTTGAATGATGAAAAATGTATCACCATGTGTTGGCACTACTTACAAAAGAAAATACCTAAAAAACGATGAGCTTTTCTGTTCCTAACGCAGGGTTAAGAAGAAAAGAAGCGCGAAGTACGAAGAGACGAAGCTGCTGCGAGAACAAGTGGAAACCCATGCGTCGAGCCTAGGCGTTGAGACCATGCGTCGAGAAAAAGTAGATACAGACGCATGGCCAAAAGCTATCATGTCAATATGCAAAAGGATAACACGCTATCAGAATATGGCAGAACAAATGGGCCGACGATGTGAAAAGTCTGCGCAGCAGGGCATGGAATTTGATATAAAGGTGTCAGGTCATCATGAGTTTCAACTTTTCGATGCCTATAAATAGCCCAAAGCTTCTCCATTGAAAAAAGGAAGAGAGACCAGTTCAAAAGGCGATAGCTCTGCACTATTTCTCCTTCACCATAACCAGCCTCCATTTCGAGGTCTTCTTAGAGAAGGATTCTGAGCACCTTCAGAGTCATCTCCCAGTGAGTGAGAATCTCCACCCTATGGAATATATGTATCAGATAGCAACCATCTCAGGCTTCCATGAAGCAATACGTTGCCAGTGGCAGCTTGACGTCCTTCATTTCTGTTTTATTTCCATTTCTCTCCTTCTTGCTTATATTTTGTTAATGACATTCGAGAGAATGATTTATTTTCTTAATATAAGTTTGATTGACTATCATCTTCCATCTATTTCCGTATTAAATACTTTTCACCATGTTGTCTAAATGCTAAATGAGTTAAATGTTAAAAGTTAGTTTTTCTTGAGCAATTCTGAGTATGTTACATCTTGATTAATGCATATTTTTAGCTTGCATAACTTTGTCTGACAAACAAATGTAGTAAGCATGACTGTTGAGCTTGAGAGAGTGGATAGTTAATCTTTAGCATTAATTAAGACTAGATGAGTTGCAGAGATGTAGTTCATCTTTTGCTTATACAAACTTACCATGCGTCTTAGAGATAAGATTAATGTGGCGTCGAAACATCAAGAGATGGATTCACAAACGCAGTTTGTAGGTATGTAATTGTACTTAGAAAGTTTAGGTAACAACTAGCTCTTGCGTTCAACTCTATTTCTATCGCATGGTTCCATTCATTCTCAACGCATGCTATCTAACGCATTGTTTTACATATGATTACCCAACGCCGCGTCCACCTCATTATTAGTAGTAGGAAATTCTTTTCATTCTTTATGTATAGTTACACACAATCAACAAATGCACATATTTACATGTACAGTCACCGCATAGTCATGCAATTATTCTCAACGCCTAGTTATTACAAATCCCTGCGTTCTTTCCTGGACTCACCAGGAAACCTATAAATGCTTATACTTGGATTTTTATAGGAAAACTTGCTTAATAATGATCACACCTGAGTAATTCTCAACGCATCTTTGTACAGAAATGATAAATCTATTTTTGTGCAACGAGCTAAGAAACTCAATTTAATTAGAATAGAAATTCAAACAAACAATATGCTCCCATTTCCACTCAGGTACGGGAAGTGGTTTTAAAAGTCCACCAGGTCTTTGTCTTTCTGGCTTAACTTGCTGACATATCAAACATCTTGCTACACATTTAGCAATTTCCCGTTTCATTCCTGGCCACCAATAATATTCTCTCAAAGTCTAGTACATCTTTGTACTACCAGGATGCATTGCATAAGCAGAACTATGAGCTTCCTCTAGAATGGCATTTTTCAATGTCAAATTGTTAGGAACACACAATCTTCCTTGTTTCAATAAAGCTCCATCATTTCTTATCTCAAAATCCGTTCTTTCCTTAAGATTCACCTCTTCCATTATTTTTCTGAGTACAGAGTCTTCCATTTGTTTATTAACAATCTCATCCGTCAAAGTGGGTCTCAAATGGAAGTGTGCAAACAAACCTCCTAGCTCGTCTACCGATAAAGACCCATTCGAACGCTTTAACTCCTTTGTCAATTCCGTATTAATAGTGTTCAATGAAGCCTTGGCTTGCCTCGACTTCCTACTCAATGCGTCGGCTACAACATTAGCCTTTCCTGGATGGTATTCTATCGAACAATCATAGTCTTTAATCAATTCCATCCATCTTCTCTGTCGTAAATTCAATTCTTTCTGATCAAAGATATACTTCAAGCTTTTATGATCAGTTAGAATACGACATCTCTCTCTGTACAGGTAGTGTCTCCAAATTTTCAAAGCTAATACAACTACTGCCAATTCTAAGTCATGCGTCGGATAATTGCATTCATGTTTCTTTAGCTGCCTCGACGCATATGCAATTACCTTTCCCTTCTGCATAAGTACACAGCCTAAACCCTGTCGTGATGCATCGCAGTAGATTTCAAACTCTATTCCAGGAGTAGGCAATGTCAATATTGGTGCTGTCACCAGTTTTTCCTTTAACTTCTGAAAACTCTGTTCACACTCATTAGTCCATTCGAATTTGGCTACCTTTTTGGTTAAGCTCGATAAGAGTAGTGCTATTTTTTAAAATCCTTCCACAAATCGGCGATAGTAACCTGCTAATCCCAGAAAACTACGAACTTCCGTCACATTAGTAGGTCGTTCCCAGTCGACTATCGCCTCAATCTTTTGTGGGTCTACACTTACCCCTTCTGCTGACACTACATGTTCTAGAAATATAACACGGTCAAGCAAAAATTCACACTTACTGAATCTAGCATACAACCTCTTAGCACGCAATGTCTGTAATACTACTCGGAGGTGTTCCGTATGCTTCTCCCTGTTTTCAGAATATACCAGTATATCATCGATAAATACTACAACAAACTGATCAAGGTATGGGTGGAATATTCGATTCATGAGATCCATGAATACAGCTGGAGCATTAGTCAATCCAAAAGGCATTACTAGAAACTCGTAATGTCTATACCTTGTTCTGAATGCAGTCTTTGGAATGTCTGTCCCTTTAATCTTTACCTGATGATATCCAGATCGTAAATCAATCTTGGAAAACACTGAAGCACCATTAAGTTGGTCAAACAAGTCATCAATACGAGGCAATGGATACCTATTACATATCTTTACCTTGTTCAACTGTCGGTAGTCGATGCATAATCTAAGTGTGCCATCTTTCTTCTTTACAAACAACACAGGTGCTCCCCACGGTGACACACTGGGTCGTACATACCCCTTATCAATCAATTTCTGCAACTGTACTTTCAATTCCTTCAATTCCTTTGGTGCCATTCTATATGGAGTTTGCGAAATTGGTGCGGTTCCTGGAATCAGATCAATAGAAAATTCTTTCTCTCTATCAGGCGGCAAACCAGGTAGTTCCTCAGGAAACACATCCAGGAATTCACTTACCACCGGAATATCCTCTGGTCTCAACTTACTGACCTGTGCATCAATCACATAAGCAAGGTATGCTGAACAACCCTTGTTTAACAACTTCCTAGCCTTAATTGCCGATATCACACAAGTAGGAAATATTTTCTTGTTTCCCCTGAAAGTAACTTCGGTTCCCTCAATTCCATTAAACACAACTTCCTTCTGGAAGCAATCTATGGTAGCTCGATATTTATACAGGAAATCCATTCCCAGTATAACATCAAACTCTTGAATATTTAAGGGAATTAAGTTAGCTGTCATTGTTACACCATTAATTTCAACTACACAATCTCTATATACTCCATTAGTCACAAGCACATCACCAACAGGAGTATATATAAACAGTTCTTCAAACAAAGATTCTAATTCACAATCTATATTTACAGTAAACATTCTAGCAACAAAAGAATGAGTAGCTCCAGGATCTATCAAAACATGAGCAGAAGTATGACAAATAGGAATTGTACCAGTAACAACATTAGGAGTCTCATCGGCTTCTTGCTGAATCGTAGCAAAGACCTTCCCTTGCTGTCTAGGTCGACCTGTAGCTCCCTTCTGCCTTGATCCACTAGCTCCCTCATCAACGATTCCTGCAGGTCTTTGTGGTTGATTAGCGGTAAAAGAACCAATTCTCTGTTCAGCTTTAACTTCTTGCATCAACTGGGGACATTCTCGTTTATAGTGACCCGCTTGTCCACAATGATAACATACATTGCCCTTACATTGTCCCCAATGGTGTTTCCCGTAAGTGGGACATAACAGTTTCCTCACGGAGCTAGCTGTGGACTCACCAGGTTGTCCACTTTGAGAACCTTCAATTGACTGAGCTGGACCACTAAAACTCCTCAGTCCTTGCCTCCGTGCACCTCCTCCAGTACCACCCTTGGAAGTACCCTGTCCACTCGATCTGGCTTTGAAATTTCCTCCACTAAATACACCTGGTACAAATCTTCTACCTGACTGTCCCTGAGTAGTATTAAAGGAGGGAATTGCACGTCCACCTCTAGCTGACTCACGTTCCGTCCTCTTTTCCATCAAACTCCTTTCAACTCGCATAGCTACTTCTACGAGTTTGGAGAAATCTTTCCATTCAACACTAGCAGTCACAGGAGTACGTATCTCCTCCCGTAAACCTTCTTCAAATCTCTTGCACCTGTCAATCTCATCTGCAACAATCGTCGTCGCATACTTAGACAGTTCTGTATATTTCTTCTCATATTCTGCCACTGACATAGACCCTTGTACCAACCTCAAAAACTCATTTTGTTTGGCATCTCAGAATGATCTTTGACAATACTTCTCTTGGAATGCCTTTTTAAACTCATTACAGCCTATTCCTTCTATGTTCCCTTTCCTGCTTTCTACAATTTTCCACCAATCTTCTGCCCGTTTTTGGAGTAAAAATACTTCCAACTCCACCTTCCTATCATCAGGGCACCGCATCACACGATAGCATTTCTCAAGTAAATTTAACCATGCCTCTGCTTCAGCAGGGTCTACAGTGCCTTCAAAAGTAGTAGCACCTAGGGCCTTCAATCTTTCAATACTGTACTTCTTTTCAGGATCTGACTGCATTGATCCTACACCTGCAGCCAATCTTTCTGCAATTCTAGTAAATATCTGTTCCTCAACATTAACCCCAACTTGAGGATGACTAGATTCACCCTCAGACATATCTCCACGGCCCCCAGTAGCTTCAGGAGTTCCGGCTGCTGCTTGCCTAGCTCGCCTGCTTCGAGGTGGCATGTTTCCTATATGACAACACGACAATACATTTGCTAACAACATATATGTTCCTACACTACAATGCATGATCCTATTCCCAAGAATCTTTCGCTCTGATACCAACTTGTCACACCCCCTCCCTGATTACCTACTTAACCTGAAAGGAGATGTGAAGACAATAAACATCACTCCTCTTGTGACGCATATTGTCCCATCTTACATAACTTCCTGTATAAACATTTCATACATATACATTCATAGAGTCCAGCCATACTAACATATGATCATGATATAACAATCCTTCCTGTACAGAGTACACTTTTATAACATACTCTCTCATAACCCACTTGTAAACAACTAAATCTACATGCCACTAGTGTTAAGTTATTTACACGTACAACAACAAGGAAATAAACTGTTTCTGGAAACTCGAAGCTTAAGCAGGGCGAGCTAGAGTAGGCTAAGCACTGGGAACGTCCTTACTACCTGGGAGGGAAAGAAAACATTGAAAACATAAGCTAATAGCCCAGTGAGTGACTAATTTAGCAAACTATTTTAGTTCGAAAATCATCAGGAATAAAATTAAGTTCAACGTCATGTTTAAAACATGAAATCACTTCATATACATTAGTTAAAACATACTCAGTTGCCCTTATCAAATCATACATGATTTTCAGCAAATCATAAGAAAACAGTTTAGTTGCAATACTTCTCCTTAGTTGAAGTGGAGCAAAACTCAACACCCCAACGTCGAAAACAAATAAGGCTCGATGCGGAGCAAGACTCAATGCACCAGCATATAATGTAAGCCCCGTACTTGACCTTGTGAGAAGGCAAGTTAAGAAGAGACTAAGAGATGGGCGTTTAGTAGGAAAAGTTAGCCGAGTTATGTGGGGGCAAAAATGGCTAAGTATTGGCCATGCATTGGTGGCACTTTGCGTTGATGAAAGTAGTCTTGGCGTGGACGCATAGGTGAAGGAAGGCCATTAGGCGTTGAAGGCCACGAGGCGTTGAAGGCCACGAGGCGTTGAGGGCCACTCTGCGTCGAAGGTCACTATACGTTGAACGCTACCATGCGTTGAAAGTGGGTATGCGTTGGTGCATAGAAGAATGGTTGAGAGAACCATGCGTTCGTCAGCTATCCGGCGATGGGACGTTGGGAAATTGTAACACACAAAACCGAGGCTATGCGTTGCTGAAGCCAAGTACAGAAGGTATGCGTTGATTAGATCAATATATAGAGACGAAGTGGAGATTAAGTCGGTGGTATATATATAAGTGGACTGAGTATTCAATTATTTTGATCACATTTCAGAGCTTGAGTTGATCCCATTTCGAAGCTAAACAACGGAGGGAGGTAGAAGAAGGTGTTTATGTTGGTTTGGGGTCATTTTCGTAGAGGAAACTTGAGCTGGAACGGAGAATTCAACTAGTGTTACTTAATCTGAGTATCGATCAATGTTGGGGGAAGAACGAACTATGGAAGCTGTGGCTAGGGTCGAAATTTTGAGGTTAGTAAGTTAACTCGATTTCTAGCAATTTTCATGAAGGATACTCGAGCCGAATTTGAGTAAATATGTGTTAAACTCTAGGTAGAAGAGATCGGAGCTGAACTGTAAGACGATTAGGAGCAATTCGGGGTTGTTTGAGGATATATCTCAAACGAAGAGGGCTTTCATCATGAGACTTTAAGGTAAGATAAAGGACTTATTTCTTTACAAGTTCGTAGAGGAAAGAAAGTTCTAATTTTGGCTGGAATGCGATGTTTAGCAGGTTAAAGAAAGAGTTAGAAGGGAAAGAAGAAAATAGTGGCTGTTAGGTGTCGCCCAGACCGTAGTATCGCTGAAGAGCTGAAGACTGTGTAGCGAAGCGAGTATCGCTGGTAACGCAAAGGGTTTTGCGTCTCACAAATCTCGCTGAGTCACGCTGGGTATCGCTCTTCAGGTAATCTCGTTAGTCTCGTGCATTTCGGTATCGCTAGCGCAGTGTCTGGTTGAGTGTTTTTCGTTGGTAGTCTCGCTAGATAGTCACGCAAATTATGAAATTTTGGGAAAAAGGAGTCTGGTTAAAGGAGCAAGAATAGAATTTGATTATGCTTATTTATTGATCATGGAAAGGAAGTTCAAGGAGAACTTAACATGGGAAATGTGTATTTACAGGCCAAGAAGAGCTCGGGAAGGTGTATAATCCACTCGGAGCTAAGTCAAGTTGTGAGTGATTTCTTGTTAATTCAACAAACTCACTTAACCTGTTTTAATAATAATGGGTATGTGAAATCTGTCATATGGAGTAGTTAAGGATTGATTTTGTGTTGTGCTGTAAGGATTAAAGATTGTATATGATATTCAGTGCTGAGGGACCATATGGGAAGGCACTTGAATAGTTGGTTGATGTGGATTCCAATGCTCAGGGACAATATGTGAAGGCATGCGAAAATCCAATGTATGTGATAGCTCAGTGATGAGGGATCACAGGTGAAGGCACTTGAGCAGTGGATTGATAGGGAACCCAGTGCTGAGGGTAAGTGTGAAGGCACATGGGAACTCCGTTATGATAAAACTCAATGTTGAGGGACAATATGTGAAGGCACTTGAGGGATTATAATATCGAGGGAAGAAGTGTGGAAGTATTCAGATGTGAATGTGATGAGAATTGGTACATGAAGTTGTGTGCGTTGAGCGTCGCTCCGCCACAGCTGGGAAGGAATATTTGTATTAATGGTGTTCTATAGCATGAGTTAACTTAGAAATTTCTGGTTATATAGATATGTGGTGGTTTTTGATGTTTCATGCAAATTCAAGTAGCGTAATAATAGTTGGAAGTTTTTCATCACTCACTGGGCATTAGGCTCACGTGGTTCTTTTGTTTGTTTGTTTGTTTCAGGTAGCGAGCGTGTCCGGGACGCTTAGCCTACAGGAGATCTTCGTCTGGGTTTATTTTTGGACCAGTCCTCTGGGATAGTTGTAAATACACAGTATTTGTACATGCTTCATTTTGTCAAACATGTTCTTTGGGATTGTAATGGGTTTTGTTTCTGAATGTATATAGAGAACACTTATCTTGATGAGTCTTATTATTCTATGAGATCATATGGCATATAGATAAGATTGAATGAACGGTAGTTGATTGTTAGATAGTTACTTTAGAATACAGGTGTGTGTTGGTTCGCACTCACTCCCCGAGTAGTAAGGGTATTATGGGAGGGGGTGTGACATATAACATCTATGTGCACATAGGAATATGGCGGGTTGCCCAAGTACCTTCTCATGTCCCTCAGTACTGGGTCCCGGGGAAACTCACGTGCCTTCTCAAGTCCATCAGCACTGAGCCTCCTCTTAAACATTTTCCTTTAAAGAAGCAACACTTTATACAAACAAATCGTATGCAAATCATTCATAAGAACACAGGGCAACTATAATATCAATAACATTTCATAAACATACTTTTCAATAACTTTAAGAACATGAAGTATGCTTCATAAATCATTTGATCACAAAATCATATTCCATTGGAAAACCGAACTATCATGTACAACAAAATTGTTTTAAAGTAAGAAAAGTGTCACTCACAACTCTTTCTAGGCCTTGAGTGGATTATACGCCTTCTCTATCTCCTCTTGGCCTGAAATAAATACTTTCCTTGTTATATTTCCTTTCCATTCACTTTAATATAAACAACAACTCAACATATGCACAATGCCTATAGTTCATCATGCGGTTAGGCTTTCATTAGTTTATTCTCAAGCCTTAAACACTAAAGCTATTACTACAAGCTGTTCCTTACCCTTCTGTTATACCTTAATTCCAAGAAGAATTGTGTGCACTTCACGCCTTTTGCTACACAAATGTTTTGAGCCTTGTCTTCTCCTTAACAAAGTCGACTGCTGCAACTTCGCTGCCTCTGATTCATCCCTGCTAAAAACATATTTCTAGTCCAAACTAAGACTTCTTCCGTTCTACAAACTTGTAAAGGATTAAGTTCCACAGCTTACCTCAAAATTTCAGGGCTTAACTCTTTTTCATTCTCCAGTTATTCCAAAATCATTCCACGTTGCTCCAGATTGCTTAACAATTCTGTAATTGCTGCTTTTACCTAAAGATTCACATGATTAACTTCAATTTCAGCTTTACCATCCTTCATAAGACTTGTTAGGAATTATGTTAACTTACTGACCTCAAAATTTCAGCCCTAAACTCGGCTTCCTCGATTCGTTCTACTCCAAACATCAACCACTGTTCAGTCTGTGCGACTAAAATCAATCTTCAGTTCCAGCTCTGTTTTCAGCACGAAGACGAGTAGAATTTCACCCAAAATCTAGAAGAACACCTTCCTCTACCTTCTCTTGTGGTTTGTCTGAAAAATGGAACTGACTTAAGCTCTCAAAAGTGTCTAAAAATGATTAAACATTTAATTAATTCACCTATATATATTACCGACTTAACCCTCACAAGCACCAAGATTTATGTTGCCGACTTACCCCTCACCCGTAGGCTGGCGCGGGGTTCTCTCTTCGACGCAAGGCACTCATGTCAAAATTCTCCTCCAACGCTGTTGTTAAACAAACAGACAGATCTCAAGTCCCCGGCAACGGCGCCAAAAACTTGTTGTAAAATGAACAATAGACAGATCGTAAGTCCCCGGCAACGACGCCAAAAACTTGTTGTGAAATATATTGTGGAATTGAAAATTACATACGCAAGGTGTGAGTAAGCTATGATGATGCATTTTACATATCATGCGTTGAACATGCTATGCGTCTTACTACGATGCGTTGGTGATCTTGTCAAGCTTTCCTCTCCTTTACCCAAGTATAAGCAAAGGAGTAGGTTTTCTCGGTGAGTCCGAGGTCGAACACAGGGATTATGTTGATTCAATATTTAGATGTATTTCATGCGTTGTAGTGGTAACCAAGAAATAGTTGAGAGAAGTGTTTTGTTTCTAATCTAAGGAAAGCGATAACATGTACACTATACTAAAATGTAGAAGATGAAAAGCATGCGACACAGCAAAGTCAGCTAATGATGTGAATGAATGGCTAAAGAAAGGGTTCGGGTTGGTTAACATCTAATATCAGAAACGCATGGTGAAGTCTATTCATACTTGCGACTCTTCTCCCGGTTGTCAGCCGCTACGCGTTATATGTCTATAACGCATAGGAGAGTGTTAAGAACCAAGGTTATTCCTATAGACAGGTAACACTTCTTGGCCCTTGTCAATTGAGTTCCACAATCACTTACCCTCTCGAGCAGTTTGATTATTACTACTTATATCGATTAGCTGGATGGACATAAGCATTGGATTAAGTTTGCAATTGACAAGATGAAATAGTTACACTATGGTTCTTAGTTAGATGCTAACGCAACCCTAGACCCTTGAGTGATTAGTTACTCATGGTTTGAAAGTAAAAAGCAGAAAGTATAGAGAAATGAGTAGACATGGAAGATATATATATTGATGAAACAGAATACAACTTTAGATAAGCTCAATGTCTTGACACAAATCTAAAATCAAGAAAGAAAAAAACTAAGAAAGAAAGCAGGGAAGGCGTCAATGTCTTGAGTCGCCCGGATGGAAGCGTGAGGTTCTGCTGTGAAGTGGTCCGGCGGAGGGAAGACTCTTCCCTCTCGAGCTATTCGTCTTCGGTTGAAGTCTGAGAGAACACTGCTGTCACTTATGGAGTTCTTTCGAGAATCAACAACCCTTTCCCATCTCGCAGAGCTGCCCTTTTATAGATGATGCGTTCGCAATTAATGGCAAATCTGCTTGATCGGCAGCGAGATTGAGATCATGCGTCCATCTCGTCTGATTGCGTGATTCTTGGGTCAATTAAGATCCCCCACTTTAGCCACAAATCATGTTCGTCAATCATCTGACAATCTCTCAAGATTCTGATTTGATTCTCGGCGCCTTGCATTGATGGTCATCTGTCATACCCTCGTTCTAAGATTATTTCGTGGAAGAGTTTATTAAGGAAAGAAGTAGGATAAGAATAGTTGAGAAGTAAGTGGAGTTGGACGCATGCTTAGTGAAAAAAAACCATGTTGGACGCATGGTAGAAATCGCTTGACGGCATGTAGTTGAGGAAACGTATGGTATTATGCAGTAGAGAAAAATGGCAAGCCTATCGAATATTTGGAAGTTGGCAAGTTGAGAAGAAACTATGAAATGGGCAGTAGTTAAAAACAATGGCCTAAATAGTATGGAGCAGAAGTGGCTAAGTGTTGGCCATGCGTTAGTGGAGCTATGCGTTGAGAATTTGCTGAAGGTCACTAGGTGTTGACAGCCATGTGGCGTTGAGGGCCACGAAGTGTTGGAGGTCACTATGCGTTGAAGGGTGGTATGTATTGGTACCTTAGAAGAAGGGTCGAGAGAATCATGCGTTAAGTAACTATGCGACGACTGGGCGTTGAACAATTGTAAAACAAGAGTAAGCTATGCGTTGCTGAAGTTTTGCATGGAAGGTTGGGTCGGCCAACCTAAGTAAGGAGGTGATGGTCGTATTTGTGAGTCGGTGGTGGGTATATATATGTAAGTACGCCGACTCAATCAACACTTTTAGTCATAGTTCAACCCAGATTTACCCCTTTCTCACAGAAGAACGATGAGGAGAGGTCGAAGAAACTGTTTAAGTCGGAGTTAAGTTGGAACCAGACCATTTCTATGGTGGAATTGGAACTGAAACCAGAGACATGACGGTTGACAAAAGACATATGAGGTTCTGAAGAAGAGCAAGCTGGGAAGTTGTAGCTGCCGCGAAGTTTTAAAGGAAGCAACAGTCGGAATTGTGCTATTGTGAAAGCTGTTAGCCGATACGAAGCAATTGAAGTTATTCAAAGATGATTTCCTTAGCAAAGAAGAGGTAAAGTTGGAAATCTCGTGGTAAGTTAAGAAGCTCACTTCTTTATAAGTTTGTAGGGGAAAGATAGATCTGATTCTTTGGCTGGAATTCGATGTTTAGCAGTTGAGAACAGGTTAGAGAAGAAGGAAGAAGAACAATAACCATCGGGGGTCGTTAGGAAAGGAGTATCGTTAAAGGATTGGAGGGTGATCAGCGAGACAAGTGTCGCTGGTAACGCAAGGGGCTTTGCGTCTCACAACTCTCGCTTAGTATCGCTTATTAAGGTAATATCGCTAATCTAATGAGGCTGAGTATCGCTGGTGTCGCATGGTTAGACGCAGATAGTCTGAAATCTCGCTCATAATAGGAAGTTGTAAACTAAAGAGAAATTGTGATAGGAACCCATATCTAAGATATCTAAGTAAACATAAAAGAATATAAGGAGGGATGTTAGAAATGTGTAACATGAAAAAGGTATGTTTACAGGTCAAGAGGAGCTAAGAGAAGCGTATAACCTGCTCGGAGCCCGAAATAAGTAGTGAGTGACTTTATGACTTGGGATAAGCTTAAATTCAGTATCATTTTCTATATGTTAATGCTATCTTTAAAGTGGGAGTTGAAATGTACTTTTGCATATGAACCAACACATATCTTGTTAGATGTGAGATTTAACTTGAGACATAATAGATAACGTTCTGAGTTTAATCAAGATAGTTATCAGATGAATGTTCAAGAACTCTGAGATATCATGATTACAATTAATTTATGTTAAATGTATTATATGTGCTTCTATAGTAAAGAAAGAGTTAAATGGGACCCAATGCTGAAGGTTAGATGAAGGCATATGGGCAGCCCTATTTATAAATTATGTGAAACTCTCACCTAAGGATTTAATGACGGTGAGTGAGTAATTTCCTGGGACCCTGGTACCGAAGGACATGGGAAGGTACATGGACAGCCCGAGATCAGATAGATTTATGAGCAGAATAGAAAGGTTTGACGCTGATGTGTTGAGATTTCTCCACACAGCTAAGGCTTATTGACGTTGGGTGTGTTGAGTTCGCTCCGCCTCAACAAAGGTTTAATGAAAAGAAAATTATTTATGTACTGATAATGTTTTACAGGTTACAGTCATCTATAAGGTTATGAAATGTGATACAAGGCATGATTGGGCAGTTCATATCAAAGATTGTAGTTATCATGTTATTGAATTTATATTTTAGTAGTCACTCACTGAGCAATGTATCTCATAGATTTCGTTTCTTTGATGTTTCTTTTCCAGGTAGGAAGCGTGTTCGGGGTGCCTAGCCTACCATCAAGATCCGTCTGTGCCAAAAAAGAATTTTGTAATTTGGAAATCTGTAAACCCTATCCCTTAGTAGAGGTTACACTTAGTTTGAGTAGCATATGTAAGTTCACCAGACATAATTGTAAACTCTAAACATAGTCTTTAAAAACTTACTTATGATGTGATCTTATTAAGAAATTTTGTTATAATGTTGTAAGGTCGAGCGTTTCACTGTCTAGTTGTGATTTACTAATGCATTTACAACAGGGTATAATAGAATACAGATTAGATAACACTCACTCCTAGGTATTGATATAGAAGTATATTTAATATCTTGGGTGGGGGGTGTTACATCGTCATGCGTCCATGGATAGATTGGCCGATGTCAACGCGTCGTAGGTTGCTAACGCATAGTTATGCGTTGAATAGTTGTTAACGCATCGTCAGGTTGTTCGCGTTCCGTTCAGATCATGCGTCCATGAAGAACAGATTGCTAACGCGTCGTCCTGCATTAAGAAGTCATCAACGCATCGTTTGCATTCCTGCGTTAAAACATGCGTTTTAGGCTAAAAAAGTGGTAAAATCATTATCTTCATAAAAATACTAGAGTACAATGCAAAGGAAGATTTCTTAATAAAAATCAACATAACTTGCCGCATGCTTCTCTATTTAATCTCTATTTATCTAAGAAAAAGGCTATCATAACTTGTATTTCTACAAGTTATCAAACGCCTTCAGCAACTATCCACACTCAACGCATGGTGCCCTCAACGCGTCCTACTTTCGACGCATGCAACTCAGTCATTCACACCATTATCTTCGTCGCGTCAAGAACACTCTATCTTCGACGCAGAGTGACTTCAGCGCATGGCTGTCTTTGACGCAGAGTGACTTCAGCGCATGGCCTTACCAACGCATGGTGGTTCAAGCACATTTCTTCCCCCGCCAATGATCACTTATCCTTCGATGCGGGCAGCTACTTCAGCTCACAACCCTTCGTGATTCAATCAACAATGCATGGTTTCTCAAATAGTTCAACTTTCCTCTTCATTCACCAACGCATAGTCTTGGCCAGCACTTAGCCAAAATTTTTACTTTCCTCTTCATTCACCAACGCATAGTCTTGGCCAACACTTAGCCAAAATTTTGCTCTCCAAAAATTTTTGCTCTCATTCTCGGCTACTTTTCCTCTAGCAACGCATAGCCACAATCTCACTTTCCTCTTCCCAACACTTGATATTACAAGTCAGTGCTTACACTCTGGGTATCGCTAGTCTTGCTGATCAAGTAAGTCTCGCTGGTCTCGCTAGTTCACAGTATCGCTGGTACAATTAGGTCTTTTGCTTGAATTTGATGGTTTATTCTCGCTGGTGACCTGAATCTCGCTCATTAGTGAACTCTTTCATGAAATGTAGCCTGGGTTGAGCATTTATTTGTGGAATATAGTCTTGGTGATGGTTTTATTCATGAAGTAGAGTCTCGGTGGTGAATAATAGAAATGTCTAAGGCTTGTTTGCTATGTAAAAAGGAATTTTAAGGAAATCTAACAAAGGGAAACGTATTATTTCAGGCCGAGAGGAGCTAGGAAAGGCATATAACCCATTAAAGGCTCGGGACAAGTAGTGAGTGACAATTTTATTTAAAATGTGTTTACTTTAAACAAAGGTTTTGTGTTGTAAGATTATGTTGGGAAACATGTTTATATGTTTGTGCTTTCACGGGTTTTAACGTGCATATTATGTGTTTTATTATTGGAAATCATTTGAAGCATGCTGGTTGTTAAACGGGTTTTACGAAAGGCATGCTGTTTATTAACCTATAATTTTATGGAAAGCATTGATGCTTGTTAATGAGATTGTGAAGATTTGAAATGTTATAAACTCGTGAATTTATATTATGCTATTTTCGAAGCATCTTGTTTTTGAATAATGTTTTTGAAAAGGCTCTTAATTCTGAAGGACACGGAGGAGGCATGTGGGTAGCCGAGATATAAAAATGGTTCCCAATGCTAAAGGACTAGGAGAAGGCATGTGGGTAACCTGAGTATAGGGATAGCCTCCAATGTTGAAGGACTCGGAGAAGGCATGTGGGTGGCCTAAATCTCGTATATGGGACTCGGTACTGAAGGACTCGGAGAAGGTATTCAGATAACCCATGATATGATATCTATGTGCACATAGAGGGATGATAGACGATGTCGTGTTGAGATTACTCCACACAGCTAATGATATTCGACGTCTGGTGTGTCGAGATTACTCTGCCCCAACTAAGTTTGTTTTCAACATTGAGTAGCATTGAGCTCCGCTCCGCCTCAACTAAGGAAAATGTTTTTGAAATAAACTGAATTTTTGTGTACCTTTTTTGCATGGATATGACTTTGAATTGATGTTATTTACGCATTGTTTTAGAATGATTACAGTTTGATTAGTGTCACACCCTACTTATAAGAAACCGATGCGTTGAAGAGTCTATGAAGAAAAGAAGTAAAAGACATGTTGGACGCATGGTCAAGACTAGGTTGTTGGGTTGTATGTCCTAAAACTCGTAGTTTTTGTAAATAGGTGATTTTTAGTACATATAAAGTTATTCAAGTGAATTAATTATTTATCAACTCTAAATCCAATTAAACTACGAACCCTTGGCTACTATCATGAGTACTTGGACTTTATGTGGAGACATAAACAGGATCAAGTTCGAGTAAGTAGCCTCAATAGTCTATAGTACATGGATTAGGTTGGGTACCTCTTCCTGGAGACACTATTGAATACGACCCGCTTCATGATTGTTACAAATATTGTAAAGTGTCATAAATGAAGTGGTTCTGATTTCATCATGTAGAGACATGTGAGCGGGGGTATTCTACATAATGAGATTGTGTAAGACTGTCCCTGAAATAATTACTGTTACGTATTAACACTGTTTACGATTAACACTAATTAATTTCACTTATCGATGACCTAGATAACTTGATCTGAATCTTGAGCTATCTATGAACTCCTATTTATTCAGAATTATCCCTTGATCTACATAGGTAAGAGTAAGCTCAATAGTGCTGCTCAACATTCCTCCTATTACAGGGATAAGACTGGGTAGATAGTTGGGAACATAGAATTTGCAAAACGGAATTCACTCCTACCCAACTTAGGGATAGAAGAAAGGTTGTTCTCTTAAGTGTTGTTCCCAGGACTTGAACAAGGGGCCCCATCCTCTCACTGGCCCGAGAGGGAATGGATTTAGTGATTAGATCCTAAATTAATTGTTCATTAGAGGGACAATGGTACTTAAGGAGAAAAGATATAACTCAGAGGTAAATCGGTATTTGACCTTGCTGAAGTTATGAACAACCTGTGAAGGATTGACTTATCGATGACGGTTATATCAAATGGACACAAATATATCTACAGTGAGGAGAGTGCAACTACGGGCTTTAGTGGAGTGTCCCGTTAGTTAACGAATGTTGGTTAACTAGGTTAAAGAGTTTGGCCAGTTAATCTCGGATCGTTGGAGCTCATGATCTGTAGGTCCATTAGGTCCCTCTACTAGCTCATAAATGGACTAAAATCTTAGATAATGTGGTGAATAAGTTTGAATCGTTCAAATCTTGGCTTAAGGAATGAAAGTTAGATATATACGATATATCGGCGTTTAATTACGAATTAAACGTACAAATAGAGTTAATTATAATATTTAAATATAATTTAAATATTAATCATATGAATAGGGATTCATATCGGTTTTTTTTTTAGAAAAATCGGGACAAGTGGGAAAAATAATATTATTTTATTATTTAATATTAAAATAATAATATTTAATTAATTAAATATTAAATTATTTTTATTTAATTATTTAATTATCTTTTTGAAATTAAAAATCAATTTTAATTCAATTTTGGAAATTCATTGAAAATTGATTTTAAAATTGATTTTTGAAGATTGGATTTTCCCACTAACTAAGCTAAGAGCTTGGTTGTCTTCTTCACAATTAACCAACAAATTAACCATTTTGTGTTGTCAAATTTTGATGCAATTGGATTGCATGTTATTCTTTAATAAATAGAGATGATTTTGACATAAAATGGTTAAGAATTTTGTGAAATTAAGGGTTATTTTTGCAAAATTCCATCCATTGTTCATCTTCTTCCCAACCTTCATTCTTTCTCAAATTCACCACAAATTTGGATCCCACCATCCAATCTAAGCCTAGAGAATAGTAGAGAAGACTCTTGTGGTGGTGTACAACCAAGTGGTGCTGAAATTCATCAAGAATTGAAGGAGAATTTGGAGCTTCAAGGGTAAGTGTTCTTGAAACTTTGGTTTTTCTTCTTAATTGCATGTTTAATCCTCTAAATTGAGCATCTTAGAGTGAAAATTGATCAAATTAACTTCTGCTGCATGCTCATTAATCCATCATAGGTAACGCATGGTAAGGGTGAACACATGGAAGTAAACTGAGAAGGGAAAGAAGTGAAACGCATAAGCAAGAAAGGAATAAAGATATGTTGTGAAATGTTGAAAGAGATTTAAGTCTCGGAAAGATAGAATACTATAGACAATTGAGAAACGCATAGACTATTAGCAAGGAATGTTCACAAGTGTTGGAAAGTGGAAGGTGAGAAGTAAGTTTAAAGATTGGAACAAGAGGTGGACGCATACTACTTTATTATCAGAAAAAATTTTTAGTGCAACGAAAAAGGATAAATGAATAACCTTGGAATACAAGCACAAGAACGCATAGAGGGATACTCAAGGAATCCTCAAGGAAAGGAGGAAGATCATGAACGCATGATAATATGCGGTTCAGGTTGACGCATGGTATTATGTAGTAAGACAAATGCATAGTAGTGTGCGTCGAGACGTTGACGCCTAATAGTATGCGGTGGAAAAACGAGTGCAAAGGAAGTATGGCCGAGGGTTAGAAAAGTGAGTAGTGAAGCTCAAACCTTAAAGGGAACTCAACGAACGCATGGGGGCGTTGTGTTGAATGAATGGTTGTCTATTGAAAAATGTTGGACGCATAAGATAAGCTTATAAGGGCTAGGTGGCTTCATATAGACTTGACACCTTAAGAGTAGGAGGTGTTAGAATGCATGTTAAGTGCTACATGCAAGGTGACGCTTGGATAAATGCAAGGTTAAATAAGCATGCAGCGTGACATGTGGCAAACAAGTGGCAAAAGGAGAGGAGAAGTTGGATGGCAAGCTCCCTATAAATAGAACTTTGAGGGAAAAGGAGCGACTGATGACTCTGAAAGAAGAATTTTGGAGAGAAAGAGAAGAAAGAAGTCAGAAAGGAAGAATCCTTGCGTCCGTAGTAGGAGTCTGCGACCAATAAAGAAGGTATTCTTGACAACTTAGCTATTTTATGTTAAAGTTGTCTTGCGTCAAAAGGGGGTCAGCCTTGCGTTGAAGACAAACACTACGCTCAAGGTGAACGCGGTGTCCAAAGTTAGGTGAAGCGTTCAAGTTGGACCTTGCGTCCAAGAAAGGGTGACACATCCGAAAGAGAAGTAAAAAGAATTGACATGCACTTTGCGGAAGTAATCAACCTTGCGTTGAAGGGCAGGGTTTGCGGTAGTTTACCTTGCGTTGAAGGGCAGGGTTGCGTTCAACCAAACTGACAGAGGAAAATGGAGCCTTTCGTTTCTAAGATTAGAACGTTGCGTCCAAGAAGCTCGGGAAGAAGAAATAGAGGAAAGGAAGAAGAAGTATTCTTTGGCAAGTACAGGTGAGTAACACCTGCGTTTTTCAAATAAAAATGAGTTCTTTATGAATATGATTTTATGGATTTCTAATGAAATAATGCATGCGTTTACATATATATGGCACATGAATATTTTGGTTATAGAGATAAGAGCATGCGTTTATATATACATAAAAGATTATGAGCAAGCTGAGAGCATGCGTTATATATAGAAAGCTCATGAGTATGCTGAGTAAATAGAAATGAATTTAGTAAGACGCATGCTGTTGATAATACAAGATTTTCATTGGAAGCATATTGCTAATCATAAATGATGTTTCTAGAACATAGTGTATTTTATAATTCCTAGACATGGCACCCTAAAGCTCAAGGACTAGAGGAAGGCAAATGGGTAGCCAGAAAATAAAAATGGGACCCAATGCTCAAGGATAAAAGGAAGGCATATGGGCAGCCGGGTTATAATATCTATGTGCACATAGAAGAATGTATATATACGACGCTGATGTGTTGAGATTTCTCCACACAGCTAAGGATAATCGACGTTGAGTAGCGTTAGCGCCTCAACTAAGGAAAAGATAAGGAATGAATTTGACGTTGAGAAGCGTAGAAGCAATGCTCCGCCTCAACTAAGGAAAATGATTAGAAATTGATAAGATCTTTGAGTATTTTCCATAAATAAGCATGCAAAACCTAATAATGGTATTTGAGTAGAAATTAACATGTTTAGAATCGATATTATTTAGATTGACCAGTTTCACAGTTAAAATAAGTTATTTATAAAAACTGTTACTCACTGAGCTGTTAGCTCATTCTTTTATGTGTTTTCCATTTTCAGGTAGAATGACAGTTCCCGTTGCCGATTGAAGTCGAGGTTTGTCAAGAGCGTGTTAATGGTATTACCATCCTAAGAAAGATAAAGAATGAAGGAAATAAGATGAGGTTGACAGTGGGTTACGTGACAGGGTAGTCGGTAACTGCTGTCCTCACACTCCGTCTCGGGCTACGGGAGGGTAGTTCGGGGTGGGGTGTGACAATTAGCTTCCGAGTTAAGGAAGGTTTTTACAAAACAAGTCACTCACTAGGCAACCTAGCTCATGCTTTCCTTGTTTTGCTGTTTTACAGGTAGCGAGCGAGTCTGGGGTGCTTAGCCTACACAGCAGCTCGTCTAAGCCCACCATCAATGTCTAGAATTTTGAGAATTGTAAATATTTGTTCTAAAACATGTGTTGTACATAATGAGGGTTAAGGGTGATTTTGAGGAACTTATGTAAATATATGGTTTAAGTGAAAATCAATGTCTTTTTGATAGCTTAACCCTGGTTAAAGTATGTTGTTTAATCATTGTGTATATCTGCTTATTAAGTGATGGTCAAGGTATAAGGTTGGCAGTGGATACCGTAAGAGGGTCGGTGTCTATTATCCTCACACCTTCTCCTAGGTTAAGAGGGTACCTGGGAGGGTGTGTGACACAATAGACCTCTTTTGGAATTATGCATCTTATATCTAGACAACATTTTGTCAATATATGATGTTTGAGACATTGCTAACATTTTATTATTACGATTCCAAACTATTTGGATACCAAGAACATACTGAGCCTCTCTCAAATTTTGAAATTGGGTTGCTAACCATTGTTTTATGTTAGTCAAGAATTCTTTCTCATTCCCAATGAGAAGAATATCATCAACGTACAATACAAAAAATGCTACAATTGTGTTGATGATCCTTTTATAAACACAAAGTTCATCAACATTCTGTTCAAAGCCATAAGATTTGATCACAGTATCAAACCTCATATTCCAAGATCGAGATGCTTGTTTGAATCCATAAATGGATCTTTTAAGCTTGCAAACCTTTTGCTCCTGACCTTATTCTATAAACCCCTCAGGTTGAACAATATAGATACTCTCCTCAAGATAGTCATTCAGAAAAGCTGTCTTGACATCCATTTGCCAAATTTCATAATCATAAAAATTTTCAATGGAAAAGAGTATTCTAATCGATTTTATCATAGCAACAGGAGAGAAGGTTTCTTCATAGTCCACCCCCTCTATCTGGGTAAAACCCTTTGTTACTAATCGAGCCTTATAGGTCTGTACCTTACTAGCTTGGTCCCTTTTTCTCTTGTAGATCCATTTACAACCAATAGGTTTCACCCTAGTTGGTTGATCTACAAGTTCCCAGACTGAATTGAAGTACATAGACTCCATATCGAGGTTCATGGCTTTGACCCACTAGTATTTATCAACATCATTCATTTCTTGTCATAGGTCAATGGATCCTCTATCCCAACATCAGGTATGACAAGTTGAGTTTCTATTAAACCCATGTAATGATCATGTTCATGAATAACCCTTCCACTATGTCGAGGCACTCTCAACTCTTGAGAAGGATGTAATTTTCCGACACTTGAAGACGGACTAGCTTGATCAACAACTCTTGTTGATTCGCCTGTAGTTTATTTGAAAATTTCACTTAATACTAGTTTACTACGAGGTTGATGATCTCTAATATGGTCTTCCTCTAAGAAAGTAGCGTTTGTTGATACAATCACACTATTTTCTTGATGATCAAAGAATAATCCACCTTTCGTTTCTTTGGGATATCCTACAAATATGCATAATTTTGAATGACGTTCTAACTTCTTGGGATCTTGCACCAACACATGTATCAGGCATCCCCAAACTCTGAAGTGACGTAAACTACCTTTACGCCCTCTCCATAATTCAAATGGTGTTTTTGAAACACTTTTTAGAAGGAACATTGTTCAAAATATACATAGCAGTCTCTACTGCATATCCCCAAAACGAATTAGGCAACTGAGCATAACTCATCATTGACCGAACCATGTCTAACAAGGTTCTGTTTCTTCTTTCTGATACACCATTTTGTTGTGGTGTACCAGGTGCAGAAAGTTGAGACTTAATTCCATGTTCTATCAGATAGTCTTGGAATCTCAAGTCCATATACTCTCCACCACGATCTGATCGTAGTGTTTTAATAATTTTACCTAATAGGTTATCAACCTCAGCCTCGTACTCTTTGAACTTTTTAAATGTCTCAGACATATGATATATTAGATAAACATAGTCATACCTTGAATAATCATCAACAAAGGTGATGAAATATTCATACCCTCCTCGTGATTTGACATTCAAAGGACCGCAAAGATCTGTGTGCACGAGCTCTAAGGGTTCTTTGGCTCTAAGACCTTTTCCAGTAAAAGATCTTCTGGTCATCTTACCTTCAAGACAAGGCTCACATGGAGGTAAAGAGTTATCCTCTAACTGATTTAGCTGTCCACTTTTAATCAATCTCCCAATCCTATTGAGATTAATGTGGCCAAGTCTTAAACGCCAAAGATAGGCATTTGAAGAAACTTTTTGGCTTTTATTATGTGTATTACCTTTTTTAAACATCTCTATATTTAAAATAGATTTTACTTTGGTAGGTTTTAATTTATATAAGTTGTTTTCTCATGTTGCAAAACAAATATTGATACCTCTTTTACTAATGAATGCTTCATTAACTTCAAAAGATATTTTATATACATGTTCTAACAAACATGAGATAGATATTAAATTCCTACTACATTTAGGAACATAAAGTACATTTTCATAAAAAATGTATCTATCTCCAAAAAACAACTTCATATCTCCCACTGCTTTGGCTGAGATAATCTCCCTTGATCCAACTTTAAGAGTTATTGCATATTCAAGCTGTTTCCAAGAACCGGTTTTTTTCTAGAATAAGAACAAACATGATTAGTGGCTCCTGAATCAAGTATCTAGGTAGAATTATCATTCTCCACTAAACATGTTTTAATAATTAGTAAATCACATTTACTTTGTTTTTCTTTTTCAGCATGTCTCTTAACAAGAAATTTCGGACAGTTTCTTTCCAAAAGCCTGTCCTCGTTACAATGGAAACATTTTCCTTTATCTGGAATTGTTTTCTTGCTATTGAGACTTGGAGGAGTTTTTCACTTCTTCTTCATACCTTTTGAAGAAGAAGTTCAAGACTTAGTTATAATACTTCGAACATTTCGGCTTACTACTAAGCTAGAAACTAGAGCACATTTCTCTGTTAAAACAAACCTAAGATCATCCGCAACTAGTATAGTGTTCAAATTTGATTTTAAAGTACTGAAATTATCCTTGTTAATTTTTTTTTTTCTGGAAGCATGCAATCGAATATACAAATTCGACATTGCTGGAAAAATAATTTTTCAATTTAGTCATATGCTATAGAAGACAATCAAGTTTTAGCAAGTAATAATATACCCATAGATTATTTCTCTTGCAATGATACTTTAGTGATTTAGAATAAATGCTACCGAGGGGCAATCAATTACTCTTTCACTAAATCAAGACATTCTTGACCAAATACTAATACCATAATAACTCTTATTCCTATAGTATTGGGTTATCATTTATTTGGTCAAAATACTTACTAACACTGTATATTTTGTAAGTGTATACCTGCCATTTTCAGATTCCAGAGATCGGTATCAACAACCTTTCGAGGGAAAGAGAATGTTGAAGACGGATCTAAGAAACCCTATCCATTTCTGGAGTTCACGGTGTTTCGAATCCCATGATACAAACCCTCCGATTGGTAGTGTCATGTTTGGAAATGACTTGCAGGTGCATCATGGAAATCTCACGATGTGACCTAATGGAAGAGACCGTAGGATGTGTAGACACACTCCTTTCACCCACTTACTATGAACTACTTCCCCTATTCACCTTGTTATTAACTCATGCTAACACTCTCCGACTGGAGTTTACTCCTAGGGTGACGCGAAGCCCAACATGAATCTTACAGTGTGAACTCTTAGGGACGTGAGAGCTAGCTTATCACATATACAATTCTCCCGCTGAAGTGTTCTAATTTGGAATATTGGGTATTCTTATTTAGTTATATCTCGGCTAAATAAATATAATCTAAGTCTAGGCAATTTATCCAAGTATAACTCTTATACTGGATTTAACCTACGATGTCTAAGTGATAAAACCATTTTGGCATTAAATTGGCTTAAAACATCTTATTTATTACAATTGTAATTGAAAAGCTGCTCAAACCGCTCCCGAACCCTTCGAATCGACCTGAACCAGCTTCAAACCTCTTGAACCGGACCAAAAAATGTTGAAAACAGGGTTGAACCAGCTAGAAAAAGGTCGAACCGGACCACCTAACCGTTCAGGAGCTGTCAGGATCTCTCTCGGAAAAAGAAACTTTACAGGAAAAATCAACTTACCGAGAAAAGTCAACGGAACTTTACGGGAAAGTCAATGAAACTTACCGGGAAGTCAAACTTTCAGAATGGGCAAAATTTACTGGGAAACGTCAACGTAACTTTATGAAAAAGTCAACGAAACTTACTGAAAAGTCAAACTTACCAGAAAAGTCAAACTTTCAGGGATTGACCAGCTGAACTTACCAAAAAAAGTCAACTGATCAGGAAATTCAAACTTTCAGACGTGAACTGGCAGAACTTATCGGGAAAGGTTAACTTACCTGGAAAGTCAAACTTTTAGACGCTGAACTGGCCGAAGTTACAAGGAACGAACCGACGGAACTTATTAGGAAACAAAGGCATGAGCCTTGCTGGGAAGTTGAACTGGTAGAACTTCTCGGGAAAACTAGATTGAAACTTACCTGAAAATTAAACCGGCAGAACTTACCAGGAAAAAATGAACCGCGCATGTCACACCCCCTCCCAGATTACCCACCTAACCTAAGCGGGCGTGACAAGTTGGTATCAGAGAGAAAGAGTCTTGGGAATAGGAACATGCATTGTAGTGTAGGAACATGTATATTGTTAGTAAATGATAATGTCGTATTGTCCTATAGGAAACATGCCACCTCGAGGCAGGCGAGCTAGGCAAGCAGTAGCCGGAACTCCTGAAGCTACTGGGAACTAGGGAGATATGTCTGAGGGTGAATCTAGTCATCCTCAAGCTGAAGTCAATGTTGAGGAACAACTGTTTACCAGAATTGCTCAGAGATTAGCTGCAAGTATCGGATCAGTGGAATCCGATCCAGAAAAGAAATACAGTATTGAAAGATTAAAGGCTTTGGGTGCTACTACTTTTGAGGGCACCGTGGACCCTGTTGAGGCAGAGGCGTGGTTAAATTTGCTTGAGAAATGCTATCGTGTAATGAGATGTCCTGAAGACAGGAAAGTGGAGTTGGCAGTATTCTTGCTTCGAAAAGGAGCAGAAGATTGGTGGAAGACTGTGGAAAGCAGAAGAGGAGACACAGAAGGAATAGACTGGAATGAGTTTAAGAAGGCTTTCCAAGAGAAATATTGTCCAAGATCATTCCGAGATGCCCAACGGAATGAGTTTTTGAAGTTGATACAGGGATCTATGACAGTGGCAGAATATGAGAAGAAATATACAGAATTGTCTAAATATGCCACGACGGTTATTGCAGATGAGACTGATCGATGTAAGAGGTTTGAAGAAGGGTTATGGGAGGAAATACGAACTCCAGTAACCGCCAGTGCTGAGTGGATGGATTTTTCTAAACTAGTGGAAGCAGCTATGCGAGTGGAGAGAAGTTTGATGGAGAAGAAGATGGAATGTGATTCATTTAGAAGTGGACGTGCAGTCCTCTCTTCTGGTGTTACTCCGGGACAATCAGGAAGAAGATTTGTTCCTGGCGTATATAAAGGAGGAAATTTCAAAACTAAATCGAGTGGACAGACTACTTTTAAAACCAGCACTAGTGGAGGAGCACGAGGGCAAGGACCAAGGAATGTTGGTGGTCCAGCACAGTCAGTAGAAGGTTCTCGAAGTGGGCGACCTGGCGAGTCCACAGCCAGTTCCGTACAGAAACCATTGTGTCCCACCTGCGGAAAGTATCATTGGGGACAATGTAGAGCCAATGCGTGTTATAACTGTGGATAGACTGGTCATTTTAAACGTGAATGCCCTCAATTGATGCAAGAAGACAAACCTGAACAGAAAGCTGTATCACATGTGGTGGGCCAGCCACAAAGAGTTGCTGGAAATGTTGACGAGGGAACCAGTGGAACAAGGCAGAAGGGAGTTACTGGACGACCAAGACAGCAAGGAAAAATCTTTGCTATGACTCAACAAGAGGCCGATGATGCTCCTAATGTGGTTACTGGTACTATTTCTATCTGTAATACTCCTGCTCACATCTTAATAGATCCTGGTGCTACGCATTCTTTTATTGCTAAAGTGTTTGCTAGAAAGGTAAATAGTATAATAGAACCATTACCTGAGGAACTGTCTGTTTACACTCCTATTGGTGATATGTTGATAGCTCGTGAAATGTATAAAGATTGTGTGATAGAGTTGGATGGTGTGGCTATGACGGCCAATTTAATATCCTTGGACATTCAGGAATTTGATGTGATATTAGGGATGGATTTCTTATCTAAATATCATGCCACTATGGATTGTTTTCAAAAAGAAGTGGTATTTAAAAGATTTGATGGAACTGAGGTTATTTTCAGAGGAGACAGGAAAATTCTTTCTACCTGTGTAATATCTGTAGTTAAGGCCAGGAAGTTATTGAGCAAGGGTTGTTCAGCATACCTTGCTTATGTGATTGATGCACAGGTTAGTAAGTTGAAACCAGAAGATATTCCAGTGGTAAATGAATTCTTGGATGTATTTCCTGAAGAATTACCTGGGTTACCACCTGACAGGGAGATAGAATTCTCCATTGAGTTGATTCCAGGAACCGCACCAATTTCACAGACTCCTTACAGAATGGCACCAAATGAGTTGAAGGAATTGAAAGTGCAATTGCAAGAGTTGATTGATAAGGGATATGTACGACCTAGTGTGTCACCGTGGGGAGCACCGGTGTTGTTTGTGAAGAAGAAGGATGGCACACTTCGATTATGCATTGACTATCGTCAGCTGAATAAGGTAACAGTACATAATAAATATCCGTTACCTCATATTGATGATTTATTTGATCAACTTAAAGGTGCTACAGTATTCTCCAAGATCGATTAACGATCTGGATATCACCAGGTAAAGATCAAAGGAGCGGATATACCGAAAACTACATTTAGAACAAGGTATGGATATTACGAATTTTTAGTAATGCCTTTTGGGTTGACAAATGCCCCGGCTGTATTTATGGACCTCATGAACCGTATATTCCATCCATACCTTGATCAATTTGTCGTGGTGTTCATCGATGACATATTAGTATATTCAGAGAATAAGGAAAAGCATACAGAACATCTTCGTGTAGTATTACAGACATTACGTAATGAGAAATTGTATGCTAAATTCAGTAAGTGCGAATTTTGGCTTGATCATATTATGTTCTTAGGACATGTAGTGTCGGCTGAAGGGGTAAGTGTAGATCCGCAGAAAATAGAGGCGATAGTTAGTTGGGAAAGACCTACTAATGTCACAGAAGTTCGTAGTTTTCTGGGATTAGCGGGTTATTATCGCCGGTTCGTCGAAGGATTTTCAAAGATAGCATTACCCCTATCAAGCCTAACCAAAAAGGAAGCTAAGTTTAAATGGACAAGTGATTGTGAGCAAAGTTTCCAAAGGCTGAAGGAAAGATTAGTGTCTGCGCCCATACTAACATTACCTACCCCTGGAGTGGAGTTTGAAATATACTGTGATGCGTCGCGGCAGGGGCTAGGGTGTGTACTCATGCAGAGAGGAAAGGTGATTGCCTATGCATCGAGGCAGCTGAAGAAGCACGAAGGTAACTATCCGACGCATGATCTAGAGTTAGCCGCAGTCGTGCTGGCCTTGAAGATTTGGCGACATTATTTATACAGGGAAAGGTGTCGCATATTGTCTGATCACAAAAGTTTGAAATATATTTTTGATCAAAAAGAACTAAATTTACGACAAAGAACTAAATTATTTGCACACTTCCATCTAAGACCTACTATGACAGAGGAAATTATTAATAAACAGATGGAAGACGCAATACTTAAGAACATAGTAGAAGAGGTGAAACTTGAGAAAAGAGAGGATTTTGAAGTCAGAAGTGATGGGACTTTGTTAAAGCAAGGAAGATTGTGCGTCCCCAATGACGCATCATTGAAAAACGCCATATTAGAGGAAGCCCATAGTTCTGCCTATGCGATGCACCCCGGTAGTACCAAAATGTATAGAACTTTGAAAGGATACTACTGGTGGCCAGGCATGAAACGAGAAATTGCAGAATGTGTGGCAAAATGCTTAGTATGTCAGCAAGTTAAACCAGAGAGACAACGACCCGGTGGACTCTTGAGACCACTTCCAGTACCTAAATGGAAATGGGAACACATTACAATGGATTTCTTATTCGGACTTCCTAGAACCCCTGGAGGATATGATGGAATTTGGGTGATAGTTGATAGACTTACTAAAACTGCCAAATTCCTTTCAGTTAAAGCGACTTCGACCTTGGATCAGTTAGCTAAATTGTATGTTGATAGAGTAATAAGTCAATATGGAGCACCGGTATCAATTATTTCTGATAGAGATCCAAGGTTTACGTCTAAATTTTGGCCAAGTTTGCAGCATGCGTTAGGAACTAAACTGAAGTTTAGCACAGCCTTCCATCCTCAAACGGATGGGCAATCAGAAAGGACGATTCAAACCTTAGAAGATATGTTGCGTGCATGCGTGTTGCAATTCAAAGGGAGCTGGGATACTCACCTATCTTTAATGGAGTTTGCCTATAACAATAATTATCATTCCAGTATTGGGATGGCACCTTACGAGGCGTTATATGGTAGGCGTTGTAGAACTCCTGTATGCTGGGGTGAGGTAGGTGAACGCAAGTTAATAGGGCCAGAATTAGTTCAAGCCACTTCTGAAAATGTGAAACTTATAAGAGAGAAATTGAAAACCGCACAGGATCGACAAAAGAGTTTGCAGATAAAAGGCGTCGAGACTTAGAATTTGAAATTGGGCATAAGGTCTTCCTGAAATTATCTCCTTGGAAGGGAATATTGAGATTTGGAAGGAAAGGAAAACTAAGTCCAAGATACATTGGACCGTATGAGATTCTGGAACGCATAGGGCCTTCAACATATCGTTTAGCATTGCCTACGGAATTGTCCAAAGTACACAATGTGTTCCATGTCTCTCTATTGAGGAAGTATATTCCCGATCCCACCCATGTTTTAGAAACGCAACCTATTCAAGTGGATGAAGACTTATCCTATAAAGAAGAGCCTGTGCAAATTCTTGACCACAAAGAACAAGTGTTAAGAACAAAAACAATACCACTTGTGAAGGTATTGTGGAGAAACCATCAAGTCGAAGAAGCAACATGGGAAAGTGAAGAATAAATGAAAATCAAGTACCCTCATCTTTTCCTACCGTAATCCTACTTGAATTTCGAGGATGAAATTCTTAAAAAGGGGGTAAGGAATTGTAAGCACTGGTTTGCGTTGCCAAGAAGTGAGGCACGGCCAAGCGATTGTGGCTATGCGTCTCAAAGGGAGAAGTGGCCGAGAGCGAGAGGAAAGTAAAACTTCGACTGAGTATTGACTAAGTTTATGCGTTTGTGGTTAATTCATGGAAGTTAGTGAGCAGAAGTAGTTACTGCGTTGATGGATAAGTAGTCTTGAAGGGGAGAGAAACGCACTTGAACCATGCGTTCAAGTCACTTTGCGTCGACGACAGACATTCGTTGGGGCACCTGTGCTGAAGACAGGATGGTCTGCCCGCATCGGAAGTAGAATTTCAAGATGGAAAGGAATGCGTCCAAAACAGGAGGCGTGTGGGGACACCCACTATGCGTTGGAAGAGAAGTTAACTTGAGTGCCGTGCAATAGGAGGAGAACCCCGCACTAGTCTGCAGAGGAAGTACGTAAGTTAGCAGCCTAAGTCCTGGTGTTGAGAAGGTTAAGTCGGCAGTATAAATAGCTAGATTAATTAAATGTTTAATCATTTTAAGGATAATTCGAGAGCTTAAGTCGGTTCTATTCTTCAGATAAACTCCAGAAGAAGATTGAGGAGGGTGTTCTTGAAGATTCCGGACGAAGTTTGATTCACATCGAGGTTCGAGACGAAGTTGGAACAGGGGAATGACCGAAGCTACTTAGTTTGGTTGAGTAGTGACTGATATTCGGGACAGAACGTGAGGAATAAGCTGAGTTCAAGCTGAAAATTTTAGGTTAGTAAGTTAATGCAATTCCTAACAACTTTTGTAAAGGATAGTGATGCTGAAATCGAAGTTTTACTATGTGAATCCTTAGGAAATCAGTGATTACAAGACTGTCTCGCAATCCGGAACAGCAGGAGGTAATTTCGGAATATCACGAGAATGAGAAAGAGCTAAACCCTGAAATTTTAAGGTAAGCTTTAGAACGTGATTTCCTATAAGTTTGCAGAAGGGAAGAAACTCTGAATCTGTATGGAAATGTGGTTTTTCATAGGTTGAAATAAGGACGAGAAGAAAGGAAGGAGTACAGTGCAGAGTGCCGTTGGAAAAATCAACTAGCGGCACACTGTCTAGGAATTTGCAGCGAGACGGGTAACGCTGAGACGCAAAGGAGCTTTCCGTCTCACAAGTATCGCTAGATAATGCTGAGTATCGCTGCTCAGGCAGGTAACGCTAGTGCTGTTCTATCGGGTATCGCTAGTAACAGTCCTTTTTGGCGGGTGTCGCTGAGATTCACGTTTATAAGTCAGTAGAGAAAAAGAAAGGAAGTTAGTGTTGATTAACGCAGGGCATGTTTCTTTTGCAGGCCAAGAAGAAATAGGAATAGTATATAAACCACGTAAAGCCTAGAAAGAGTTGTGAGTGACACTTTTCTTGTTTTGAAACGAAATTTATTTAAAATGTTTAGCTTGATTTTCTTATGAGATATGGCTTTGAGATGAACTATTTTCTTAAAAAGCATGACGTTTGATGATGTTGTTCACAAGGCATGTTTTATATGTTTCTATAAGATGTTCAACGGCATGTTTTGAAATATTGTTTATCGTGATATATATTGATTTTCATGAAAGATTTTCATATGAACTACTATGTGAAAGAAATTCTGAAACGTTTTAGAGGAGGCTCAGTGCTCAAGGACATGAGAAGGCACGTGAGTTTCCCCGGGACCCAGTACTGAAGGACTCGTAGAAGGTACTTGGGCAACCCGACCTATTCCTATGTGCACATAGAGGTTAAGCTGGCTAGTGCATCGAGCTTGCTCTGCTTGAAGCCAGGGATGATCTTCGACGTTGAGTGCGTAGAAGCATTGCTCCGCCTCAACTAAGGGAAAAATTTGAAAAACTGGTTGATATTGATGAATTCCTTGGAAAACGTTTGATATGATTTTAGTATTGATTTATGAGAATGATGAATTTCATGAAAAACATGCAGCACTCGAACAAATGTTGAACTCTGATTTATTCGTTTTACATAACATGTCTGTTTAAAATGAATACCGTTTTATAAAGATTGGTCACTCACTAGGCTATTAGCTTATGTTTTCTAATGTTTTCTTTTTCCCTCCCCAGGTAGCAAGGACGTTCCCGGTGCTTCGCCTATTACAGCTCACCCTGCCTAAGCCTCGAATATCAAGATTCAGTCAAGCTTGAGAGTTGTACGTTGAATATACATATGTACATGGCATGTAAAACATATAGTTTGGAGTGGAGACTGTTGATAGTATTGTGTATATGGTATTATGGATATGAATACGGAATCATGCTATGTATTTAAGGTGTACCCTATACAGGGAATTGTACCAAGTTATAAGCATGCGATGTATGGCTATGTTCTATGTGTGTATATGAGTAAATGTGTGTACAGGAAAAGTTAGGGCAATATACGTCACAAGAGGGGTGATGTTTATTGTCTTCACACTCCCCCTTAGGTTAGGTGGGTAATCTGGGAGGGGGTGTGATAGCGCACATGAACCAACAAAACTTTACGGGAAATCTGGCAGAATGCTCAATTTCTTCAATCTGGGTTGATTCTTCTCCAAATTTTAGCCTAGAATCAATTATAATGACTCCAACAAAATTACAAACCCTTTTTAACACATTAAAGACCATAAACAAGAGGCCAATTACAATTATTACAACAAATTAAAGCAAAATTAGATGCCAAAACAAGTTCAAGCCCAACTTTAGCAACCACAACATTCATCTCATGAAATTGCATCCAACAACCTCAAATTAATGTAAATTGAGTGCTTTAAACATGCCCTAATAACAATTATTGGAGTTCGAAAACATGCCGCAGAAGAAAAACTGATGCAAAACACTCTAATTACATCAATTTAAAGGAAAAACATGCTTGGAAGAATTGAAATACAAAGGAAATAACACTTACTTGTTGTAGCTCAAAATTGTCTCCAAGAACCTCCAAAAACTGATCACAAACTATTCACGGACCACCACTAAAGTTTCCTTGTTATTCTCGAGCCTTAGAACAGATGGTGGGATTCGAATATTGATTTTTTTTTTTTTAGCACATTTGAGAGAAAAACACACTTTTGAGAGTTGTAGGTTTTCTTCAATTTTCAGCAAAATTGAAACAAAAACCTTCATCTCCTCTCTTTTTTTAAATCAATTTTTCTCCTATTTATAGAAGATGCTTCGATAAACTTCTTAGCCAAGAAATTGACTCATAAATCTTAGTCATTAAGATAAAGAAAAAGGAAGAGGTGGAGGAAGAAGAAGTAGAATGAAACACCTCATCCTTTTTATTCAAAAATTGGAAGTTCCAATTTTCTTATTTTAATTAATTTCACAAATTAATTAAATATTAATTTAATATATATATATATATATATATATAATTAATTTAAATAATAATATTAAACAATTTAATTAATTATATTAAATTAATTTTCCACTTGTTCCGCCAATTTTCGATTCGGTGAATCTCTATTCATTCGATTGATATTTAAATCATTATTTAAATATCTCAGACACTCCAATTTCGTCTAATTCATAATTAAACGAATAAACCGTAAAATGCTCCATTTTCTAAATTTGAACACTTCAAATTGTCTCAATATACTTTTCTAAGGTTTAGTCCACGAGCTAACAAGGGAATCTAATGGACCTATAGATCATGAGCTCCAACAATTCGAAATTAATCGGTTTAAACTCTTTAACCTAGTTAATTAACATTCGTTAACTACCAGGTTACTCCACCAAAGCTCAGTAGTTGCACTCTCCTCACTGTAGATATATTTCTGTCCATTTGATATAACCATAATTAGTAAGTCAATCCTTCACAAGTTGTTCGTAATTACAACTGGGTCAAAATACCGTTTTACCCCCGTAATTACTTCTTGTTTCTTAAGTCCCACTAATTTTTTAATGAACAATCGGTTTGTGGTCCAACCAACAAACGAGTCCCTCTCGAGCCAATGAGAGGGTGGGGCCCCTTGTTCAAGACCTAGATTCAGTACTCAAGGGAACAACTTATCTACTATCCTTTAATAAGGTAGGAGTGAATTCTACCTTGCAAGGTTATGTCCCCAGCTATCTGCCTGATTTTATCCCTAAAATGGGAGGCATATTGAGTTCGCAAACTGGCCACTCTCACGCATACACATTAAAGGATAATCTCAAACAAACAGGAGTTCATAGTTAGTTTAGGATTAAGATTGAGTTACTTAGTTCATCAGGTTGAAATAATCAGTTTTAACAGTAAACGGTGTTATAAAGTAAACAAGACTATTTCTCAGTCCAGTCTTATGCAAACTCATTACATAGGATACCCCCACTCACATGTCTCTACATGAACGATTTAGGATCACATCGTTTGTATCAGATACTAAATGGGTCGTATCCATAGTGTTCCCAAGATAAAGTACCCAACCTCTTTATCCATATACTATAGACTATTTTGACTATTACTTAAACTTGATCCACTTTTATCATATAAAGTCTATGCATTCACCATATACCCATGGGTTCTTAGTTCATTGGATTTAAATGCAATTCACATATTCAATAATGACTTTATTAAATAAACCTCAAGAACAACTTTATTAAAAATAAAATCTATAAATTACAAACAACGGTTTTTAGGACAGAAAACCCAACAAGAGCATTCCTAATCTTTAGCAATCAAAGAATGAATGAAGGTTGATCAAACCTATCATACATCTAAGCATAGATATTTAAATACATTGAAGAACCACAAAAAAAAATCAAAGAGAAAAATGGATTAAGAACAAAAATCCTCATGATTGATCCATTGGTTTCACCTAAACCTAGCTAGCAACTCATCCTTAGTCACGAGATCGGTCCAAGATAAGCTTTACAATCATCAAATACACCCAAGAATGAAGAATTATTAAGGGAAGAAGAAGAGGTGAGGAGAAAATTAGGTTAGAAGCTGAAAAGCCTGGAGAGAATTGTGATACCCCCTTAAAATCGGCTAAAGTTTCTTTTATAAAAAGGGGAGAGCATCGTTACGCTCTGGGTAGAAGGCGCACAGGGTAGGGATGCTCCATATGGGCATTTTGGACATTTTGGACATTTTTCTCCTCTCTCTTCATGGTTAATGCTTTGGAGCTCCGTTTTGGTTCGTTTTTGTCTCGTTTCGACTCTGGTGGTCTGTTCTACCTTTTAGTTGCTCAATACCTACAAAATAGCATAATAAATACAAAAAAATCTATGAATGATTCCAAATTAAGCTAGAGAAAATAACACTTTTATGGTGCTATCAATCCTACATACTATCTAACAGAATCCTTAATCGTTGATTAGTTATATGAATGGGAAAGATTAAGGATAATGAAAGAACTAATGGATACTTAATTATATTGAGAGTTGACTATGGTCATTTTGTAGTCTAATAACTAAATACTTTCATATTTAAAACAAAATTATAATAAATATAATGATAAAACCAAATTTAAAAATAAAAAGAATTAGTGAGAAATGAGATAGATCTACACTTCCCCAGGTTTAAAATGAAATTCTATTAAAGATAATTATCAAAACAATTTTTAAGTTGTTTAAAACCAATTATTGATCAAAACATTCTTAAAATCGTATGATTTAGTTAGCTTTAACATAAAAGAGATTCATCAAAAGTAATATAATATGAGATTTCAAAATTCAAATCAAAATACGAAGATACAAAATTCAAATCAAAATTTGAAGATACAAAATTCTTTATATATGAATTTGGAGGATTGTCAAACTAAAAATTGAAATTAATGCCAAAATATCTACATAAGAAGAGGAAATCCATCCATATTGAATATTTGAAAACAAAACAACCAAAATTGTAAGTTTGATAAATTAGTTACGGTATAATTAACTGAATTGTTGGATTAATTACAATATAATTTAAAGATTTGTTAAGGGCAATTTTAGATTAAACAAATATGGATACATCTATGACCATTTTGCTACAATTCAAAATAGAAAGATTTACAAGAAAAATACTCTTCAACCTATATATTTCACAAATGGATTTCTTTTTTGAATTATTTCAAATTAGAAAATATATATGGATTTTGGACAAAAATGGCCTCAACGGATCCTACTTAATATCACATTTATCATTATTGAATTTCGACATCTATTTTTGGTATGCATCATATATTAATATACCTTTTGATATTTAAAATATTGTGTTCTTAATTTATGGCATGCATAATGAATATACGTTTCCACAATTGTAGGGATTATAATTAATGTTTCTATCCCCATGTCCAGTAGATTATATGTCACTGTTGTGGTAATTTGTATGTGTAAATTGTCCTAACGCAAGGTGCTAAATGATGTGATTATGCGTTTAACATATCATGCTTTGAACATGCTATGCGTCTTACTACTATGCGTTGGTGGTCTTGTCAAGTTTTCCTATCCTTTACCCAAGTATAAGCAAAAACGAGTAGGTTTTCTCGGTGAGTCCGAGGTCGAACACAGGGATTATATTGATTCAGTATTTAGTTGGATTTCATGCATTGCAGTGGTAACCAAGAAATAGTTGAGAGAGTTGTTTTGTTTCTAATCTAAGAAAAGCGATAATATGTACACTAGACTAAAATTGTGATGTGACACAGCAAATTCAGCTAAAGATGTGAGTGAATGGATAAAGAAAGGGTTCGGGTTGATTAACATCTAACATCGGAAACGCATAGTAGTATTCTATTCATACTTGCGACTCTTCTCCCGGTTGTCAGCCGCTACGCGTTATATGTCTATAACGCATAGGAGAGTGTTAAGAACCAAGGTTATCCCCATAGACAGGTAACACTTCTTGGCCCTTGTCAATTGAGTTCCACAATCATTTACCCTCTCGAGCAGTTTGATTATTACTACTTATATCGATTTGTCAGATGGACATAAGCATCGGATTAAGATCGCAATTGACAAGATGAAATAGTTACACTATGGTTCTTAGTTAGATGCTAACGCAACCCTAGACCCTTGAGTGATTAGTTACTCATGGTTTCAAAATAAAAAGTGAAAAGTAGAGAGAATTGAGTAGACATGGAAGATAATTATATTGATGAAACGGAATACAACTTTAGATAAGCTCAATGTCTTGACACAAATCTAAAATCAAGAAGAAAAACTAAGAAAGAAAGAAAGGAAGGCGTCAATGTCTTGAGTCACCCGGATGGAAGCGTGACGTTCTGCTGTGAAGTGGTCCGGCGGAGGGAAGACTCTTCTCTCTCGAGCTATTCGTCTCCGGTTGAAGTCTGAGAGAACTCTGCTGTCACTTATGGAGTTCTTCCGAGAATCAACAACCCTTTCTCATCTCGCAGAGCTGCCCTTTGATGATGCGTCCGCAATTAATGGCAAATCTGCTTGATTGGCGGCTAGATTGATACTATGCGTCCATCTCGCCTGATTGCGTGATTCTCGGGTCAATTAAGATCCACCACTTTAGCCACAAATCATGTTCATCAATCATCCGTCAATCTCTCAAGATTCTGATTTGATTCTCAGCGCCTTGCATTAATGGTCGTCTATGCGTCCATGAATAGTTTGGCCGATGTCAACGCGTCGTAGGTTGCTAACGCGTAATTATGCGTTGAGTTGTTGTTAACGCATCGTTAGGTTGTTTGCGTTCCGTTCAGATCATGCGTCCACGAAGAATAGATTGCTAACGCGTCGTCCTGCGTTAATAAGTCATCAACACATCGTTTTGCATTCCTTCGTCAAAACATGCGTTTTAGGCTCAAAAAGTGGTAAAATCATTATCTTCATAAAAATACTAGAGTATAATGCAAAGGAAGATTTATTAGTCAAAATCAATATAAACTGCCACATGCTCCTCTATTTAATCTCTATTTATCTAGGAAAAAGGCTATCATAACTTGTATTTCTACAAGTTATCACACCCCCAAACTTAGATAAATGCTTGTCCTCATGCATAACTTCTATCTAAGAAACTTCAATCATCCTAAACATTTTCTCAACGCATTGACTAGTCTCTCAGAATGCTATACTCAATCAGCTACCCGTTAGTTATATTATTTCTCTACCTCTATATTCTTTTCTTTAGGACGGTCTAATTTGTAGGCGGCAAGCTTTCTTTTCAAAACTCTTTAACTCATTATCCACAAAATTTTTGTTTCTTCTTTTAACATTGAGTCTGAAAAGATGAAGATATAAAGTTCCTTTTTCTTTCATTGGTTTTATTATTTATGTGACCATGCGTCGATTAGGGTTACCTACCTTCATTCTGACATACCAACGATGGGGTGCATGGAGGCAGCCAACTACGAGCAAGTGCCCTTCTCGACTAAACTCTTATCTAAGCTCGGTTTCCTCACTAGACATTGGAGTTTGTTATTTTATCTATGCGTCGCTGATTACGATTACCCACCTTCGTTTTGACACACCAACTATGGGGTGCATGGAGGCGGCCAACTACGAGCAGGTGTCGTTTTCAGCTAAACTCTTAACAAGATAAATATATTAGTCTTGCCAGCGGAGTTTTGCATTTAAATTTTTTTTTTTTTTTTAATAGGATTGAAATAAGTTCCTCATATATTTATCTTTGATAGTTCAAACCTCTTTCCACCCCCAAACTTTAGAGTAGCAAGGTCCTCATTGTTTAAATTGTAAACAAAGATTAAGTTGCAAAATTTTGTAAAAGAGGTTTGAATTGGCTACTTGCATACATTCAAAGTAGGTTTGCGTTTCTAAGGAATAGTATGCAGACGCATTGAAAGTAATCTAACTTAAAGAGTGTACAAAAAGTGTAAGCATGATTATCATCACAGTGACCAACTTTTCAACGCAAAGATAAAAGTTAGGAATAATGGAATGTACTTAAAATGAATTTACAGCAAGGGACAACGCAAAGAGGAAGTTAGAAATTCCATGCGGTGAAGAAATGTTCATTCTATTAATGTCATTATCGCCAACGCATACAATTGAATATGAAGATACTTGCAAGAAAAGCTACAACTCTTGACTACACCTCTAAATTTTAACCATCTTCATCAGGTCTGCGTTGCTGCTCAGGCGCAGGGCGCTGCGGTACTGGGAAGACAAGCGGTTGTTGTAGGCGTCCCGGAATGTTAGGGGGCAGGATTTCCAGTCAAATCGAGAGCAGTTGATGAACGTAATTCAGTGTAAATTGAAACTGCTCCGTCTGCCGGCGTGCTAACATATTCAAGGAATGCATCACTAGACGCAAGATCGATTGTTGTAGATATGTTTGCACTGTCTCCCAATCGAGATCAAGTTGGGCTTCTTGCTGTTGTGGTTGCGTTGGTGGTTGAGGCAGGTTTGGCTGAGGGCGAGGAGTTGATGGAGTTTCGTCAAACGCAGGGGATGATGGACGCATAGAAGTCACGCCAAAATTCCCATAGTGTGAGTCATCAACAATTATTAAGGAGATTGGGGAGGAGGGTTTTGCGGAAGGTTGAGGTTTAGAAGGTTTTGGGCGATGCGTTTTAGGAGGAGGTGGAGGTGGCTTAGGGCGATGCGTCTCAGGAGGAGGTGGAGGTGGAGTTGGTTCTCTTCTAGTTGTTGGAAGTGGGGGTGAAGAGCTTGAGGTTGGGGAAGGTCTAATGGTGGCATCAGGACTTGCCACAGCCTTGCGTTTCAGCTTGGATGACTTCCCATTCTTCTGCGTTTGCGGCTTCGGAGGCGGAATGGGTTGATGGGGTCTTTTGGTGGCCTTGGCAGGCTCTGGCAAATGTTGTGATCCCCTCATCAACCGACGCAGAGTCTTATGGGCGATTACGCCGCTAACTTCAATCATCTTTTCTGCGTCTAATACTTCCGTCTGCCCTCCGATGGAAGCATTGGCGTACAGATTCATGATAAGAGTGAGGAAAAAGAGTTTGCCTCTTGGCTTGTTAAATACCCCTCTTATCTGCGCCGCGATTATGCGTCCAACATCAAGGGGGATGCGACGCATAATGCAGTAAGCTGTCATCACTCGATCCCTTGACACTGTTTTGTCATGCGTTGTAGGGATCAGCCACTTCTTCACTAGGTATACCCACAAGTTCGCCTCTGGTTTTAGGCTGCTAGCAAATAGTGTTTTGATACCTGTGGGTGAAACGTCCCATTTAGCCCCGGGCTTCGCCAATACTCGGATTGCGTCTTCCATTAACTCCAGTGGAGTTGATTCTATAATTTTGTTTCCTTCCACATCCGAGTTGTCCCTCAATTGATATATTGCGTTTATTTCCCTTGCGTTGAACGGGACTTCAGTTTCTTCCACCACCACCACGTCTTCCTCTTCATCTATGCGTCCATTATAAAAACTTCGGACTAAGTCAGGTTGAACCCAAGAGATGTTAGAACAGAAGTTTCTTCAGCCGTGGTGGTCGATGATTTCCGTGATGTATGGCGGCAATGGGGCTTCTTCCGGGAAAAATCCCACCTCAATCAACAAATCAGGGAACGCTCTGCGTCTCCCTTTTCCTTCCTTCTTTTGTGGCGACGCATCAGCCACCTTCGCTTTTCCTTTGGCCTTAGCGGGAATTTCATCCACTGTTCTCTTCTTGCTCTTGGCCACTTCAACTGGTGCCTCAGTCATCTTCTCCTTCCCTTTGCGTTTCTCCTTATGCGTGCTTGGGAGTTTGGTGACTGACACCTCTTTTTCTTTCTTCTTCTTCTTCAAGGTGCTAACACCTTGCTCCTCTCTCGCATCCTCCCCGATGCGTTCCTTCCTTGTAGGCGAGTGGTGCCTACTTCTCTTCTTCTTTTTCTTCTTGCCCTCCCCCTCTTCTTGGGCTTTTATTCTAGCAGCCAGCTTCTCATCCTCTTCTATTTGCAGCTCTCTCTCGAGCTCCTCGGCTGCCTTTTCTATTCTTTCTTCTTCCCTCATTTCCTCTTCAAATGCCATTGCGGCTTCTTCTATTTCAGGATCAGGAAGGCCTTGAGTCTCCCCTTCTTCTTGAGGTCGCACTTCCTTGCGCGCCTTCTTGCCGGACAATGCGTCCTTTGCAATCTTCTCAGCTCCTTTTCTGAGGACCCTGAGCTCTTTCCTCAACTTGGCCCTCTTCTTTTTCATCCTCTCTGCCAGCCTATCAAAGGATGTTGCCGCGATTGGGGACTCAGGACCGTCTCCTTGCTCTGTGCTTTTAGGCTCTTCATCCTCGGCAGTTTCTTGTGATACCCTTCGTTTCTTCCTCAACAAGGGTACCACTTCCTCTTCCTCTTCTCTTCCTCTCTTGGCCTCTGCAGCCATCACAACCTTTCTGATCGGTCCTTCATTGGAGTCCAGGGTCATCTCCTCAGGACTGATAGACGCAGGGACAGACCCTTGCGTTTCATGTGGCTCACCTACGACCTCCTTGCTGTAGGCGGCTTCTCCTTCCTTGTCTCCCTCATTCTTTTCACCCTTCTGAGTCTCTCTTAACTGACTCTGGACTTCTCTTATCAGCGAGGGTGATTCCCTTCTTGCGTCTGAGACGGTTGCGTCCATTGGGTCACGCAATCCGCTCAGGATTTCGGCTATCCATGCGTCTAGGGATCGTGCGGAGTTCACTTCCCCTATTGTGACAGCCACTTCTTCAACTTCTTCTCTTCCCATCTCTTCACTCCCTCTTGTGCTAGGTGGACGCAATAGGGGCAAGGGCTGGTTGACCTCCCTGTCATCCTTCCTACCCTTTGCTTCCCTTTCTTCCTGAGCTATTTGCTCCAAAATATCGCCGAATACTTCTCGTTCTTCTCTTCGACGCACTTCACTGCTTCCGTACAGTGTGCTGGCTTCATCGCGAACCGTTCCAGGACCCGGTTGCTCTGCCTCGGAGTTTTCCGTACTTAATCGTTGGCTTCCGACATTGAAGTTTGCGGCGAAAAACTCCCTCACATTCTTCATTCTGGGCCTAGAGATGCAAGATTTGACTCGGCTTTTGGGTTTCGGAGTTGGTACGGGGTCGATTCGACTCAAGGGTTGGATATTTAGGACTTCCACACAGTCGTCGGAGTCAACGTCGACTACTGGTGGACAGGTTGAGGGTCTGACGAATGGTCGGAAAAATGGGTTTATGGGCGGTCTTTGGGCAGTAGCCATGATTCGAGATGCCGAAAAGGTTGGGATAAATGGTGGGTTGGGATTTGGAGGTCTTGGTCGGACCGGAGAAGCGAAAGGCCTCACAGGTCTAGTGTGATGAAATATTGGTGGAGAGAAAAATGGAGATCGAGGGTTGAGAAATACCTTGGGGGCTGGTGTAGATGATGACGAAGGTGGAGTTGAGTGCTGGGTGTTGTGAGAAGATCTTGGGGAAACGTTGCTGGCGAGGTGTTCTTGATTTTGTGGATTTGAATGGCTAGACATAGAAGGTTCTGCGTAGAACACAAATCGCTGTAGGTTATAGAGGTGAAAGGTTTCGAAAATGGAAAATGGGAAATCAGATCGCGTTTATAAAGGGCTGATTGAGCCGTCGGTAATAAATGCAGATATGCAGAATCCGAAATCCCACTGATCTAGGCAGATTTTATTGAGCCGCTCACCCATCAAGTGTGATGGGCGGCTACTTAATGCAAATAGAGCACTTGAATGTTTTAGCACTTGAGTGTTTTTCTGGGAAAAACGCGTAGACTCAGAAGACATCTGCGTTTCACCTATTGCTCTATCTAAAACGCAGTGAACTAATGATAAACGCATAGCTGATGAACGCCTGGTTCTCAGGTTCAAGTATGCGTTGGAATTTAATTATTATGCGTTTTGACAAAATAATATACGGCTCTAACCTCACCCCTAATCTTAACTTGATAAACACAGAAATCGTTTATCGCTGAACGCATAGTTCAATGATGCGTTGAAATCAAATAGTTTACATTAAAGCTTGACGCCTAGTTTCATGTTTATCTAACTGAAATTAAAGAAAAAGAAATAAATACTAAAACAAATGCGAATAAAAAGGAAGTAAGGGTAAAAGAAAGCGTCCCTGGAAAAGTAGGCGTTCAGAATCGTAGGGACCTTTCGACGCACGCGCAGTTATTACACTTGTGTGAATCATTGGAGCCTTTATCCCGATCAGGGTTCAACGCAGAGGCGACAATGAAGTACATTATGACCTCCCTCAAGCGTGCATAGTTGGGATGCGTTGGCCTGGTTTGTAGCTCATGCATTGAAGGCTCTTTTAATAGCGGCTCGATCTTTGCCGCGGATCTGTTGCTCCGGTCTGATTGCTCAATTATACCATCGGAGAGTAATTTGATTTCATCATCTGCTCCATCTTCACCGTCCTTGAAGATTTCATTTCTCAACGCCGCGTTCACGGGTCTTGCCTCTTTATCGATATCCGCGTTCATCTGACAAGATTGGAAATGATCAGGATTGTTTAACGCGTTAACTACATTAAATTTTACCTGATCACCCGCGCGGGGCGTTGAGATTTCTTCTTAGACGTCAATCAGGACGCATCCAGAAGTAGTATCTTCATATATAGACGCAGGTTCTGCCTGCGTTGCTTTTTCTCTCCATTCTATATACTCCTCTTCTTCTGATTCGGTGGATGATGATGGATGATGGACATTATGCACGGTATTCTCCATTGGTTGACTTGTTGAAGCGTTTAGGGGTTGCAAGTTTCCTTGTGTCCCCTCATTATGCACTGTGGGATTGATTTTCCCATTTAACAATGTCACCTTGACATTGTTCTTCCGAGTTCCTTCTTGGAACTTCGGTCGTACTTAGCAATGCTTATTGCTTCTCATTTTCGAGCGCCTCTGCAATTTGATTCATTTGACTTTCTAGATTCCGAGTCGAAGCGGCTTGGTTCTGAAGCATTGCATCGGTTTTACTTATACATTCTCGTAAAAGAGATTCCAAGGAAGATAATGAGGATGATTCGTTCGCTTGCGGATCTCTCGAATACTGTGATAGAGTTGAATCAATTTTATTTGAGGATTGGAATTGAAATTGTGAATTATGGAAAATATGAACTAAATAAGAAAAGTAATAAAGTGAGAAACACAAGAGTCAAATAGAGTTCTAGGGTAATGAATCCTTGTTTATTTCATCATGCAATATTATAGAATTCATGGATTTTATTGTAATTCATATGCCTAAGTCTAGAAACTTAATTCCAAGTTATTTTCTCTCAAAAACAACCCTTTCTCATGCAATTTGATTGATTACTAATCTCTTGAAACTAATACAAATTACATGGCATTAAGAATAGTCTTTAACAACTTTTATTGTCAACCTAACTACTCTCGTGATAGATTAACAATAATTCATTGTTATAGATCAAGTTAAACATACAACCTCTCAATCATACATCTAACCTAACATGTGAAGGTGGCCAATCCTCAAGAATTAAACACAATAACAATGAAAAGCATACTCATTCCAACAAAATCATTAAAGTCTACAATATCAACATGAATTCATAAACAATTCATCAAAACCCTAAAACTAAAGAGTTTAGTCACTCATAACTTGAAGCAACATGTTCAAGCAATATAAACAAAGAAAGAGTGTAAAGAAAGGGAAACTCTACTGAAGAAGGGCTCTTGATTGAGGTAGCACCGTCACAATCTCCTTGGCTCTCACGTTGGAACTTGAACGGCACCACGACTCTCTCGAACTCTTTTCCTCATCCTTGCAACTAACTCACTCTTTAAACTCTTTTATGAACTCTCACTCAATTCTCTCCTTCTTGTGACTCTTTTGGTCCGTAATTTCGTGCTTTAATTGATTAGGGCTGCTGAAAACCCCCAAATTTATAGAGTTGGTCACCCAAGAAAACTTTCCAAAAATACAATTTTTACAAAAAAGGAAGGCGCCGCGACGCTGTGGTTGTGTTGCGCAGACCTGCTATCGGGTTTTAGCGCCGCGGCGCTGCCCCATTTTCTTATATGGCAACTTTGTTATTTTCTTCTCTTTTTCACCGTATTCTTGCTCGGTTTTGATCTTTTGGTCTTTTCTTCTAATTTTCCTCATTTTAACCTGAAAACTACTAGCAAACAAGTGAAATCTAATATAAACTCCCTTAATTTGAGAGAATATAAAGCACTTTTCAAGTGCTTATCACCACCCCAAACTTAAAAATTTGCTAGTCCCGAGCAAAGAATAAAATCAAATAATAGGAAGTTTAGATGAAGAAGTGTGCAATTGACTCATGTCTCAGAGAATAGCATTTAGAGCTTAAGTAGAAACATGCAAGCATATCTATATTGTTATAATCATTCAAGGCCAAATCTTGCTATCTCCCATGTGTGTGTGTGCAAGCCTCCTTCAATTTAAAATGCTAGAACTCAAATTAGGACTTAAGAGGGCTTCTTTAGTTTTTCCCCTACTCTAGCTCATGCACCAATCTTCATGCATTCATACATTTCAAGTGAGTAATATGTCTACTAAGGTTTCTTTCAATCATATATAAATATATTTTTTTCATGGGCCCTAAACTTGCATTTTTTACCTAGGTGCACTAGCTTTCACATATTCACTATAGGGACTCGTACCTAGTCAATTCCTAGGCGTCCTTACTGATCACAGCAAAGGCAGCTCTTTTTACCCCCCCATCCATGCATATTCATTATAAGTTTAACATTTAAAAAGATAGGCAAATAAAGCTCGTATATTTTTGTGTGCACTTCTTTTTTTTTTCCAAAGGCATGTATATTCTTTTCTTTTTCCTTAGTCTAAAATTACAAACTATCATGCATTTCCACTCTCTAACCGGTGGGGACCTTTTGGAGTGACAACCAAATACACCCAACTTAATCCTTTTTTCAGTCAAAGATTCTAAATTAAAGTGGCTACGTGCTCAAGAATGGAGATTTTAAGAGGGACTTAAATGAATTTAACTCAAGATAATGTTATTCTATTTCCACAATAAGTCATCTATTATGCAAATTCGAATCTTATCATGGGCAATCAACATCAAAGCACACAACCATAAACAACATTCCCATTAACTTTGAAAGCTCCAAAATTTTCAATTTTCCTCATTTTCTCATATGACAACTTTGTTATTTTCTTCCCTTTTTCACTGTATTCTTGCTCAGTTTTAATCTTTTGGTCTTTTCTTCTAATTTTCCTCATTTTAATCTGAAAACCACTAGCAAACAAGTGAAATCTAATATAAACTCCCTTAATTTGAGAGAATAGAAAGCACTTTTCAAGGCTTATCAGCAGACTACTTTTTCGATGATAAAAGATTGCATAAAGAAGAAGATTAACATTGACGGCAGGTAGTTGAGTACTCCAAAAGATATTGTTCACTATATACGTACGGAGCATAGTTTGAAAGCTTGGCGTGCTTGGGAAGCTGCCATTAACAAAATCCGTGGTTCGCGGAAAAATCTTACCAATAGATTTCATCATTTGCTTACATGCTCCCTACCAGAAAACCAGGTACATTAGTTATGTACTGTATGTGTTAGTAATATTATAAGAGAATAATTGATATATAAACCATAATTTATTTTTAAGTTTATATGGTTTATATTTAAATTCATTGTTGTAGGTTCAATTGTTGAATATAAGGTTGACGAACAAGGGAGATTTTTATACTTTTTCATGTCATTATCTGCATCTATTTCTGGTTGGAAACATTGTCTCCCTGTATTATCTGTTGATAGTACTGTTATGTAGAACAAGTATGGTGGGATACTTTTAACTGCTTGCGCTCCAAATGAAAATGAACAAATATTCCCTTTAGCATTTTGTGTGGTTGATTATGAAAATGACGTTTCATGGCAATGGTTTTTGAGCCAATTAAGAAGGATCATTGGTTATCGGAATGACGTTGTTATTGTCTCTAACAAACATAAGAGCATAGTGAAAGCAGTTGAGCTTGTAATCCCTAATGCCTACTATTGCATATCTATGGTACATTTGCATAGAAATATCAAGCCTAGATACAAGGGAAAGCTCGTAGACTCCATATTTTTCTTATGCGCAAAAGCTTTCAACGTTGTGGATTTTGAAATTCAGATGCGTCAATTGAAATCTAATGCACGTGGCATACCCGATGAGTTAGAATCAATTGGCTATTTTAGATGATCCCATGCATATTCATGATAACTTGTAGAAATACAAGTTATGATAGCCTTTTTCTTAGATAAATAGAGATTAAATAGAGAAGCATGCGGCAAGTTATGTTCATTTTTATTAAGAAATCTTCCTTTGCGTTATACTAATGTATTTTTATGAAGATAATGATTTTTCCACCTTTTGAGCCTAAAACGCATGTTTTAACGCAGGAATACAAACGATGCGTTGATGATTTCTTAACGCAGAGCGACACGTTAGCAATCTGTTCTTCGTGGACGCATGATCTGAACGGAATGCGAACAACCTGACGATGCGTTAACAACTATTCAACACAAGACTATGCGTTAGCAACCTACGACGCGTTGACATCGGCCAAATTATCCATGGACGCATAGACGACCATCAACGCAAGGCGCCGAGAATCAAATCAGAATCTTGAGAGATTGACGGATGATTGACGAACATGATTTGTGGCTAAAGTGGTGGATCTTAATTGACCCGAGAATTACGCAATCAGGCGAGATGGACGCATGATATCAATCTCGCCGCCAATCTAGCAGATTTGCCATTGATTGCGAACGCATCATCTATAAAAGGGCAGCTCTGCGAGATGAGAAAGGGTTGTTGATTCTCGGAAGAACTCCATAAGTGACAGCAGAGTTCTCTCAGACTTCAACCGGAGACGAATAGCTCGAGAGAGAAGAGTCTTCCCTCCGCGGACCACTTCACAGTAGAACCTCACGCTTCCATCCGGGCGACTCAAGACATTGACGCCTCCTGCTTTCTTTCTTAGTTTTTCTATCTTGATTTTAGATTTGTGTCAAGACATTGAGCTTATCTAAAGTTGTATTCCGTTTCATCAATATATATATCTTCCATGTCTACTCATTTCTCTATACTTTCCGCTTTTTACTTTCAAACCATGAGTAACTAATCACTCAAGGGTCTAGGGTTGCGTTAGCATCTAACTAAGAACCATAGTGTAACTATTTCATCTTGTCAATTGCGATCTTAATCTGATGCTTATGTCCATCTAGCTAATCGATATAAGAAGTAATAATGAAACTACTCGAGAGGGTAAGTGATCATGGAACTCAATTGACAAGGGCCAAGAAGTGTTACCTGTCTATAGGAATAACCTTGGTTCTTAACACTCTCCTATGCGTTATAGACATATAACGCATAGCGGCTGACAACCGGGAGAAGAGTCGCAAGTATGAATAGAATACCACCATGTGTTTCCGATGTTAGATGTCAACCAACCCGAACCCTGTCTTTATCCATCCATTCACATCATTAGCTGAATTTGCTGTGTCGCATGCCTTTCCATCTTCCACATTTTAGTATAGCGTACATAGAATCGCTTTCTTTAGATTAGAAACAAACACTCTCTCAACTATTTCTTGGTTACCACTGCAACGCATGAAATCCATCTAGATATTGAATCAACATAATCCCTGTGTTTCAACCTCAGACTCACCGAGAAAACCTACTCCTTGCTTATACTTGGGTAAGGGAGAGGAAAACTTGACAAGATCACGAACGCATAGTAGTAAGACGCATAGCATGTTCAACGCATGATATGTAAAACGCATCATCATATCTTACTCTACACCTTGCGTTTGTAATTTCCATTTCCACAATGCATAACACAACAAGTTTTTGGCGCCGTTGCCGGGGACTTGAGATCTGTCTATTGTTCAATAATACAACAATTCACCTCGTAGTAGATATTTGATAATGACAACAAACATATCAGAAAGTCTTAATTCAACAATTTTAGACGCGAGGGGATTGCCTATTACATCCATGCTTGAAGCTTTAAGGATGCAACAATGGTTCATTATAGAAGGAATGAAACTAACTATTAAGTCACTGATTTTACTAAATCAACTGAGCGACTTTTAGGAGAAGAAATTGACAAAAGAAGAACAATGCAGGTAAGTACATAATCAATGATCATTTGTTTATTGTCCATATACATATTTACGCCTTTTATCATTACAGGTTAATGCAGTAAACAATATGCAATATCAAGTATTTGATGGAATATTTCAACATGATGTACACTTGCCTTCCAGAAGTTGCAGTTGCAGGATGTGGAATATTTTGCAGATCTCGTGCTCACATTCATGCGCAGTATTGAGTAAGAAGCACTTATCTATTAAGGACTATATGTTGCCGTATTACCTTAACAACACTGTTTCATCAATATATAATGATTCAATTAATTCTTTGGGTGATCAACGTGCGTGGCATGTTCCTGAAGATGTGAGCTCCATAAATATTCTACCACCGAATAGCAAGCGTCCAATTGGTAGACCTAAGAAGTTGAGAATTCCTTCACAGATGGAGTTTAAGAAGCGTGTCAAGTGTAGTCGTTGCGGAAGCCAAGGTCACAATAAGAAGAGTTGCAAATTTTCACTAACACAATAGGTTTGTTGATATGTTTTGTATTTTTTGAAGATTTTTTTAGTTAGACAAGACATTTTTTCATGTATTGTTATTTGCATTATGTGTTCAATTATACTGCCAACAAATAATTGTTATATTACCAATAAACTTTCGATTATATACAATTAACTATCTGCAACTAATATGTCTGATTGTTTATATTGGATGATATTATATTCAATAAGAGTATAATTGTTGTTAATATATTCGACAGTTTATATTCGTTAATAGTATAATTGTTATTATCTATATTCAATATATGTGGCAGTTCACTTTGATCAGTTTATCAAATCAAAACGTGGTGTTCAAAACTATTGCTAATTGTCTATTGATTCAAAATGTCTACATAAGATTCATAGTCTATAGATATCAAAGTTGTTTATCAGAACAAAAAACCATAAACATCATAGCAAAATTGTGGTTCACAATGTTTTAGAGTTTAATATGTAAGGATAGTTCAACTACAGCTAGGACATTAGTTTAAAGGATGGTGCATAAAAACCGTCTTCTAACTTTAATTTCTTCTCTTTTTCTTTGTCATCTACTTATCCGAATTTGGTTGTGAAAGGTGATCTAATCAATTTTGAATGTATTACTATCCTATGCCCTCTTGGTATATTAGTTCCTTTACCCGCGAATCGACCAGTCCCTCTCAGCTGTTACAAAATATACCAAAGAATATTTATCAAGTAATCCACACTTATCAATATAGAAAATTTGTCATATACTAAAAAAGCACTTACAGCATCCATATAAATGGTGTTGCTATCATAATTAAAAAAACATTTGTCTTCTTCTTTTTACCCTACAACTTATGTTCAATTAAAGAATCAATGCTAAACATATGTTAAAACTTATGGTAAATCAATGATAAACATATAGTTTATACCTTCATGGTTTTCCTTTCAATTTCATCAACCTGAAGAAAGAAGTTTGTACTAAGTACTGTCGAACTCAAACATAATCCTTCAACATTCTATACTTTCAATTAGAATCATATATTAGTATGTTAGACAACAACCTTCAAACATAAATATATCAATATAACACCCACAATCAATATATGCTTAACTATTTTAATGCACATTCACACACACATGTTCATAGATATATCAATATAACATCATATATAATATTAAATTTCTAAACATAATTATTTCATCTATATAAAATCATCTTTGTCATACCTCGTTTATATTTGATTCCTCATCTATGTTCATGGGTTCCATTTCTTCTTCAGCTTGGTGCTCATGGTCATTATTATTCTTTGTAATGTCTTTTTCAAGTTCTGGTTCATGTTCATTATTAGTTCCATCCATTTGTTGTGGTTGAAAATCTCAAACCCGCCCTCCAATCCTCCTACATCATCAGTCCCGTCTTCATCATTGTCTTCTTCTCTATTTTTTTCTTCTTCATCTTTTCCATTTTTCCTTTTGTGTAGTTCAGCAGCCAATATGTCCAGTTTATTCTCCAACATAGCAAACTTACTTAGGACTAGTTCTTGAAAATCTAGGAAATACTTTGAGACAATACTACATTCTGACCTCATCTCATTGACTCTACTACTTTCAACTTTATAATTGACCCTTACACCAATATCTTCATCACTCCCCATCATTTCATATATTTCAAACTAAAAGCAATAATCATTCAAATATAAATTTCCGAATTCATCACATGAAAATTGTCACACACCCCTCCCGGATTATCCTCCATAACCCGAAAAGAGATGTGAAGACAGCAGTTACTGACTACCCTGTCACGTAACCCACTGTCAACCTTACCATCCACATGCTCTTGACGAACCTCGACTTCGAGTGGCAACGGGAACTGTCATGCTACCTGAAAATGGAAAACATTTAAAAGAATGAGCTAACGGCTCAGTGAGTAACAGTTATTAGAAAACAATATATATTAACTGTAAAACTGGTAAATCTCGCATAAAATATAACGCTTCAGATCATATTAGTAAATGTTCAAATTTCATCATAAAATATGCCTATCTGTTTTAGAGTGGATACTCAAAACTTCACTCGTTCCATAATCATTTCCCTAATTGAGGCAGAGCAGTGCTCTACGCTTCTGAACGTCGAATTTCCTTAATCACATATTCTTATGCCTTCACACTTCGTCCCTTGGCATTTCCAATCCCTCAAGTGCCTTTACATATAGTCCCTCAGCACTGAGTTTTACTGTCAACCACTGCTCAAGTGCTCTCACTCATGGTCCCTCAGCACTTGGCTATCATGTTTTGGATATCCATATGTCTTCACACAAGGTCCCTCGGCATTGGAATCCGTCTCATTCAACTACTCAAGTGCCTTCTCCCGTGGTCTCTCAGCACTGAATATCATATAACATATCTCCCATAGGCCTTCACACGAGGTACCTCAGCCATTACCTTAAAATAACACATATCATATTCTTTAAACTCATCATCACAACACAAACACAAACGTTTAATAGTTATACCATGCTATGAGTAACCATTTCTAATACTCAATTCAAAACTTTAATTATTTAAACAGCATGCTTGTCATACAAGTGTATTTCCAAATCTTCCATGAAAACATATAACACCATGCTCCTCAGGGATTTCATGAAAAACATGTATCAACCAATCACCATGCGTTTTATATCTCATAGCGAACACCCAGCATTCTCAAAGTTTTCAAGTAAAACGCATGCTCTCAACTGGCTCATTGTAACACCCTGTCCCTGAAAACCTAAGTATTTATATAATTGATAAGGATAAAAGGATAAAGAGTGGATTAGCGGAACGTGTAAACGAGAAGTTAAGATTGTGTAACTACTAAATTATGGCCAATAAATCCTGTACGTTGAAATGAATGGTATTAAGAAGAGGGTAGACATAATTCTGGAAATCCGGCTGACGTATGAATGGATAAGTATAACGCATGTAATAGTTAATATTGAGTTACCAAGTTACGAGATTAAATGTTAATAATGGCACGTTAAATGAGGTGAAGTACCATGCGTCGATGATTAAAATGGAGTAGAACTATCGCGTGGGAAAAGTACTTTGCGTTGGAAAGGTTGGCAACGCATCGGAAAGTGTAGTGAAGGAAAGTAATGCATTAGGTGTTATGAAGCAATAGTACGGAGGAAAAAGGAACTTGAGTATTGATCATGACTATGCGTTGGTAAACCATGCGATAAACTGTAACTATGCGCTGAAGGTTAGCGATGGATTGAAAAACTATGCGATGAGCAACGGCTAGGCGTTGGGAGTTTACTATGCGCTATGAAGGTTCATTGGGCCAATCAAGAAGTCCCTAAATATGGTATAGCATGTGCGGAAGAAGCCGTTAAGCGTTGAAGGTTATTACAATGGGAAATTTCTATGCGTTGAAGAATTGCTATGCAATGGTAAAACGATGCGTTGAGGAAATTGAGATTCTAAATAGTTAATAATTGAGATGATAAACGTTAAAGGATTATTGTATGCTAGTAGGACTTCAGTCGTTAGTAAGGTCTTACTATGCGATGAGGAAGTTACGAGGTGAGGAACCATTAGCTATGCATTGAGGAGTTCTGTGTTAAGGACAGCTATTAGCTATGCGACGAGGGGTTTATGAGTCGATGGTGACTACCAGTGGTTAATAAGTTATACGCGGAAGAGCTTAACGTTATAATAAATGAAAAATGTTATCAAGATCTCGGGTAAACGCATAGGAAAAGTTAAAGCAGGAAATGGTTAAAGGAATAACCTTGGTATATGATTCGAGAACGCATAGAGGGTAAAATCAAGGGACTTAAAGGAAGGTCATGAACGCGGAATGATGTAAAGATGAATGCAAGAGGATAAATGTAAGCACCTAATTGGTAAGCACGTTCAAAAGCTTTTAGTGAATTAATATTAATAATCTTATTTTGTAAAAAAAAAAAAAAAAAAAGAAAAGGCAACCAAAAGGGGAAGAAGACAAAGAGAAGAAAAAAAAAAAAGAAAAGAAAAACAAAAGAAAAACAAAAAGATAAGGATGGAGAAGTCGGCTGTGGCTTTTATTGAAAGGAAAAATGTGCCGGCTTCTTTCTACTCATTTCCAAACTCATTTCTATGCTATCTTTCAGCTGCATGTCGTGGAGAGGTTGAAGAAGAATCCTAGGAGAATTTCGTGCAAGGTTTTGGACGATTTCATGGTAAAATTGAATCTGAAACAGAAGCTTCATCTGCTGTCGCACAGCTCGAACCAGGTCTGGTGTTTGGTGAATATCGAGCTGAAGAGATTGAATTTTGGGCTGAAATTTTAAGGTTAGTAAGTTAACTTAATTTTGAACAACTTTTATGAAGGATGCCTGAGTTGAAACGGAATAAAAACATGTGAACTTTTAGCTGGAAGTTACTGATATGGATTTTCTGTGCAATCTGAAGTAGCGCGGAGAAAACTTGCAATATCTGACGAACCAAGACGAGTTAGGCCACGAAATTTTGAGGTAAGCTAGAAAATATGTTTCTCTACAAGTTTGTAGAAGGAGAAAAGTTCTAAATCTGGCTGGAAATATGACTTTGAATTGACAGAAGTGAGAACAAACAGGAAAGGAGAAAACTCTGCTGTCGGATGTCATTTGGAAGCAGGTAACGCTGAGGAATTGGCGTGAGTAGCGACACTAGTCTCGCTGGTTGAGCAAAGACGGTTTTCCTCTCACAAATCTCGCTGGCTCTCGCTCAGTAACGCTCCTCAGGTAGTCTCGCTGGTTTCGCTTATGCCAGTGTCGGTAGTGCCGTACCTGTTGTGTAATTTCGTTAGTAAACTCGCTAGAAAGGTCAAATCTCGTTGGTAATCTCGCTAATGACATAGAAACTCGCTTATTATGTGTACTTTAGGAAAGAAAGGGAGTCTCGGTGGTGAATCATGATTAGAGTTTAAGTATGCACATTTAATGATCACGTAAAGGAAGTTAAGGAAAACGTAACGTGAGGAATGTGTATTTACAGGCCAAGAAGAGCTCGGAAAGGCATATGATCCGCTCAGGGCCTAAGGACAAGTTGTGAGTGACTCTTCTTCTTTCAAAACTGAACTTTGTTGAAAATATTTTTATGTGATATGGTTTTGTGATAATTGATCTCATGAAACGCATGATGTTTGATCTTAGTGTTTAAAAAGCATGTTTTATCGGATTGTTTATTATGTGGAAAGGCATGTTGTAAGAAATGGTTTATCAAGAAACTTCCTGTTTTCTATGAAAGATTTTATGTGAAATATTGAATAAAGTTTGTATGATTTCTATGAAAGGATTTTCATATGAACTATTATGTGAACGAAATTCTAAAACGTTTTAGAGGAGACTCAGTGCTCAAGGACACGAGAAGGCACGTGAGTTTCCCTGGGACCTAGTACTCAAGGACATGAGAAGGTACATGGGCAACCCGTCTTATTCCTATGTGCACATAGAGGTTAAGCTGGCTAGTGCATCGAGCTTGCTCTGCCTAAAGCCAGGGATGATCTCGACGTTGGGTGTGTTGAGCCTTGTTCCACCCCAACTAAGGATGTTTTCGACGTTGAGAGCGTTGAGCTTTGCTCCGCCTCAACTAAGGGAAAAGATTGAAAAACCAAACGGTTTTCTGTTTTAATACTCTGGAAAATGATTCTATGGATTTAGAACGGATTTACGTGAATGACAAAGAATTGTGGGAAATCTGTTCCTGTTGAATCCTTCTTTTAATGAGTTTTACTGTAACATGCCTCATTTCGAATAAAAGATAGTTTCACAAAACTTGTCACTCACAGGGCTTTAGCTCACGTTTTCCCATGTTTTCTTATTTTTTTTCAGGTAGCAAGCGAGTTCGGGATGCTATGCCTACGTCGAACCTCGTCTGGGCCGTCTTTGGTAAAAGGAATGGTTGGTCAGTGAACCTTATAGAAAAGTCAAGGTTACTGACTTCACATCTTCTTTCGGGTTATGGAGGATAATCCGGGAGGGGGTGTGACACTCATATTCTTTTATGTAAGTATGAACGTATGCACTTATCATCTATAAACAACATTTTCATATGCTTTTTATATATATAAAAACGCATGCTTTATTTCATTTAAAACCATATAATCATATTCATAAAGAACTCATTTATATTTTTGTAAAACGCGTTACTCACCTGTACTTGCCAAAGAATACTTCTTCCTTTCTTCTATTTCCTCTTCCCGAGTTTTCTGGACGCAGCGTTCTAACTCTGGAACGCAAGGCTCCATTTCCCTCTATCAGCCCGGTTGAACGCAACCCTGCCCTTCAACGCAAGGTTGGTAACGCAAGGCTGACTATTTTCGCAAAGTGCATCCCGACTCTTTTTACTTCCCTTCCGGATGCGTCGTCCTCTCTTGGACACAAGGTCCATCATAAACGCATCATCTAACTTTGGACGCCGCGTTCACCTTGGACATTATGTTTGTCCTCAACGCATAGCCGACCTTTTTAACACCAGACAACCTCTTTACATAAATAACTAAGTTGTCAAATATCTTCTTTCTTGGCCGCATACTCCTACCACAAACGTCCTTGTTGCCTTCTTCTTCTCTTTTCTCTCCAGAATTCTTCTTTTAGAGTCATCAGTCACTCATTTTCCTTCAAAGTTCTATTTCTAGGTGTCAAACCCCATCCCAGATACACCTTATACCTAGGAGTGAGTGTGAAACTGCACTCTCTAAATAACATATTAAAAATTAAATGCCAGTTAAATCTCAAATAGAAACACCATTGCTATTAGAATATTTGAAAACATACAATCTTTCGTCAAGTATTCTTTACATATATACGTGATACAAAACAATTCTCCCAGCACTTATAAGGAACATGTACATTACAAAATATGGACACAAACTGAATATTTACAACTATCCCAGAGGTCTGCTACAAGATAGGCCCAGACGAGATACTTCTGTAGGCTAGGCGTCTCGGACACGCTCGCTACCTGAAAAGACAAACAAACAAACAAATTGAGTGAGCTTAAAGCCTAGTGAGTGACTAAATTCATTCAACTATCACTAACAGACATGAGCTAGCATAGCCATTAATAACCACTACAAATCACATTTCAGGAAGTTTCTAAACTTCTTATGCTATAGATCACATCCTTACTGCTTCATGGCAAATATCTAACTCTTGTTGTGATTAAGCACAACTTAGCTCATTCATAATCCAGTACAAATTCTCATTTCTAATCACATATAAATGTCTAATCATCATGTTTCACGGATTTGCAAACTATCGAGTGCCTTCACATTCTGTCCCTCAGCACCGAATTCGATTATGTCAATATTACCATGTGCCTTCACACGAAGTCCCTCAGCACTGGTAACCAGTCTAATCTCCACTCAAGTGCCTTCACTCAAGGTCCCTCAGCACGAGCTAGTATGTGATGGATTTCTACATGCTTTCACTCAAAGTCCCTCAGCATTGAAATCCATTCCACTTAACTATTCAAGTGCTTTCACGCGTGGTCCCTCAGCGCTGAATTTCATGTCATATTCACTTAGGCTTTCACCATAAGGTCCCTCAGCCATATTTACATTTAGACAATAAAGTCAGTTTCCTTTAAACTTACTGGCATAACACACTCACTATGAATACTACAGAGTACCATGATTTCTTACCAAATAATTATACTAAAAGCAACCATAAGATATAGTAGAAAGTCACTCACAACTTGTCTCGGCTCTAAGTGGATTATAAGCCTCCCCGAGCTCTTCCTAGCCTGAAAATACACATTTCTCACGTTCAGCTTTCCTTAGTCTTCCTTTTTCCTTTACATTCATTAATAACATTACTCCACAGACAAACTAAAGACTACTAGCAAAACTTCATTACATATCACTGCACCAGCGATACTAGGTTGAACGTGACTAGCGAGACTACCTGAGGAGCGACACTCAGCGAGACTTCAGCGAGAATTGTGAGACGCAAAGCCCCTCTTGCGTTACAGCGACACTTGTTTCGCTGCCCTGTCTCTCGCTCTCTCAGCGATACTACCGCTGCAGCAGAACAATTTCCTTCTTCTTTTCTTCTTCCTTCTTCAACCTGCTAAACATCACATTCTGGCCAATTTCAGAACTTACTTTCTTCTACAAACTTATTAAGGTATAAGTTCTTCATCTTACCTCAAAATTTCATAGAGAATATCCTCTCCGTTTAAGACATATCCTTCAACAACTCCAAATTGTTCCTAATCATCCGGCAATTCGGCTCCAATCTCTTCTATCTGGAGTTTGACACACATTTATACAAGTTCAGCTCAAGCACCCTTCATGAAACTTACTAAAAATCGAGTTAACCTTACTAACCTCAGAATTCCGGCCCTAACCAATGTTTCCTTAGTTCGTACTTCCTCCAAAACCGAACGTTACTCTGACTGAGTAACACCAGCTGAGTCCTTTGCTCCAGCTCAAGTTTCCTCCACGGTAACGACGAGATTTTCACTCCAAATCGACATGAACATCTTCTTCTACCTCCCTCCGATGTGTAGCTTCGAAATGGTCTCAACTCAAGCTCTGAAATGTAATCCAAACAATTGAATTCTCGGTCCACTTATATATATACCACCAACTTAATCTCTATTTCGTCTCTATACAATAATCTATTCAACACATACCTTCTATGTTTGGCTTCAGCAACGCACAGTCTCTGTTTGTGTTACTTATTTAAGACTCCCTCGCCAGACGGTTAACAAACGCATTATTCTCTCGGCCAACCTTCTTTGCCCAACGCATACCCACTTTCGACGCATGGTAGCGTTCACCGCATAGTGGTCTCATCGCAAATTGGCTCTCAACACCTCGTGGCCTTCAACTTCCAACGCCTTGCAGCCTTCAATGCGTTTATCGCAAGATAACCTTTGATGCAGGGTGGCTCTCCACGCCTCGTGACCTCAACGCATCGTGGCCTCAACGCCTAATAGTCTTCCCTCACCTCTGCGTCCACGCCAAAACTGCTTCCATCAAGGCGTGTTGCCACCAACGCATAGCTGATACTTAGCCATTTTTCTGCCCCCAATCACATTCCAGCCAACAATTCCTACCAAAACGCCCATCTTCTGGTCTCTTCTTATCTTGCTTTCTCACAAGATTAAGTACGGGGCTTACAATAGGGGGCTTGCCATCCAACTTTTCCTCTCCTTTTGCCACTTGTTTGCCACATGTCTCGCTGCATGCTTAATTAACCATGCATTAATCTAAGTGTCACCTTGCATGAAACACTTAACATGCCTTTAACACCTCCTACTGATAAGGTGTCAAATCTATACATAGCCACCTGGCCTTATAAACTTATCTTATGCGTCCAACATTTCCAACAGATAACCATTTATTCAGCACAATGCCCTCATGCGTTCATTAAGTTTCCTTTAAAATTTGAGCTTCACTACTCATTTTCTAACTCTCAGCCAACTATACTACTCTTTGACGCATAGAGGTAACTCTGTCTTTAACGTATAGATATCTCAACGCATGACAACCTTGCCAACGCATGGTAGGCCAAGTACGTTTCTTCCTCCGCCAACGCGGCGACTATTTCAGTTCACAACCATTTGTGATCACCCTCAACGCATAACCGCACTAAAATAAACCAGTGCTTACATAATGCTGCTAGGTGTTAATGACAAACGCCCAATACTATGTTTGTATCTCATCGCATCATACTATGCGTCGAACTCCTTTCTTATGTTCATAACAACTCCTTCTCAAGCTCTTTCTCTACGCGTTGATCCTATCGCGTTTACGTTCATCCTGCGTCCATGACCATCTTCCCATCCTTGAACATTCCTTGATTATTCTCAAGGGTATTCTTTTGATCCTTTTCCTTGCACTTAAACTATCTCTTAAGATAGATTAGCATGCGTTCACCACATACTCCAGTTTTTATGTTTACTTCACAACCTTCTTCAACACTTCACAACTTAACTTTATTCTTTTCTTGCTTATTCGCTTCACTTCTTTCCATTCTCGGTTTACTTCCATGCGTCCACCCTTACCATGCGTTACCTAACCCTGACTGTAAGCACTGAATTGCGTTGCCAAGCGTTGGGGTGCGGCCATGCGTTTGTGGTTATGCGTTCAAAGGGAGAAGTGGTCGTGAGTAAGAGCAAGAATTTTTGGAAAGTAAAATGGTGGCTAAGTGTTGGCCAAGTCCATGCGTTGTGGTAGATTCACGGAGGTTAGTGAGCTGAAGTAGCTACCCGCGTTGAAGGATAAGTAATTCTGGCGGGGGAAGAAATGTGCTTGAACCATGCGTTTAAGTCACTCTGTGTTGAGGAAAATTATGCGCTGAAGTCGATGCGTCGAAGACAGACATGTGTTGGAGTCACCCTGCGTTGAAGACAGAATGGTCTGGACGCGACGACAGTAGTATTGAATGACGGAAAGGTATGCGTCAAAAATAGGTGTTGGGAACGACACCATGCGTTGGGTGTGGTCAGTTGCTAGAGGCGTTGGAAGAGAAGTTAACATTGAGTGCCTCGCGTTGAGACGAGAACCCTGCGCTAGTCTGCGGGTGAAGGGTAAGTCAGCAGCATAAGTCCTGGTGTTTGTAAAGGCTAAGTCGGTAGTATATATATAGTTGGATTAATTAAATGTTTAATCATTTTTAAGACATTTCGAGAGCTTAAGTCGGTTCCATATTTCAGAAAAACTTTAGAAGAAGATTGTGGAAGGTGTTCTTGAGGATTTTGAACGAAATTCGACCCATATTGATGTTGAAGACGAAGCTGGAACAGAGGAATGACTGAAGTCACATGGTTCGAGCAGTGACTGATAATCAGAGTAGAACGTGTGGAGGAAGTCGAGTTTAGAGTTGAAACTTGGAGGTTAGTAAGTTAACATAGTTTCTAACAACTTTTTTGAAGGATGGTAATGCTGAATTGAAGATTTACTATGTGAATACTTAGGAAAAACAGAGCTTACTAGATTGTTATGCAATCCGGAACAGCAGGAGGTGATTTCAGAATACCGTGAGAACGAGAAAGAGTTAAGCCGTGAAATTTTGAGGTAAGCTATAGAACTTGATTTCCTATAAGTTTGTAGAAGAGAAGAAGTCCTGAATCCGTATGGAATTGTGACTTTTAATAGATTGAAGTAAGAACGAGAAGAAAGGAAGGAATTATAGTGCAGAGTGCCGCTGAAAAAAATTAAGTATCGGCACACTGTCTGGGAACTGATAGCGAGACGGGTGTCGCTGAGACGCAAAGGAGTCTTCCGTCTCACAGATCTCGCTAGATAACGCTGGGTATCGCTGCTAAGGTAAGGTAACGCTAGTGTTGCTCCATCAAGTATCGCTAGTAACAACTCTTATTGGTTGGTATCGCTAGGATTCTCGCTTATAAAGTTAGTTTAGAAAAGGAAGAAGATTTAATGTTCAATAACGCAAGGTACATGTCTCTTGCAGGCCAAGAAGAAATAGGGAAAGTGTATAACCCACATAAAGCCTAGAAAGAGTTGTGAGTGACTACTTTATCCTTCAATTCTATTTTATTAAAAATGTTCTTATGAAGTATGATTTACAATGAACTGTTTAATATGTACAATGTTGATTGCATTACTCGTAAGGCATGTTATATACTTTTAAAGTGGATAGAAAGCAATTTTATGAAATGTTATTGAATAAAGTTTTGTATGATTTCTATGAAAGGATTTTCATATGAACTATTATGTGAATGAAATTCTAAAACGTTTTAGAGGAGGCTCAGTGCTCAAGGACACGAGAAGGCACGTGAGTTTCCCCGGGACCTAGTACTGAAGGACATGAGAAGGTACTTGGGTAACCCGTCATATTCCTATGTGCACATAGAGGTTGATTTGGCTGGTGCGTCGAGTTTGCTCCGCATTGAGCCAAGGACGATTTCGACATTGAGTGCATAGAAGCATTGTTCCGCCTCAACTAAGGGAAAAAGTTTGAAAAACTAAACTGTGATTGATAAACTCATTGGAAAACACTCTTGTATGATTTAAGATTTGATTTATTGAGAATAATGGATTTCATGGAAAGCATGTTTAATTTGAACAAATGTTAAACTCTTACTTATTCGTTATACGTAACATGCCTGTTTTCAATGAATGCTCGTTTTACAAAGATTTGTCACTCACTGGGCTGTTAGCTTATGTTTTTCAATTTTTCCTTTTCTCCCCCAGGTAGCAAGGACGTTCCCGGTGCTTAGCCTACTTCAGCTCACCCTGCCTAAGTCTCGAGTTCTCAAAATACAGTCAAGTCCGAGAGTTGTACGTTGCATATTTTTTATGTAAATGGCATGTAGATCATGTAGTTTTGAGTAGGGATTGGAGCAGTGAAGTTTTGTACATTGTATGATGGATATGGAAGTGAAATTATGCTATGTAATAAAAGTGTACTCTATACAGGGAATCATATAAAGTTATAAGCATGTGTAGTATGACTGAGTTCTATGTATGTATATGAGTAAATGTATGCACAGGAAGGAAGGTAGGAAGAGACAATATGCGTCACAAGAGGGGTGATGTTTATTGTCTTCACATTCCTTTTCGGGATAGGTAGGTAATCCGGGAGGGGGTGTGACACTGACCATGCGTCCAATATGGTCTTTTACCTCTTTTCTTCATAAATTCTTCAACGCATCGTTTCTTAAAAAAAGTAGGGTGTGACAAAAATGGATATATATAAGATAAAAAATAAATATGTGTATATATTAGATAAACATAAGAACTTACATCATTTTTGTCCAACACCTTCCTTGCTAGGTCATTCCACGCAAGATGCATATCTGCTATCCAATTATTCATTCTTGGCATTCCTACAGACACTTTTTTACAATAGATTATTGAAGGACCTGACAAGCTTGGGATGCATTCGAACGCCCAAACAATCAATGCTTGTGGGAATCTAGCTATCCCCACTTGCAATACATCCAGATTCTTAATTGCCTTTTTAATCGATTCCAGTGTTTTCATATATGCAATTCGTCCCCATGGATATGCATCAAATTGCACCTCGTCATCCAACATCTTAATATGATCAATCTCAACTCCGATTGTTATTTGTTTTGCTAGTAGGAAGTTTGTTAGGAACAACAATTTGGCAAGCTTCACACGGTTCTTCTTTTTAACTGACTCTCTAGTTATAAACATCTCAATCAATTCTGTTCTCCTAATTAGTCGATCCTCATTGAAGTATTTTCTTAGAAACTTTCCTCTAAACCTTTGCATATCTAATGTAGGAAGTTCACCGTAATTTAGTCCTGTGATCTTCTCAAATTCACCTATACCGAACTTTACTAGCTTTCCCTCAAAATTAAATGTTAATTCATCATTCTTTGTAATACTACACTTTCTTCAGATGATGTGGGATAGCAATTGGTTAGGGAACTTACTAATTTTGAGGTTTAGGAAAGGACCAAAAATACTATTTTCAAACCTAGCTAAATGTTTACTACTTAGATTATCCCTTATTGTTAGAATGACTTCGTATTTCGAATAAACATTTAGTTTTTGTACAGTAGACCACCTATGTCTAGGCAACAATAATGGTGCATCCTGTAATTTGTCCAAAAAGCTGGTCATTTTATAACCTATTGAATGTTTCAAATATACCAAGAGTTTCGTATATAATTACCTCATATAGCCTATCTAGATCAACACGATTTGCCTCCCTTATACCATAAGGGATCGGATTCACCATTTCTTTCCCACGACCAGTCTGAAACACCATACAGATTTAAGTTATTAAACTTAAATATTAATCCAAACTTTTATGATATACAACTAAACTTTAGTGTATACCTTAGTAACATTTTCTTCCCTTTTGACAATGCTTCTTTCTTTAGCTCCCCTTGTTCTTTTTGTTAGTATTTTTTCCTATAGAAAGACAAATTTAATATTGAAAATCCGTTTTTTTTTTTTTTTTTTTTTTTTATAGAAACTTTAATTTTTATCTTTTTCAAAATAATAGGTCATCCCTTTTCACGAATAGAGAGTTTTGTTTGATATGTTTTTGTTCGTTCACTTTGTCGATGTGGTATTTTCGCAGCAACTTATTGTCGTGAGAACAAATAAAACAGTCCTCAAATTTAACTTACATATCTTATATATGTAATGTAGGATCAGATATGTACTTTGCTTACACATTTTCTTAGATCAACGCTTTTTTTTTTTTTTTTTTTTTTTTTTTCTTTCTCTTTCTGTTTTAATAGTTCCCTCTTCCTAGTTTAGTTTCAAGGGGAACGTTGTCACCATCCTGTTATACCCCAATGGAATCCCTTTAGTGTGTGTGTATATATATATATAACAACAAATAGATCAATATAAAGCCTTGGATATATACCTCGCCAAAAACCTCTTTATCCGTTGTCCCATGATCTTGCCCCATGTCCTCATCAATATCTTCGCATATAATCTCCTAATACAGCACAAAGAAATAGTTATGAATTTGGCATAAATACATATTAACATCCATTAAACAATAGTATATATGTTATAAACCTCATCAAGTGTTTCCCTAACAATATCCTCTTCCTCGATGATGTCAGGTTCGATAATGTCATTTTTACGTATATCCTCCATCTACATGTAACATACATTAGTAATCACTGTTGTTAATATATGTTTATGCACTATATACTATTAAATATTTACCATTCCTCAAAGTTGTGTCCATATGGAACTATTTGTGTTCCAAACAAATCCTCCACCTCATTCTTTACAACGTCCTCACCTGGTTGTACTACTCTTAATGGGATGAAGTCACTTGCCATGTCTCCCAATAACCTTTCATGAAAATCAAACGATGAAGGCACTCCAGTATTATCCTCTACTTACACACATTTCGGTGGTTGATTTGTGTCCTCATCCTATACAAATTCAATCAATTTGGTAAGTAAATGATCACGTTGACATAATTTATTATTTTTTTTATATAATTGATATAATGTACATTAAATCTTACATAAAAAAAAGGCTAATGACATTGGTCTTGTCCTTTTTTGGTTTGTATGTTGGCATGCTTGTTGATCCTAGAAGTCGATTGCTTCGTCTTCTTTCTTCCTTTTTCACCGGTAGTTTCACACGAACCATTATTCTATCAAATAATGGATAAAGTTAAACCGTTACAAATTAAAATCCATTACTATAACCAATCATATGAACTGTATTCATACCATAGTATATACTATACCCTAACTATATACTATATACTAAAGTATATGCAAATCAAACAAATTATTTGTATTCATACTACATTTATAGTATATACAAATCAAGTTATTCATAGAATAGTTATAGTTCATATACTATAGTATATACTCAAGGTAGTAAACAATTTAGTAAAAAATCTCCATGATTTAACCCTATATACTATAGTATATACTAAAGTCAAATACATATTTACAAATAAACGAATAATTATATTTGAACATTTCACTAAACCGTAAACCACACTGAATCATAGTATACCATAGCAAACCCTATGTAGAATGCAGAAAACAGAGACATATGTAGAATGCAGAAAATAGAGGCTAGCTCATAAAAGATCTTAAGCCTTCTAAACCATTTGCATGTTCCATGATTTGTACAATAATACAAATTTTCAGTAACATGTCAAGTGAAATCGAAGAAACTGAATGTAATAATCGAAACATTAAGAAAGATCGAAGAACCCTTACTTGCCGTGAGCGAATGGTGGAATGGAACGGGAAGTCGAGACGAAGAGGAAAGCAAAAACTGAAGAAGTCCGAGATGAAGAAGAAAACGAGAACGCAAGAAAACATGAATGGAAGAAGACGGAGATGCAGAAAACGGAAGAAGATGGAGAGGAAGAAGAACGCTAGAACGAGAAGAAAGCGAAGAGAAAATCATGATTTTGGAAGATATTCAGTTTATTCCATATATGTGTTTGTTTAAAAAAATATTTAAAAAAAAGTTACGATTGGAGTTTTTGGGATGAGATGAACAATTTCCATATATAAATGTGGGAATGTGAAAACTGAAAGTGGGAAGGTTAAAATTGTAAATAGGTAATAACTTTTCTGAGGTATTGTGGCCCATTAAACATATATAAAATTTATGGGACAAAGAAGACATTAATATAATAAGGTCTAATAATAAAAGTCTTGTTTGTAGAAAGCCCTTCAAAATAATTACGTGTGACAGTGTAATTAGTACTGAAAAAAAACTGCCCGGGATGGAATACGACGGTTGTGCTGAAGCTCTTTTGGGCCCATTTTCAGAAATGCCCATTTGACCAATTTACCATTGGGCCTGGACGACGAGCCGCCATGGATGCCGGCGGGATCCCAAGGCCGTGGCGATTGCGGTTGGAGGATTTTCTGTGAAGTGAAGGACCAGCTCGCGTAGGGTTGTCGGTTGAATCTCTACCTCCAGTTTGTCGGGTCGAATTCGTCATGTGCATAGCAGCGTTTCTCTGGCAAGCTCACCCGCTATATCCATTACTCCTTCTGCTAAACCGTGACGAATATCGCAGTAGGTCCGTCCAATTTTAATGGCGTTTCCTTAATTTTCTTGGGGGAATTGATCAATAGTTTAAAATTTTGTGAAATTGATTTGGTTTTACATGTTTAGGCCCACGAAGCCGCTGGAATGGTGGGAATGTGGCGAAATTTTGGGCGGAAGAGATGAGTTGGCCGGTGGGACGTGGCTGGCTTGCTCAAGAAATGGCAGAGTTGCATTCATCACAAATTTCAGGGAAGTTCAGTCGCTTCCTCAGGCTAAGAGCAGGGGAGAGCTTCCCGTTCGTTTCTTGAAAGTAAGATGAATTTGAGTATCGTATCACTAGTTTCATAAAACTACTTAGAAATATCATTGCTGTGCAATGTTGTGATATCGAGATTTGAAACCTGAGAGAGTTAAAAGAGGCACCAAACTGGAATATGCTTAACCTGTTTTGGTCGCTTAATTCTGCAAACTTGTGCATTAGGAAAATTATGCGCAGGAACTTCAGCTGCAAGCAGATGTTAGGAAGGATTGCAAACCAATCTTACCAGTGAGAAAGGAGCTGTTGGTTTTAGTTTTAGTGTGTTGTGTACCGGTGAATAGACAAGGATGATTGAAGCTACAACATGCTAGTTTTGTTTGTTTAATTCTATATTGAACAAGGAAAGTAAAAAGGAAAAGGTGATTGAAATTACTAATAATGGGTGGAGACTGAAGATAGAACATGCTAATCTGTGTCCTAGTGAATAGGATATATCTGATTGCATTCTTAACTGTTGAACTAAGATTGAAGATAAAACATGTTAGTTTTGTTTGTTCTGTGTACTAGTGAGTAGGAAAAGCTGATTGAATTCTTGAAGGTGGGTGAAGATTGAAGATGGAACATGTTAGTTTTCTTTGTGCTGTGTACTAGTGAATAGGAAAAGTCTAAAGGAAAAGCTAATGATTGATGTAGATTGAAGATAGAACATGTTTAGTTCTTTGCCCTTATCTCTCTCATCAAAGACTGCAAAATATGATCCTTCTTATTGGGAATAAGGACATAGAACAGACAGTTACACTTACTTTAGAGAAGTGCATATATGTAATAAGCTCAGCATCATCTTCCAGAAACGTAGATATAGTTAAAGAGATCTCTGAGGCTCTGACATCAAAGTCATCTTAAATATTCTTAGTTCAAGAGAGATGAGCCTGCACTGCATTTTATAACCTTCAAACCAAACCAAACTGAAATTTCCAAAACTAGAGATAGAATTTTAGCACTTAAACAACTTAGTTGAGATCTCTGTGAGATGATGATCTTATAGAAATGAGAGGGATTGAAGAAGATACCAAATGAGCACATACACCACCTTTCATATGATAACCATCTTCATGAAGTGTTTATAAAATTATCCATAAACTAGAAATTCCTAGACATGAATTCTTTCATTAGGCGTTAGCAAGGGAAATCCTGCCCATGGATTTCACCAAACTCATCCACATTACTGTGGGTATAATTTGCCATTGCCACCGCAGTTTTTTCAGTGAAATGCTAACAGTAAGTTAACGTTGACAAAACTGACAAGACAATTTGCATTTGGAGTCATAGAATGATGATTGTCCTGTGTTTTTGTTTTAGCAGAGCCAGAAGAGTCCACTTGACTTTGCCAAAGAAGTTGCAAAGGAAGCACACCAGTACAACGGTTTCAACTTAATAATTGCTGACATTTCCTCCAAAACCATGTCTTATATCACCAACAGACAAACAAATGACAGTGACAGCCTTGTCACTGAGGTTTCCCCCGGCATTCATGTCCTCACAAATGCACAACTAGACTCTCCATGGCCCAAGGTAGGAAAGAAATATCTCAATGTCCTCTGGTGAAGTTTCTATATAACTTCTTGAGTTTTGCATTTAGCAGCTATTTAACAGGGACTTTTCAATTTTCTTTGGCAGTAATTTAACATGGTATCAATCTTGGACCTTGTTTTTATATTCAAATTCAAACTGTAAAGAAAGTGTGAAAAAATATAAATAAATGGTTGGCTAAAACTTGGGTCATGTAGCTTTAGTTTGGAGGCTCAAAAAATTTCCTAATTGCTTAGGCACAGCGACTGGACCAGAGTTTCAGAGAGCTTATAAACAAAAATGGCAACAGGGAACTTTCAGCAGAAGAGATGGTTGAAAAGCTAATGACCAACACAGTTAAAGACGATGTGAGCTTGCTACCCGGCATCTATTCTCCTCGAACGGAATATCAATATAGTTCCATATTTGTTGATACAGACACTGAGCTGGTAAAGAAAAAAAAAAGGTCATTTTGTTAGCTTTTTCAGAGATATGCATGGAGAATCTGAAATGGGTTTGCTCCATTGTTGCATAGGGCCGTTTTGGAACTGGAAGCATATCTGTTTTGTCTGTGAAGAACAGAGGCGAAGCTTCCTTCTTTGAGAGGCATTTGGAGAACGAGGCATGGATTGACAACCATTTTACTTTCCAGATTGAGAACATCTAAGTCCTGATCAAGGTGAGTTTGGTTCCATAACGTTAAGCTTCTTTTTTCTTGTTATAAAGAATCGAAAGGCAAAAGGAAATTGTATAGAAGGCTATAAGAATACATACATCTATAAAAGAGTGAAAATTAGAATCGATCAGGGCCCTTTCTTATTCCGATGGTGCTGGTTCAAAGTATTATTTATCTTCGGTATTCATGGGGTCATGTATAAAATGGGCGGTAATGTTATGCAGCTTCTATGTGGTCCGTGTTTGTTTAGGCCAAGTTTACCAAACCATAATGAAAATTGACATTATCAGAATGATGTTTCATTGATGGATGAATTGTAATAAGCCTGAATTGCAAACATAATTTGATTGTTTTTTATCGCATTTACATAAATTATGAATCTATCACATTTTACTATTACCGTCATTGTTTGATCCTAATGGTAACGGTAAAGGTAAATGTAACAATAAATGGGGCAGATTCATGATTTTCGTACTGTTACAGTAGCCATATCTGTAACAATAACGATAACGGTAAAGGTAGTGGGTCCCATGCAATTTTTAACAACAATCAAATTGTAGGATTTGATTGCAAATTTCAAAGTGGCTCTCACAATTTATTACGCAACTGGGGCCATGTTTTATATTACTATCGGTGGATTATCTTTCACCTAGTGTAAAGGTGACCTTAAAGGTTTATTTTCTTAAAGGCTTATTTTCTTTGGACTAATGCAGTCAAAATCATCAAGGGAAGCTTGTTTGTGTGTCGCAAGTTTTGAATTTGTTCCTTTAAAGGCTTCCTCATGAGATGTAAAGGGGGTGTCGCTAGTTTTGAATTAGCTCCTTTAAAGGCTTCCTCATGAGATGTAAAGGGGTTTCTATTCAAGATATTAGTCGTAGTTGGGAAAGTTTTATTAATTAATTTTCGCCCATGTATTTGGTTTACTTTTTTGGTTAATTTTATTAATGGCATTTTTGTCACCCTTGTGTCTTGGAGTGTGGGTTTCTTTTCCTTTTCTTAAATAAAAAGTGTGATATTCTTTTGAAAAAGTAAAAGAAAAAAAAAGGAAAAAAAAAATTAATGATGGGCCATTTGGCAACATTCTTATGTCCTAATGATAAGACAATCTTATTGCTCAATCCAAAGATACAAGCTTTTGTAGAAGCAAGAAATTTTGAATCTAAGAATAACGGAAGAAATTGGACCTAAAGAAGAATATATAAAAGTAAAAGATAGTCTAAATACTAGTCGTTCAACACGTGAAGTCAATAAAATACCTTAAAAAAAACATGAAACACAAAAACAATCACAAATACAATTCTAAAGTCTTCAAGATCATATTCATCATCACCAAGTAGGTCTTCATCTTCATTCTCTCCACCATTCGATTTATAACTATTTGTCTCTTCTTGTCGGTCTCAAAGTCATCCAAATTAATTGGGGCTAGGTGGGTTGGGGTGGTGGTTGTGATGTAATAGGATTGAGATATTTTGTTAAAATTAAGTTAATCTTGGTTAATCCTTGATTGATTACATTTAGTTACCAAATTAGTTTTTGATCTCTTTTAGTTATCTTTTTAGGATTCTTGTAATTCTTTATCAATAGAGAGTCCCTCCTTGTATTAGATAGTTTCTCATTCATAATAAAGACGTTGATTTTTTTTGGAAATTTTTCTCTCTTTTAGCATTTAGGCTACATCAATTTGGTATTAGACCATCCATCTAGACCAAGTTGGTTGTCGTTGGTGGAAGTTTAGGAAACTCTTGGCGACGTCGATTGCAAGAGGGAACTTCGTGAGTTGTGCTTGTTGCCAAATGACACACACTTAACTGTGGGGAACCTTTTAAATTCAAGAAGATCGAGAAGAAGTTTGAAGAATTATCCTACAGTGAAATTTTATAGAAGAAGTACTACAATTTGGGACAAAAATTATTATTTTTGTTGTGGAGAAGGACCAAGAAAGACGGAGAAATATTCAAGCAAATTCAATAATTGATCCTAAAATAATTATGATGAAGAAGCTTATTCAATAACACCCAATTTGAAAATTAATCCTAAAATATTGAAAGAAATAAAGAAGGAAGTCAAGAAAATCCAACGTTTATTGGGAGAGATGACTCAAAACGTGGAGCAGCTTTCAAAACGTTGACAAGAATTTAAAAAAGAATTAATTCTAGAAATTCACTGTGAGGAAGACAACAATGAACAAAGACTGGGGAGCCCACACAAAATTTCAAAAACAAAAGAAAATATGATTAGAATTCTTGGCGTTGAAGTGAAAATCACTGGTGAAGGCTTGAACTGTGGCCATCGAAACTTAAGAGTGTGCTTCAACTATAGCCAAACGGGTCACTATGCCAAGGCTTGCCCAAAGCTCATCGCCCAAGTATCAACCACTCAGAACACCCAACATACCACTAACAAAGTCACACAATACATTTCCATTTATTAGATTTCCTTAAAATTCCTTTTTACATAGCAAATATGTCGTAGACATTTCCATTATTCACCACCGAGACTCTACTTCATGAAGAAAACCATCACTGAGACTATATTTCACAAAGAAATACTCAATCGAGCTACATTTCATAAAAGAGTGCACTAATGAGTGAGATTCAAGTCATTAGCGAGACTAAACCAACAAATTGATCAGCGAGACCAGCGATAACCAGCGATATCGAGCGATACCCAGTGATACCCAGCGAGAGTTGTGAGACAAAAAGCTCTAGCGACACTTGTCTCGCTGCTCACCCTTATATTTTCAATGTCGCTACTTCCTCTAGCAATACCCGTCTCATTCTATTTCTGTCTTCGCTTCTGTTTTCAATTCTATCTGTTAAAAGTCGTATTTCCAACCTGAATTAGAACTTTTTTCCTTCTACAAACTTGTAAAGAAATGTGTTTTCTAGCCTACCTCAAAATTTCGAAGCTTAACTCCTCTTTGTTCGATAGGTATTCCCAATTTACTTTGCGCTGCTTCAAATCACTCGGGAAATCCGTATCAATCGCTTCCACCTAAATTTAACATGTTTCTCTTCATATTCAGCTCAACCATACTTCACAAGAGTTGTTACGAATTGAGTTAACTTACTAACCTCAAATTTTCAGCCCTAAATTCGATATTTACAGCTTGCTATTCTCCAAATACCAGACCTTGCTTAGATTGCGCGATAGCAACCAAACCTTCTGTTTCAGCTTCAATTTCACCACAAAACCGACCAAAATTCTACACGAATTTGCCCTAGACTCCTTCTTCTACCTCTCTTCGTCGCTCAGCTGAAATATGGATTCGGTTGAAGCTTTTGAAAATGGAGAAAATGATCGAAAACTCAGCTTTCACACTTAAACGGGATACCGGCTTACTTCTACTTTCTCTTTTTCATTTTTTTTTTCCATTTTTATTTTATTTTATTTTATTTTCAAATAAACAAAGTAATTCCTAAACTCAATTTACCTTGTAATGATCTAGAATTCACTTACTAAAAATATTTTCGACTTCCTTCACTTCTTTCTACAATATATGCACGCAACCCCCTTGACAGACTTGGACACCTAGGTTGGACGCATAGCACCATGCGTCAACCCCGTAGGCCCTCTTGGACGCATAGCTCCCAACGCATCCCCCTTACTAACCTCAACAACGCGTAACCACTTGCCCAATGCACCAACCATCACCCATGCTCACCCTCATGGACGCATGCCTCACCAAGCCGAAGCATCAACCCTCATGCTTGGGGCTCAGCTACCCAAGGTCTTCACCTAGCCCACCTTCTTGCCGGCCACACACACCACTCATGCCAAAGGCTCTTGGCCATCTCTCTCTCAACCACCCGCCTACTTTGCTTGCCATCTTCCAAAGATAAAAGTAGGGCTTACAGTTGCTCCCCGCCTTGTTTGTGTGTCTGCGTCCAATCTCACTAATAAAAATAATGCTATCCAACCTTAGATTCATGGAGACGAAAAATTAACTCACAATCCTTCAGACATTACACTTGAAAAACATTTTTTGAATAGAGTATGCGTGTAAGCTTTACCTCAAACCTCTTTTACAAAAGTTTTCCAAGTCAATCTCATAACTTGATTTTAGCAATGAGGACATTGCTGCCTTCAAAAGTTTGGGGGTATGAGAGGTTTGAGTTGATGTATTCAAAATTCATAAAAATCTCTTGATACTTAAAAAAAACAATAATATTATTAATAAATTTTTTGGACAAACAACTCCGCTATTAGCACATAAAATTAGCCTATTAAGAGTTGAGTTGAGAATGACTCTTGCTCAATGTTGGCTGCCTCCATGCACCCCATAGTTGGTATGTCAAAACGAAGGTGAGTGTCCAGGATCAGCGAAAAGAAATAAACGGCTCCGCCATCAACGCATTGAAAAAAATAAATGTGATAAGAGTTGAGTTGTGAATGGGTACCTGCTCGATGTTAGCTGCCTCCATGCACCTCATCATTGATATGTCAAAACGAAGGTGGGTAGTCTGGATCAAAGCGTCCAATAACTACTATAATTTGGGTATAAATAAAAAAATGTCATAAAGAGAAGTTTTATGGAAATGAACTCAAAAGCACATTACTGAAATGAGAAATAAGAATGGCTGGAAATGAGTAAGGTGAAGGAATCGAATTCTCAGCAAGAAGCGAATGATTGCCTTGTGCCATTAAATTTGTTTTAGAAAACCAAAATACAGAGAACAAAACATATAAGATAAACATCTATATTAATTAGCATGCTTTAGAATTAGGTATAAGAATTTCATACCTTTGAAGATCGTCTTCAATGTGGAATTCTTCTTCTTCTACAAACCATGAACCAGAAATTCTCCAACGAAAACAGAAGAACTTTTCTTCTCTTGGGAATATCACCACAACGTTACCTTGCTATTCTCTAGGAAGAACCAACAGAGGAGTTGTGGGCTCTCTATTTCTTTTTGGCAAGGGAGAATTCTTAAGGTGAGAAGAGAGTTAAAGAGGAAGAGGAATTCTACAGAACTCTTATGCAACTTCCCTCCCCTCCTCTTTTTTTATTATTTTTATTTTTTATTATTATTTTTTTATTTTTTTATTTATTTTTAAGTAAAATGAGTGAGAGAGAACCAGAATAACTCCCAACTACGTGGGACTTATTCAATATAATATAATATTAATAATATAATATTTATTTAATTAAATAAAATTAAGTAATTAACCATTAATTAATTAATAAATTAAATATCTCGTATTTAATTTAAATTTGAATCATATTCAAATAATCTTCTCTCACATAACCTATAGTTTTAATATGAATCTCATTCATATAATTAATATTTAAATCTTATTTAAATATTCATCTCTCTTATAACATAAAGTATAAATTTTGAATCTCATTCAAAACAAACTTTATATTATAATGTATCTATATACATTATGCTAATTGTATCACATACAATTAATTCTCTTATTAATTTGAACATTTCAAATTAAACTAAAATGTTTAATTCTTATACTAATCCTTTATGAGCTAGCAAGAGTACCTTATGGACCTATAGTTAGAAGCTCCAATGATATGAGATTAATCAATTAAACTCTTTAATTAGATTAATCAATATTCATTAACTGTAGGTCACTCCATTAAAGAGTTACAGTTGCACTCTTCGCACTATAGATATATTTTTATTTCCACGGAATTTACTAATCAACCGTAAGTCGACCCTTCACAAATTACTCATAACTACAGCTGGGTCAAATTACCGTTTTACCCTGTAGTTATACCTAACTCCTTAAGTACTGTTGATCTCTCTAATGAACAAACTGTTTATAGTCCAACTATAAACTAACCCCTCTCGGCCAGTGAGAGTGTGAAACCTCATTATTCAAGACTTGGAAACTCTTAAGGGAGTAATTTATCTACTTATCCTAAACACAGGAAGGAGTGAATTCCATTATGTGAAGATATGTTCTCAGCTCCCTAATTAGACAAATCCCCAAAATGGTAGGCATATTAAGTTGGCAATCTGGCCACTCTCACCCATATAGATCAAAGAATTGTTTTCATAGGAGTTCATAACCCACTCAGGATTAAGTTTGAGTCACCTTGGTCATCCTATGAAATGATAATTTCTTCAATTAACGACATTATAAAGAGAAATTAAACATTTTGCGGTTCGGTCTTATACAAACTCTTTGCATATGATACCCCCACTCACTTGTCTCCACGTGAATGATTATGATCAAATCGTTTGTAACACTTTACAACTCCTTGTAACAATTACAAAGTGAGTCGTATCCGTAGTGTTACAAGAATAAGACACCCAACCTTATTCCTATACTATAAACTTTTTTGGTTATTACTTAAACATGATCCAACCTTGTATGTCAACCACATACATGTTTAAGTTTATATAAAATAACCATGGAATCTTAGTTTATTGGATTTGAGTTAATGCATAATTTAGATAAAGTAACTTCTTATTTTATTCAATAAATAAAATGTATATACCATTTACAAAACTACAAGACCCAAGAGATTTATGACACACCTGTCCCAACATAAAGGTATTTTGAGTATTAAGTTTGCCGCATCTAAATTTAGGAAATATTTTCTAAGCGTTGACTGAAAAAGGATTTTGTGAAGTTAATTGATTGTGGATATAAATCTAAAACCTGAAAGCATGTTGAGAGATTAAGCTTTTGCACAGATTTGAGCGATGGATCTTAGTTAATCTTTAAATAAATGCTTGAGGACAAGCACTGTTTTAAATTTGGGGGTGTGATAAGTTGTAGAAATACAAGTTATTGTACTCTTTATTTAGAATAATTGGAGTAATATTGAAGATTAAAACATGGATTTGGGAATTAAATTGTGTAAAATGAATAACTTTATGTTTACAATATTTACCAAAGCATCTATCCTGGAAATTATGAGTTTTGTATCTTTTTGAACCTAGGATAAAGCTAAGAAAAAGGTTAGAAACACCCAAAGAATAAAAGAAAAGATGATGCCAGAATCATCAATGCCACACTCTTCTAAAGATCAATGCATTGAAGAACTAGGCGTCGAAAAGAATAGTAATTTACATGCATGGGCGGCAGCTGTCATGTCAATATGTAAGTGGGCAACTGATTTAACCAGACCATGACAGAACCAATGAACCTATGACGCGATGAAGTTTGCGCAACAGGGCATGGAATTAAATGTAAAGGTGTCAGGTCATCATGAGACTACCTTTTTGGATGCCTATAAATAGCCCGAGAAATTTCATACTAAAGAGAGAAAATAATGGGTGAAAGCTCTACTCGAATTTTCTCTCAACCTCCATCGTCACCTTCTACTTCAAGCTCTTCTGTGAGAAGATTATGAGAGTTTCAAAGTCACCTCTCAAAGAGTGAGAATCCATCCATCCCTTGTGCAAATTTGTATCAAACATCACCATCTCAAGCCTCAAAGAAGCAAGACATTGCCATTGGCGGCTTGACGACTTTTATTTTCATTTTTCCATTATGTTTACCTTTCGTACTCGTATTTTGATCATGACAATCGAAATATTTTATTTCCTTAATATAAGTTTGATTGACTTTATACTTCTATCTCTCATCATCTTCAACACTTTACACCATGAATGATTGAATGTTTTAATGGATTGAGTGTATGAAGGTAGCATTTTCCAAGTTTTACTTAAGATTGCTTTCATCTTATTTAAATGGGTGCTTAAAACTTGCATAAATCTGTCGAAAAAATAGGTTTAAGTAAGTGTGATCAACTGCTCGAGAGAGTAAGTGATTAATCTTTGTCATTTAATAAGAAAAGAATCGACTTTAGAGATAAAGTTGAACTTTTGTATGAAGAACTCACCATTCGTCTTAGAGATAAGATTAATGTGACGTCAAAGTATCGAGAGATGCGTTCTCAATCTTGAGTTTTGTAACATGAATGCATACTTAAGAAACACTTAGAAATATGCTATCGAAGTTATTTCAATCTTTCTTTTTCCATGGATTTATTCATCTCTTCGCATGTTGTCTTAACATAGTTGTACTTGACAAATTCATCCATTTCCATCCCCCATCATTGCTCCATATGTTCATCCACCAATTTAATTATGTATAAAGTTATTCTTTTTAGTTACTATAAAAATGATTCAACACATTAAAACATACTTATAATTATTCGTACAGATCAACACATTAAATCAAGAAAATTTCTTAATGTTGAGTTATTGCAAATTTCTACGTTCGACCCTGGACTCCCCAGGAAACCTATTTAAACTTACACTTGGGTTTTTATAGGAAAACTTGCGTATTAATGAATTAATCTTTAGCATTTTCAACACAACATTAGGTTAGTCGACGTATCACACATCATGCATTTTAAATGCAATAGGGCCAGTGTGTCGCACCCTAAATTGGTGGATGGGTGCATGACAAGGAATGCAAGGCTCATTGACGTAGTGCCAATTTAATACCCTGCCATGCCCTATAACCTCCAACGGAACTGTGCATGACAAGGAACGTGGGACGCATTGACGTAGTGCCAATCTATGCCCTAGTGTACCCTATAATCTCCATCAGAGTTGCACGTGACAAGTAACATAGGACGCATTGACGTAGTGCTAGTCTATGTCCTAATGTGCCCTATAACTTCCAAAGGAGTTGCACATGGCAAGGAACGCAAAGTGCATTAAAGAACACGAGACACTTTGACGTAGTGTCAATCTATGCCTCGACATGCCCTGTAATCTCCATTAGAGTTGTGCCTAGCAAGGAACGTGAGATTCATTAACGTAGTGCCAATCTATGTTTCGACGCACCTTATGTAAGCCCTACTTTTTATCTTTGGAAGATGGCAAGCAAGTGGCTATGCGTTGGTTGAAGTATGCATCCATGAGGGTGAGCATGGGTGATGGTTGGTACGTTGGGCAAGTGGCTATGCGTTGGCTTGGTTGAGGTATGCGTCCATGACAGTGAGCATGGGTGTGGTTGGTGCTATGCATTTGTTGAGGTCGTTGGGCAAGTGGCTATGCGTTGGTTGATGTTAGTAAGGGGTGGCGTTGGTGAAGCATGTGTTCAAGAGAGCCTATGAGACAGACGCATGGTGCTATGTGTCACAATCGTAATTTCGCGCCGGACTAAACGATTGTGCGGCATTTGTTTTAACTCGCGAACAAGTCAGCCTGATCAAATTCTGATCGCCTACGGCACACCGAGTGCCTCTCGTAACCTCCGGCCCCGTTCCAAGGAAAAGGATTTCGCAAACGTTTGAAAGCATGTTTGAGAAATTAAGATGTGTTGTAAGGCTAGAAAGCAAAAAGGGACAACAATGGCTTTATAACTCACAACTCCGGATATGAGGATTTGATGGTTAGTCTCACCCCCATATAGTACATTCTGAACAATTTTAGAATTGTCACTCTTGCACATGCAAAGTGGCGAGCGGTCACTTACAAAGAAAAGTACTAGGAAAGTAAACTAACTAGCAAAATGAAATACATAAGGTGAAAGCAAGATAAAAAGGGGTTGAGGCGGGCATGCGGCCACGGGCAACACGCCCTGGACAAGCATGACCGTGACACTATGCGTCCAAGCTAAGTGTCCAAGTCTTTCAAGGGGGTTGCGTGCATATAGCGAAGGAGTTACTTTGTTTATTTGAAAATAAAATAAAATAGAATAAAAAGAGAAAGTGGAAGTAAGTCGACAGCCGTTTAAGTGTGTAAAGCCAAGTTTTCGATCATTTTTCACCATTTTCAAAAGCTTCAACCGACTCCATCTTTCAGCTGAGCAACGAAGAGAGGTAGAAGAAGGAGTGTAGGGCAAGTTCGTGTAGAATTCTGGTCGGTTTCGTGGTGTAATTGAAGCTGGAACAGAAGGTTTGGTTGCTGTAGCGCAATCTGAGCAAGGTCTGGTATTTGGAGGATAGTGAGCTGTGGAGATTGAGCTTAGGGCTGAAATTTGAGGTTAGTAAGTTAACTCAATTCTTAACAACTCTTGTGAACGATGGTTGAGCTGAATATGAAGAGAAACATGCTAAATTTTCGGTGGAAACGACTGATACGGATTTCCTGAGTGATTTGGAGTAGCTCAAAGTAATTTGGGAATATCTGTCGAACGAAGAGGAGATAAGCTCTGGAATTTTGGGGTAAGCTAGAAAACACATTTCTTTACAAGTTTGTAGAAGGGAAGAAGTTCTAATTCGGGCTGGAAATACGACTTTTAACAGATAGAATTGAAAATAGAAGTGAAGGCAGAAGCAGTGGGAAACGGGTATCGTTGGAAAAGCAGCGACACTGAAGGTATAAGGGTGAGCAGTGAGACGAGTGTCGTTGGTGTCGTTGGAGGCTTTTTGTCTCACAACTCTCGCTCGGTATCGCTGGTCTCGCTAATCAAGCAAGTCTCGCTCGTCTCGCTAGTTCACAATCTCGCTGGTACAATTTTGTTTGCAGCTCAATTTCGCTAGTCTAGTCTTGCTGATTGCTTGAGTCTCGCTCATTAATGATTGTTCTTATGGAATTTGGTCTCGGTGGTGAACAATTGGACAAGTATAAATGTTTAAAATTTGTTGGTTATGTTAAAGGGAATTCTAAGGAAATCTAACAAAGAAAAATGTATTATTACAAGCCGAGAAGAGCTAGGAAAGGTGTATAACCCACTAAAGGCTTAAGACAAGTAGTGAGTGACAATTTTATTTAAAATGTGTTTACTTTGAACAAAGTTTTATTGTTGAAAGATTATGTTTGGAAACATGTTTATATGTTTGTGATTTCACGGGTTTTAATGTGCATATTATGTGTTTTACATTGGAAATCATTTGAAGCATGCTGGTTACTAAATGAGATTTATGAAAGGCATGATGTTTGTTAACATATGATTTTATGGAAAGCAATGAAGCTTGTGAATGAAATTGTGAAGATTTGAAATGTTAAAAACTCGTGAATTTATATTATACTATTTCCAAAGCATGTTTTTTTTTAATAATATTTGTGAAAAGGCTCCCAATGCTGAAGGACACGGAAAAGGCATGTGGGTAGCCGGGTTATGAAAATGGTTCCCAATGCTGAAAGACTCGGAGAAGGTATATGGGTAGCCTGAGGATAGAGATAGCCCCCAATGCTAATGGACTTGGAGAAGGCATGTAGGTGGCCTAAATCTCGTTATGGGACCCGGTACTGAAGGACTTGGAGAAGGTATTTGGGTAACCCAGGATATGATATCTATGTGCACATAGAGGGATGATAGTCGTTGTTGTGTTGAGATTACTCCACACAGCTAAGGATTTTCGACGTTGGGTGTGTCGAGATTACTCTGCCCCAACTAAGGATGTTTATGACGTTGAGTAGCGTTGAGCTCCGCTCCGCCTCAACTAAGGAAAATGTTTTTGAAATAAACTGAATTTCTGTGTATCTTTTTTCTGAAATAAACATATATGATTTGACAATGCTACTTGAGCCTGTTTTGCATGGATACGACTTTGAATTGATGTTATTTACGCATTGTTTTATAATGATTACATTTTATTAGCTTTCGAGCTAAGGGAAGGTTTTTACAAACAAGTCACTCACTGGGCAACCTAGCTCATGTTTTCTTTATTTTTCTGTTTCTTTCAGGTAGCGAGCGAGTTCGGGGTGCTTAGTCTACATAGAAACTCGTCTGGGCCCTCCATCAGTGTCTAGAATTTTGAGAATTGTAAATATTTGAACTTAAACATGTGTTGTACATATAGAGGGTTAAGGGTTGTGTTGATGAACTTATATAAATATATAAGTTTGAGTGGAAATCAATGTCTGTATAATGTCTTTAGCCTGATTTAAGTACGATGTTCAATCATTGTGTATAACTGCTTATTAGGTGATGGTCAAGGTATAAGGTTGGCAGTGGATGCCGTAAGAGGGTCGATGTCTACTGTGCTCACACTTTCGCCTGAGTTAGAAGGGTACTTGGGAGAGGGTTTGACACCCTATAACCTCCAACATAGTTGTGCATAGCAAGGAACACGGGACACATTGACATAGTGCCAATCTATGCCCCAACGTGCCCTATAACATCCAACGAAGTTGCACTTAGCAAGGAAGGCGGGACGCATTGACCTAGTGACAATCTATTCCCCGACATTCCCTATAATCTCCAACGGAGTTGCACGTGGCAAGGAGCGCGGAACGTAACGTAGTGCCAACTACGCCTTAACATGCCTTATAACCTCCACCGGAGTTACGCGTGACAAGGATCACGAAATGCGTTGACGTAGTGCCAATCTACCCTGACATGCCTTATAACCTCCATCGGAGTTGCGCGTGGCAAGGAATGCAGGACACATTGACGTAGTGCCAATCTATGCCCCGACGTCCCCTATAACCTCCAACGAAGTTGCGCATGGCAAGGAAAGCGAAACACATTGACGTAATATCAATCTATGCCCCAACGTAACTTATAATCTCCATTAGAGTTGCACATGACAAAGAACGTGGAGCACATTAACATAGTGTGAATCTATACCAGACATGCCCTATAACCTCCAGCATAGCAAGGAACAACATGTCATACCTGCAAAGAAACAACCAAAAAAGGAGCAAAAGAAAATATAAATGCACTCTTGGTGGAAGTTCCATTACCTTAGGACTTTTTTTTTTTTTTTTTTTTTTTGTAACGGTTAAATATTATGCGTTCAAAAAGCTGCAAAAATACTCTCTGAAGGTGTGAATTACTAATAACTTTAGTTCCTAAAAAAAGGCAATGGGGGCAAGTTAGTAAAATTGAAAAAAAAAAGGAGAAAAAAATAGAAAAGAGAAGGTTGAAAAGAAAAGGGAGAAAAAAAAAATGAAAAGGGAAAGAAGAAGGAAAGTAAAAAAGAGATAAAAAAAAATGAAAAAAATAGAAAAGGAATAAAGAAAGAAGAGAAAAAAAAGAGAAAAAAACACATTTAAGAAGAAAAAGGACTTAAAAAAACTAAAAAAAGGGACAAAAAAAAAAAAGGTTATGAAAAAAACAAGAAAAGAAGAAGAGAAAAGAAAAAAAAAAGTTGAAAAAAAAGCAAGAATCTCCTTTTGATGGAAATTGTTGGGTTACTGAGGGTGTGGAATGAGTGGGGTGTGAAGATAGGTGGGTCTGGATTCCTGAGAGGTCTGGTAAGTTTTCTATTAGGAGTGCTTGGTAGGTGTTGAGGCCGAGGTGTACGAGGGTGTTATGGGCTAGTATTCTGTGGGTTGGGGGTAAAGTCACTCGACATTCTTTTGTGCTTGGTTGGCAGTGAGGGATAGGCTGGAGACTAGGGATTGGTTATGTAGGTGGGGGTTACACATTCTTCGGTGTGCTTGCTTTGTGGGGGGTTGAGTCTTGGGATCATTTGTTCATTAAGTGCCCCTTTGGGTTTGCAGTGTGGTCTGGTGTTGAGGTTTATAGGTTCATCCCATCGAGTGGTGGGGTGGGTTTGTACGATGGGGAATGGTAGTCAACCTAGGAGGAAATTATGACGTGTTTTCTAGTGTGTCTCTATTTACTTTGTGTGGCAAGAAAGAAATCGCCGTTTATATGGTGGTTTGTTTCGTAGTGCGGAAGTGATCTTGCTTCTAGTTGTTTCTACTGTGTGTGCTCGTGCTATGTCTTGGACTGGTGACCTCTCTGGTGTCTTTTAGTGCTTTTTTGTTCTGTGTGGTTTCCCCTCTGTTGAGGGTTTGTGTTTGCCTGTCCCGAGGCTGTAGGATTTTGTTTTTCTTTTTCTTCTTGTTCATTCTATTGGTTTTGTTGTTTGTTATTCTCTACCATCTGTCTGGTGAGTCTGCTTTGTCCCCGGGCTGTGGGGGTCTCTTGTTGTATAATAAATTGTCTTTTAAAAAAAAGAAGAAGAAGAAAGAAAAGGCATAAGAAAAAGAAAAGAATAAAATTAGGAAAAAAAAACCCTAATTTATTTTCTTGCTGCCACCACCAATTTTTTCCCCTTTCAATCTTAACTCTTAGACCCTCTCTCTCTCCCAATTTCTCAATCCCAGCCGCCTCCACCATAAAAAAAAAATAGAGAGTGAGATACAGAGGCCTACACCCACGTTTCAAGCACGAAAACGAGCGGCGGCACGACGGCGAGTAACCTTCCGATGGAGGCGTTCATGAAAATTTTATGAACTAGTTTGAACTTATAATGAATAGGGATAAAAAAATGCACCAATGCAAAAGTTTCCAAGGCAATCACGTTCTAAAAAAGTTTCCGACTAGTTGGGTTTTGTCTTCTTCAGGTTAGAGTGAGCCAGCTCTTTGTCCGGCAAAAGTTTGAAAATGGTGAAGATGTTGAATTTTCTTTTTAAAATAAATAAATAAATAAATACAAAACGGGTCTCTAATCGAGACTGAAGGAGGGAATTAGCTGTTTAATTACCTAGTTTGGAGTAATTGGAGATGGAAAGTAAATATGGTCTTGACCCAGTTTATATTGAGGATTTAAATCCTAATTGGTTTGGATTTAAGTAAAATCTTTTTTAAATTAGGAAATCTAATTGAATTTAAATTATTAAATTTTTATCTACATGCTAAATTAGTATAATTGTGATAAAGCTTTACATTTGTTTCAAGTTAAAATTTGACCATATTCCAAAATTTTATATTAAATTCAAATCATCCAAGCTTAGGTTTTTATCCTCGAGTCAAATTAAAATTGAGGGTAAAACACAAACTTATGTCAAATTAAAATATGGCTATGATCCAAATTTTATCCCAAGTTCAGACTATCCAAATTTGAGTTTTTATTTTCAAGTCAAATTAAATCTTGGATAACATCTTAAGTCAATCTCGAATCAGAATTTAGGCATAATTCAAATTTTATCCCAAGTTCAATTCATCCAAGTTTGAACTTTTTATCCTTAATCAAATTAAATTGAGGATATGATCACAAATTCATCCCAAACTAAAATTTGGCCATATTCTAAATTGTATCCCAAATTCTAATCAAACTCATGTACCAAATTCATAGTTTGATTAAATTGACATATCGAATAGAGCTAAATTCAAGAACATATAGCTTGTATTTTGACTCAAACTTTGTCTTTTTCGAGATTCACCCACCCATACATGTGCATAAATCTTGAAAATGAGGCATTTGTTGAATGAAAAATTTTGGACCAATCATAAATTACCACGTAATTTCTCAAATTAGTGACAAAATTACAAGATGATTGATTTTGAGACTAATCAAAAGTTGACACATGTCCCAAAAATTGAAATTAGAGTTATAAGTTGGCAAAAAGAGATAATGCCGTGTGTTTTCATCGTGACCTTTGGATTGAATAAAATAATTTGATTTGGTTTGGTATTAATTTATGGGCTGAAGTTCAATTGAGTCCAAAAATAGACTTAATGGCCCAAAGGCCAACTAAGGCCCAAATCGATTAGTTAGGTCCAAAGGCTAGGTCCATGGGTCAGGTCCATGGACCAACCAGGCCCAAGCTCACAAAGCCTACTTAGAACTCAATAAGTAGAGGAGTTCTCTTCATTTGAAGGGGTTAGGAAAAAGTTCTACACTTTAGAGAGACCCTAGAGAGAATTCTCCATATAATCAAAAGACTTCTAACTTTTGAAGCTGAACCACACTTGAAGACTGGAGTTCTTCAGAACACTTACATTCTTCAAAGACTCCAACTTCAAGAATATCCATGCGCTTCGCTTCCATACATCGAGCTTACACATTCAACTTAGAGAGAATTAGAGGATCAAGTACTAAACCACATTCGAGTCAAATCAACATAAACTTACAAGTCCACGAAACATATTTCTCTAGAAACCTCGTGCAAACACCCTGATAATCTACTTGAATTTATTAGGGTCTGTTTCGTAACTATTTCATTTTTGGTTTTTAGTTTTTGAAAATTAAGCTTATTTCCTCCTTATTTCTTATAATGATTTGCATCTCTCTTAAGTACAATGGTTGAATTCTTAGCAAAATTCCAAAAACAAAAACAAGCGTTTATAAGTTACTTTTTTTAGTTTTCAAAATCTGGCTTGTTTTTTTCAACCATTAGTAAAAAGTAGCAAACAAATGAAGAAATTTGGAGGTGGAAATAGTCTCTATAGGCTTAATTTTCAAAAACAAAAACAAAAAATAAAATAGTTACCAAACATGACTTAAATTTTCAATTAATTTTCACTTTTCTTAAATAAATACTTAAGTTTCTAGTTAAATTTTAAAAATAAAAATAACTTTTTGAAAACTATTTATTAAAATTTTCGAAACTTTATTTAAACATTCAAAGAAAGTAGATAACTAAATATCAAAACTTATTTTTAAAAGTGTGTGAGTGACTTGATTTTGGTAGTTTTTTGTTTTTATTTTATTTTATTTTTGTCAAAATTGATATTGAATCGACAATTTTCTTTTTAGTTCAACACAATATTTAAGTAAAAAATTAAAATTCCTGACCTCATGGCCTATAGTATATATCTTAACAAGTTGGTTCATACTTAAATTGAAATATTGGACCCATACGTTGATATAAGAAAATAACTAAACTGATGTGAATTGTTCCGATTACAGGTTGGGTCCTACTGCTTGGGATGGTCATATTTTAGGGGATGTTTGGCTTACCAATATGAGTTGAGTTGAGTTGGTATAATATACCAACCAACTCAATGTATGACCTACCAACATTAAATGTTGGTGGAGTTGAGTTGGTATATTTTACCAACCCACTCCAACTCACTTCAACTCTCCCTTCTTCCAATGTTTTCAATGGCTCCATTTATTAGTCACTGTCGGCGACTACTGCTGCACACTCTGAGAACCAACTTCTAGCTCCAGCAACCACCTCCAATGACAACTTTGGTGAGCAACTCCAATGATGACCTTCGTTTGTCCAACTCCGACGACCAATTCTAGGCTCCGACAACCACCTCCGACAACAAACTCCAATGACCAACTCTGAAAAACACCTCATGCGACCAACTCTAGGCTCTGATTGTAAGCTTTACTTTTATCTTTGGAAGATGGCAAGCAAAGTAGGCGGGTGGTGGAGAGAGAGATGGCCAAGAGTCTTTGACATGAGTGGTGTGTGTGGCCGGCAAAAAGGTGGGCTAGGTGAAGACTTTGGGTAGTCGAACCCCAAGCATGATGGTTGATGCATTGGCTTGGTGAGACATGTGTCCGTGAGGGTGAACATGGGTGATGGTTGGTGCATTGGGCAGGTGGCTATGCGTTGGTTGAGGTTAGTAAGGGGTTGCGTTGGTGAGGCATGCATTCAAGAGGGCCTATGGGATTGACGCATGGTGCTATGCGTCCAAGCTAAGTTTCCAAGTCTGCCAAGGGGGTTGCGTGCATATATTGAAGGAGTTACCTTGTTTATTTGAAAATAAAATAAAGAAAAGAAAAAAGAAAGTGGAAGTAAGTCGGCAGCTCGTTTAAGTGTGAAAGCGGAGTTTTTGATCATTTTCACCATTTTCAAAAGCTTCAACCGAATCCATCTTTCAGCTGAGCGACAAAGGGAGGTAGAAGAAGGAGTCTAGGGCAAATTCGTGTAGAATTTTGGTCAGTTTCGTGGTGAAATTGAAGCTGAAACAGAAGGTTTGGTTGCTATCGCGCAATCTAAGTAAGGTCTGGTATTTGGAGAATAGCAAGCTGTAAATATCGAATTTAGGGCTGAAAATTTGAGGTTAGTAAGTTAACTCAATTCGTAACAACTCTTGTGAAGTATGGTTGAGTTGAATATGAAGAAAAACATGTTAAATATTAGGTGGAAGCGACTGATACGGATTTTTCGAGTGATCTGGAGCAGTGCAAAGTAAGTTGGGAATATCTGTCGAACGAAGAGGAGTTAAGCTTTGAAATTTTGAGGTAAGCTAGAAAGCACATTTTCTTACAAGTTTGTAGAAGGAAAGAAGCTCTAATTCGGGCCGAAAATACAACTTTTAATAGATAGAAGTGAAAACAGAAGTGAAGGCAGAAGCTGCGGGAGACGGGTATCGCTAGAGGAGGTAGTGACACTGAAGGTTTAAGGTTGAGCAGTGAGACGAGTGTTGTTGGTGTCGTTGGAGGCTTTTTGTCTGACAACTCTCACTCGGTATCGCTGGGTATCACTGATAAGCACTTGAAAAGTGCTTTCTATCCTCTCAAATTAAGGGAGTTTATATTAGATTTCACTTGTTTGCTAGTGTTTTTCAGGTTAAAATGAGGAAAATTAGAAGAAAAGACCAAAAGATCAAAACCGAGCAAGAATACGACGAAAATGAGATGGAAAACTCAAAATGGAAAACTCAAAATGGCAAAATTTGGGATAGCTCCGCGGCGCCTTGACGGCGCTGCTGCGGCGCTAAAACCCGAGCGTAACAATTCTGAATGCATCATAGCACCGCGGCGCCTAGACGGCACTGCCGCGGTGCTAAAACTCGAGCGCAACACTCTGAACGCGTCATAGCATCGCGGCGCCAGGACGGCGCTGTCGCGACGCTAAAACCCGAGAGCAACAATTCTGAACGCATTACAGCGTCACGGCGCTTGGACGGCGCTGCCGTGACACTGAAACCTGAGAGCAACAATTTTGGACGCAACCCTAACGCCGAGGCGCCAGTTTTCCATAAATGAAAATTTGTTATTTTTGGTAAGTTTTTGGGCAGCCAACTCTATAAATTTGGGGGTTTTCAGCAGCCCTAATGATCAATCAACCATCAATCTACAGACCTAAAGAGGCACAAGAAGGAGAGAATTGAGTGAGAGTTCATAAAAGAGTTCAAAGAGTGAGTTAGTTGCAAGGAAGAGGAAAATAGTTCGAGATAGTCGTGGTGCCCTTTGAATTCCGACGTGAGAGCCAAGGAGATTGTGACGGTGCTACCTCAATCAAGAACCTCTTTTCAGTAGAGTTTTCCTTTGTTTACACTCTTTCTTTGTTTATTTTGCTTAAACATGTTGCTTCAAGCTATGAGTGACTAAACTCTTTAGTTTTAGAGTTTTGATGAATTGTTCATGAATTCATGTTGATCTTGTAGACTTTCATGGTTTTGTTGAAATGATTATGCTTTTCATTGTTATTGTGTTTAATTCTTGTGGATTGGCCATCTTCACATGTTAGGTTAGATGTATGATTGAGAGATTGTATGTTTAACTTGATCTATAACAATGAATTGTTGTTAATCTATCACGAGAGTAGTTAGGTTGACAATAAAAGTTGCTAAAGACTATTCTTAATGCCATGTAATTTGTATTGGTTTCAAGAGATTAGTAATTAATCGAGTTGCATGAGAAAGGGTTGTTTTTTAGAGAAAATAACTTGGAATTAAGTTTCTAGACTTAGGCATATGAATTACAATAAAATCCATGAACGCAGGGCACACCCTCACCAACGCATAGCAGCCTTTACGAACGCATAGGATACCTTCAAGGCATGATAACTCATGCCTTAAGGCTCTCGGCCACTCTTTACTTACCTTCTTTAACTTGTCATCTTCCAAAACCAATCTTTATAGCTTGTTAACTTCCAAAGCTAAGTGTGGGGCTTACATCGTTGGTGACCTGAATCTCGCTCATTAGTGAACTCTTTTATGAAATGTAGCCTCGGTTGAGCATTTCTTTGTGGAATATAGTCTTGGTGATGATTTTATTCATGAAGTAGAGTCTCAGGCCGAGAGAAGCTAGGAAAGGCGTATAACCCGCTAAAGGCCAAGGACAAGTAGTGAGCGACAACTTTATTTAAAATGTGTTTACTTTGAACAAAGTTTTATTGTTGAAAGATTATGTTTGGAAACATGTTTATATGTTTGTGCTTTCACGAGTTTTAATGTGCATATTATGTGTTTTACATTGGAAATTATATGAAACATATTGATAGTTAAACGAGTATTACGTAAGGCATGCTGTTTATTAACCTATGATTTTATGTAAAGCATTGATGCTTGTTAATGAGAATATGAAGATTTGAAATTGTCACACCCCCTCCCAGATTTCCTTACTACCTAGGAATGAGTGCGAACCAGCATACACCTGTTCTCTAATGTAACTACCTAATAATCAACTACAGATCATTTAAACTTATCTATATGACATATAAACGCATAGAATAATATAACTCATCAAGATAAGTGTTCTCTATATACATTTCAGAAACAAATCCCACTATATCCCAAGGAACATGTATGACAAAATAAAACATGTACATAAACTGTGTATTTACAACTATCCCAGAGGACTGGTCCAAAATAAACCCAGATGAGGATCTCCTGTAGGCTAGGCGTCCCGGACACGCTCGCTACCTGAAACAATCAAACAAACAAAAGAAACGCGTGAGCCTAAAGCCCAGTGAGTGATGGAATTTCTCCAATTATTATTACACTACTTGAATTGGCATGAAACATCAAAACCACCACATATCTATATAACCAGAAATTTCAAAGTTAACTCATGCTATAGAACACTAATAGTACAACTATCCCTTCCCAGCTGTGGCGGAGCGAAGCTCAACGCACTTAACCTCATGTACAAATTCTCATCACATCCATATTCGAATACTTCCACACGCCGACCTTCGGTATTATAATCCCTCAAGTGCCTTCACGTATTGTCCCTCAGCACTGAGTTTTACCATATCGGAGTTCCCATGTGCCTTCACACGTGATCCCTCAGCACTGGGTTCCCTATCAATCCACTGCTCAAGTGCCTTCACTTGTGATCCCTCAGCACTGAGCTATCACATATATTGGATTTCCGCATGCCTTCACACAAGGTCCCTGAGCATTGGAATCCATATCAACCAACTACTCAAGTGCCTTCACACATGGTCCCTTAGCACTGAATATCATATACATTCTTTAATCCTTACAACACAACACAATCATTCAATAACTACACCATATGACAGATTTCACTCACCCATTACTATTAAAACATGCTAAGTGAATTCGTTATATTAAACAAGAAGTCACTCACTACTTGTCTTGGCTCTGAGTGGATTATATGCCTTCCCGAGCTCTTCTTGGCCTGTAAATACACATTTCTCACGTTAAGTTCTCCTTGAACTTCCTTTCCATGATCATTAAGTAGGTATAATCAGACTCTATTCTCACTCCATTAACAAGACTCCTTTTTCCCAAAATTTCATAATTAGCGTTACTTTATGTCCCTAGCGAGATTACCAGCGAAAAACACCCAACAGGACACTGCACTAGCGATACCGGAATGAACGAGACTAACGAGATTACCTGAGGAGCGACACCTAGCGAGACTTCAGCGAGAGTTTTGAGACGCAAAGCCCTTTGCGTTACCTAGCGACACTCGCTTCGCTGCTCAGTCTCTAGCTCTTTCAGCGGCACCACTGTCTTAGCGACAACTGATGGCTACTGCTTTCTTCTTTCCCTTCTAACTCTATCTTTAACTTGCTAAACATCGCATTCCAGCTAAATTCAGAACTTCCTTTCTTCTACAAACTTGTAAAGAAATGAACCTTCTAACTTACCTCAAAATTTCACATCATAACTCTTCCTCGTTTGAGAACTATTCTAAAATAACTCCAACTACTTTAAATCATCTAGCAGTTCAACTCCGATTACTTCCTCCTAGAATTTAACATATTTTTGGTCAAATTTAGCTTAAACATCCTTCATATAAGTTGCTAAGAATTGAATTAGCTTACTAACCTTAAAATTTCAGCCCTAGCTTCAATTTCCTCAGCTCAGTCTTCCACAAATACCGAATGATGTCCAGTTTTATCGATAACCATCAAGCTTCTGGTTCCAGCTTCAATTTCACCATTGAAATGATTTGGATTCTACTTAAATTTGATATAAACACCTTCTTCCACCTCTCTTCTTTGTTCATCTGCGAAATGGGGTCAATCTGAGTTCGAAAATATGTCTAAAGTGTTTAATCATTCGATGCACTCACTTATATACAAATATAGACCACCGACTCACCAGCACTACCATCACCTTCCTATGTAGGTTGGCCAACGCAAACCTTCCGCGCATGGCTTCAGCAACGCATAGCCTCAACTTACTGTGCTACTAATTGCCCAACGCCCCAACGCCGGATAGCTGCCGAACGCATGGTCCTCTCAGCCACTCTTCTATGCACCAACGCATACCACCCTTCAACACATAGCCCTTCTTGGCCACTCTTCTATGCGCGAACTTTCAACGCATGGTAGCGTTCAACGCATAGTGGCTTTCAACGCCTCGTGGCCTTCAACGCCTCGTGGCCTTCAACGCCTAGTGACCTTCCTTCACATCTGCGTCCACGCCGAACTACATTCTTCAACGCATAGCTACCAGTGGTCTCGTCAAGCCTCAGACATACTCTCAACGCATAGCCCCACCAACGCATGGCAACCACTTAGCCATTTTTGCTCCCACACAACTCGGCCAACTTTCTCTACTTAATGCCTGATGCGCACTTTGAGTGTTAACTGCAAGTGTACGGGTCAAGTTATAATATAAGACGGTTAAGTCCGAATATCGTTCCACTAGAGAATCAATTGGGAAGGTTTAAGTTACTTAGCTATTCTATAGTTGAATCAATTTTATTTGAGGATTGAAATTGAATATTATAAGTTATGGAAAATACAAATCAAATAAGAAAAGTATTAAAGTGAAAAACACAAGAGTCAAAGAGAGTTCTAAGGTAATGAATCCTTGTTTATTTCATCATGCAATATTATAGATTTCATGGATTTTATTGTAATTCATATGCCTAAGTCTAGAAACTTAATTCCAAGTTATTTTCTCTAAAAAACAACCCTTTCTCATGCAACTCGATTGATTATTAATCTCTTAAAACCAATACAAAATTACATGGCATTAAAAATAGTCTTTAGCAACTTTTATTGTCAACCTAACTACTCTCGTGATAGATTAACAACAATTCATTGTTATAGATCAAGTTAAACATACAATCTCTCAATCATACATCTAACCTAACATGTGAGGATGGCCAATCCACAAGAATTAAACACAATAACAATGAAAAGCATAATCATTCCAACAAAACCATGAAAGTCTACAAGATCAACATAAATTCATAAACAAATCATCAAAACCCTAAAACTAAAGAGTTTAGCCACTCATAGCTTGAAGCAACATGGTTAAGCAAAATAAACAAAGAAAGAGTGTAAAGAAAGGGAAACTCTACTGAAAAGAGGCTCTTGATTGAGGTAGCACCGTCACGATCTCCTTGGCTCTCACGTCGGAATTCGAAGGGCACCAAGACTATCTCGAACTATTTTCCTCTTCCTTGCAACTAACTCACTCTTTGAACTCTCACTTAATTCTCTCCTTTTTGTGCCTCTTTAGGTCTGTAACTTCCTTGCTTTGCTTTGATTTTCTTTTTTTGATTTGGGCTGCTGGAAACCCCCAAATTTATAGAGTTTGGCCGCCCAAAAATTTACCAAAAATAACAATTTTTCATTTAAGGAAAGCTGGGGCCGCGGCGCTAGGGTTGCATCAGAAAAGTTTGTTCTCGGGCATTAGCGCCGCGGCAGCGCCGTCCAAGCGCCGCGATGCTGTCATGCGTTCAACAAGGATGCGTCGAGGCAGCGCCATCTCGGCGCTGCATGCTACTATGCGTCCATAACGATGCGTTTATGTTTCAGCGCCGCGACGCTATCCCAAAATTTGCCCTTTTGAGTTTTTCAGCTTTTTTTTGCCGTATTCTTGCTCGGTTTTGATCTTTTAGTCATTTCTTCTAATTTTCCTCGTTTTAACCTGAAAATCACTAGCAAACAAGTGAAATCTAATATAAACTCCCTTAATTTGAGAGAATAGAAAGCACTTTTCAAGTGCTTATCAATGCTCGTCTCATCGTCTCTTCTTAACTTGTCTTCTCACAATGTCAAGTACGAGGCTTACAGAAATGTTATAAACTCGTGAACTTATATTATGCGATTTTCGAAGCATGTTGTTTTTAAATAATGTTTTTTTTAAAAAAGGCTCCCAATGCTGAAGGACTCGGAGAAGGCATGTGGGTAACTTGAGTATAGAGATAACACTCACTACTGAAGGACTCGGAGAAGATATTCAGGTAATCCAGGATATGATATCTATGTGCACGTAGAGGGATGATAGACGCTGTTGTGTTGAGATTACTACACATAGCTAACGATATTCGATGTCGGGTGTGTCGAGATTGTTGGGTTGTATGTCTTAAAACTCGTAGTTTTTGTAAATAGGTGATTTTTAGTACATATGAAGTTATTCAAGTGAATTAATTATTTATCAACTCTAAATCCAATTAAACTACGAACCCTTGACTACTATCATGAGTACTTGGACTTTATGTGGAGACATAAACAGGATCAAGTTCGAGTAAGTAGCCTCAATAGTCTATAGTACATGGATCGGGTTGGGTACCCGTTCGTTTGAATTTCTATTCGAATTAAATTGAGTTTCTTAGCTTGTTGCACAAAAATAGATTTATCATTTCCGTACAAGGATGCGTCGAGAATTATTCTAAGTGTGATCATGATTAAGCAAGTTTTCCTATAAAAAGCCCAAGTATAAGCATTTATAGGTTTCCGTGTGAGTCCAGGGTCGAACGCAGGGATTTATAATAACTAGGCGTTGAGATTAGATGCTTGACTATGCGGTGAACTATACATGTAATATATGCATTTGTTGGTTGTATGTGTCTAAAACTATACATAAAGAATGAATCAAATTTCCTATAACTAACAATGAGGTGGATGCGGCGATGGTTAGTCATATGTCATTTAGTGTCAGATAGCATGCGTTGAGAATGAATGGAACAATGCGATAGAAGTAGAGTTAACGCGAGAGCTAGTTGTTACCTAAGCTTTCTAAGTATAATTACATACCTACGAACTGCGTTTGTGAATCCATCTCACGATGTTTCGACGCCACATTAATCTTATCTCTAAGACGCATAGTAAGTTTGCGTTGGCAAAAGATGAACTACATCTCTGCAACTCATCTAGTCTTAATAAATGCTAAAGATTAACTATCCACTCTCTCAAGCTCGACAGTCATGCTTACTACTTTTGTTTGTCAGACAAAGTTATGCAAGCTAAATATATGCATTAATCAAGATGTAACATACTCAGTATTGCTCAAGAAAAACTAACTTTTAACATCTAACTCATTTAGTATTCAAACAACATGGTGATAGTGTTTATACGGAAATAGATGGAAGATAGTAGTCAATCAAACTCATATTAAGAAAATAAACCATTCTCTTGAATGTCATTAACAAAATATAAGCAAGAAGGAGAGAAATGGAGATAAAACAGAAATGAAAGGCGTCAAGCCGCCACTGGCAACGTCTTGCTTCATGGAGGCTTGAGATGGTTGCTATCTGATACATAGATTCCATAGGGTGAAGGTTCTCACTCACTGAGAGACGACTTTGAAGGTGCTCAGAATCCTTCTCTCAGAAGAGCTCGAAATGGAGGATGGTTATGGTGAGGGAGAAACTGTGCAGAGCTTTTGCCTCTTGAACTGGTCTCTCTTCCTCTTTTCTTGGAGAAGCTTTTGGGCTATTTATAGGCGTCAAAAAGTTTATATCATGATGACCTGACATCTTTGCAATAAATTTCAGCCACGCTACATAGACTTTTCAGATTGTCAGCCTATTTGTTCTGCCATGATCTGATAGGTTGTTGTACTTTTTCATAATGACATGACAGCTGTTTGAGCATGCGTCTGTTTCTTTCTCGACGCATGGTCTCAACGCATAGGCTCGACGCATGGGTTTCCACTTGTTCTCGCAGCAGCTTCGTCTCTTCGTACTTGGTTGTTTGCGCTTCTTTTCTTCTTAACCCTGCATTAGGAACAGAAAAGCTCATCGTTTTTCATGTATTTTCTTTAATAAATAGTGCCAACGCATGGTGATACATTTTTCATCATTCAACTACCAAATTCATGCGTTTAACTCCAAAGTTACTCTAATTAAATCAAATAGTGACTATAATAACTTGTATTTCTACAAGTTATCAGTACCTCTTCCTGGAGACACTATTGAATACGGCCCGCTTTATGATTGTTGCAAATGTTGTAAAGTGTCGTCATAAATGAAGTGATTCTGATTTGCTCATGTAGAGACATGTGAGCGGGGGTATTCTACATAATGAGATTGTGTAAGACTGACCCTGAAATAATTATTGTTATGTATTAACACCGTTTACGATTAACACTGATTAATTTCACTTATCAATGACCTAGATAACTTGATCTGAATCTTGAGCTATCTATGAACTCCTGTTTATTCAGAATTGTCCCTTGATCTACATAGGTAAGAGTAAGCTCAATAGCGCTGCTCAACAGAGATTACTCCGCCCCAACTAAGGATGTTTACGATGTTCACTAGCATTGAGCTCTACTCCGCCTCAACTAAGGAAAATGATTTTGAAATAAACTGAGTTACTGTGTATCTTTTTCTGAAATGAACATATATGATTTGACAATGCCACTTGAGCATGTTTTGAATGGATATGACTTTGAATTGATGTCATTTACGCAATGTTTTATAATGATTACACTTTGATTAGCTTCCGAGCTAAAGGAAGATTTTTACAAAACAAGTCACTCACTGGGCAACCTAGCTCATGTTTTCCTTATTTTTCTGTTTTTTAGGTAGCGAACGAGTCCGGGGTGCTTAGCCTACACAGCAACTCGTCTAGGCCCACCATCAGTGTCTAGAATTTTGAGAATTATAAATATTTGATCTTAAATATGTGTTGTACATATAGAGGGTTAAGGGCGATGTTTGAGGAACTTATGTAAATATATGGTTTGAGTGAAAATTCAATGTCCGTATGATAGCTTAACCCTAGTTAAAGTATGTTGTTCAATCTTTGTGTATATCTGCTTATTAGGTGATGGTCAAGGTATAAGGTTGGCAGTGGATGCCGTAAGAGGATTAGGGTCTGCTGTCCTCACACTTTCTCCTGTGTTAGGAGGGTACCTGGGAGGGGGTGTGACACTGATAACCACCTCCGACTACAAACTCCGGTGAAAATGTAATGATCCAACCTCCTAGGACTTATACTAGATCGTTTGTACATGCATGAATACATTTCAAACGATTCCATTGAAGGGATTTGAATCTCGGCGCAAACGTGTAATCACGTTTTTCGATTTCTTGAAAGAATTAAAAAAAACAAAAAATTAAAAGAAAAATGTCAAGCAACATACCTTTGCCGATCCATAATTTCACTAAAATCTTCTCCTTTAACCGATAGTCTTCTCCTTATAATCTTCTTTTTCTACAAGATCTTCCTTGTTATGACTTTGGTAAAGATCCCGCTTGTGGGAATTGCTTTTGAAAGATGAGAGGGAATAGGGAAGAAGAATATTTTAGAGAACCCTTCTCTAAAATTGGGAGAATTTTCTTGGGAGAGAATTCTCTACAGAATGATTGTAGAGATTGGGTTGTAAAGTGTGTGTTTTATGAGAGCTCCTAAAGGCCCTATTTATAGAACTCTTTGGGTTACTCCTAATCCTATTAGAATAACCCCTTTGTAGAGATTTTAAATTAAATATTTAATAATATCCAATATTAATAAATATCTACTCAAATAATATAGGGAAATTATTATATTTAAATATTTAAATCATATTTAAATATTTATCTTCAACAGAATATTTAATTTGAATCTCATCCAAATTAAATAGTTAATTATTTGAATCCAATTTAAATTAATTCATTCATTCTCCCTCTATTATTTATATGGATTTAATCTAGATTAATAATTAATTATTTGTATCCAATACAATAAAATATAAGAAAAATTGTTATAAATAGAAAAAATAAACTATTTATAAATATAGCAAAATTTCACTTTCTATATATGATAGACTGCGATAAACCCAGATAGACATCTATATGTGTCTATCTGGTGAAGTGATAGATGTATATCTAGGTTTATTGTAATCTATCATAAATAGAAGTAAAATTTTGCTATATTTGTAATTATTTTCAACAATTTTTCTATTTTTGAAAATATCCTTTATTATTTTCCTCGATAAACATGAACAATTGAAAATTTTCTTTTAACGACATTGATCCTTGTTGGTCCATGGCGAGTTAGCAAGGAGACCTTATGGACCTACAGATTAGAAGCTCCAATGATTCGAAATTAAATTAATTAAACTCTTTAGTTAACTTAATTAACATTCATTAACTATAGGCCACTCCACTAAAGTCCCACAATTGCACTTTTCGTACTATAGATATATCTTTGTATCCATGAATATAACTGGTTATCAATAAGTTGACCTTTCACAAATTACTCGTAATTACAGTTGGGTCAAAATTACCATTTTACTCCTATAATTACTTCTTTCTCCTTAAGTCCCATTGATCCTTTAATGAACAATCTATTTATGGTCCTACCATAAACAAATCCCTCTCTAGTCAATGAGAATGAGGATCCCCTAAAGGAATTCCTTGCGGAAGCGATTGATCATCATGTGCCAATAATTTTCGTTTAAAAAAACAAAAATACGGAGAATAATATAGATAAACATCAAGTACACATTATAACATGTTTTAAAGGGAGAAGAAAAAGAAGAAAGGAGACTTACTCTGGTAGAAGTTCCTTTCTTTCCACGAATTAATGTTCCCAACAATCAACTCCTCTGCAGATCTTCCTCTAGAACATGAACATAGTAAAACCAATGATATCACAAAGAACACTACCACTTAGAGTCCTCATTATTCTCAGACAAGGAAGATGGTGGAATCTTTTGTATTTTGGGAGAGGCAAAGAATATAGAGAGTTGAGATAATTTTTCTTTTTGAGAGAGTGTTTTTCCTCTTCTTTCATGTTCTGCTTTTTTTTCATTTTCTTACGAACACACCCTCATCTGTATTTGAGTAACAGATAAAAGAATGAGAGAGTGAGGGGAATTACCATAACTCCCCACTCACATGTAAAAAAACTCTCCTATCATGGGGAGTTAATTATATTATATTAATATAATATTAGAGCTCTTTTCAAATATAGTTAAATGAAACAAAATATTTACAAATATAGCAAAATTTCACTATCTATCTACGATAGACCGCGATAGATCGCGATAGACTTCTATTTGTGTCACGATAGACACAGATAGTAGTCTATCGCGGTCTATTGTAGATAGATTGTGTATTTTACTATTAGTTGCAAATATTTTCAACAGTTTTGCCATTTAAGATAATTTCCTATAATATTACCAAATGCTTAATTAAACAATTCTTAATTAATCAATCATATAATATACATTTTAATCACATGAAATGCAAATCTCTCTTATAACCTATAGTTTTAATATGAATCTTATTCATATTAATTGTAACTTATAGTTTTAATATGAATCCCATTCATAAATAAAATTTGAATCTTATTTAAAAAAATTACTCTTATATATAGTATTAATTATAAATCATATTTATAACTAACTATATTTTATAATGTATCAATATACATTATACTTTATAATAATCACATTAATATAAGTTTCCTTATAAATAATTTGAACAATTCAAGTTATTCCAAAATTACTTATTCTTTGTTTTGTCCTTATTGAACTAGCAAGGAGACCTTATGGACCTACAAATTAGAAACTCCAATGATATGAGATTAATTATTAAACTCTTTAATTAAATTAATCAATATTCATTAACTGTAGGTCACTCCACTAAAGACCTACAGTTGAACTCTTTGCACTATAGATAAATTTCTGTGTCCACGGATATAACCCAAGGTAAGCCCCCGCCCCTGAATTGGTTATGCCCACGACTTGTATCAGAGAGTGTGAACATGGCATTGGGGGCACAATTGAGATGCCATTTCGGGGGTTATCATAGAGGAACTGTCCGACATAAGGCAAGTGATGAGACACAGGAATTCCCCACGATGAGAGGGACGGCCTCGGTCCAATGCCACTCAGAAGCAGAAGCTGTGGGCTTCCGAGAGCCCCAGCACAGAGCATCACCTCTCCCTTTTCACGCACCATTGCATGGCCCTCTTTGGTCGCGAAAAACAACCCCAATTGCCGATTGCTTCGATCCGCGAAGAAGAGGCTAAAAGAATTATTTCAACACTTGCATAGCTTGCATAGCATAGACATATATGCACTCGAATATTCGAAGCTTTCGCATAGCTGAGGAGATCAGCAACACTGTGTCTACGACCAGGTAACTACAGTTAAGTCAAATTATCGTTTTACCACTATTTACATTTAACTTTGATAAACACTAAAAAACTACTTTTTTTATCCTCTTAAATTAGGGATATTTTTATGAGATTTCATGTATTTGCTAGTGGTTTTCAAGTGATTATGGCAAAAATTAAGTGTCAAAGGCTAAAAAGACCAAACCAAGTCAAAACCGAGCGAAAAACGGAAGAAAATTCAAGAAAATCCTAAAAACAGGGCAGCGCAATTGAGAGCGCGTTACGCTGCCCCATTGCGCTCTCCCATGTGTGTGTGTGCAAGCCTCATTCAATTTAAAATGCTAAAACTCAAATTGGGACTTAAGAGAGTTTCCTTAGTTTTCCCCCTACTCTAGCTCATGCACCAATCTTCAAGCATCCACACATTTCAAGTGATTAATATGTCCACTAAGGTGCCATTCAATCATATTTTTCATGGGCTCTAACTTGCATTCTTTTACCTAGGGGCACTAGCTTTCACACATTCACTGTAGAGACTCGTACCTAATCAATTCCCAAGCGTCCTAACTGATCACAGCAAATGCAGCTCTTTTTACCCCCATCCATGCATACTCATTACAAGTTTAACATTTAAAAAGATAGGCATGTAAAGCTCATATATGTTTGTGTACATTTTTTTTTTCTCAAAGGCATGTATACTCTTTTCATTTTCCTTAGTCTAAGATTACAAACTATCATGCATTTCTACTCTCTAATCGGTGAGACCTTATATGGGAGATTTTAAAAGGGACTGAAATGAATTTAACTCAAGATAATGCTATTCTATTTGCACAATAAGTCATCTATCATGCAAATTCAAATCTCATCATGGCCAATCAACATCAAAGCACACAAACATAGAAAACATTCCCTTAACTTCGAAAGCTTCAAAATTTCAAAATTTCATTAACATGCATATGATCATTAAAACCTCACAAACATGAATAGCAAGATAAAAAAACACACAAAAGTACGAGTGACACCTCCCACCCAAACTTAGAATCATGCATTGTCCCCAATGCATAAGAGCATCGAACAAAGAAAGTACAAGCCTGGGAGCAAGCGGGAAGCCACCAAACAAGCTTGGTGCAAGGAGTACTTTTTGTGGTGAACCAAGATCCTGAAAATTAATAAAGCATATGTGTGACTCAAAGATTATTGAAAATAAAAAGAAAAAATAAAGAAAGCAATAAAATTGGGTTGCCTCCCGACAAGCGCTTGGTTTAACATCTTTTAGCTAGACGGGGCTCACAAGTCACGACAGATCCCAAGGTAGTTTCTTCATTCCATGCTGTGAATCACCTAGGTTCTTTAGTTTTCGCCCACATTAACACTCAGAAACATATTAATTGACATTTAGTGGGTTTGTCAAAAATTCATTGTCAAGTTGGACATCATCTTTTCTAATCTAATCGAGTATCATTAGGGAGTCATCATTATGACATTTTACTAGACTCACCACTTCATTTTTAACATGCTTCTCCATGATTTGTTCATAATTCATTTTAGGTTTTGGAGGCATGCAAGAAGAACTAGGAAAATTATCACAACTAGAAACATGCTTCATAGGATTTTCTAATTTAACACCAAGCATGTCATTAGACTTACCACTTAAAGGAGGATCATCATACATAGAATTCTTACTAGAAGAGGGGGACGATGTTACCTTTGTGCTTGGCTCATGATTCTCATACCTTTTTACATCCGGATGCTTAACCGCTTGATAGATGTCGAATGTTACCTCCTCATCGTTAAGGCAGAATATGAGCTTTCCATCTTGCACATCAATGAGGGCCCTTCCAGTGGCCAAGAAAGGTCTCCCAAGAATTATGGGGACTTCAGCATCTTCCTCCATGTCTAGTATCACAAAGTCTGCCGGGAAGATAAACTTGCCCACCTTAACCAAGACATCCTCCACAATGCCGTAGAGACGAACAAATAATCGATCGGTCAAAAGTAAGGATATGGTAGTTGGCTGCACCTCTCCCCCATTAAGCTTCCTAAACATGGATAAAGGCATTAAGTTAATAGAAGCTCCAAGGTCACAAAGCTCTTTAGTAATCGAATTATTGCCTAAATGACAAAGGATAGAGAAACTCCCTGGATCCTTTAATTTTAGAGGCAGTTTTCTTTGTAATGTCACGCTACATTCTTCGGTTAGTGTAACCGTTTCTTAATCTCCATACCTCTTCTTCTTAGACAACACCTCCTTCAAGAATTTGGCATACTTAGGCATTTGTTCTAACACCTCAGCAAAAGGAAGGTTAATTTCCAACTTTTTGAATATGTCTAAGAATTTATAAAATGGAGCATCAATCTTTTTCTTTTGAAATCTCTAAGGAAAAGGTAAAGTGTTAGGGATAAAAGGAGTAGAATTAGAAGTACTCCCTATATTTGACTTTGATTTCTCCTTTTCCTTAGATGCATTCTCTTTTTATATTGGAGCATCATTTATGATGACTTCATCCTCTTCTTGTGGAAGCTCATCATCATCTATTATGATGTGCTTGTTCAACTCCCTGCCACTCCTTAGGGTTATGACATTCAATTTCTCCTTGGGGTTCTTCTCCGGACAACTTGGAAATTTACCTTTTTGCATTGTGTAGAGAGATTGGCCATTTGACTAAGTTGAACCTCCAAACTTTGAATTGCCTTACCTTGACTTTGAACGGTGTTTGCTATAGCTTGGACCGAATTCTCCAATGTGGTCTTCCTCGATCTTGACTCATTGAAAAAGTCAAGCATTATGTCCTCCAATGATGATGTCTTTGCATTCCTCACTCCATTGAATCCTTGAGGTGCTTGCAACACATTCTTGTTGTTGGCATATGAGAAATTCTCATGATTCCTCAAGTTAGGATGATAGTGAGTTGGGAGACCTCAGTATTGTCCTCTATCCGCATAATTGGCCACCTCTAACTCACTTGTCTCTTGTTGATTTGCCATGGCCGCGAGGGAAGCTATGGATGGTGGACTTGCTTGGGCTTGGCTTCCTTAAGACAATTTAGATAAAGCACTAGTGAGAGAAGCCAATTGAGCTTTTAGAGATTTCACCTCATCCACCTCATTTACTCTAGCGGCTTTTGGGATGATTGGAGAAAACTGTTCACATGGCCACTTGTAAGATGTAGTGGCCAAGTCTTTGTTGATTATTGGAGATTATTTTCCTTATTGTTAATATTTTATCTTTGTATTTATTGTAAAGATATTTACTATATTTATCTCCTTCCTTATTTGTTATAGGTTCTTTTTTATATAAGAAAACCCTTGTTTGACAAAGAATGTAGAGAGAAATAAAATATTTTGCATGGTATCAGAGCCTACCGCTTGAAACCCTAATTTTTTCTGAAAAAGAAAAAGAAATCCTAATCTAACCTAATCTGCTGCCGCCGCCGCCGACTCACCGCTGCTGCCAACACGCCAGACATTCGCGGACACCTCGCCTTAGTCACCGGACAACTCCCAGCACCGGTCGTTCGTGGATTCTGTCGTCCATGAAGTCCAGATGCAGAACCAGCAAAAGCTAGCCGACGCTGACGCCAACACCGCCTGGGTTCACCCTCGCTCTGCCGGTCGACCACGTCTGCACAAGTTTTCGGGTGATTTCTGACCAGTTCTGGCGACTCTCTGGTGGACCTTCATTTTGCCGCTGAGTTTTTTTTTTTTTTTTTTTTTTTGGGTTGGCCAAAATCGTTTGTTCTGTCTTTTTCCTTTTCGAATCTGTTATTTTTTGGGTTTTTTCTCTCTTCAATATGTCGGAAACAAAGGTATCTACCGCCAAAGTCTTCGACAATCGAACCCATCCCAACAACCCCACGGTCCAAATCACCACCATTCGACTTAACGGGAAAAATTTTCTTCGTTGGTCCCAGAGTGTTCGGATGTATATTCGTGGTCAAGGTAAGATAGGGTACCTCACAGGAGAAAAAATCGCTTCTAGTCCAAATGACCCCTTATTCATTGTGTGGGATGCGGAAAACTCCATGGTTATGACGTGGCTTGTCAACTCTATGGTAGAAGACATCAGCAGTAACTACATGTGCTACACTACGGCCAAGGAATTATAGGACAGTGTGACAAAAATGTACTCTGATTTGGGGAACCAATCACAAGTGTTCGAGCTAAACCTTAAGTTGGGTGATATGCGACAAGGAGGCAATTCAGTTACACAATATTTTCACTATCTGAAAAGGATATAGCAAGAACTTGATCTGTTTGAGACGTATGAGTGGAAATCTACAGACGACCAAAAACATTATCGGAAAACTGTTGATGATAGTCGCATTTACAAATTTCTTGCTGGCCTCAATGTTGAGTTTGATGAGGTTAGAGGCAAGAAACTTGGGAAAACTATTCTTCCAAATCTTGATGATGTTTTTTTCTGAAGTTCGCAGGGAAGAAAGCCGTAGGAATGTTATGATTGGGAAGAAGGCAGTTGACTCAGTTGATAGTTTCGCATTAGTGACTGAAAGTACTGCGATGAAAGCTTCTGATCAATCCAACAAAACATGGCAAACCTTTAAATTGGAAGAGCTCGAAACAATCTGAGAGAAATTCCCATCAGCATGCCTTCAATGCAAATGTTGTTGATTCCAGTCCACTCAAAGAGCAAATTGATCAAATCCTGAAGTTGCTAAAATCCAATTCTACGGGTAATCCTAGTGTTTCCTTGGCACAAACAGGTAATTACCCTCAAGCTCTCTCGTGTCTAAATACCTCTCCGTGGATCATTGATTCTGGAGCTACTGATCATATGACTAGTTTCTCGTGTTTATTTGATTCATACTCCCCTGTTTATAGTAAAGAAAAAGTCCGTATTGCTGATTGTAGTTTTACATCTATTGCAGGCAAAGGAACAATTTCCCTATGTACAAAACTCATACTACGTTCTGTTCTTCATGTTCCTCAATTAGCTTGTAATTTACTATCTGTGAGCAAAATATCTAAGGATGCTAACTGTCGTGTTATCTTTTGTGAAACCCGTTGTCTCTTTCAGGATCAGGACTCGGGGGAGACGATTGGACGTGCTAGGATGATTGATGGTATCTATTACTTTGATGAAGTTTCAACTAGTCATAAAAATGTTCAGGGCTTGAGTAGTGTCAGTTCTCTTTCTGTCCAAGAAACTATTATGCTTTGGCATCGTAGATTAGGACATCCTAATTTCGTTTATTTAAAACATTTGTTTCTTGGTTTATTTAAAGGAATTGATTGTTCTATGTTTCATTGTGAAGACTGCATTTTCGCCAAACATCATCGATCTACTTTTTTACCAAAATCTTATAAACCCTCATCACCCTTTTACTTAATTCATACTGATGTTTGGGGGCCATCTAAGGTTTTGACTAAAAAGGGCAAGCGCTGGTTTGTTACTTTTATCGATGATCACACCTATTTAACTTGGCTTTACTTAATAACAAAAAAGACGGATGTAAAAGAGGTCTTTGTTTTCATAAGATGATTGAGACTCAATTTCAAACTAAAATTCGCATTCCTCACTCTGATAATGGGACTAAATTTTTTAACGAACCACTAACCACCTTTTTACATGATAAGGGCATCATTCACCAAGCTACATGTCATGATACCCCTCAGCAAAATTGTGTTGCTGAACGGAAAAATCGACACTTGCTTGAAATTGCTCGTGTCCTCATCTTTTCGATGCATGTTCAAAAAAATCTGTGGGGGGATGCAGTCCTAGCAGCTGCTTACCTAATCAATAGAATGCCTACTAAGGTGTTGAATTTTAAAACCCCTCTACAACATCTCAAATAGTTTTTTCCTGCTGTCCGATTGTTCTCAGAGTTACCTTTAAAAGTTTTTGGGTGTACTGTTTATGTTCATCGAACCCTTCTTTCCCAATCCAGATTGGACCCTTGGGCTATTAAATGTGTTTTTGTAGGCTACGTTCCTTTTAAAAAGGCATACAAATGTTTTGACCCTCTCACTAACAAGTATTTTGAAAGTATGGATGTGTCCTTTGTGGAAAATCAATCGTTTTTTGACCCAACTTCTCTTCAGGGGGAGTCATCTCTACTTGAAGAGAATTTTTGGGACACTTCACCTCTCCCAAACATGATTAGTCCTGAAATTATGAGCTCTAGTCCTTCGATCTCAAGCATGGAAAACTCTTCGATAGGTGGAGGAACACTACAAATGGATCTGACACGTCCAGATCCTGAACTTAAGTTTTATACTAGAAGAAACATAACTCAAAGAGATAGAATAGAAATCAGACAGTCGAACTAACACAGGACCAATCTCATACTCCAGTAAATGGTACTAAAAATTCGGGTATGTCTCTTAGTTCTTCCTTTCATAATACATTGCCTAATGTCTCTGATCTTGATATTCCAATTGCCCAGAGAAAAGGTACTCACCAATGTACAAAATATCCCATTGCGAACTATCTCTCCTATCATAGATTGTCTGATAATCATAAAGCTTTCACATCCAAAATAACCAACCTATTTGTTCCAAGGAATATACAGGAAGCTCTAAATGATTCAAATTGAAAATTAGCAGTGATGGAAGTGATGAATGCGCTGAAACAAAGTAGTACTTGGGACATAGTTGATCTACCAGAAGACAAGAAAGCAGTGGGATGTAAGTGGGTTTTCACGATAAAATGTAATGCGGATGGGAGTATCGAAAGGTACAAGGCCAGACTAGTGGCTAAGGGATTTACCCAGACCTATGGAATTGATTATCAAGAGACTTTTGCCCTTGTAGCCAAAATTAACTCGATTAGAATTTTGCTCTCTGTTGCAGTGAATTTTGATTGGCCACTGTATCAACTAGATGTTAAAAATGTGTTTCTTAATGGGGAACTTGAAGAAGAAGTATTTATGGACCTACTACCTGGTTTTGAAGCCGACCTTGGATTGAACAAGGTATGTAAATTAAAAAAATTACTATACGGCCTTAAACAGTCTCCTAGAGCTTGGTTTGAACGTTTTGGAAAAGCAATCACTAGCTATGGATTCAGCCAAAGTCAAGCCGATCACACTATGTTCTACAAACATACGGAAAAAAACAAAGTTGTTGTTCTGATAGTGTATGTCGATGATATTATTCTTACAAGCAATGATGAGACAGAAATGTCTATTGTAAAGGAAAAATTGGCGAAAGATTTCAAGATCAAAGATCTAGGATCCCTAAAGTACTTTATTGGCATGGAGTTTGCTAGGTCTAAAAGTGGTATTCTTGTCAATCAAAGAAAGTATATCCTCGATCTACTCAAAGAGACAGGTTTACTCGGTTGTCGAATTGCAGAAACTCCTATTGAGCAGAACTTGAAATTGGAAGCTGCAACAGAAGAAGAGGTAAAAGAAAAGGGGAAGTACCGAAGACTCGTGGGAAGACTAATATACCTCTCTCACACACGTCCCGACATTGCCTTTGCAGTAAGTATGGTAAGTCAGTTCATGCATGCCCCTGGACCAGCTCACTTTGAAGCTGTCTTTAGAATCTTGAGATATCTAAAAGGTACTCCAGGGAAAGGGATATTCTTTAAAAAACATGGGCATCTACAGGTGGAAGTCTATACTGATGCGGACTGGGCAGGTAGCACAACTGATAGGAGATCGACTTCTGGGTATTGCTCCTTTGTCGGAGGGAACTTGGTCACTTGGCGCAACAAAAAACAGAGTGTAGTTGCAAGAAGTAGTGCTGAAGTTGAATTTAGGGCATTGCCCATGGTATCTGTGAAGGCATATGGATAAAAAGACTACTGGAAGAATTGAAATTCGCTCAGATAATGCCCATACGCATTTACTGTGATAACAAGGCTGCAATCTCAAATGCCCATAATTCAGTCCTTCATGATAGGACAAAACACATTGAAGTTGATAAACATTTCATAAAAGAAAAAATTGATGCAGGAGTAATATGCATTCTCTACCTCTCAACAACAGAACAAATTGCAGATGTATTAACTAAAGGGCTTCCTAAGTTGCAGTTCAACAAGTTAACAAACAAGCTGGCCATGAGTAATATCTTCAAACCAGCTTGAGGGGGAGTGTTGATTATTTGGGGATTATTTTCCTTATTGTTAATATTTTATCTTTGTATTTATTGTAAAGATATTTACTATATTTATCTCCTTCCTTATCTGTAATAGGTTTTCTTTTATATAAGAAAACCCTTGTTTAACAAAGAATGTAGAGAGAAATAAAATATTTCAACAGTCTTCTAGAATGGTATAGGTCTCTTGAGCATTCTTGGAGAAAATTGAGCCTCCGGCGGTAGCATCTAGAATGGATTTGGTTGAGCTTGATAATCCATTGTAGAAAAGTTGAATTTGCAACCAATCAGGGTAGCCATGTTGAGGGCACCATCTCAAGAGATCCTTATACCTTTCCCAAGCCTCATAAAGTTGTTCATTCTTAAGTTGACGGAATGTTCCAATCTCCTTTCTTAGCCTTTGAGATTTAGCCGGTGGAAAATATTTGTTCAAGAAAGCTTGAGCCAAGATCTCCCATGTGGTGATGCTATCCCGAGGTATGGTTTCCAACCAATCCTTTGCTCGGTCCTGTAAAGAGAAAGGAAAAAGTTTTAGTTTGATAGCATCGTTAGAAACACCATTCATCTTTACCGTTCCGCATACCTCTAAGAAAGACCGCAAGTGCTTGTGAGGATCTTCATTGGTTTTTCCTCTAAAGGCTAACTCTCTAGCCATTTGGATCAACCCCTGTTTTAACTCAAAGTTGTTAACATTGAATGGCACATTCATTATGTCGGGTTGATTTGCCGGTAATGTTGGTTGAAAGTAGTCTCGAATTGCCTTTGGTATTTCCTTCGCCATCTCCTCGGTGTGATTGTGTAGAGCCCTTAGATTTCTTCTATAGGTCTTATCAATCTTGGGATTAAGAGGGAGGATGTTAGTATTATCACGAGGCATAAACCGACAAAATTATCAAACAAAATATTATACATCACAAATTAAAATCTATCAATTCTAATGAATATTAAACAATAAAAACCGTTCTTTGGGATCCTCGGCAACGGGGCCAAAAACTTGATGCGCACTTTCCGTGAAACCGCAAGTGTATAGGTCAAGTTATCATATAAGACAATTAAGTTCCAAATATCGTTCCACTGAGGATTCAATTGTGAAGGTTTAAGTTACTTAGCTATTCTAGAATTGAATCAATTTTATTTGAGGATTTGATCTTGAGTTGTGATTTTGGAAAACTTAAAAGGAAAGCAAGTAAATAAGAAACACAAGAGTCAAAGAGAGTTCTAGGGTAATGAATCCTTGTTTACTTCATTATGCAATATTTTAGGGTTCATGGATTTTATTGCAATTCATATACTTAAGTTTAGAAACATAAATCCAAGTTATTTTCTCTAAAAAATAACCTTTTCTCATGCAACTCAATTGATTACTAATTTATTAAAACCAATACAAATTACATGACATTAAGAATAGTCTTTAGCAACTTTCATTGTTAACCTAACTATTTTCACGATAGATTAACAACAATTCTTTATTATGGATCTAGTTAGACATACAATCTCTCAACCATACATCTAATGTAACATTCAAACATGGCCTTTCACCAAGAATTTAAGCACAATAACAAAGAAAATCATAATCAATACAACAAAATCATGAATAGTCTACAATATGAACATAACTTAATAAACAATTCATCAATACCCTAAAGCTAAAGAGTTTAGCCACTCATAGCTTTAAGCAACATGTTCGCAAACAAATTAAGCATAGAAAGAGTGTAAAGAAAGAAAAACTCTACTAGGAAGAAGCCCTTGATTGAGGAGGAATCACAAAGATATCCTTCGGTCTTCACGCTGAGAACTCGAATGGTACCAGTTCTCTCTCGAACTTTTCTCTCTTCCTTGCAACTAACTCACTCTGTGGAACTCTCTTGGTGTGTTCCTTGCTTATTTCTTGATGTCTAGGGCTGCTAGAAATTCTCAAATTTATAGAGTTGGCCGCCCAAAATTCTTTCCAAAAATATAGATTCTTCAAATATGGAAAATTGGCGTCGCGGCGCTGGTCAATAGTGTCGTTGTGTTGTCCGTCATCAAAGGTTGGCACCACTACGCTGTCTGTCATGGAAGCCTACTGTTGGTGGATTTCTATTTGATTAAATTGAGTTTCATAGCTTGTTGCACAAAAATAGATATTATAATTTCAGTACAAGGATGCGTCGAGAATTACTCAAGTATGATCATGATTAAGCAAGTTTCCCTATAAAAAGCCCAAGTATAAGCTCTTATAGGTTTCCTGGTGAGTCTAGGGTCGAACGAAAGGATTTGTAATAACTAGGCGTTGAGAATAGATGCATGACTATGCGGTGAACTGTACATATAATATGTGCATGTGTTGGTTGTATGTGTCTAAACTATACATAAAGAATGAATAAAATTTCCTACAACTAACAATGAGGTGGACGCGGCGATGGTTAGTCAAATGTCATTTAGTGTCAGATAGCATGCATTGAGAATGAATGGAACCATGCGATAAAAGTAGAGTTAATGTAGGAGCTAGTTGTTACCTAAGCATATCTAAACATAATTACATACCTACAAACTGCGTTTGTGAATCCACCTCTCGATATTTCGACACCACATTAATGTTATCTCTAAGACGCATGGTAAGTTTGCGTTGGCAAAAGATGAACTACATCTCTGCACCTCATCTAGTCTCGATAAATGCTAAAGATTAACCATCCACTCTCTCGAGCTAGACAGTCGTGCTTACTACTTTTGTTTGTCAGACAAAGTTATGTAAGCTAATGATATGCATTAATCAAGATGTAACATACTTAATATTGCTTAAGAAAAACTAACTTCTAACATCTAACTCATTTAGCATTCAAACAACATGGTGTAAGATATTTAATATGGAAATAGATGGAAGATAATCGTCAATCAAACTCATATTAAGAAAATAAACCATTCTCTCGAATGTCATTAACAAAACATAAGTAAGAAGGAGGGAAATGGAGATAAAACAGAAATGGAAGGCGTCAAGCCGCCACTAACAACTTCTTGCTTCATGGAGGCTTGAGATGGTTGCTATCTGATACATAAATTTCATAGGGTAAAGGTTTTCACTCACTGGAAGACGACTCTGAAAGTTCTCAGAATTCTTCTTTCAGAAGAGCTCGAAATGGAGGAGTGGTTATGGTGAGGGAGAAAATTGTGTAGAGTTTTTGCCTCTTGAACTCGTTTCTCTCCTCCTTTGAATGGAGAAGCTTTGGGCTATTTATAGGCGTCGAAAAGTTGAAACTCATAATGACCTAACAGTTTTACATTAAATTCCATGCCCTGCTGCGCAGACTTTTCACATCGTCGGCCCATTTGTTCTGCCATATTCTGATAGCTTGTTATCCTTTTGCATATTGACATGACAGTTTTTGCCCAGGCGTCTGTATCTACTTTTTCTCAACGCATGGTCTCAACGCATAGTCTCGACACATGGGTTTCCACTTGTTCTCGCAGCAGCTTCGTCTCTAGTACTTGGGTTATTTGTGCTTCTTTTCTTCTTAATCCTGCGTTAAGAACAGAAAAGCTCATAATTTTTCAGGTATTTTCTTTTGTAAATAGTGCCAACGCATGGTAATACATTTTACATAATTCAACTACCAAAATCATGCGTTTAGCTCTAAAGTTACTCTAATTAATTCAAATAGTGACTATAATAACTTGTATTTCTACAAGTTATCACCTACCCTCGGCACTATGCCACAGCGCCGCCGCGGTGCTACTATGCTGAAGACAGAGGCTGCTCTCGGGAAAAAGCGCCGCGATGCTACCCTGTTTTTGACAGTTTTGTACTTTTCTTCTTTTTTTCGCTGGATTTTGGCTCGGTTTTGATCTTTTGGCTTTCAATTATAGTTTTCTTTATTTTGACCACTAGCAAACAAGTGAACTCTAATATAAACTCCCTTAATTTAAGAGAATAAAAAGTAATTTTCAAGCACTTTTCAAAATGGATCAGCAACCTTATGCTCTGAAGCAATCTTCGTGACGAACATGTCTTCTCATTGCACAAAATCCCATATTAGATGATATTTGTGCTGTATATGCTTTCTTCACTTGTGGTTTCTAGGCTCTTGGAATTTGCCACAACACCACAATTATCACAATAAAGGGTGATGAGCATTTACATGTTAGGAACAACTTCCAGGTCTATCAAAAACTTCCTAAGCCAGACATCATCTTTCGCACCTTCACAAGCAACTACATACTTTGCCTCCATAGTAAAGTTAGCAATGCAACCTTGCTTTGTTCTATGCCAGACTACAACCCCTCCCTTAACAGTGAACATTGATCTTCATGTGGATTTCCTAGAACCCCTATCAGTCTGAAAATCAGAGTTTGTGTATCTTGTAAGGATGAAATCCTTAGCCCCATACACAAGCGTGTACTCCCTCGTTCTCTGAAGATACTTGAGGATGGTTTTAATTGAAGGTCAGTGATCGGATCCTGGATTGGACTATATCTATTGACAATCCCAACTGCATAGCAAATGTTAGGCCTTGTACACAATATAACATACATTAGGCTGCCCATAGTCGATGCATAGGAGATTCGTCTCATTTCCTCAACCTCTTGAAGAGTCATAGGACACTATTCCTTAGACAATACAATTCCATGTCGAAAAGGCAATAAGTCTTTATTTGAATTGTGCATTGAATACCTGACAAGCATCTTATCAATATACGATGCCTGAGACAAGGTTAGCGTTTTGTTCTTACGATCCCTTATAATTTGGATCCCTAGAAAAAACTATGTCTCGCCCAAATCTTTCATTTGGAATTGAGCGGCTATCCATTTCTTTACATTTGTCAATAAACCTACATCATATGAGTAGGATATCGTCCACATACAACACTATGAAAGTTACTAAACTGTTGATAATTTTCTTGTAAACACAAGGTTTATCAACATTCTAGTCAAAACGATAAGATTCGATCGTAATATCAAATCTTATATTTCAAGATTAGGATGCCTATTTCAATCCATAAATAGACCGATTAAGCTTGCAAACCATTTGATATTGACCTTGTTGAATAAATCCTTCTGGTTGTTTCATTTAAATTGTCTGTCACACCCCCTCCCGGATTATCCTCCCTAATCCGAGAGGAGATGTGAAGACAGCAACCTTGACTCCTCTGTAAGGTTCAATGTCCAACCATTTCCACCAAAGACGGCCCAGACGAGGTTCGACGTAGGCAAAGCATCCTGAACTCGCTCGCTACCTGGAAAAATTAGAAAAGATGGAAAACGTGAGCTAGAGCCCCGTGAGTGACAAGTTTTGTAAAACGAGCTTTGTTATAAAACAGGCATGTTACATTTGTACACATAAAACAAGGATTAATCATAATAGTTCAACCAAACATATTTTGGACAAATGTATCAATCTCATAAATCCGATTTTCAAATCGTATATAATCGTTTTCCAAAAGGATTTAAACAGTAAACCGTTTGGTTTCTCAATCTTTTCCCTTAGTTGAGGCGGAGCAAGGCTCAACGCTCTCAACGTCGAAAACAACCTTAGTTGGGGGTGGAGAAAGGCTCAACACACCCAACGTCGAAATCATCCCTGGCTCGATGCGGAGCAAACTCGACGCACCAGCCAAATCAACCTCTATGTGCACATAGGAACATGGCGGGTTGCCCAAGTACCTTCTCATGTCCTTGAGTACTGGGTCCCGGGGAAACTCACGTGCCTTCTCATGTCCTTGAGAACTGAGCCTCCTCTAAAACATTTTATCAATCAGTTTACATAGATAGTTCATCTAAAACCTTTAATAGAAAACAATATATTTCTTGATAAACAACATCTCGTAACATGCCTTTCAATATCATAAAGCAATTATATAAAACATGCCTTTTAATACAATATGGTCAATCATCATACGTTTCAAAATAATTCATCATAAAGCCATATCTTATAAGAACATTTTTAATAAAACTGATTTGAAGAAGAAAGGTGTCACTCACTAGTCACTTAAGAATTTCCTCTTTTCCCTTTGAAATCTGCGTTCCCGAGCCCTTGAACGCAAGGCTTGCGTTTCTAACCCGCAAGGTTGTTCAAATGGACGCAGCGTGCAAGATCTTCTGGACGCGTCGACCTTGTGCAAAATCTCCTGGATGCGTCGACCTTGTGCAAGATTTCCTGGATGCGTCGACTTTCTTGGACGTAAATCTCCTTTTACAATGCAAGGGTTCCTTCTTCTGCCTTCGTTTTCCTCTTCCTCTCAAGGATTCTTACTTCCGAAACATCAGTCATTACTCTTCCCTCTGGGTCCTATTTATAGAGGGCTTGCCATCCTACTTCTCTCTTTTGCCACTCGATTGCCACATGTCACACTGCATGTCTGACTAACCATGCATTAGTCCAAGTGTCACCTTGCATGAAACACTTACCATGCCTTTTTAACACCTCCTACTTAAAGGTGTCAAGTCTATATGAAGCCACCTGGCCTTTATAAATTTATCTTATGCGTCCAACATTTTCCAATAGACAATCATTCATTCAGCACAACGCCCTCATGTGTTCTTTGAGTTCCCTTTAAGGTTTAAGCTTCACTATTCACTTTTCTAACTCTCAGCCAACTATACTATTGTCTTCGACGCATAGAGATAACTCTGTCTTCAACGCATAGGGACCTCAACGCATAACAACCTTACCAACGCATGGTAAGCCAGGTATGTTTCTTCCCCCACCAACGCGGTGACCACTTCAGGTCACAACAACCATTCATAATTACCCTTCAACGCATAGCCGCACTATTGTAAACTAGTGCTTACACAATGCCACTAGGCGTTAATGACAAACGTTCAATACTACGCGTTTGTACCTCATCGCATCATATCATGCATCCAACTTCTTCCTTATGTCCATAACAACTCCTTCCCAAGCTCTTCCTCTACGCGTTGGTCCTATTGCATTTACCTTTATCTTGCGTCCATAACCATCTTCCTATCCTTGGACATTCCTTGATTATTCCCAAGGTTATTCTTTTAATCCTTGTCCTTGCACTTAAACTATTTCTCTTAAGATAGATTAGCATGCACTCACCACATACTCCAGTTTTTATGTTTACTTCACAACCTTAATAACCAATGGTAGCCACCTTCAACTCATAAGTCCCTCGACGCATAGCTAATAGCCGTCCTTAACACGTGAACTCCTCAGCGTATAGCTGATAACATTCTCAATGCCTAGCTGATAACCTTCTCAACGCTTAGTTGATAATCTTCTCAACGCATAAACTTTATCAACGCATAATAAGACTTCTTACCAACACTTCATCCCGTACTCTGCTATTTCACCTTTCACTCTTGGCCATTAGTAAATATTTCCTTTAACTTCCTATACATCGCTATACTTCCAGGATGTATAACGTAAACCAAGTTATAATCCTCTTATTCAACCTTTTAGATTTCGAGGTTGCTCTTCTACGCGTCCACTAGGTATACCCAACGCTTTGCTTCCAAATTTCTCCCATACTTAGCCGTTTCCTTTAACAATTATTCTAATATCCATCCTTCTATTGTTTTCTCCTATTAGATTTGCTTTCAACTCTATAGCATATCCAATGCTTGAACTTAGTTTCCTTTTTATTAGCTCATAAGACCATTTCTACGTAAGGTTGTTTCTCAATTATTAGCTATTAAGAATTTCAGTTTTCTCAACGCGTCGCTTTGTCAATGCATAGAAATTCTTCAACGCATAGAAATTTTCCCAATATAATAACCTTCAACGCTTAACGGCCTCTTTCGCACATGCTATACCATATTCGGGGACTTTTTGATCAGCCCAATGAACCTTCATAGCACATAGTAAACTCCCAACACCTAGCCGCTGCTCATCGCATAGTTTTTCAATCCATCGCTAACCTTCAGCGCATAGTTACAGCTTATCGCATGGCTTACCAACGCATAGTCGTGATCAATACTCAATAGTTCTTGTTCCTTTTTCCTCCGTACTATTGCTCTTCACAACGCCTAATGCATTACTTTCCTTAACTTCACTTCCCGACGCGTTGTCAACCTTTCCAACGCAAGGTACTTTTCCTACGTGATGGTTCTACTTCACTTTACATCATCGATGCGTGGTACTTCACCCCATTCAACTTGCCATCATTAAAACCTAATCTTATAGCTTGGTAACTCCTCAATATTAAATACCATGCGTTAAAACTTGTCCATCTATGCGTCAACCTGATTTCCAAAATACATCTAACTTCAACCAATTTCCAACTATACCTTTAGTCCTTCATTCTCACCCTTTTTCCTAATATCATTCATTTCAACGCACATAATTTCTTGGCCATTATTCAAAAATTCCACAAACTTAACTTTTCCATTTTAAAAGTCCCGTTAATCCACATCTTTTATCCTTTTATCCTTACTAGCCATTTTGAATACGTAAGTTTTTGGAGATAGGGTATTACATGATCTCTTCAAAATTACCATTGAAAAAGACAGTTTTTATGTCAATTTGCCAAATTTCATAGTCATAATATATGGCAGTGGACAAGAGGATCCAGATAGTTTAAGCATGACAACAAGTAAGAAAATTTCTTCGTAAATCCTTGCCGTCAACCTAGGTATAATTGTTTGCCACTAGTCTAGCCTTAAAGATTTGCACCTTACCATCTACACCTTTTTTTCTCTTGTAGATCCATTTGCATCGTATAGGTTTTACCCCATCAGGTTGATTTACAAGATCCCAGACTAAACTGAAGTACATAGACTTCATTTCAAGATTCATGGCTTTAATACATTCATCTTTATCCACATCATTCATTGCCTGATTATAGGTCTTGATTATCAACATCATCATCTGGCATGATGTCTTGAGTTCCAGTTAAACCCAAATAATGAGCAGGTGGGTTTATAACCCTCCCACTATGTTGAGGGTTACTCAACTCTTCAGAAGGATGCACTTGACTTAATGAAGCGTCTTCAACAACTCTTTTTGAAGTTTCAGTCGTTTCATTGGAAAACTCATTTAACACGATGTTACTACGTGGTTTATGCTCCCTTATGTGAGCATTTGTTGATACAAATACTTTATTCTCTTTCGGATCATATAAGAGATCACCTCTCATTTCTTTAGGGTAGCCTACAAATAAGCACACTTTTGAACGAGGTTTTAATTTATTTGGATTTGTCTAAAGCACATATGCTGAACAACCCAAAATCCTAAAGTGTCGTAAACTTCCTTTACGACCTTTCCATAATTTCAAAGGAGTTTCTGAAATACTTTTGGATGAATGTTGTTCAGAATATACACTACAATCGTTACTGCATGACCCCAAAATGTGTTAGGTAGTGAAGCATAACTCATCATAGACCAAACAATGTCTAACAGGGTTCTATTTCTCCTTTCTGATACACCGTTTTGTTGAGTTGTACCAGAAGCCGAGAGTTGGGATGTGATTCCATGTTCTATTATATAATTATCGAATCTTAAATCCATGTACTCTCCACCTCGATCTGATCGAAGTGTTTTAATAGTTTTATTTAACAAATTCTCAATCTCAGTCTTATACTCTTTGAACCTTTCAAGAGCTTCAGACTTGTGTTGCATTAGGTAAAGATACCCATATCTTAAATAATCATCTATGAATAAGATGAAATATTAAAACCATCATTTTGCCTTAACATTCATCCGACTACAAAGGTTTGAATGAACAAGCTCCAAGGGTTTTTTGGCTCTATAACCTTTTCTTGTAAAAGGTATTTTTGTCATTTTGACTTCAAGACATGATTGATATACAGATAAAGAGTTTTCTTCTAACTCACTTAGAAGTCCACTTTTAACCAATCTCTCAATCCTATTGAGATTTATGTGACCTAATCTTAGATGCCAAAGATGAGCATTTTCTTTAGGAGAAATCCTTTGTCTTTTATGTTGAGTTTCTGTAGTTCTGAACATTTTAGTATCTAAAAGCGTTTTAGATGCTAACGGCCTTAACACATATAAATTACTTTCTAAGTTTGTAAAACAAATATCATGTAACATCCCAAATTTGTATGAAAATATCACAGAAAATTACATGGTGAATTTTTAAATTTAATTGTTCACAAGGATTGACCTAACTTGATTCTAGACGCCCAAGAGGAGATAACCTGAACTGAGAGCACCAAAATGCTTAAGACCACCAAAATATGCAAAAGATCTAGAAGCTTACAAAAAAATCTACAAGATTCTAGAGAGTGCTAGAAAGTTCTAGAAAGTTTTAGAACATCCATGAATCCCCTAGATATCTCTATAAAGTTCTAGAATATGTGTGAATATCCTAGATACCTCTAGAATGTTCTAGAAGATGTATGCATATTCTAGATATTTCTAGAGAATTCTATAGAAATCTAGGAAGAGCTAGCATAAACTAGAAAGTTCTAGGTAAAGCTAGAATTGTATGGAGAAATCTAGAGATGTATAGAAAAGTATGGACTTGTATAGAAAGATATAGAATAATCAAAGATCATAGTCATTGGATCAAATCAATCCTCACCATCCATTAAGGAGGTGGATGGCTATAAATAACCCCATGGAGGCTCATTTGTAACACAAGGTTGGAAAGAGCCACCCAAATCTCTCACCCATAAGCCCTCATAAAAGATCTCCCAACTTTTCTTCCATAAACATTCTATTGAAGTCTTCTCAAATCATTCCAAGCCAAGCAAAAGAAAAATATAGAAGCAACCTAAGAGGCAAGTAGCCTATCTCACCATCTCTTTAAGTGTGCTTATGGTAATGTGCCTTTGTTATGTTGCATTATTATGTTGTTGTTATGTTGCATTACATGTTTAAAATAAGTTTATCTATAAGGGACCCCATGCATTATGTATGCTCATGATTATGTTAAGATCAAATTTTATTTGGGTATAGGTTATGCTTCCAGGGCTAGCAGGGTATGTATGGTTGCACCCCTCTAGACCCAATCTTACGTTATGTTTATGTTAGGGACTAGTAGGGTATGTATGGTTGCACCCTCTCATGATATGATGTTCATGTTTTGTGCTCCAATCATATGTTTTGATGACATGTTGCATGTGATTGTGCATTTGGGCACTACCTTATGTGAGAGCTACTGATTGAGTATATTACAAATTGATAGTTCAAAAACTCGTTGGACGTTTTTTTAACTTCAAACCTATTGAACACAAAATCAAAAGCCCATGACTTATTTGATACATTCTAGAGTTAGGAAACTTTTTATACACAAACTTGAGTTTGAGGACTAATCAAACTTGATTTAATGTTAAAGATTTAATTGTAACAATTTTAACTTAGGGTCGAATTTGATTATATTGAAAGTTCAACTTTCAAATTTGTTTCTATAGGTTTTAGAAAATTTTAAATTTATAAAATCAATTGATATAACTTTAAATTTTAAATTTATAAAATCAATTTGAAGGTGGAGAAATTGAACCTTTAACGTCGAAGTCGAGAGTAGGAGCTTATCTCAATAATTCAACATTCACGACTTAAACCTAAAAGCCAACTTAAAAATAAAAGTAATATAACTACCAAAAAGAAAAAGGGAAGAAGAAGAAGCTTTTTAGGCGTTTATTGAAATCTTCAATAAGTCCGGCGAGATGTTATCGGAATTCAAATGACAGATCGAAGCTCTCCGGTGAGGAGTGCGAATTTCCGATGCTTGGAGAGAATAGGTTTGGTAATGACGGCTTGTAATGTTGATGACAAATCATCAGAACTCGATTCATCTTCTTGCTTGACGACTGATCCCACCACCGTCTGAAAAATTTGTAGGGGATCCCCATGGCTGACCACCAAGATCGCACACCTACAAAACGTTAACTGTTATTAAATTTTTATGATGGATTTAATTATATTATAAAGTCTATTCCATGGCGGTCAAAAATGTCTATCAAATAAGCATAGGCAAAGCGATAAGTAGCATATACTTCTCTTGAGGTTGAAAACTCAAATTTCATACCCCAACCCCAACTTGTTTTACTAATGATATCGAATAAAACAATTCACAAACTTATTAGACACGAAGTTGAAAGGTATTTTTTTTTGTTTTGAAAAGATGGAGAAGATATTGAACATAATATCAAAAGTTCAAGACATCTCAAAGGCTTTTTACAATTCAAAGACTTGTTAATCATAACTTGAAAGTTCTTTTAGTGTCTATAATAAGACATAAACAAAAACAATTTACGTATACTTCAACTAATTTCATAGAACAATACTTGATTTATAAATCATCTTGGGTTGACCTAGTGGTAAATAAGAGCATGACCTTGATAAAAGGTTAATAGGTCATGAGTTCAATTCATGGTGACTATCAAACATAAGATTTAATATCGTACAGGTTTTCTTGACACAAGAATGCTGTAGGGCTAGGCAGGTTGTCACATGAGATTAGTCGAGGTGCACGAGCTGACCCAGACACTCACGCATATAAAAAAAGGACTTGATTTATAAAATTTGGTTACCAAGAAACTTGGAGGCTTCTATATCTTAGATAGGTGGGGCAGTGTTTTTTAAAGCCAATAAAGTGTAATAGTCATCTGGGGCTTTGTAAGGCGCAAAAATAAGTGGGGGCTTTTTTTATGAGGTGCAGTATATGTAAAAGTAATACATAAAGAAATGAAAGCATGGTTGAAGGGAAAACATGAAAAGACGACCCCTAAACACAAAAATGTTGCATTTAGGCTTATTAAGTTTGATTTTTTTTTCTTTAATAAAGAAGGAAAAAACCTGATTATTACTATATTTTAAAATAATGAAAAAGCCTCGAAGACCCAAAACTTAAACCCTTGGGGCTTCACAAAAGGCACGCACCTTATTTTGTGAGCCTCGCCTTGAAAGCGAGGTGTCAGACTTGTCCCTTGAGCCTAGGTGCGCGCCCAAGAGGGCTTTTTAAAACACTAAGTGGGGCACCATGATTTAAACCAATTATCTCAAAGCTTCATTTACCGTCCTTTAGTACAACAAATGTGGGCGTGAGAACTTGAACATTTATTTTCATGGAAAAGAGTAAGTGTCTTAACCACGGTCACAACCATCTCGACTAACCTATCTAGCTCTAACACATTTGATTGACAGAAAACTCAGTAGAATTTGAATATATGAGGATCAAACAATTAAAAAGGAATACCCTTGAAATAGCGACTCTATTTGAAGAATTGCTTTGGCAAACCTTGAAGCAACATCTGCAACGCTTTCTCCACCTTCAGGCCGCTTGAATGGATCTTCCTCATCAAGAGCCCAGATTTCTGCATACTTTTACATGAACAAACACAAAATCAACACCAATTTTTTATCACTACCGTTAAAAAGTGCTGTTAACTTTTTCTTTTCATTGAAGGTTCAAATTTCCTTTCATTTATTTTTTAATTATTATTATCAACTTTGTATCCAACAGATCCTTGCCCTATTCAATATTTTCTAAATTCACAAGCCTATTAGATATGAAATTGTTGACACAAATATTAAGTTTATGTACAATAGATTTGTTAATTTTTTTAAAAAGAAATCTTGAAGTGTAAGGACCTATTAGACAAGAGCTCAAATGCTTTTGAACTTCGAGGACCAAACTTATTAGACACAAAATTAAGAGTTCAAGGACTTATTTAACATTTTTAAAGTTTAAGGATCTACAGATACTTTTAAAAGTTTAGAGCCTAATAAACACAAACACAAAAATTCAAGGACCAAACTTGTTATTTAAACTTTACCTTAATAAAGGTCAGCGTTTTATCAAATATCACTATTAACATTTCCATAAATTTGAAAACTCAGACATTCTCAATCAAGAAGCCTATTAAAGCTTAAAGAGGTGGCTTTTCATGTAAGCAAAAGCACAATCAATTCAGAACAAATGATGGTTCCCTTACTTTGTTATGAGACAAGAGTTCAAATGAAGGACCAAAGTAGCGTTCCCTAAGATCTTCCATCATCTGCAAATCAAAGTTTTATCTTATGATCAGAAGAAAAAGAAGATATTGAATCAGAAATGTGATCTAGATTCTAAACAAGACTATTTACCGAAACACAAATGAAATAGAACAGTTATTTTACCTTACACTGGGGGCCTTCAAATGGAAGATTCAATACAGATGAAGCAACTTTAGCTGTATGAATTGTTCTAGAGAATGGTGAATAGCAAATCCGAACATTTTCGAGCGATATAGAATTTTCCTTCAACTCCTGCATTTGCAATGTAGTTTTGATGCATCGTTATTGCTGAAATATTTTATTAATCTCTACATTCTTTGTTAAACAAGGGTTTTCTTATATAAAAGAAAACCTATTACAAATAAGGAAGGAGATAAATATAGTAAATATCTTTACAATAAATACAAAGATAAAATATTAACAATAAGGAAAATAATCCCCAAATAATCAACACTCCCCCTCAAGCTGGTTTGAAGATATCACTCATGGCCAGCTTGTCTATTAACTTGTTGAACTGCAACTTAGGAAGCCCTTTAGTTAATACATCTACAATTTGTTATGTTGATTTGAGGTAGGGAATGCATATTACTCCTGCATCAATTTTTTCTTTTATGAAATGTTTATCAACTTCAATGTGTTTTGTCCTATCATGAAGGACTGGATTATAGGCAATTGAGATTGCAGCCTTGTTATCACAGTAAATGCGTATGGGCATTATCTGAGCGAATTTCAATTCTTCCAGTAGTCTTTTTATCGATATGCCTTCACAAATACCATGGGCCAATGCCCTAAATTCAGCTTCAACACTACTTGCAACTACACTCTGTTTTTTGCTGCGCCAAGTGACCAAGTTCCCTCCGACAAAGGAGCAATAATACCCAGAAGTCGATCTCCTATCAGTTGTGCTACCTGCCCAGTTCGCATCAGTATAGACTTCCACCTGTAGATGCCCATGTTTTTTAAAGAGTATCCCTTTCCCTGGAGTACCTTTCAGATATCTCAAGATTCTAAAGACAGCTTCAAAGTGAGCTGGTCCAGGGGCATGCATGAACTGACTTACCATACTTACTGCAAAGGCAATGTCGGGACGTGTGTGAGAGAGGTATATTAGTCTTCCCACGAGTCTTTGGTACTTCCCCTTTTCTTTTACCTCTTCTTCTGTTGCAGCTTCCAATTTCAAGTTCTGCTCAATAGGAGTTTCTGCAATTCGACAACCGAGTAAACCTGTCTCTTTGAGTAGATCGAGGATATACTTTCTTTGATTGACAAGAATACCACTTTTAGACCTAGCAAACTCCATGCCAAGAAAGTACTTTAGGGATCCTAGATCTTTGATCTTGAAATCTTTCGCCAAATTTTCCTTTACAATAGACATTTCTGTCTCATCATTGCCTGTAAGAATAATATCATCGACATACACTATCAGAACAACAACTTTGTTTTTTTCCGTATGTTTGTAGAACATAGTGTGATCGGCTTGACTTTGGCTGAATCCATAGCTAGTGACTGCTTTTCCAAAACGTTCAAACCAAGCTCTAGGAGAGTGTTTAAGGCCGTATAGTGATTTTTTTAATTTACATACGTTGTTCAATCCAAGGTCGGCTTCAAACCCAGGCAGTAGGTCCATAAATACTTCTTCTTCAAGTTCCCCATTAAGAAACGCATTTTTAACATCTAGTTGATACAGTGACCAATCAAAATTCACTGCAACAGAGAGCAAAATTCTAATCGAGTTAATTTTGGCTACAAGGGCAAAAGTCTCTTGATAATCAATTCCATAGGTCTGGGTGAATCCCTTAGCCACTAGTCTGGCCTTGTACCTTTCGATACTCCCATCCGCATTACATTTTATCGTGAAAACCCACTTACATCCCACTGCTTTCTTGTCTTCTGGTAGATCGACTATGTACCAAGTACTACTTTGTTTCAGCGCATTCATCTCTTCCATCACTGCTAATTTTCAATTTGAATCATTTAGAGCTTCCTATATATTCCTTGGAACAAATAGGTTGGTTATTTTGGATGTGAAAGCTTTATGATTATCAGACAATCTATGATAGGAGAGATAGTTCGCAATGGCATATTTTGTACATTGGCGAGTACCTTTTCTCTGGGCAATTGGAATATCAAAATCAGAGACATTAGGCAATGTATTATGAGAGGAAGGACTAAGAGACATACCCGAATTTTCAGGACCATTTACTGGAGTATTAGATTGGTCCTGTGTTAGTTCGACTGTCTGATTTCTATCCCTTTGAGTTATGTTTCTTCTAGTATAAAACTTAAGTTCAGGATCTTGACGTGTCAGATCTGTTTGTAGTGTTTCTCCCCCTGTCGAAGAGATTTCCATGCTTGAGATCGAAGGACTAGAGCTCATAATTTCAAGACTAATCATGTTTGGGAGAGGTGAAGTGTCCCAAAAATTCTCTTCAAGTAGAGATGACTCCCTCTGAAGAGAAGTTGGGTTAAAAAACGATTGATTTTCCACAAAGGACACATCCATACTTTCAAAATACTTGTTAGTGAGAGGGTCAAAACATTTGTATGCCTTTTTTAGCCTATAAAAACACATTTAATAGCCCGAGGGTCCAATTTGGATTGGGAAAGAAAGGTTCGATGAACATAAACAGTACACCCAAAAACTTTTAAAGGTAACTCTGAGAACAATCGGACAGCAGGAAAAAACTATTTGAGGTGTTATAGAGGGGTTTTAAAATTCAACACCTTAGTAGGCATTCTATTGATTAGGTAAGCAGCTGTTAGGACTGCATCCCCCCACAGATATTCTGGAACATGCATCGAAAACATGAGGACACGAGCAATTTCAAGCAAGTGTCGATTTTTCCGTTCAGCAACACCATTTTGCTGAGGGGTATCGCGACATGTAGCTTGGTGAATGATGCCCTTATCATGTAAAAAGGTGGTTAGTGGTTCCTTAAAAAATTCAGTCTCATTATCAGAGTGAAGAATGCGAATTTTAGTTTGAAATTGAGTCTCAATCATTTTATGAAAACGAACAAAGACCTCTTTTACATACATCTTTTTTGTTATTAAGTAAAGCCAAGTTAAACAGGTGTGATCATCGATAAAAGTAACAAACCAGCGCTTGCCCTTTTTAGTCAAAACCTTAGATGGCCCCCAAACATCAGTACAAATTAAGTAAAAGGGTGATGAGGGTTTATAAGATTTTGGTAAAAAAGTAGATCGATGATGTTTGGCGAAAATGCAGTCTTCACAATGAAACATAGAACAATCAATTCCTTTAAATAAACCAGGACACAAATGTTTTAAATAAACGAAATTAGGATGTCCTAATTTACGATGCCAAAGCATAATAGTTTCTTAGACAGAAAGAGAACTGACACTACTCAAGCCCTGAATCTTTTTATAACTAGTTGAAACTTCATCAAAGTAATAGAGACCATCAATCATCCTAGAACATCCAATCGTCTCCCTCGAGTCCTGATCCTGAAAGAGACAATGGGTTTCACAAAAGATAACACGACAGTTAGCATCTTTAGATATTTTGCTCACAGATAGTAAATTATAAGCTAATTGAGGAACCTTTTAGAACAGAACGTAGTATGAGTTTTGTACTTAGGGAAATTATTCCTTTGCCTGCAATAGATGTAAACATGAGAAACTAGTCATATGATTAGTAGCTCCGGAATCAATGATCCACAGAGAGGAATTTAGACACGAGAGAGCTTGAGGGTAATTACCTGTTTGTGCCAAGGAAACACTAGGATTACCCATAGAATTGGATTTTAGCAGCTTTAGGATTTAATCAATTTGCTCTTTAAGTGGACTGGAATCAACAACATTTGCATTGGAGGCATGCTGATGGGAATTTCTCTCAGATTATTTCAAGCTCTTCCAATTTGAAGGTTTGCCATATAGTTTCCAACAAGTTTCCCTCGTATGACGGGGTTTGTTGCAATGATCACACCATACACGAGGCTTGTCATGAGCTTTGTTAGATTGATCAGAAGCTTTCATCGCAATACTTTCAGTCACTAGTGCGGAACTATCAACTGAGTCAACTGCCTTCTTCCCAATCATAACATTCCTACGGCTTTCTTCCCTGCGAACTTCAGAAAAAACATCATTAAGATTTGGAAGAATACTTTTCCCAAGTATCCTGCCTCTAACCTCATCATACTCAACATTGAGGCCAGCAAGAAATTTGTAAATGCGACCATTATCAACAGTTTTTCGATAATGCTTTGGTCGTTTGTGGATTTCCACTCATACGTCTCAAACAGATCAAGTTCTTGCCATATCCTTTTCAGAGAGTGAAAATATTTTGTAATTGAATTGCCTCCTTGTCGCATATCACCCAACTTAAGGTTTAGCTCGAACACTTGTGATTGGTTCCCCAAATCAGAGTACATTTGGGTCACACTGTCCCATAATTCCTTGGCCGTAGTGTAGCACATGTAGTTACTACTGATGTCTTCTACCATAGAGTTGACAAGCTACGTCATAACCCATGGAGTTTTCCGCATCCCACACAGTGAATAAGGGGTCATCTGAACTAGGAGCGATTTTTTCTCCTGTGAGGTACCCTATCTTACCTTGACCACGAATATACATCCGAACACTCTGGGACCAATGAAAAAAATTTTCCCCGTTAAGTCGAATGGTTGTGATTTGAACTGTGAGGTTGTTGGAATGGGTCCGATTGTCGAAGACTTTGGCGGTAGATACCTTAGTTTCCGACATATTGAAGAGAGAAAAAACCCAAAAAATAACAGATCTGAAAAGGAAAAAGACAGAAAAAACGATTTTGGCCAACCCAAAAAAAAAAAAACTCAGCGACAGAATGAAGGTCCACCGGAGAGTCGCCGGAACTGGTCGGAAATCACCCGAAAACTTGTGCAGACATGGTCGACCAGCGGAGCGGAGGTGAACCCAGGCGGTGTCGGCGTCGTTGGCGTCAGCGTCGGCTAGCTTCGGCTTGTTCGGCGTCTGGACTTCACGGACGACAGGATCCACGGACGACCGGTGCTGGGAGTTGTCCGGTGACTCAGGTGAGGTGTCCGCAAATGTCTGGGGTGTTGACGGCGGCAGATTAGGTTAGATTAGGGTTTCTTTTTCTTTTTCAGAAAAAATTAGGGTTTCAAGCGGTAGGCTCTGATACCATGCTGAAATATTTTATTTCTCTCTACATTCTTTGTTAAACAAGGGTTTTCTTATATAAAAGAAAACCTATTACAAATAAGGAAGGAGATAAATATAGTAAATATCTTTACAATAAATACAAAGATAAAATATTAACAAAAAGGAAAATAATCCTCAAATAATCAACAATTATTTTCCAAATCATGAGTGATCAAGAATGACAAAAAGACTGAATGGAATTGACTAAGATACAATTAGATTGTCGATCAACATTGATCACCAAGATGATAGTTCATAAAGTATAAACAAGTCACATCATTAAATTTGATCGGATAAGTTTTGGTAGGATTGGGTTAATTAGCTTTTCCAGAATGGTTTTTTACTTTACTTTCTGTGGTATGAATATATACTTTCTGTAAAGAACAATAAACTAATCTATTGCAGTTATATAAAGATTAAACAAATTAAACCAATGCATCTCAATTCTTCAGCATGTAAATATACAAATTTCCTTTCATTCCTTGAAAGCAAAAATTCAGTGAAGCCACACTGTTTACAGCAGTTTCTTGTTTTTGTTTTTAAGATAGTTTCTAAGAACTATGGTTGATTGATCTGTAAAATATAGTATTACCAGACATATTGACATCAATATTCACAAACTGAAGAAGAGTATCACGTTTTTACTCTGGGGAAGAAAAACCAAGGCTCATGAATTGGATTTGTGTAGCCTAGATTAGAAGTAGAAAACCAAAACTATATTTGTTAATTCGAGCCGGGCTTAGTGAATAAGGCATCAATTAACCTCCCAAAAATACTGCAAATACAGGTTACACAAACCATACTTTGTATAATCAGTCATTTGCACACTCTAAGGACTATTACTACACAAGCACAGCCTGAAGAAACATGGATTAAGGACTAAAATAGTTCACCTTTAAGAACTGTTCTCCAGCCAAATGCGCTTGTCCAACACCCTCTGGAGCCAGTTGATACTCGGGAAGGATACCATTTTCCTACAGCAGAATCAAACTCTCAGTCAATAACCTGTTCTTCACTCTTCATCTCAATCAACTGACAAGCAAAACCTCCAAAAACATGTCATATCACAAACACATACCCTTAACAAATAGACATTCAAGCAGAAGAGTGCAAAAACTCACCACAATTTGAAGCCTAAAATCAGTATTTACGAACAGCCCAATTCATTTCCGAAACATATTTCAGTGGAAATGAGAAGAAGAACAAAAGAGAAGCAGTAAAGCAATCCTCAACCACAGAAGCAGCCGTCAGAGAATTTTCAAATAGCTCTTAAACACCCCCCCCCCCCCCCCCCCCCCCCCCGAAACCCATTTTCAGAACAATCGAAAACTTTGGATCCTGAGAAAAATTCTTCACAGTCATATCGAATTCAGACAAGAACCCAGAAAAAACGGCATTTCTTACAATCCAAACAACAGACGAAGAATAAAACAACAGGTCAAATACAAAGTAAAAAATGGGTTACAGTCACTGACTATTGAGGAAACAATGAGGCCCTTCTCATTTGGGATGCTCTTGCCGTGCCTGAGAATCCAGTATCTGTTCCGCAAAAACGACGCCGTTGCCATTCCCTGGACTCCCCCTCTTTGCTTCTCTTCCGTATTTTTAATCCCTTCCTGAAGTTTAGTACATTATTTTGGACGTTCTTGTACATTAGCCAATGAGAAGCTTCCACATTTACATTGGTCAGAGTACCAAGTCAATGATAGTAACGTGGCAAGGTTTAATTGGTTGTTAAGATTCAGTAAAAAAGAAGCGCCCGTAGAGAAGTATGCATTCAGATATCTTCTTCAACCCACCGTCGCATTTCGAGAACTCTGATTCGGCGAATTGAAAGAACGAATCCTCCAAAACCGAAGTTTTCGATTCCCTCTGGAAAAGAAGGGGACTGAATTTTACTGGGCTACGAATCGCCATGGCTTTGAACCTTCGCCAGAAGCAAACAGGTAATTTCTCTCTGTTTCTCTTTAGATCCCAGTTTTGAGGAGTGATCGAAACGAAATTTGGTGCTACATTGATGTTTTAAAAGTGGGAGTTGATTGTGGGTTTGATTTAAACTTCTTGCGATTGCAGAATGTATAATTCGAATGTTGAGTTTGAACCAGCCGGTGAACTCCACATCGACTGGAAACGAAGAAGAGGTTTACAAGATCTTGATCTTCGACAGATTTTGCCAGAACATACTATCCCCTTTGATTCATGTCAAGGATCTTCGCAAACATGGGATCACTCTTTTTTTTCTCATCGACAAGGATCGAAAACCTGTTCACGATGTGCCCGCGGTCTATTTCGTCCAACCCAGTAAGATCAACATAGATAGAATTGTTGCTGATGCTTCTCGTTTCCTGTACGATAGCTTTTATTTAAACTTCTCTTCTTCTATTCCTCGTCCTCTTCTTGAGGATCTCGCATCTGGGACGCTGAATTCGGATTCGGTACAACGAATCGCGAAGGTTCACGACCAGTATTTGGAGTTCGTTACATTGGAAGATAATTTGTTTTCGTTAGCACAGAAGAGTATATATGTCCAATTGAACGATCCCTCTGCCGGAGATCGTGAAATTGAGGAGATTATAGAGAGAATCGTGAGTGGGTTGTTTAGTGTTTTGGCTACGCTTGCTGTAGTGCCTGTTATTCGATGCCAACGAGGAGGGCCGGCGGAAATGGTTGCCTCGGCATTGGATCAGAGGTTGAGAGATCATTTGTTGTCGAAGAACAATTTGTTTACAGAGGGTGGGGGATTTGCTAGCTCATTCCAGCGTCCGATTCTGTGTCTGTTTGATCGAAATTTTGAGTTATCTGTAGGAATACAGCATGATTTTAGGTACAGACCATTAGTTCATGATGTTCTAGGATTGCAGCTGAATAGATTGAGTGTTCAGGGTGAAAAGGGTGGGATGAAATCATACGAATTAGATAGTTCAGATCCATTTTGGGTGGCAAATGGGTCTTTGGAGTTTCCAGAAGTTGCAGTGGAGATTGAAACTCAGTTGAATAAGTATAAGAAGGATGTCGATGATGTGAATAGAAGAACGGGTGGGACTGATGGAGCTGAGTTTGATGGAACAGATTTGATTGGGAACACAAAGCATTTGATGAATGCAGTGAACTCATTGCCAGAATTGACCGAAAGGAAGCAAGTTATTGATAAGCATACAAACATTGCTACTGTATTGTTGGGTGAGATCAAGGAGAGGTCACTTGATTCATATGCTAAAAAGGAGAATGACATGATGGCCAGAGGAGGGATCGATCGGAACGAACTGTTGAGTGTGCTCAAAGGGAAGGGTACCAAGATGGATAAGCTCCGATTTGCTGTCATATATCTCATCTCTTCTGAAACTATAAACCAATCTGAAGTGGAAGCTGTCGAAGCTGCTCTGAGGGAATCAGAGGTTGATACTAGTGCATTTCAATATGTCAAGAAGATCAAGTCATTGAATGTCTCATTCTCATCCGCAAATTCAGCTAGCAGAAGCAACATTGTGGATTGGGCTGAAAAACTCTATGGACAGTCAATTAGTGCAGTGACTGCTGGTGTTAAAAATCTTTTGTCTAATGATAGGCAGCTTGCACTGACTAGGACGGTAGAGGGGTTGATGGAAGGAAAACCGAATCCTGAAATTGATACTTTCCTCACATTCGATCCACGCGCTCCAAAGTCGAGTTCTGGAACAAGTAGCAGCCATTTGAAAGGACCATTTAAGGAAGCAATTGTGTTCATGATTGGAGGGGGTAACTATGTCGAGTATGGGAGCTTGCAAGAGCTGGCAATGAATCAGCAGCCAGTCAAGCATATAATATATGGCAGCACCGAAATCCTGACTGGAGTCGAGTTTGTGGAGCAGCTTTCGCTTTTGGGGCAGAAGATGGGACTTGGGAATGTTGCTGCTGCTGCCCCTCCTCCTTCAGGTCGTTAACTGAACTCCCTTCTGTAGAATTTCTTTGTCCATTGCAGCAGTGCCTTAGATTGGCTAAGTCATTAAAGAAATTGGTGCATATCTGAAACAATTCTGGATAAGGACATTCTGGGTTATAGAATCTACCCACCTCAGTCGTTTTTGAGGCCTCAACCTCCGGTAATTCTTGGAAGTATGCCTTTTTGTAGATGTTAGTTTGTCCATTTTAATAAATTTTTGTATACTTTAGAAGTTTTATGTATTTGGAAATTTAGTTGCCAAACATTCTTTTGTCAAAGCTTGAGTTCTAAATTTCTTTGTTAAATGATATCTACAAAGATCATTATATGTGTAACTCTAGGTCTTTTCATTTCTCTTGGTGGCTATTCACTTTCCCAAAACCAGCTTTCCTTCATTTGGTTGTGGTTCTCATTTTAATTTTTGAGTGGCTCCCTTTCTTTTTATTTGAATAAATTTATTGTTACAATTTTTCTTGGAAAATTGTATTGGGTAGGAAAAGTGACGAGCATAATTGCAATTTTGGATAAATTTGAATAGTAATGCATTTTTAAAAAATAATGACAAAAATAGGTAGTTTAGAAACTAACCTAAAAAATAGGGTTGTTTGGAAACTTATTTGAAAAATGAGGTAGTGAAATCGTGTACTCGGTACACGATTTCCCTTCTGACTGGTCAACCGACCACTCCCACGCTGACGGGGCAGTTTTGGGGCTGACGGGGACCAAACTCGTGGATCGGGACCACGTGTCCGGTCTATACTCGTGGACCGGGTACACAAGTCCGGTCCGACTTCTTTTTTTTTTTTTATAAATAAAATAACTAATTAATTACCCACTTCAATGAAAATTTGTTTCTTACTTGTGTTTTTATTCAACTATTGTATTAGTTTTATTGATTCTTAATTTCTGAAAATGTAATGGAAAATCATTAATTCATTTAATTAAAGATAAAAGTTAATACAAATCAAAAAATTTAAAATACAAGTCAGGTGCCACATGGTGGTCTTCTTCGTGTACCTTGTCCACGACGAGGCCCAGGCACTTCAAAATGTTGCTGATTGTGAATTACATCGTCAATATTTTGTTGGGTGACAACAGATGGAAATTCATAATACTCCTGTTGACGACCAGAACTGGATGCAATGTCTGCATCTACTCCCACTGACCGTCTGGGAGAAGGTGGAACTGGATTATGTAATATAGGAGGTTCGTAGTCATAGGGTTGGTCTGGAACAACTTCTTCATGTTGTCTCTATCGTCTACGACGAATACGTCTTCGATCAGTGTCAGCAACATTGAGTCTCCTTGTATGTTGAATGATATCTTCAACATTTACCATGTTTTGCTCACACATTGAACTCAACTCTAGTAAATTGTATTGTAAGGAGTAATTGTGCACATCGTGGACGAAATTATTTTGTAAAAAAAAATATATATATATATATATAAGTATAAAAGAATATTCTTAGCATGTAATTGAAAAACACTACATAATAAAATGCTTACCATGTAATAATAGTAGGCACCGTCAGATATGATAAATCTTCTTGTGATGGAGTCGTACCAGGATAAGTAATCATTAGACACATCCGACTCATTTATTATTTCTCCTTGTGCACAGCGATCATGACGTACACGGCAAAATGATATATATTCTGCATGAATTTGACGCCAGTTTTGGTCGTGTTTACCTCTTAAATCGATTTGGTGTAGTTAAGGGAGTGTATTACACAATGTCCATACCGTTTGCCGCAGGCCGAATTGTCTCAACACTCGATCTGGTTGATGCCACTCTACGATATGAAAGCATATAAGTGGGCTAACCGTCAACCAAATGTCTTGTCGCTCATGACAATAATCAGGCAACAACGACATAATATATGGTGTATATGACGTCCAATTGTTCTGAAACCATGTACAAGAATAATTAGCACCAAAAAATATATGTAATATTCGCCTATATGCAACATATATATTATTACCTGATTCTGCATCAAACGGTCAAATATTGAACGATATGTCGAACGCCTAAATAATCTTCACAAACTTGTTTCTAATCATATTGCAACGATCCAGTAACAGGTTATCCGTCCACTGGTAGTCCAAATTGGACCGTAATGTCTTGCAGTGTAATGGTGCATTCCCCACTAGGAATATGAAATGTGTGGGTCTCCGGTCTCTAGCGCTCTACTAGAGCAGTAATGAGGTGCCGGTCTAACTGCATAAATCCAATGTGTGCAACCCCAATAAAACCGGCCTGCTGTAGATAAGGCACTATATATGTTGATCAAACAGTATAGTATATGCTGAGAAACCGCCTCTCTTCTCCAGCAACATAGCACCACGGTGGATGCATTATCCCATACTGTCTGTGATCGGTGAGTATTTTGAAGATATAGCTGAACAGGGTTAAATGGATCAGGATCCATAATCAACACTATTATAATAAGCCAAAATCAACAACAAGGTTAGAGACACAACAACAAACTATATTAGATTACAATTAAAAAAAAAAGGTAATTGAAAGGAATTTTAATACATTATAAAAACCAAATACATTACAATGTTATATTACAAAAACATTTACATTACAGTGTTACATTATAATAACCATTATATTACACTGTTACATTGTAAGAACCACTGTTACATTGTAAGAACCATTAGATTACAGTGTTAATATTACATTACACTAAAGTATGTTGCTAAACAAGGAAATCCTTGAAGATGAAGCACTTAAATTACGGAGTGGACAAGTACGCTTGTTATGCCCTGCCCCCTTCATATCCCACATTGAACTTTTGTGCCTGCCTCGCACCAATCCATCTCGTTATGAATTCGCGAAGTTTTGGGTTTACCATGCTCTCTTAATAAGTTTGCGTTAGGATGCACTTCCGTAAATGATAACTCTGGCAAATAGTTAGGGTGCTAAATTGGATGGAAGCGACCTTTATAGCATAACTTTAAATGAGACAATTTTTAGGATTCATCAATCAGATGCACGTATGACAAACGCATGTAATTACAAATTGCAATTACATGAGAGCATGGAATCTTGAACGACTGCCACTTGTTGCAAGAACAAGTCCCTTCTTTCAAGCACACAACTTGTATGTTTTGACCTTTATAGGGGGAAACCATACTAATGCCAGTTCGAACTTTAAAACTCTGTGTTTCCCTGTCAACTGACGTCACTGTATGTGCAGATGCTCATTTCTCCCACCTTTTAAGCTTTTTCATGGCATATTCTGTGTAGATGTCCCCACGATTGAGTGCTTCACTTATTTCTTGTTTACAATGTTCAAAGTATAAGATTGTACGATCAAATGTCAGCCTAACAATCGATGTGATCAGTAACATTTTAGCTCCTTTGAATACTCCATTCATACATTCGCCTGCATTGGTTGTCATCCACCCAAAGCGATACCCATTATCGTGTGATTGTGTCCATTTATCCAAATCGATATCAGAAAAATATTCAAGACATTGAGGGTTCAATTTCTTTAACTTTTTCATGTTTCAAATGAATTTACGTCTTTGGTGTTGATTTCCAGCCCTAAACACCAAATCTTTCAATTGCTTTAATTTGTATTTGGAATTGAAATTACTCGCAACATGACATAGACAATAACGATGATATGCTTTGGGTTCAGCCTAACCAATTTCCTCATTGTTAATTGCTGCAATGATCCCTCTGTGTCTATCCGAAATTAAGCAAATTCTTTCTCGATCAATAACATACTCGCGCAATGCCCACAAAAACCATGACCAACTAGATGTATTTTCCCCTTCAACAATAGCAAAGGCAAGAGGAAATATATGCCCGTTTGAGTCAATAGACAAAGCAATGAGCAATTTCCCTTTATACTTACCGTAAAGATGGGTTCCATCTATCTGAATTAATGGCCTACAGTACTTGAACCCATCAATTGCAGGACCGAATGCCCAAAAGACTCGACCAAAGATAGTCTTACCAGGCACATTAGACGGGAGAAAATGCCAATCTACTTGTGTACCAGGATTGTAGTGCACAGTGTCTTGAGCATGCTTGTCCAGGGAGTGTTTGCCTATGGCCGCATGCCCAAACCACCCTCAACCACCTTATATTCATGTCTTGTAAGTAGCTTAGGAAGTTGTTTTCATTTTCATGTTGTTTTCCTTTTGAGTGACGTTTCGCCAGTTTTCATATGCAAGGCTGGCAGACTAGTTTTTGCTTAGAATGTACTATAGGGGACCCCCACTAGTTGACTCCCCGACCAAGTATTGTTGTACTCTTTGCAAACAAGCTTTCTTGCAATTGCCAGTCCTCAATGCTTTATTGTATGATGTTTTCAAAGCTTTCCCTCTCTCTCGTTTTATAAAACCATTTTCTCTCGAAACGTGAGTAGAGGCTACATCATACCCCGAGTTTGCCCGCGACCCACGGTTTTTGTACGGCTGACTTGCTCGCCGGGTTAGAGCAGTGCCGCACAATCGCCTGTCCCGTATCTGAAAGTAAGCGATTGTGACAAGTGGTATCAGAGCTTAGTTAGCTCCTTGGCTGTCAAGTACCGCTATCATGTCGACGGTAAAGCAATTGAACAAGTCGCAATCTGAGCGACTTACTGAGATAGAAGAGCAGTGGCTATATCTAAGGGAAGTTCCCGACGATGTAAGATTCATCCAAGCCCGGCTAGAAGGGTTGGATGAGAAGGTCAGAGAAATTGATGCGCTGAACGCTCGAGTAGACGCGCTACCAATCACAGAGTTGACGCTAAGGGTCGACTCCTTGGAACACAAAACTACACGTCCTGGTAGTTTTGAACGTGGGGATAGCTCCACAAGCTCAGTCGCACACATGGAAGAACGTGTTGAAGAGCTCGATAGCTCCCACAAGGTCATGTTAAAGCTGTTTAATGACTTGACCGACGATTTCAGGGCAACGGTGGAAACCATCAGGGCTGAGATGACCGAGATGAAGACTCAGGTCAACCTAACAATGCGAGCCGTGGGGAACCAAACCCCGAACCAAACGCTTGCTATGCCCAATAGATTCAAGATCCCGGAACCCAAAGCCTTTAGCGGGAACCGCGATGCTAAAGAACTGGAGAATTTCATCTTTGACATGGAACAGTATTTTAAAGCAAGTGGAACAGTGTCAGAGGAGGTCAAGGTCACGTTGGCCTCTATGCATCTCTCCGATGATGCAAAACTGTGGTGGAGATCCAAAGTTAACGATGTCCAAGATGGTCGATGCACCATCGATACGTGGGGAGATTTTAAGAAGGAGTTGAGGGCTCAGTTCTTCCCCGAAAATGTAGAGTTCATAGCGAGGAGGAAGCTAAGGGAGCTCAAGCACACGGGGACCATCCGTGAGTACGTGAAACAGTTCTCCGCCGTTATGCTAGATATCCGAGATATGTCCGAGAAGGATAAGGTGTTCTGTTTCGTCGAGGGCCTAAAGCCATGGGCCAGGACCAAACTTTACGAACAAAAGGTACAGGACCTAGCCTCCGCCCTGGCCGCCGCAGAAAGACTGTTAGACTACAGTGGCGATCAGGCGCCACAAAAGAAGAACACGGCGCCCCCGAGTACGGGGTACAAGGCCACAAAATCCAACCCCCCGAAGAGCTTCAATTCGGAAAGGAAGCCGCAAGCCTCAGGCGCAGGCCCCTCCCGGGGGCCCTATCAGGGCAACCAAAACCAACCCAGGCCCATCTCTTGTTTCTTATGCAAAGGCCCCCACCGAGTAGCCGAATGTCCACATCGGGGTGCCTTGACAGCCTTACAGGCCTCAGTTCAAAGTTGTAACGAACCTGAGACGGAAGTAGAGGCAGAAAGGGAAGAGGATGAGGAAACCCCTAGAATGGGGGCACTAAAATTCCTATCCGCAATTCAGAAGAAAACTTCCCGTCAGAAAGATGCGGTAGAAAAGGGACTTATGTTTGTTGACGCGATCATCAACTCCAAGCCTGCTAGAGGCACCATGGTAGACTCTGGCGCAACACACAACTTCATTTCTGAACAGGAAGCCCGCCGCCTAGAACTCAAAGTTGAGAAAGACGCGGGTAAGATGAAGGCAGTGAATTCAGAAGCCCTGCCAATTGTCGGAGTGTCCAAGAGGGTACCTTTGCAGTTGGCCGAATGGACCGGGAGCGTCGACTTAGTCGTAGTCCGCATGGACGACTTTGACGTTGTGCTCGGAATGGAGTTTCTCTTGGAACACAAAGTCATCCCCATGCCTCTGGCTAAATGCCTAATTGTCACCAGCAATAATCCCACAGTGGTCCCGGCAGATATAAAGCAGCCTAGTGGAGTAAGAATGATTTCTGCCCTGCAGTTAAAGAAAGGTCTCAGTCGGGAGGAACCCACCTTCATGGCTATCCCGGTTGTCAACGAGCCCGTCGAAACCGAGTTCGTTCCTTTAGAGATCCAAGAAATTCTAAGCGAATATGTTGATGTTATGCCACAAAGTCTACCAAAGTCCTTACCCCCGCGACGTGGGATTGATCACGAGATTGAACTTGTCCCTGGAGCCAAACCTCCAGCAAAGAACGCATACAGGATGGCTCCCCCTGAATTAGCTGAACTCAGGAAGCAGTTGGATGAGCTGCTAAGTGCAGGATTCATTCGCCCTGCAAAAGCGCCGTATGGGGCCCCAGTTTTGTTCCAGAAGAAGAAAGACGGAACGCTACGACTGTGTATCGATTATAGGGCTCTAAACAAAGTAACAGTTCGAAACAAGTACCCCTTACCGATCATCACTGATTTGTTTGACCAGTTGAACGGAGCTCGATACTTCACAAAACTTGATCTCAGGTCAGGGTACTACCAAGTTCGCATCGCTCAGGGGGACGAACCGAAGACCACCTGTGTGACTAGATACGGGGCCTTTGAATTCCTCGTGATGCCCTTCGGACTCACCAACGCGCCAGCCACGTTTTGTACACTGATGAACCAAGTGTTTCACGAGTATCTTGATCAGTTTGTAGTGGTCTACCTCGATGACATTGTGGTATATAGTCCCACTCTAGAAGAGCACAAAGTTCACCTCCGGTTAGTCTTTGATAAATTACGGCAGAATCAGCTCTATGTGAAGAAAGAAAAATGTGCCTTTGCCCAAAGGAGTATTAACTTCTTGGGCCACGTGATCGGACATGGGAAGATCGGGATGGATACTGACAAGTTGAAAGCCATCCAGGAGTGGAAAGTTCCTGTCTCTGTGTCCGAGTTACGTTCTTTCTTGGGACTAGCAAATTACTATCGTCGTTTCATCGAAGGATTTTCAAGGAGAGCTGCACCCCTAACCGAGTTGTTGAAGAAAGACACTCCTTGGCAGTGGTCGGTCGAATGCCAGTCAGCCTTCGAAGAGCTTAAAGCGGCTATGACGCGGGGGCCTGTTCTCGGTCTTGTAGACATCACAAAATCGTTTGAGGTGGAGACAGATGCTTCAGATTATGCCCTCGGAGGCGTTCTTCTCCAAGAAGGTCATCCGATAGCTTACGAAAGCCGAAAGCTCAACAGCGCAGAAAGAAGATATACTGTCTCTGAGAAAGAAATGCTAGCTGTTGTCCACTGCCTAAGAGTTTGGAGGCAATACTTGCTGGGATCGCGCTTCGTAGTTAAGACCGACAATACTGCAATCTGCCACTTCTTTAGCCAACCAAAGTTGACGTCAAAACAGGCGCGATGGCAAGAATTTCTGGCTGAATTTGACTTTTGTTTTGAGCATAAGGCAGGGAGGAGCAACCGGGCCGCCGACGCCCTTAGCTGAAAGGGTGAACATGCGGCCACGTGCGCGTTGGGCCACATTCAGTCGAGCAAGGCTGATGGATCGATGCGGGAGATCATCAAGGAATTTTTGCAAAAAGACCCTTCCGCTCGGGCTGTCATAGCATTAGCCAAAGCTGGCAAGACCAGACAGTTCTGGGTTGAGGGGGACTTACTGTTGACAAAAGGGAATCGGTTGTATGTCCCCAGAGCAGGAGACCTAAGGAAGAAGTTGTTACACGAATGTCACGATACCTTATGGGCAGGCCATCCGGGGTGGCAAAGAACCTATGCACTACTGAAGAAGGGTTACTTCTGGCCCAGTATGCGAGACGATGTCATACAGTACATCAAGACCTGCCTCATCTGTCAACAGGACAAGGTTGAGAGAGCGAAAATTGCTGGGCTCCTCGAACCCTTGCCAGTGCCGTCGAGACCATGGGAGAGCGTGTCCATGGATTTCATCACCCATCTGCCGAAGGTAGGCGAGCACGAAGCCATCTTAGTTATCATCGATCGGTTTTCGAAGTATGCCACCTTCATAGCTACCCCGAAACTATGTTCTGCCGAGATGACAGCTCAATTGTTCTTCAAACATGTGGTGAAACTATGGGGAATTCCAGCCAGTATTGTCAGCGACAGAGATGGCAGATTCATAGGCACCTTCTGGACTGAACTATTTGCCTTCTTAGGGACAAGCCTGAATATATCCTCAAGTTACCACCCCCAAACAGATGGCCAGACAGAAAGGTTTAACTGCCTGCTCGAAGAGTATTTGCGTCACTTTGTCGACGCCCGGCAAAAGAATTGGGTGCAGTTGTTAGATGTGGCCCAGTTCTGCTTCAATTGCCAAACAAGCTCATCAACAGGGAAGAGTCCCTTTGAAGTTGTAAGCGAAAGACAACCCTTGTTGCCCCACATTATTGATCACCCATACGCAGGAAAGAACCCCCAAGCTCACAACTTTACAAAGGAGTGGAGACAGACCGTTGAGATTGCACGAGCTTACTTGGAGAAAGCCTCCAAGCACATGAAGAAGTGGGCGGACAAGAAGCGGCGCCCCCTCGAATTTCGAGTAGGGGATCAAGTTCTGATCAAGTTGAGACCTGAACAGATTCGATTCCGAAGCCGGAAGGACCAACGCCTTGTCAGGAAGTATGAGGGTCCAGTAGAAGTCCTGAAGAAGGTCGGGAACGCTTCGTATAGGGTGGCGTTGCCCACATGGATGAAAATTCACCCAGTAATCCATGTGAGCAATCTCAAACCCTATCACCCCGACCCCAATGATGATAGCCGCAATGCCACTGTTCGCCCAGATATCAACCTCAAGCACACATGTGAGAAGGAAGTTGAAGAGATCCTTGCAGACAGAGTCAGAAAAGTTGGAAGACCTGTTCGGAGAGTTCTCGAATTTCTCGTCAAGTGGAGAAACCTCCCCGCAGAAGAAACAAGTTGGGAACGTCTTGAAGATTTAGAAGCATGGAAGCCGAAGATCGAAGAGTTCAAGCTTCGCCAGTCGACAGAGACGTCAACTGTTTAAGTGGGGGAGAGTGTCTTGAGCATGCTTGTCCAGGGAGTGTTTGCCTATGGCCGCATGCCCAAACCACCCTCAACCACCTTATATTCATGTCTTGTAAGTAGCTTAGGAAGTTGTTTTCATTTTCATGTTGTTTTCCTTTTGAGTGACGTTTCGCCAGTTTTCATATGCAAGGCTGGCAGACTAGTTTTTGCTTAGAATGTACTATAGGGGACCCCCACTAGTTGACTCCCCGACCAAGTATTGTTGTACTCTTTGCAAACAAGCTTTCTTGCAATTGCCAGTCCTCAATGCTTTATTGTATGATGTTTTCAAAGCTTTCCCTCTCTCTCGTTTTATAAAACCATTTTCTCTCGAAACGTGAGTAGAGGCTACATCATACCCCGAGTTTGCCCGCGACCCACGGTTTTTGTACGGCTGACTTGCTCGCCGGGTTAGAGCAGTGCCGCACAATCGCCTGTCCCGTATCTGAAAGTAAGCGATTGTGACACACAGCAGCACTCAACCAGTACGGAAGTTCAGAATACGATTTCTCCCATTCGCCGAATACTACAACCAAAGCTTTTTTCTTTGCTTCCCACACACATCTATATTTGATGTTATATCCGTACTACTTTTTAAGTACTTCTTGTAGTACCGCCACAGGCACACTAGGATCAGCTCTAACCAAATTTTGAATTCCAATGCTCATGAAATTAGAATCAAGTTGTGAATGATCTTGTGCCAATTTTGTGTATAAATAAGAATGACTCTCTCCAAGTTTAGTAATTTCAAACATCCCATGAGTTATGCACCGACAAGTACGCAACCTCCACCTACAACCTTCATCCCATTGTTTACATTGCACATACCAAATATCTTGGTTCGATTCTACCACAAAAATTTGGTAGTGTTCGGTCACACAATATGTTTTTACTGCCATTTGTAGGTCTTTTTTCGTATTAAAAAACATTCATTTTTGTATTATACTAGACTTATCTATACATTTTTTCCTCTCATCCAAGGTTGATCCTTGCTCACAAATAGAATCAGTAATTTCTCATTCTATCTGTGTAAATATCTCCGACGGAACCAACTCATTTTCATTTTCTATATTTCCTTCTTCTCGAAACAATTCATCAACTTCTACATCAATGTCACTATCCCCACAATTTCTAGCTTCAATAATAACTAAATCTTCTAGACAAAACGATATATTTAAATTCGTTTACAACTGTAAAGGTTAAAAAAAAAAAAAATTAGTCCAAATCTACCCAAAATTATAAAACTCTTGGACCCGGTCCACGAGTTTACTACCCAACATAACTAATTTCCCACCACATTCTTTGTCAATAATAATAAGGTAGAAACTAATGTGAAAAATGGAGTAGTAAAATCGTGTACTCGGTACACGATTTTCCCCCTATTTTTTGTATATCTATCCCCCGACCCTATTTTTTGGATTATTTATTAAAAAAATATTATTTAAAAAAATTCAAATTTATTCATGCATGCAAAATAAAACTTAAAATCTATGCATATTCATCATATAATATGTATATGATAATTAGAAAGAAAAATGTATATACATACCTATATGGCGGCGGCGACGATAAAGGTGGGTGGTGGCAGCAGCAAAGGGTGGCCGCGACAGCGGGCGACGGGTGGCTGAACGGATATAATATGTTAGATTAAACAAAGAAAGAGCGATGAAATTGTCGAAAAATCGATATCTATATACATACCTATATGACAGCGACAATGTCGACAAACGATGGAAAATGAACAGCAAAAAGCGTGCAAGATGATCGGAGAATGAAGAAACGGAGAGATTTCCTATGGGGAGAGAGAAAACGGGCGAGAGATGAAGAGAGAAATGGTGGGAGAGAGAGAATGGTGACGGAGGGAGGCGACGGGGGCGGAAGATATAGAGGGGGACTCATGGCCCCGGCCACGATTTCGAAAATCGTGGACCTGGTCCACGAGGCTGGTCAAACCTGCATGCCATGCAAGCTGGCATGCAGGCGTCAGGCGGGCAGCGTGGCAGGGCCATGCAGCGCGGTAGGGAAATCGTGGCCCTGGTCACGATTTCACAACCCTATTTTTGGTATTTCTTCCCCCCGACCCTATTTTTGGGTTTATTTATGAAAAAAACATTATTTAAAAAAAAATCTGCAATTTTGTCTACTCTTTTTCACCTTTGCAAATATGGTAAAACTATTAAATTCTAGGGTAAATTATAAAAAATGTACTTAAACTTTGTACTTTGTGTCAAAAATATTCTTCAACTTTCCCAAGTTTAAAAAATACCATTAAACTTTTAAAAAGAGTTAAAATATATTTTTATCATTAGTTTTGGATGAAAATTTACTATTTTATTTTAAATATAACAATGAACTTTCAAAATAATTAAAAAATACCCTTAAAACTTGGAAAGAAAAGTTTAAAGCTGCCGAAACTTTTAATATCTCATTGCAAAAATAACTCTAATTTTTTTTTTTTAAAAAAAAAAGTTTTAAAATGTTCCTACCATTAATGTAGTATCAATTTGTTTGAAATTTTCTTGGGTTAAAAAATAATCAAATTTAAAACAAATTATATAGATGTTCTTAATTTTCTTTTCCATATAGATACTCTCATGTTTCTCCTATTTGTTCAATCCTTATACCAATTTTCTCAACACCCAAAATAGAAACAAAAACTTTGAGTTAAAACACAAAATCTCCCAAATTTTCAAAATCAAAATCTCACCTTAAAACATACCCAAACGATAAATAGCCCATTACAAGAAAAATGTATTTGGCTATTTAACACAATCAACTACTAACATTCAACATTCTTAAAACATTTAAGGGGCATTTGGGCACAAGTTCAGAATCAAAAGCTTTGAATCAAATGCTTGGGGGCTTATTTAAGGGGGTTCTGAAGTCTGGGAATTACAAATACCTGTGTTTGGGGTGCAAAGTTTGGAAACCTGAGTTTGGGGTATAGGCATGAGTTTGGGTAATCTGATTTTTTTCCCCTATTTTCTAGTGGTTGTTTTGTGAACTAAATAACCTTTAGGGTGATGGAATCGAATTCCTCAGTGGAAGCGTGTAAATACGTGTGTCTTTGAAATTCGTTTTGAAAATCTCAAAAGTAGTGAAAAAATCCAGAACAATATAGGATAAACATATTAATTTGTAGCATGCTTTAGGAAGAGAGATGAGAAGAACCTACTCTTTCTTCTCTGCATGAACTCACCAGAACCCTCTCTTGAACTCAACATACAACAAGAACACAAGCAAGACACCATCACTTCGTTTTCTTGCTATTCTCCAGAATAAGAATCAAGGAAGTGTGGGATTCTTGTTTTTGAAAGGGAAGAAAGCTTGAGAGAAAAATTCTTGAAAGAATTTTACAGAAAGAATTTTTTTCCCTTAAAAAATGTACAGTCTGTAAATTCTCTATTGAACCTCTGTTTTTACATGATAGTGAAAGGGATGGAGAGGGAGTTAACTCCCTTCCACCACTATGTAGAATAACTCTAGAGGGAGTTATTTTTAATTTAAATAATTTATATATTAAATAAATTTAATATATAATTAAATAAATATTAATTAACTAACACTGCAAAAATTATTATAAATAGAAAAATTATGAAACTATTTACAAATATAGAAAAATTTCACTACCTATTAGTGAAAGACCGCGATAGACAGTAAAATTTTTCTATATTTGTAAATGGTTTTGCTCATTTTGTTATATTTAAAACAACCCTAACAATTAATTAATTAATAAATTATCATAATAATTTCATTTGAATCATATTCAAATTACATCCTTTCACATAATCTATAGTTTTCATATGAATCTTATTCATATAATTAATATTTGAATCTTATTCAAATATTTATTTCTCTCATATTATAATGTATCTCTCTCATTCAAAACTAACTTTATATTATAATGTATCTATATACATTGTATTATTTGTATCTTATACAATTAATTCTCTTATTTAGTTTGAATAATTCAAATTAATCTAAAATTAATTGATTCTTATTTTGCTCTTAGTGAGTTAGCAAGGGATCTTATGGACCTACAAATTAGAAGCTCCAATAATACGAGATTAATTAATTAAACTCTTTAATTAAATTAATCAACATTCATTAACTATAGGTCACTCCACTAAAGACCCACAATTAAACTCTTCGCATTCTAGATATATTTCTGTGTCCACGAATATAACCAATCAACAGTAAGTTGACCCTTCAAAAATCACTCGTAACTACAACTAGGTCAAATTATCGTTTTGGTGGGACTGGTGTGTCCTAAATCTCTTAGGTCTTGTAGTTTTGTAAATTGTATATACATTTTATTTATTGAATAATAAGAAGTTATTTTATCTATCTTACGCATTAACTCAATCCAATAAACTAAGATTCCATGGTTATTTTATGCAAACTTAAACATGTATGTGGTCGACATACAAGTTTCGGTCATGTTTAAGTAATAACAAAAAAGGTTTGTAGTATAGAAATAAGGTTAGGTGCCTTATTCTAGTAACACTACGGATACGACCCACTTTGTAATTGTTACAAGGAGTTGTAAAGTGTTACAAACGATTTGATCATAATCATTCATGTGGAGACACATGAGTGGGGGTATCCCATACAAAGAGTTTGTATAAGACCGGACCGAGAAATGTTTAATTTCTCTTTGTAACGCCGTTAATTGTAGAAATTAACATCTCATAGGATGACTATAGGTAACTTGACCTGAATCCTGAGTGAGTTATGAACTCCTGTCTATGAGGGCAATCCTTTGATTTGTGTGGGTGAAAGTGGCCAAATCGTTGACTCAATAAGCCTGCCATTTTGGAGATTTGTCTGATTAGGGATCTGGGAACATACCTTGACAAGATGGAATTCACTCATTCTCATGTTTAGGGTAAGTAGATAAATTACGCCCTTAAAGGCTGATTTCGAGTCTTTGAACAATGAGACCTCACCCTCTCACTGGCCCGAGAGGGGTTAGTTTATAGCTGGACTATAAACAATTTGTTCATTAGAGGGATCAATAGTACTTAAGAAGTTAGATATAACTATAGGGGTAAAACGATAATTTGACCCAGCTGTAGTAATGATTAATTTGTGAAGGGTCGACTTACTGTCGATTAGTAAATTTCGTGGATATACAAATATATCTATAGTGCAAAGAGTGCAACTGTAAGTCTTTACAGGAGTGACCTACAGTTAATGAATATTGATTAATCTAATTAAAAGAGTTTAATTGATTAATCTCATATCATTGAAGCTTCTAACTATACGTCCATGAGGTCCCTTTTCTAGCTCATAAAGGATTAGTATAAGAATCAAATATTTTGGTTTAATTTGAAATGTTCAAATTAATAAGGGAATTAATTGTATGTGATACAATTAGCATAATGTATATCGATACATTATAATATAAAGTTTATTTTGGATAAGATTTAAAGTTTATACTTTATATCATAAGAGAAATGAATATTTAAATGAGATTTAAATATTAATTATATGAATGAGGTTCATATAAAAACTATAGGTTAAAATTAACATGAATGAGTTTCATATTAAAACTATAGGTTATGTGAGAGAAGGTTGTTTGAATATGATTCAAACTTAAATTAAATATGAGATATTTAATTAATTAATTAATTAATTTTTAATTAATTATATTTATTAAATATGATTTAATAAATTATAATTAAATTAATATTAATTTTATTATTATTATTATTATTATTATTATTATTATTATTATTATTATTATTATTATTATATTAAAGGAAATAACTTCCACCTTTGAGGAATTTATTTCCCTTCTCTCTCATTTTTCACGTAAAAAGGAAAAGGGGAGGGAGTTACAGAAGAACCAAGATTTTACAGAAAAGTTCTGTAGAGTTCTCTCCCTCTCCAATTCTCTCTTCTTCCCAAAAAGAATTCCCTTGCCAAAATCTTTAGAGAGCCCACACCTCCTCTATTGATTCTTCCTTGAGAATAGTGAGGTAGCCATTGTGGTGGTGTTCCAAGAGAAGAAGAGTTGCTATTTTTGGTTGGAGATTTTCTAGTTCGTGATTCGAAAAGAAGAAGGATTATCACATCGAAGACGGTCTTCAAAGATAGGAAAATTTTCCCTAACCCATCTTAAAGACATGCTAATTGGTTGTTGTTTATCCTGTAATTTTGTTCTTTGTAATTTTGGTTTTCTAAAAAAAATTTAATGGCACAAAACGATCATTCGCTTCCACTGGAAATTTGATTCCTTCAATTGGTATCAGAACCAAATCGTTCTTTAAATTTCGTTTTGTAAACAAAATTTGGAGAAAAGGTGGGTGTTGTTTCTGCATTTTGAACATGAGTGTGCAAAATAGATGTTTTCAATTTTGGCACCTTAGATTTACTATTTTGATAAGATCAAAATGTGTAAGGGCCCGTTGTTTTGGGCATTTTAATTATGCTATCGAGCCTATAAGTCCATGTCGTCCAAAAGGCAAAACTTGCTGAGGAAACAAACATAAAACGGAGCAAAAACGAAGCTGTCTTGAGCGTTGTTACGCTATGACTTTAAAAGCCAAAGCGTAGCAACGCTTACCAATATATTCGCGACACTTCTTTGGTTGCAAAGCGCATCTGGAATTCTGTTGGTTGTGGGTTGGAGCTAGGAAAAGTGCAATTTTTTCATTTTTTTTTTGTATTTTATGTAATTTTATGTATTTTTTAATTAATTAAATTGATAAATTTGATTATATTGATTTAATTAATTTTTAGAGGTGCCCAAAATTGGTCTATTTTTGTTATTTAATTTAATTTTGCATGAGATGTATGATTAAATTAGTTTTGAGATATATTGCATAATGTATGTCATATAGTTTAAAATCCCACCTTAGGATAAACATTATCATGCACCATATTTAATATAAGTGTTATATTATTTGGATATATGATATTATTAGCATGAAAATACATTCTATTTAATATAAGTGTTATATTATATAGTTGTATGTATTAATAAACATGTCCATGCATCATACCATAATAAAAATGTTATATTGTATAATATGATATGATTTAATTTTCTCTGTTTCAAATAGAAATTGAGCTTAGCTCATCGGTGATTGGCATAACCTTCCATCTTAGAGGTGGAAGGTTTGAATCTGCCAACCCCCAATTGTTGTACTAAAATATATATATATTCTGCATATCTAACAACCATTAAATTTTTGTCTAGGGTTCTAGGTTTGACAGGGGCGGGAACTGCATGTGCGCCTCTCTAGGTTTGGCGAATCCTGGCGATTGGTTGCAGTTGCCGTCGGGCGTCGTTCCTTCAGAGGGTGCTGTCGAAGTGTTTGTTATCGACGATACTGCCCTTCTGATCCAATGTTTGATTTGAAGAATTTGGCTGAACACCGTGGTTTTGGGCTTAGTCTTTTTTGACGGTGTTGGCTGACATCAGGATTAGACTGCTGGTGCTGCTCTGATTAACAATCTAATTTCGGTGATGTTCTGATGGCAAAACAACGGTCCTCAATTCGTAAAGGTAGGGGAGGAGGGGTCTCACTAGGTCTAAGCCAGTTAAATCTGAAAGATTTTGAGGTTGGGACGGCGATCTGTGAAAATCAATGGCATTTGAGTGACAATGTGGATCCATTGAAGGTGTTGAAGGAGAGAGAAGTAGCCAAAGCTTGAGCTGTTGTACGCCTGGAGAAATTCCACGAAGCGGCGGTGGATCTGAGGAGGAAGATGAAAGAGATGAATGGGCTAACGATGGGTTGTGTCTCGCTAGGTTGAGGGTCTGATGGTTTTAAGGAAGTGAGCGAGAGGCTGGAAGTTGGTGCTAGCGAGAGTCGTAGAGTGGTGTCACTAGGTTGTGGGACTGATGGTACTAAGGAAGTGAGCGAGAGGATAGGATTAGCGAGAGTTGTGTTGCTGGGTTGTGGGTATGACGGTAATGAGAAAGTGAGCGAGAGTAGGGGACTAGCGAGAATTGTGTCACTGGTCGTGGGTCTGAAGGTACCGAGGAAGTGAGCGAGAGGATGGGTCTAGTGAGGTTGTGTCGCTGGGTCGTGGGTCTGAAGGTACCGAGGAAGTGAGTGAGAGGATGGGTCTAATGAGGTTGTGTCGCTGAGTCGTGGGTCTATTGGTGCTGAGGAAGTGAGCAAGAGGCTTGGAGTTGGTGCTAGCGAGAGGTGTAAGGTTGTGTGATAACTTGTAGAAATACAAGTTATTATAGCCTTTTTCATAGATAAATAGAGCTTAAATAGAGAAGCATGCGGTAGTTTATGCTAAATTCTATTAATAAATCTTCCTTTGCGTTATACTCTTGTATTTTTATGAAGATAATGATTTTACCACTTTTTTAGCCTAAAACGCATGTTTTGACGCGAGAATGCAGACGATGCGTTGATGACTTCTTAACGCAGGACGACACGTTAGCAATCTGTTCTTCATAGACGCATGATCTGAACGGAACGCAAACAACCTGACGACGCGTTAACAACAACTCAACGCATAACTACGCGTTAGCAACCTACGACGCGTTGACATCGGCCAAACTATGCATGGACGCGTAGACGACCGTTAAGGCAAGGCGCTGAGAATCAGATCGGAATCTTGAGAGATTTACGGATGATTGACGAACATGATTTGTGGCTAAAGTGGTAGATCTTAATTGGCCCGAGAATCACGCAATCAGGCGAGATGGACGCAGTATCAATCTCGCCACCAATCAAGCAGATTTGCCATTAACTGCGATTGTATCATCTATAAAAGGGCAGCTCTGTGAGATGAGAAGGGTTGTTGATTCTCGAAAGAACTCCATAAGTGACAGCAGAGTTCTCTTAGACTTCAACCGGAGACGAATAGCTCGAGAGAGAAGAGTCTTCCCTCCGCCGCACCACTTCACAGTAGAGCCTCACGCTTCCATCCGAGCGACTCAAGACATTGACGCCTTCCCTGCTTTCTTTCTTATTGTTCTATCTTAATTTTAGATTTGTATCAAGGCATTGAACTTATCGAAAATTGTATCTCATTTCATCAATATAATTATCTTTCATGTTTACTCATTTCTCTAAACTTTCCGCTTTTTACTTTCAAACCATGAGTAACTAATCACTCAAGGGTCTAGGGTTGCGTTAGCATCTAACTAGGAACCATAGTGTAACTATTTTATCTTGTCAATTGCGAGCTTAATCCGATGCTTATGTCCATCTGACAAATCGATATAAGTAGTAATAATCAAACTGCTCGAGAGGGTAAGTGATTGTGGAACTCAATTGACAAGGACCAAGTAATGTTACCTGTCTATGGGGATAACCTTGGTTCTTAACACTCTCCTATGCGTTATAGACATATAACGTATAGCGGCTGAAAACCGGGAGAAGAGTCGCAAGTATGAATAGAATACCACTGTGCGTTTCCGACGTTAGATGTTAATCAACCCGAACCCTTTCTTTATCCATTCACACACATCTTTAGCTGAACTTGCTGTGTCGCATACTTTCCATCTTTCACAACTTTTAGTCTAGTGTACAAACAATTGCTTTCTTTAGATTAAAAACAACTCTCAAATATTTATTGGTTACCACTGTTACGCTTGAAATCCAACTAAAAACTGAATCAATATAATCCCTGTGTTCGACCTCGGACTCACCGAGAACACCTATTCCTTTGCTTATACTTGGGTAAAGGATAGGAAAACTTGACAAGACCACCAACGCATAGTAATAGAACGCATAGCATGTTCACAGCATGACATGTTGAACGCATAAACACATCATTTAGCACTTTGCGTTAGGATAATTTACACATACAAAATATACCACAACATTGTGTCGCTAGGTCATTGGTCTGACGATTCTATGGAAGTATGAGCGAGAGTCATAGAGTTGGTGCTAGTGAGAGTCGTAGAGTTGTGTCGTTGGGTTGTGGATCTAATAGTACTGAGGAAGTGAGCGAGAGGTTGGGACTAGCGAGAGTTGTGTCATTGGGTTGTGGATTTGTCGGTATGAGGAAGTGAGCGAAAGGTTGGAACCAGCGAGAGTTATGTCGATGGGTCGTGGTTCTGAAGGTATTGAGGAAGTGAGCGAGAGGAGGGAACTAGCGAGAGGAGGGTTGCTAGTTCATGAGTCTATCGAAACGGAAGGAGTGATCGAGATTTTGGAAGCTAGTGCTAGCGAGAGTCGGAGAGTTGGGCAGGTTCACAATGAGGGCTTGTTGGGGAATTGTTGTTGAATTTCTATTTTTGATTTAAATTGAGTTTCATAGCTTGTTGCACAAAAATAGATATTATCATTTCCGTACAAAGATGCGTCGAGAATTACTCAAATATGATCATGATTAAGCAAGTTTTCCTATAAAAAGCCCAAGTATAAGCTCTTATAGGTTTCCTGGTGAGTCTAGGGTCGAACGCAGGGATTTGTAATAACTAGGCGTTGAGAATAGATGCATGCCTATGCGGTGAACTATACATGTAATATGTGCATGTGTTGGGTTGTATGTATCTAAAACTATACATAAAGAATGAATAAAATTTCCTACAACTAACAATGAGGTGGACGCGGCGATGGTTAGTCAAATGTCATTTAGTGTCAGATAGCATGCGGTGAGAATGAATGGGACCATGCAATAAAAGTAGAGTTAACGCAGAGGCTAGTTGTTACTTAAGCATATCTAAGTACAATTACATACCTACAAACTGCGTTTGTGAATCCATCTCTCAATGTTTCGACGCCACATTAATCTTATCTCTAAGACGCATGGTAAGTTTGCGTTAGCAAAAGATGAACTACATCTCTGCACCCCATCTAGTCCTGATAAATGCTAAAGATTAACCATCCACTCTCTCAAGTTAGACAGTCGTGCTTGCTACTTTTGTTTGTCAGACAAAGTTATGCAAGCTAATAATATGCATTAATCAAGTTGTAACATACTTAATATTGCTTAAGAAAAACTAACTCTAACATCTAACTCATTTAGCATTCAAACAACATGGTGTAAGGTATTTAGTATAGAAATAGATGGAAGGTAATCGTCAATCAAACTCATATTAAGAAAATAAACCATTCTCTCGAATGTCATTAACAAAACATAAGTAAGAAGGAGGGAAATGGAGATAAAACAGAAATGGAAGACGCCAAGCCGCCATTAACAACGTCTTGCTTCATGGAGGCTTGAGATGGTTGCTATCTGATACATAAATTTCATAGGGTGAAGGTTCTCACTCACTGGGAGACGACTCTGAAAGTTCTCAGAGTCCTTCTCTCAGAAGAGCTTGAAATGGAGGTTGGTTATGGTGAGGGAGAAATTGTGCAGAGCTTTCGTCTCTTGAACTCGTTTCTTTCTTTCTCTCCCCCCCCTTGAATGGAGAAGCTTTGGGCTATTTATAGTCGTTGAAAAGTTGAAACTCATGATGACCTGACACCTTTGCATTAAATTCCCTGCCCTGCTGCGTAGACTTTTCACATTGTCGGCCCATTAGTTCTGCCATGATCTGATAACGTGTTGTCCTTTTGCATAATGACATGACAGCTTTTGCCCAGGCGTCTGTATCTACTTTTTCTCAACGCATGGTCTCAACGCATAGTCACGACGCATGGGTTTCCACTTATTCTCGCAGCAGCTTCGTCTCTAGTACTTGGGTTATTTGTGCTTCTTTTCTTCTTAATCTTGCGTTAAGAATAGAAAAGCTCATAATTTTTCAGGTATTTTCTTTTGTAAATAGTGTCAACGCATGGTAATACATTTTACATAATTCAACTACCAAAATCATGCGTTTAGCTCTAAAGTTACTCTATATAATTCAAATAGTGACTATAATAACTTGTATTTCTACAAGTTATCACCCCTAAATTTGAGTTAATGTTTGTCCTCAAACATTTATTTGAAGATTTATTAATTTCTACAGCCCAAGTCTAAGTAAAAGCTCACCCTCTCAACATGCCTTCTATTCCTTGACTATATCAAGAATCAGATAACCACACCAAGTTCTTTTTCAATTGACGCTTTGAAAATACTTCTAATTTTTAGATGCGGCAAGCTTATTCCTCAAAAATACCCTTACTCATTTCCAGCCAATCTAATGTCCTCATTTTAGTAATGCGCCATAGAGTTCATTTTCATAAAGTTTCTATATATATATATATATATATATATATATATATATATATATATATATATATATATTTTAAAGTGGACTTGCGTTGATTGGGGCTATCTACCTTCGTTTTGACATACCAACGATGGGGTGCATGGAGGCAGCCAACATCGAGCAAATACCCTTTCACAACTCGGCACTTATCGTGTTCCTTTTTGGTTGCATCGACAGTGGTACCGTTTATTTATTTTTCGCTGATCTTGGACTTTCACCTTTGATTATGGGGTGTTAAAGAGTCATTCTCAACTCAACTCTTAACAGGCTAATTTTATGCGCTGTTAGCGGAGTTATTTGTCCCAAAGAAATATATTAATACCCTTTTTTTATTTATTATTTATTATTTTTTTATTTTTTATTTTTTTATGAATTCTGAACGCATGACTCAAACCTTTCTTACCCCCAAATTTAAAGGCAGCAAGGTTCTCATTGTTGAAATCGAGTTATGAGATTGCCTTAGAAAAATTTTGTAAAAGAGGTTTGAGGCAAAGCTTGCAACGTAAACTCTTAGAAGTAATTTACCAAGTGTAATATCCTAAGGCTTGCGAGTTAGTCCTCTTATTTCAATAAGTCTATAGGGGAAGTGCATAAATTTCATCATGGAGGGTGGACGCAGAAACAAAAACAAGGCGGAGAAAATAATAAAGCAAGAATTAAATGAAAGCACAAACTAAAGAGAACAAAAAGATTCATGAATTGAATATGGCATTGATGCAAAAGTACTATGCGTTGGACTATTGACAAAGGAAAAAGAATAAACGTAAGAAAAGAAGGGAAAAATCCCAAAGAACACCCCCAAATTTAAGTTCTCCTCGGGGCGTTGTCATTGTTGTTCGCAGGGGGAGGATTTGGATCGTTGAACTGAAGTGGTTGCTGAAGGGAAGAAGGAATAACTGGTGCTGGGATGCGTTGGACGAACACTTCATAAATGTAATTCATTAAAGTGCTAAATTGTTCATCCTGACGCTGAGCTTGGCATTGAACAAAACTCCGAAGCTCCAATTGTTGCTGCGCCATTTGAGTCACTTGCTGACCCAATTGTGAAACTTGTTGAGCCAACTCTTCTTGCCGCTGGAGACTTTCCATCTCCTTGCGCCGAATTTCATCCAGGTCTCCCATAACGGGTTGAAGGATCCCATCATCCAAGTATCGCAGCAAATCATCCAGACTCAAATCAACAAACTGCAGCGAAGTAGAGGCGTGCTGTAAGTGATATGGTTCTTCTTAATGATGCATGCTTGTAGTTGCTTCTGCCTGTGGTTGAGAAGTTGGGTGGGCAGAAGGTTCAGTAGTTGGTGGAGTTGGAAGATTGGAAGATTGAGGTTCATGGCAAGGCAGTGAGAATTGAAAGGGCGCTGACTCCTCAGGATCCAGAGTCAGGGTTGGCTCAACGGGTGGTGGTGGTGGTGATGGAGTTGCCTCTTGAAAGGTAGATGATTGAGGCGGGGAGAGGGTTAACTCCAGATGGGGCGAAGAAGGCGGCGACACTTCCTTCAACTCTTCATTTAAGTCTGCGATAGGAAGCTAAAGAGGCGATGGGAGGGCGCGTTGGGTGGTAGGTACATGAAGTGGCTCTTTTTGGATTTTAGGGGAAGGGGAAGGGGAAGTTGATGGTGAAGAGGGCTCCTCAGTGATTGGGTTGATGGGAGGAGTATAAATGGTCAAGGTTTGTGTGTTGGCGTCGAGCTGAACAGTTTCTTCGGTTTCAATAGGTTTTGAACTCGACGCCTTCATCTCAAAATTCTTCTTGACAAGTTTCCTCTTCTTGGGTTGAGGAGGTTGGGAGGATGATGGTTCTTGTGACTTGGTCGGCCTCTTCTTTGAGTTGGCCGCCTCAAGCAGATGCGGGGAGTCCTTTAATATCCGTCTCAGACTTTGGGCTGAAAGGACTCCATTTACTGCTCTGACTGGCGCATCCTCCATGAATTGTGCGTTGGCGCATAGTCTTGTCACAAGAAAGTGGAAGAATAGCTGACCCCTTGGCTTGAAAAACAACCCCCGAATCTGTGGGGCAATGATGCGTCCCACGTCTAGCCGAATTCCCCACATGATGCAGTAAATGACCATGGCACGGTCCCTTGAAATTGAGGCGTCATGCGTTGTGGGGATTAGCGACCGCTTGATGAAGTAAAGCCACAGGTTGGCCTTGGCGATCAAGCAAGTTGGTGCCAATGTCTGAATGCCCTTTGGGGAAGTGTTCCACTTTGACCCCGGTTTGGCGATGGTTGTGAGGGCGTCATTCATTTCGGCTTTTGTAGGCGTCGACATTATTCTATTACCCTCTGCCACCGCGATGTCGGGAAGATCAAACAACCCGTTGATCTCCTGAGGCTCGAAGGAAATCACCTCATCTTCAACTTTGACTTTGTGTGCCTTGCGGTGAATGGTTCCTTCGTAAAATGCCTCCATGGCGGTGGGTTGGATGACTTGGGCGCTTTCACAAAATTGCCTCCAACCCATTGTTTCGACTCCTTGTATAATGAAGGCGGACAGTTCAATTGGCTCTGGGAAAAATCCCACTTCAGTATAGAGCCCACTGAATTGTTTCTTTCGGCTCTTCGCCGCCTTCTTTGTTGGTTCCTCAACCAATTTCTCTTTTCCCTTCTCATTCCTATTGATGGGACTAGCAGGCGTCCTCCTTGCTCTGCCTGCGTCCAAGTCCCTTATAACCACTGCAGGTGCCTGATGCGCACTTTTAGTGTTAACCGCAAGTGTACGGGTCAAGTTATAATATAAGACGGTTAAGTCCGAATATCGTTCCACTGGAGATCCAATTGTGAAGGTTTAAGTTACTTAGCTATTCTAGAGTTGAATCAATTTTATTTAAGGATTGAAATTGAATATTATGAGTTATGGAAAATACAAATCAAATAAGGAAAGTATTAAAGTGAGAAACACAAGAGTCAAAGAGAGTTCTAGGGTAATGAATCCTTGTTTATTTCATCATGCAATATTATAGATTTCATGGATTTTATTGTCATTCATATGCCTAAGTCTAGAAACGTAATTCCAAGTTATTTTCTCTAAAAAACAACCCTTTCTCATACAACTCAATTGATTACTAATCTCTTGAAACCAATACAAATTACATGGCATTAAGAATAGTTTTTAACAACTTTTATTGTCAATCTAACTACTCTCGTGATAGATTAACAATAATTCATTGTTATAGATCGAGTTAAACATACAATCTCTCAATCATACATCTAACCTAACATGTGAAGGTGGTCAATCCTCAAGAATTAAACACAATAACAATGAAAAGCATAATCATTCCAACAAAACCATGAAAGTCTACAAAATCAACATAAATTTATAAACAAATCATAAAAACCCTAAAACTAAAGAGTTTAGCCACTCATAGCTTGAAGCAACATGTTTAAGAAAAATAAACAAAGAAAGAGTGTAAAGAAAGGGAAACTCTACTGAAAAGAGGCTCTTGATTGAGGTAGCACCGTCACGATCTCCTTGGCTCTCACGTCGGAATTCAAATGGCACCACGACTATCTCGAACTCTTTTCCTCTTCCTTGCAACTAACTTACTCTTTGATCTCTCACTCAATTCTCTCCTTTTTGTGCCTCTTTAGGTCTGTAACTTCCTTGATTTGCTTTGATTTTCTTTTTTTGATTTGGGCTGCTGGAAACCCCCAAATTTATAGAGTTTGGTCGCCCAAAAATTTACCAAAAATAACCATTTTTTATTTAAGGAAAGCTGGCGCAGCGGCGCTGGTCCATAGCGCCGCGGCGCTAGGGCTGCATCCAAAATTGTTGCTCTCGGGTTTTAGCGCCGCGACGCTGTCATGCGTTCAACAAGGTTGCATCGAATTTAGGCGCCGCAGCAGCGCCATCTCGGCTCCGCGGTGCTATTATGCGTCCAGAACGATGCGTTTATGTTTTAGCGCCGCGGCGCTATCCCAAAATTCGCCCTTTTGAGTTTTTCAGCTCTTTTTCGCCGTATTCTTTCTCGGTTTAGATCTTTTAGTCTCTTCTTCTAATTTTCCTCATTTTAACCTAAAAATCACTAGCAAACAAGTGAAATCTAATATAAACTCCCTTAATTTGAGAGAATAGAAAGCACTTTTCAAGTGCTTATCAGTGCCTTAGCCACCTTAGTCTTCTTCTTTTTCTCCGGTAGCTTCTCCTTGGTTATTGCTACCTCTTTTTCTTTCTTCTTCTCCTCCCTTATTTTTTTCACGTTCTGCTTGATGCGTTCAGCTTTGGGTAGCTTCTCCGCATCAGTCACTTCCAACTCAACTTCTAATTCCGTCGCAATCTCTGCTATGCGATGGAGAAACTCGGTTTTTCTAGCAGCCTCCTTGGCAGCTTGTACGCCAAATGCGATTTCCTCTTTTCTTCTCTTCTTTGTGGTGAGAAACGACTCCGTCCTTTCTTTCATTTTTTTGATGTTGTCTTTCAGCTTCTTGGACTTCTCTGCCACCCTCGCTACTAACCGCTCAACAGATGATGCAGCGAAAGATGATGCGATAGCCTCGGATGTCCCTGCATCCTTTACTTTTTCATTTTTTCTTCTTAGCGAAGGTACATCTTCCTCGGCTTCTTCTTCCCTGGCCCTTATTGGCCTGATTTTCCTTTTCGTGGCAGACTTCTTCTTTTCCACCACTGCTATTACCTTTCCAATAGGTCTTTCATCAGAGTCCGATTCCTCAAAACCACTCATCGCAAGGACTGACCCACGCGACTCATTTTTCATCCTCTGGTCGACCAACCCGTCCAACCAGTCATCGTTTTCTTCATCGATGGTGTCTAGAATATCTCTAAAGACGGTGGACTCGTCATTCCTTCCCACCTCTTGAGCTTCAGATAGGTCCTTGGAGCGTGGTGGAGATGAGGCTGATGTCGATTCCAACTCAGGACTATTGGGGTGAACAATGGCGAGGGGTTCAGGTGTGATGGAGGTAGTGGATAGATTCCGACTACCATGCCTCGAGGATGAGGCAATAGGTTTAGGGCTTTTGGAGGGGGTGGGTTGCTGGCAAGCCATGGGAAGGGTATAGTTGAAAAGAGAGAAAAGTGGGTGAGAATCGGGAGATCGTTTCGAATAAGCTGGAAATCGCGCCGGTAATTTGAAAAATTCGGAGAGAAAGGAAGTGTAACTCGCAAAAGGGTTGAAGAGGGGTTTATAAAGGGTTTTAGCTGAGCACGTGGGTTATCGGCTAGATGCGTGACATCATAGCCGCATTAAATGGTCTGACACCCGTCGGCGTCAGCCGGCTTAAGCACAGTCAGCTTTACGAATTCTTGATCTGATAGCGATGTGATAGAATCGCTTCAGATTCCCCTCTAGGCGTCAGCCGGCATCGTTTAGATGTCGACACCTTGTAATTGAATGAGTTCAATTTTTACTCATTGCAAAATAACAAATAACATCCAAACAAAATTTTTCAAAGCAGATAAAAAAATATAATAAAATCAAATAAATTAAAAATAAACTAAAAATAAAAATCAAATCAAATCAAATCAAATGACGAAAAGAAAGGGAGAAATGAAATAATGCGAGAAGAAAGGTACAAAAGTTAGGATGCGTCCTTGGGATATATGTGCTTGTTGTCAACGCAGGACGCGTTTATCTTTTCCTCAATTCTATCTTTTCCAGGTCAATGGCTACTTTGTCTCGTTCATGGCACTCCATAATATGGTTTCACGCGTTGACCATTAACTTTGAATACGTTGGTGCCGTCTTCATTCATCAGCTCTACGACACCATGAGGAAAAATTTCCTGGATCTCAAAAAGGACTAGAACATCTTGTTCATAGTTTCCTGTGGCGCTGATCAGGGCACTCGGCGTTCCAAATCTCGTAAAACAAATTTTCTCCGAAAATTTGAGGTTGCCGCCGCAGCGTTTAATTTGTGAAAATTTGGGCTAACGCATTGTTCATTACTTCGTCGTTTGATGTTAGCCCCATTGTTGTTGGCTCTCAAAGACTAGTTGGCTTGATTTTCCATTTTCTTCTCTTTGCAAAGTTGTCGCCGCCTTTTAAGCTGACATGCAAAGAAGTTTATTAGGGAAAGATGCATCAACAAGCGTGTCAGCTTGGTTTTGTTGTGTTGAATGGTCAAATTCAATGGTGGGATTGGAAAGATGAATTGTTGGTTGAGAGTTCTCTGGTTGGTATGAGTGATTCTCAGTCTTGTTAGCTAGAGTTTTCTTCCACTTCGCAGTGTCACAGCTTGACAGTGTTCTTTTCCTGAACTGCCCGTACCGCGTGGGGCTTCGATGTTGCTCGAAAGAGATCCTTTCTGCCGTGTCTTAAGCTCTCCAGCGATCTGGCCAATCTGAAACTCTAAATTCCTGATGGACGACGCCTGGGTTTGCATCAAGGCGTCGTTCTTCTGCATGTATTCCTTCAGAAGAGCTTCCATGGATGATGATGGACTAGGCGTTGATTGATGTGGATTTTGCCTCTGATGTCCATGGGGAAATCCAGATGATCCACCCCTTTCGTGCGTGGGCGCACCTTGCTGCTCAGGCTGGCAGTTACCACCCCATGAGAAATTTGGATGATTCCTCCAGCCAGGGTTGTAGGTATTGGAATACAGGTTGTTTCGTATGAAGCATACAGATTGAAGGTTCTGTGGACATACCTCATACGTATGCGGCTCCCCGCATCCAACGCATCCTGCAGCGTTCAGTTGATTCACTGCGTTAACTTGGTCACCGCCTCCTGTATTTGACTGATTCAAGGCCATAGTCTGCAACAAGTTAGTCATGGCGGTGACTTGAGCTTGTAATGCAGCAACACTATTATGCTCTAGTGCTCCTGACGCATTGTTTTGCCTGCGGCCAGATCAGCTATATCCCTAGTCCTCCTAGTCCTCATGGTTTCTTCATATTCTATCGAGAATGTCCTTGGCCTCGATATAAGTTTTATCAAGTAGTCCTCCCACTGCGGCAACATTTGTAGCGGTCTGAGATGCCTCGGTCAAGCCATCATAGAATATCTCCATTTGAATACAGTCAGGGAAACCATTATGCGGGCAGTTTCTCACCAATCTCTTAAATCTTGCCCAAGCATCGCTCAGGGTTTCTCTGTCTTTTTGTTGAAAGTTGGCGATATCTCTTCTTCTTCTAGCATTCTTCGTCAGTGGGAAGAGTTTTTTCATAAACTTCTCTATCATTTGGTTCTAGGTGGTGATCTCACCTGGTTCCAAAGAATATGCCCACTGTCTCGCCTTATCTCTGAGGGAGAATGGGAACAGCGTCAACCGGATTTCATCTGCACTTATGTTTGGGATGACGAAGGTATTACAGATTTCGATGAAGTTTTTTAGGTGAGCATGAGGGTCTTCACCGGGTGATCCCCCAAACTGACTTGCTGCTTGTAGCATCTGAAGCATGACTGGCTTCATTTCAAATCTCGAACCTTGAGACGCGGGTCACATAATTTCAGGTGAAAAATTATATAAGATTGGCAACGCATAATCCCTGATCGGACGGTTCCGATCATGTGCCAATAGAATAGGATGAGTTTGTTGATCAATTTGCAACTGAGCTTGAAGCTGCGCTTGGGCTAACACATGGTTCATTGCTTCGTCATGTCTGTCGTTAGCCCCATTATTAGCTCTCAAAGGCTGATCGGTGTTGTTTGCTTGATTTTCCATTTTCTTCTCTCTGTAAAGTTGTCGCCGCCTTTGAAATGTCTTACTTCTTTTCCGATAGGTTCTCTCGATCTCAGGGTCAGAAATGAACGCAGGATGTTCTTTGTTCATAAACTGTCAGGTACGTCTTCGGCTAAAGGTTCTGTACGACCCAAGATCGAGATGTTCTGCATAGATCAAGAAAATATTTCAAAACCTGATTTATTAATTCAAATCCCCGGCAACGGCTCCAAAAACTTGTTGTTGAATTTCTATTTTCAATTTAAATTGAGTTTCATAGCTTGTTGCACAAAAATAGATATTATCATTTCCGTACAAAGATGCGTCGAGAATTACTCAAATATGATCATGATTAAGCAAGTTTTCCTATAAAAAGCCCAAGTATAAGCTCTTATACGTTTCCTGGTGAGTCCAGGGTCGAACGCAGGGATTTGTAATAACTAGGCGTTGAGAATAGATGCATGACTATGCGGTGAACTATACATGTAATATGTGCATGTGTTGGGTTGTATGTATCTAAAACTATACATAAAGAATGAATAAAATTTCCTACAACTAACAATAAGGTGGACGTGGCGATGGTTAGTCAAATGTCATTTAGTGTCAGATAGCATGCGTTGAGAATGAATGAGACCATGTGATAAAAGTAGAGTTAACGCAGGGGCTAGTTGTTACTTAAGCATATCTAAGTACAATTACATACCTACAAACTGCGTTTGTGAATCCATCTCTCGATGTTTCGACGCCACATTAATCTTATCTCTAAGACGCATGGTAAGTTTGCGTTAGCAAAAGATGAACTACATCTCTGCACCCCATCTAGTCTTGATAAATGCTAAAGATTAACCATCCACTCTCTCAAGTTAGACAGTCGTGCTTGCTACTTTTGTTTGTCAGACAAAGTTATGCAAGCTAATGATATGCATTAATCAAGTTGTAACATACTTAATATTGCTTAAGAAAAACTAACTCTAACATCTAACTCATTTAGCATTTAAACAACATGGTGTAAGGTATTTAGTATAGAAATAGATGGAAGGTAATCGTCAATCAAACTCATATTAAGAAAATAAACCATTCTCTCGAATGTCATTAACAAAACATAAGTAAGAAGGAAGGAAATGGAGATAAAACAGAAATGGAAGACGTCAAGCCGCCATTGACAACGTCTTGCTTCATGGAGGCTTGAGATGGTTGCTATCTGATACATAAATTTCATAGAGTGAAGGTTCTCACTCACTGGAGACGACTCTGAAAGGAGAAGCTTTGGGCTATTTATGGTTAGGGAGATATTGTGCAGAGCTTAGGAGAGCTCGAAATGGAGGCTTAGGAGATATTGTGCAGAGCTTTCGCCTCTTGAATGACTCTAAATGGAGGCTTAGGAGAGCTCGAAATGGAGGCTGGTTATGGTTAGGGAGATATTGTGCAGAGCTTTCGTCTCTTGAACTCATTTCTCTCTTTCTCTCTCCCCCTTGAATGGAGAAGCTTTGGGCTATTTATAGGCATTGAAAAGTTGAAACTCATGATGACCTGGCATGTAAGCACTGATTTGCGTTGCCAAGCATTGAGGTGCGGCTAAGCCATGGGCTATGCGTCTCAAAAGAGAGAAGCGGTCGTGAGCGAGAGCAAGAAATTCTGGAAAGTAAAATGGTGGCTAAGTGTTGGCCAAGCTCATGGGAGGCAGTTAATTCACGGAGGCTAGTGAGCTGAAGTAGCTACCCGCATTGATGGATAAGTAATCCTGACGGGGGAAGGATTACACTTGAACCATGCGTTCAAGTCACTCTGCGTTGAGGACAGTTGTGCGTTGATAACTTGTAGAAATACAAGTTATTATAGCATTTTTCATAGATAAATAGAGTTTAAATAGAGAAGCATGCGGTAGTTAATGATAAATTCCATTAGTAAATCTTCCTTTGCGCTATACTCTTGACTTTTGATGAAGATATTGATTTTACCACTTGTTAAACCTAAAACGCATGTTTTGACGCAGGAATGCAGAAAATGCGCTGACGACTTATTAACGCAAGACGATACATTAGCAATCTGTTCTTCATGGACGCATGGTTTGAACGGAAGGCAAACAACCTGATGACGCGTTAACAACAACTCAACGCATAACTACGCATTAGCAACCTACGACGCGTTGATTTAGGCTAAACTATGCATGGACGCATAGACAACCGTAACGGCAAGGCGCTGAGAATCAGATCGGAATCTTGAGAGATTGACGGATGATTGACAGACATGATTTGCGGCTTAAGTGGTGGATCTTAATTAGCCCGACAATCACGCAATCAGGCGAGATGGACGCAGTATCAATCTCGCCACCAATCAAGCAGATCTGCCATTAACTGCGATTTCAGCATCTATAAAAGGGCAGCTCTGCGAGAGGAGAATGGTTGTTGATTCTCGGAAGGACTCCATAAGTGACAACAGAGTTCTCTCAGACTTCAGCCGGAGACAAATAGCTCGAGAGAGAAGAGTCTTCCTTTCCGCCGCACCATTTCACAGCAAATCATCACGCTGCCATCCGGGCGATTCAAGACATTGACGCCTTCCTTTCTTTCTTGCTTAGTTTTCTTCTTGATTTTAGATTTGTAACAAGGAATTGAGCTTATCTAAAGTTGTATCAGTTTCATCAATACAATTATCTTCCATGTCTATTCATTTTTCTCATCTGTCCACTTTATACTTTCAAGCCATGAGTAACTAATCACTCGAGGGTCTAGGGTTGCGTTAGCATCTAACTAGGGACCGCAGTGTAACTATTCTAACTTGTCAATTGCGAGCTTAATCCGATGCTTATATCCATCTGACAAATCGATATAAGTAGTAATAATCAAACTGCTCGAGAGGGTAAGTGATTGTGGAACTCAATTGACAAGGGCCAAGTAGTGTTACCTGTCTCCAGGGACAACCTTGGTTCTTAACACTCTCCTATGCGTTATAGACATATAACGCATAACGGCTGGCAACCGGGAGAAGAGTCGCAAGTATGAATAGAGTACTACTGTGCGTTTCCGATGTTAGATGTTAATCAACCCGAACCCTTTTCTTTATCCATTCATACACATTTTAGCTGAACTTGCTGTGCCGCATGCTTTCCATATTCCACAACTGTTAGTCTAGTGTACAAACATCTGCTTTCTTTAGATTAAAAAAAAAAAAACCAAATTCAAACAATTGTTGGTTACCTCTGTAACGCATGCAATCCAAGTAAAACCAAATCAATATAATCCCTGTGTTCGACCTCGGACTCACCGAGAACACCTATTACGTTACTTATACTTGGGTAGAGGAGTAGGAAAACTTGACAAAACCAACGCATCATAGCAGACAGCATTGCATGATTAAAACATGATATGTTGAACGCATAGCCATATATTTTAGCACCTTGCGTTAGGTTGTTTTACACATAAAAATACAAGCAACATGCGTTGAAGTTGATGCGTTGAAGACAGATATGTGTTGGAGGCACCTGTGCTGAAGACAGGATGGTCTGGACGCGACGAAAGTAGAATTGCAAGATGGAAAGATATGCGTTCAAAGTAGGAGGCATGTGGGGACGCCCACCATGCGTTGGAAGAGAAGTTAACTTGAGTGCCGTGCGTTGAGAGGAGAATCCTGCGCTAGCCTGCAGATGAAAGGTAAGTCAGCAGCATAAGTTCTGGTGTATGAGAAGGTTAAGTCGGTAGTATATATAGCTGGATTAATTAAATGTTTAATCATTTTAAGGACATTTCGAGAGCTTAAGTCGGTTCTATTTTTCAGATAAACTTCAGAAGAAGATTGAGGAAGGTGTTCTTGAGGATTTTGGATGAAGTTCGACTCATATTGATGCTGAAAACGAAGCTGGAACAGGGGAATGACTGGAGTTACTTGGTTTGGTTGAGCAGTGACTGATATTCGGAGTAGAACGTGAGGAAGAAGCCGAGTTCAGAGCTGAAAATTTAAGGTTAGTAAGTTGACGTAATTCCTAACAACTTTTGTAAAGGATGGTGATGCCGAAATTGAAGATTTACTATGTGAATCCTTAGGAAACCAGAGTTTATAAGATCATCTCGCAATCCGAAACAGTAGGAGGTAATTCTGGGATATCGTGAGAACGAAGAGGAGCTACACCCTGAAATTTTAAGGTAAGCCATAGAACTTGATTTCCTATAAGTTTGTAGAAGAGAAGAAGTTCTGAATCCGTATGGAAATGTGATTTTTAATAGGTTGAAGTAAGAACAAGAAGAAAGGAAGGAATTACAGTGCAGAGTGCCGTTGGGAAATCAAGTATCAGCACACTGTCTGGGAACTGGTAGCGAGACGGGTATCGTTGAAACGCAAAGGAGCTTTCCGTTTCACAAATCTCACTAAGTAACGCTGAGTAACGCTGCTAAAGTAAGTAACGCTGGTGTTGTGCCATCAAGTATCGCTAGTGTCAGTCTTTATCGGCGGGTGTCGCTGGATTTTCACTTGTTAATCAGTAGAGAAAAGGAAGAAAAATAATGTCAGTTAACGCAAGGTGTATGTCTTTTGCAGGCCAAGAAGAAATAGGAAAAGCATATAACCCACGTAAAGCCTAGGAAGAGTTGTGAGTGACAATTTTATTTTTCAATCCTGTTTATTTGAAAATGTTTTATGAAATATGATTTTCAATGAGCTGTTTAATATGAATAATGTTGATTGCATTTCTCAAAAGGCATGTTTATTCGTTTTCTATAAGATGCCGAATGACATGTTGTGAAATGTGGGTTATTATGTTATACTTGACTTTTCATGAAAAGTTCCCTATGAATTACTTATGTAAACTGATTGATAAAATGTTTTAGAGGAGGCTCAGTGCTCAAGGACTTGAGAAGGCACGTGAGTTTCCTCGGGACCCAGTACTGAAGGACATGAGAAGGTACTTGGGCAACCCGTCATATTCCTATGTGCACATAAAGGTTGATTTGGCTGATGCGTCGAGTATGCTCCGCATTGAGCCAGGGATGTTTTCGACGTTGAGTGCGTAGAAGCATTGCTCCGCCTCAACTAAGGGAAAAGTTTGAAAAAAAAAAACTAGTTGATATTGATAAATTTCTTGGAAATACACTTTTGTATGAGTTAAGCATTGATTTATGAGAATGATGGATTTCATGAAAAGCATGTTACATTTGAACAAATGTTAAACTCTTATTTATTCGTTATACGTAACATGCCTGTTTTAAATGAATGCCGTTTTACAAAGATTGTCACTCACTAGGCTGTTAGCTTATGTTTTCCAATGTTTTCCTTTTCTCTCCCCAGGTAGCAAGGACGTTCCCGGTGCTTAGCCTATTTCAGCTCACCCTACCTAAGTCTCGAGTTTCAAGATACAGTCAAGTCTGAGAGTTGTACGTTGCTTAAGTTTTATGTAAATGGCATGTAGATCATGTAGTTTTGAGTGGGGAAAGTTGATGGAGTTGTGTACTTTGTATATTGGATATGAATTTATGCAATGTATTAAGGTGTACCCTATACAGGGAATTGTATCAAGTTATGAGCATGTGATGTATGACTGAGTTCTATGTATGTGAATGAGTAGATGTATGCATAGTAAAGGAACGGTAAGAACAGACAATATGCGTCACAAGAGGGGTGATGTTTATTGTTTTCACACTCCCTTTTAGATTACGTGGGTAATCTAGGAGGGGGTGTGACATGACACCTTTGCATTAAATTCATTGCCCTGCTGCGTAGACTTTTCACATTGTCGGCCCATTGGTTCTGCCATGATTTTATAACGTGTTGTTCTTTTGCATAATGACATGACAGCTTTTGCCCAGACGTCTGTATCTACTTTTTCTCAACGCATGGTCTCAACGCATAGTCTCGACGCATGGGTTTCCACTTGTTCTCACTCACTGGGTTATTTGTGCTTCTTTTCTTCTTAATCATGCGTTAAGAACAGAAAAGCTCTTAATTTTTCAGGTATTTTCTTTTGTAAATAGTGCCAACCCATGGTAATACATGTTACATAATTCAACTACCAAAATCATGCGTTTAGCTCTAAAGTTACTCTATTTAATTCAAATAGTGACTATAATAAGTTGTATTTCTACAAGTTATCGGGAACCTATTTCCACTTGTTCTCACTCACTGGGTTATTTGTGCTTCTTTTCTTCTTAATCATGCGTTAAGAACAGAAAAGCTCATAATTTTTCAGGTATTTTCTTTTGTAAATAGTGCCAACGCATGGTAATACATTTTACATAATTCAACTACCAAAATCATGCGTTTAGCTCTAAAGTTACTCTATTTAATTCAAATAGTGACTATAATAAGTTGTATTTCTACAAGTTATCGGGAACCTATTTCGACCTTGCCGTTCAGTCCAGGTGAATCAGGTGGGGTCCATAAGCCGCCATCTGGGTCTCTCCAATTTAGGGTCGATTCATGTCATGATAAGAGCTTGTCAACATGGAAGTGGTCCTCCTTGTTCTGTGCTCGGAATTCTAATGAGCTGTTGTATACTCCGCCTAAGATGGTGGCAGATGTTGTGGTAATTGAACCATCTGAGGAGGTGCTGAAGGTGGGGTGTAGTCTATGGGAGAATTATTTGGATGGTCAATTTGTGGATGCTACCTTGTCGTATCCTATTATTAACGCTTATTTATCGATATATGGGGTAAGGTTGAGATGTGATGTGCACTTTTCATGTTTACTGCAAGTGTACGAGTCAAGTTATAATATAAGATGATTAAGTTTCGAATATCGTTCCACTGAGGATCCAATTGTGAAGGTTTGAGTTACTTAGCTATTCTAGAATTGAATCAATTTTATTTGAAGATTCATTCTTAAGTTGTGCTTTTGGAAAAACTAAAACTAAAAAGGAAAGCAAGTAAACAAGAAACACAAGAGTCAAAGAGAGTTATAGGGTATTGAATCCTTGTTTAATTCATTATGCAACATTCTAGGGTTCATGGATTTTATTGCAATTCATATGCTTAAGTCTAGAAACATAAATCCAAGTTATTTTCTATCAAAAACAACCTTTTCTCATGCAGCCTAATTGATTACTAATATCTTGAAACCAATATAAGTTACATGGGCATTAGGAGTAGTCTTTAGCAACTTTCATTGTTAACCTAACTATTCGCATGATAGATTAACAACAATTCATTATTATAGATCCAATTAGACATACAATTATCTCAACCATACATCTAATCTAACATTCAAAGATGGCCAATCAACAAGAATTAAGCACAATAACAATGAAAAACATACTCACTACAACAAAACCATGAAGAGTCTACAATATCAACATAACTTCATAAACAATTCATCAATACCCTAAAACTAAAGAGTTTAGCCACTCATAGTTTTAAGAAACATGTTCACAAACAATATAAGCAGAGAAAGAGCGTAAAGAAAGGGAAACTCTACTGAAACGAAGCTCTTGATTGAGGAGGAACTGCCAAGATGTCCTTAGTTTTCACGTCGGGAACTCGAACGGCAACACAACTCTCTCTCAAACTCTTTTCTCTCTTCCTTGTAGCTAACTCACTCTTTGGGACTCTTTAATGTATTTTTTCTAAATTCTCTTCTTCTTGTGTCTCTTGGTGTTTTGATTGTTGTCTAGGGCTGCTGGAAACCTTCAATTTATAGAGTTGGCTACCTAAAATTCTTTCAAAATTGTAGATTTTTCAAATAAAGAAAGATGGTGCCGCTGCACTATCCGTCATCAAATGGTGGTGCCGCCGCACTGTGAGATGGTGCTACGGCGCTGTGCTCATAAAATCCTACCCTCAGTGCCGTGCCGCAATGTCGCATTGATGCTGCTGTGTTGATGTTGAGTGTTGCTCTCGGGAAAAAGCGTCGCGACAGCGCCGAATCGGCGCTGCGACGCTACCTTGTTTTTGGCAGTTTGATGATTTTCTTCTCTTCTTTCACTCGATTTTGGCTCAGTTTAATTCTTTTGGCTTTCAATTCTTATTTTCTTTGTAATGACCTAAAAACCACTAATAAACATGTGAAATCTAATATAAACTCCCTTAATTTAAGAGAATAAAAAGCACTTTTCAAGCACTTTTCACCACCTCAAACTTAGAGATTTGCTAGTCCCCAGCAAAGAATAGAATCAAATAAAGGGAGTTTAGATGAAGGAGTGTGCTATCGACTCATGTCTCAGAGAATAGCATTTAAGAGCTTAAGTAGAAACATGCAAGCATATCTATATTGATATAATCATTCAACGCCAAATCTTGCTATCTCCCATGTGTGTATGTGCATGCCTCATTTAATTCAAAACGCTAAAACTCAATTTGGGACTTAAGAGAGCTTCCTTAGTTTTCCCCCTACTCTAGCTCATGTACCAATTTTCAAGTATCCACACATTTCAAGTGAGTAATATGTCCACTAAGGTGCCATTCAATCATATTTTTCATGGGCCCTAAACTTGCATTCTTTTACCTAGGGGTACTAGCTTTCACACATTCATTGTAGGGACTCGTACCTAGTCAATTCCCAGGCGTCCTTACTAATCACAACAAAGGCAGCTCTTTTTACCCCCATCCATGCATATTCATTACAAGTTTAACATTTAAAAGAATAGACATGTGAAGCTCATATATTTTTGTGTATACTTTTTTTTTTCAAAGGCATGTATACTCTTTTCTTTTTCTTTAGTCTAAGATTACAAACCATCATGCATTTCAACTCTCTAATCGGTGGGGCCTTTTGGAGTGACAACCAAATACACCCAACTTAATGCTTTTTTAGTTAAAGATTCTAAATTAAAGTGGCTATGTGCTCAAGAATATGAGAGATTTTAAGAGGGACGTAAATGAATTTACATCAAGATAATGCTATCCTATTTCAACAATATGTCATCTATCATGCAAATTTGAATCTCATCATGGGCAATCAACGTCAAAGCACACAACCATAACAACATTCCCATTAACTTTGAAAGCTCCAAAATTTTCAAAATTTTTTGGAAATTTCGTTAACATGCATATGATCATTAAAACCTCACAAACATGCATAGAAGGATAAGAAAACACACAAAAGTACGAGTAACACCTCCCATCCCAAACTTAGAATCATACATTGTCCTCAATGCATAAGAGCATCGAATAAAGAAAGAACAAGTCTGGGAGCAAGTGGAAAGCCACCGAACAGGCTTGGTGTAAGGAGTACTTTTTGTGATGAACCAAGATCCTGAAAACTAAGAAAGCATATGAGTGACTCTATGATTATTGAAAATAAAAAGAAAAAGCAAATTAAAGAAAGCAATAAAATTGGGTTGCCTCCCAACAAGCATTTTGTTTAATGTCTTCTAACTAGACAAGGCTCACATGTCACGGCAGATCTGAAAAGTGCTTGAAAGTGCTTTCTATTCTCTCAAATTAAGAAAATTTATATTAGATTTCACTTGTTTGCTAATTGTTTTTAGGTCAAAATAAAGAAAATTAGAAGTGAAAGCCAAAAGATCAAAACCGAGCCAGAATCCAGCGAAAAAAAGAAGAAAAATCCAAATCTGCCAAGACCAAGGCAGCGCGACGACGCTTTTTCTCAAGAGCAGCCTCTGCCTTAGCGCAACACCGCTGTTGCGACGCTGCAGCACGGCGCTGAGGGTAGGTTTCCATGACGCATAGCGTCGCGGCGCCACCTTTTAATGTTGTCAGCACCGCGGCAACATCTTTCCTAATTTGAAGAATCCATATTTTTGGAAAGAATTTTGGGCGGTCAACTCTATAAATTGAAGGATTTCTAGCAGCCCTAATCACCAATCTACTCACCAAGAGACACAAGAAGAAGAGAATTGAGTGAAGGTTCATTAGAGAGTTCAAAGAATGAATTAGCTGCAAGGAAGAGAGAAAAGAGTTCAAGAGAGAGTCGTAGTGCCGTTCGAGTTCCGACGTGAAGGCCAAGGAGATCTTGACGGTGCTTCCTCAATCAAGAGCCTCTTTTTAGTAGAGTTTCCCTTTCTCTACACTCTTTCTTTGTTTATATTGTTTGAACATGTTGCTTCAAGCTATAAGTGGCTAAACTCTTTAGTTTTAGGATTTTGATGAATTGTTTATCAAGTTATGTTGATATTGTAGACTCTTCATGGTTTTGTTGTAATAATTATGCTTTTCTTTTTTATTGTGCTTAAATTCTTGTTGAATGACCATGTTTGAATGTTAGGTTAGATGTATGGTTGAAAGATTGTATATCTAACTAGATCTATAACGAGGAATTGTTGTTAATCTATCATGAAAATAGTTAGGTTAACAATGAAAATTACTAAAGACTATTTTTAATGCCATGTAATTTGTATTGATTTCAATAAATTAGTAATCAATTGAGTTGCATGAGAAAACGTTGTTTTTTTAGAGAAAATAACTTGGATTTATGTTTATAGACTTAAGCATAAAAATTGCAATAAAATCCATGAACCCTAGAATATTGCATGATGAAATAAACAAGGATTCATTACCTTGAACTCTCTTTGACACTTGTGTTTCTTATCGATTTACTTACCTTTTTAGTTTTCAAAATCACATCTCAAATTCCAATCCTCAAATAAAATTGATTCGATTCTAGAATAGCTAAGTAACTTAACCTTCACAATTCGATCCTCAGCGGAACGATATTCAGACTTCACCGTCTTATATTATAACTTGACCTATATACTTGCGGTTAACACGGAAAGTGCGCATTAGGATCCCAAGGTGGTTTCTTCATTCCATGCTTTGAACCACCTTGAACTTTTAGTTTTCGCCCATGATAACTTGTAGAAATACAAGTTATTATTAGCTTTTCTGTAGAATAATTGGGACAAAGTAAAGAATTATGCGACAACTTAGGCTTAAATTCATTGATATATCATTTGTTGCATTTTATTCTTTGAGTTGGTGAAGATAAATGTTTTGAAGTAAATGATATCTAAAACGCATGATATGATGCAGGAACGCAAGCCTCAAGTCAGCGCAATCGAGAAACGCAAAGCAGGGGAGAATCAGACGAGAATCCTGAGAGATTTTCAGGAGATTGACGTGCTTGATCTGCAACAGAAGTGACGGTTACAAGTTTCGTCGAGAATCATGCAATTATGCAAGAATAACCCTAGGCACTCAATCAGCCTATGATGATGCGAGTCTGCTAGCGTTACAATGCAACCTTTATAAAGAAGACTTGAAGGCTGAGAGGGTTGTTGGAAATCCTTGGAAAATTCTTAAGTGACATCAGAGTTCTTCCCAGACGACAATCGAAGACGAACAACTCGAGTGAGAAGTCTTCCTTCCGATCATCCATCTCACAGCAGAACATATCACGCAACTAGAGTTGGCGAATTCGAGAGATCGAGCATACGCCAACTATTCCATGCTTTCTATCCTGTTCTTTACTTTCTTTTGTTTCTTAGTGTAACCATAAATTGTAATCTTTGAAACGTTTGATTCATTCCAATAATCTACACATCCTCCATGTCTATCGTCTCTTCGTCTTGTATCATTTGTGTATTAATATCCATGAGTAGCTAAATTCCTTAAGGGTTAAGGGTTGTGCTAATGTCTATTTAAGAATCAATGATTGAACATATCATCTTGCTGAATGTGTTGAATCTAATGCTCATTTCCATCTATCTAATAGAGATGAGTAGTAATAATTAACTGCTTGAGAAAGTAAGTGATTGTGGAAATCATTAAGCAAGAGTAAGAAGTATTTTTAGACATAGAAACAACCTTAGAATTTGATACTCTCACATGTGTCATAGACATATGAGCATGCAATCTGTTGACCGAAGGGTGCAGGCTACGAGTTGATAATATGACTTAGTTCATTCTACGGTTTCGAGAATAGACAATAGCCAACCCTAGCCCTGTTTTTCTTCCCATTCATACTTATACCCTTGCTGATTACTACTGTGACACATCATACTTCATTCTCCACTAAGTTAGTGTAGCTTTTGATAGCTTAATTACTTTTAACGCATTGAAAACAGACTTATTTTCTTGTTACGCATATAACTCAGATAATCAAAGGAAATTTGGAATCTGCATAGTCCCTGCGTTCAACCTCGGATTCACCGAGAAACCTAATTTTGACTTATACTTGGGTGAAAGTTTGGAAAACTTGTTTAATTAATAAAGCATGCTCAATATCTTAAGTAAGACAACAAGTTTTTGGCGCTGTTGTCGGGGACTATTGTATTGATTCAATTTTCTTGTTTGTTTTGGTTATACGATTACCTCAGTGGAAGGAGTATTGTGAGTTTTTATTCCTGTCAGAAACTCCAAACAGTATATGAGCGACGGGACCACCCCAAAGTTCGATATTGACCCCAAAATTGAGAGAACCTTTAGAAGAAGGATAGGCATAACAGACGAAGAAGGACCAACCGTAGCCCAAACAGAAATATGGCTAAACCACAGAATCATGCTCAAGGCAGATATCAGAATAACGCGAACGCAAATCAACAAACGAACCCTATTCTGTTAGCACATGACAGAAATAGGTCGATGTGAGAATATGTGTCGCCAAACCTATACGAATTTTCACCAGGAATTTTGCGTCCAACCTTTGAAGGAAATGGGGGGTTTGAGATGAAGCCTGTCATATTGCAGATGCTGCAAGCTGCAGGGCAATTTGGGGTGCATTGGGTGAAGACCCGCATGCACATTTGAAAAGTTTCATGGAGATATGCAACACGTTTTCAATGGCAGGAGTGACGCAAGATGGTATCCATCTATCTCTATTCCCTCTCTCTCTTAAAGATGAAGCACGAAAATGGGCCTACTCATTCGAGCTGGGTGAGATTGCTACTTGGAAGTAAATGGTTGAAAAGTTTATGCAAAAATATTTTCCTCTGACAGTAAATGCAAGAAGGAGACGTGACATTGTGTGAGGCTTGGACATGATTCAAAAGGCTTGTAAGAAACTGTCCACATAATGAGATTCCTGATTGCGTCCAAATGGAAATTTTCTATGGAAGACTTAACAGGCCATCGCAATCTGTTGCTGATGCCTCTACTGCGGGAGGATTGATGGATAAGACCTATACACAGGCCAAAGATATTCTAGATAGGATTTCTAGAAATACTGATGAATGGGTGGATGATGGGTATGAATCTCGCTCCACCGACAGAAGGAAAACACAAGCTGGTATGATCAAAACTGATGTTGCCACCGGTCTGCAGCACAGATGGCAGCTATGACGTCTTTGCTTAAAACCATTGCCTTGAATAATCAAGGTGGAATAGCTGGCCCTGTCAATTTCAATAAACGCATTAAGTACAGTGGCAACAGTGAGCTATGTGCAGTGTGGAGAAGCACATTTGTATGATATGTGTCTGTACAACCCACAATCGGTGTGCTATGTACAGAACAACCTCTACGGTAAGATGTATAATCTAGGTTGGAGGAATCATCCCAATTTCGGGTTTGGAGGGGGGGTGAAAAGCGCTTGAAAAGTGCTTTCTATTCTCTCAAATTAAGGGAGTTTATATTAGATTTCACTTGTTTTGCTAGTGGTTTTCAGGTTAAAATGAGGAAAATTAGAAGAGAATACCAAAAGATCTAATCCGAGCTAGAATACAGTGAAAAAAAGAAGAAAAACACAAAGTTGCCAAAAACAGGGCAGCGCTATTTCCCAAGAGGATGTCTGCTGCAGCACAGCGACAGCGTTGCGGCTCTGTCTATTCATATTTGGCAGCACCGCGACGCCAGTATTCCTTAATTAAAATTCTTGTATTTTTGGAAAATTTTTTTGGGCGGCCAACTCTATAAATTAGAGGGGGTTTCCAACAACCCTAATCATCAATCTACAGACCAAAAGAGACACAAGAAGGAGAGAATTCAGTGAGAGTTCATAAAAGAGCCTCAAAGAGTGAGTTAGCTACAAGGAAAAGGAAAATAGTGCAAGAGAGTCGTGGTGCCATTCGAGTTCCGACGTGAGAGCCAAGGAGATTGTGACGGTGCTATCTCAATCAAGAGCTTCTTTTCAGTAGAGTTTCCCTAAACACTCTTTCTTTGTTTATATTGTTTGAACATGTTGCTTCAAGCTATGAGTGACTAAACTCTTTAGTTTTAGGGTTTTGATGAATTGTTTTATGAATTCATGTTGAGATATTGTAGACTTTCATAGTTTTGTTGTAATGATTATGCTTTTCATTGTTATTGTGCCTAATTCTTGAGGATTGGCCATCTTGACATATTGGGTTAGATGTATGGTTGAGAGATTGTATGTCTAACTAGATCTATAACAATGAATTGTTGTTAATCTATCATGAGAATAGTTAGGTTAACAATGAAAGTTGCTAAAGACTACTCTTAATGCCATGTAATTTGTATTGGTTTCAAAGGATTAGTAATCAATTGAGTTGCATGACAAAGGGTTGTTTTTGAGAGAAAATAACTTGGAATTAAGTTTCTAGACTTAGGCATATGAATTACAATAAAATTCCATCAACCCTAGAATATTGCATGATGAAATAAACAAGGATTCATTACCCTAGAACTCTTTTTGACTCTTGTGTTTCTTACTTTATTTACTTGTTTAGTTTTTATTTTCTATAATTCACAACTTCAATTCCAATCCTCAAATAAAATTGATTCAATTCTATAGTAGCTAAGTAACTTAAACCTTCACAATTGGATCCTTAGTGGAACGATATTCGGAGTTTACCGTCTTATATTATAACTTAACTCGTACACTTGCGGTTAACAATTAAAGTGTGCATCAAGGGGGGGGGGGGGGGGATCAGCAACAAGCTTTGTTATTTGTTAAGAATTGAGTTAACTTTTAGAGCTTTACCTCAAAATTTCAGAGCTTAACTCCTCTTCGTTCGACAGATATTCCCAATTTACTTCGCTCTGCTCCAGATCACTCAGGGAATTCGTATCAGTCGCTTCCACCTAAAATTTAACATGTTTGTCTTCATATTCAGCTCAGCTATCCTTCATAAGAGTTGTTAAGAATTGAGTTAACTTACTAACCTCAAATTTTTAGCTTCAGACTTTGTCTCTTCCACTCGATATTCACCAAACACCAAACCTTGTTCAGACTGCGCGACAGCAAGCAACCCTTCTGCTTTAGCTTCAATCTAATAGTAAAACTCACCGACTTCCTCTCATTATCTCATTTCTTTCTTTCTTTCTTTTTTTTTTTAATTTTTTTATTAATTTTTTTTTATTTTCTTTTTCCTTTCCTTTCCTTTCTTTTCCTTTATTTTTATTTCTTTTTAATTTAGGAGAAAAAATAAGAAAAACAGAAAATCTGTTTTTCCGTCCCAATTAATATTCGAAGTAAATTCTAACTTGGTTTCCTCTTAATGACTTAAATATTCAAGTTACCAAAAATTACTTCTGGCTTCCTCCACTTCTTCCTTCAATCTACAAGAGGGAGAACAAGTAAATAAGTTCACAACGATACTACCTACTTATATTTAACAATGACAAATGAAAGTAGGGTTTACAATTTACCACCTCCTTATAAGAATTTTGTCCTCAAAATTCAGTAACTGCTAACTCCACGGAACACAGATATGGATACTTCTTTATCATTTGCTCTTTGGTTTCCTAGGTAGCTTCTTCTACGCTCCTCCATAAAACCTTGACTAACGGAATCACTTTAGTTCTCAGAACTTGTTTTTTCTCGTCCAACACTCGAACCGGTTCTTCCTCATAACTCAGATATTCTTTTAGTTCAATTGGTTGCACCTCAAGTACATGAATAGAATCAGGAATATATTTCCTTAAAACTGAGACATGAAACACATTGTGGATCTTAGAGATCTCCATTGATAAGGCTAACATGTATGCTGCCGGTTTAACTCTTTCGAAGATCTCGAAAGGTCCATATACCTTGGACTCAACTTTCCCTTTCTACCGAATCTTAGAACTCCTTTCCACGGCAACAGCTTTAGGAACACTCTATCACCAACTTCAAACTCTAGATCTCTCATTCTGTTATCAACGTAACTTTTCTGCCGATCCCTGGTTGACTTAAGGTTTGCTTTGATCATCTCCACCTTTTTTGTTGTAATCTGAACAATATATGGTCCAACAAGCTTCCTTTCTCCAACTTCTCCCCAACACACTGGTGTTCTGCATGGTCTACCATATAATGCTTTGTACGGAGCCATACTTATACTTGCCTGGTAGTTGTTATTGTAAGCAAATTTCATTAGAGACAAATGTACATCCCAGCTACCTTTGAACTGCAAAACACAGGCTCAAAGCATATCTTCTAAAGTTTGGATCGTCCTCTCTGATTGTCCATTAGTATGAGGATGAAAGGCGGTACTGAACTGCAACTTGGTTCCTAAAGCCTATTGCAAACTCATCTAGAATTTAGAAGTAAACCTAGGATCCCTGTCTGATACCATAGTCACTGGTACTCCGTACTGACTTACAATCTTATCCACATACATTCGTTCCAATCTATCCAGTGTATAAGTTGCTTTAACCAGCAAGAAACGCGTTGTCTTGGTCAATCTATCAACAATCACCCAAATTCGGTCAACACCTGCTGAAGCTCTTGGCAATCCAAACAGGAAATCCATCGTAACGTGTTCCCATTTCCACTCAGGAATAGGGAGTGGATTCAATAACCCTGCCGGCTTTTGTTGTTTAGGCTTTACCTGCTGGCAGACTAAACATCTTGCCACATACTCAGCTATCTCCCTTTTCATACTTGGCCACTAGTAGAATTTCCGTAACGTTCTATACATTTGGTAATGCCAGGATGCATAGCATAAGCGGAGCTATGTACCTCCTCAAGAATTGCCTGTTTGACTTCCACATTCCTTGGCACATAAATTCTATCATGTTTCAACAATGCACCATCAGACCTAAGCTCGTAGTCCATTCTTTACTGAGCTTTTACTTCTTCTATTAGTTTTTTAATCACAGGATCATTTGACTGCATCCTTATGACCTCATCCACTAGCTTGGGCCTCAGTTGGAAATGTGTGAACAACGTCCCTTTATTGGTCGCTTTTAAACTAGCAGCACTACTTCTGAATTCCTTGAGCAAAGTAACTCTTATAGCATTTAAAGAATTTGTCCCACCTCTGGATTTCCTACTTAGGGCATCAACCACAACGTTCGCTTTCCCTAGATGATATTCAATAGTGCAGTCATAATCTTTGATCAGTTCTAACCACCTTTGTCTCATGTTAAGCTCCTTCTGATCTATATTTCAAACTCTTGTGATCTGTATATGTTGCATTTCCAAGGTGTTATAATTTAAGTACAGAGTATGCGTCGAGAATTACTCAAGTACGTTCATTAATCAGCAAGTTTTTCTATAAAAACCCAAGTGTAAGCTTCTATAGGTTTTCTGGTGAGTCTAGAGTCAAACACAGGGATTTGTAACAAATTAGGCGTTGAGACTAAATACATGATCTATGTGGTGACTGTACAGGTATTATGTCCAAAGGGTATGCATCTAAGTCTATACATAAAGAATAAATACAATGTACTACGATTAACATGGTGAGTTGGACGCAGAGAATGTTAGTCAAATGTCATTTACGAAAATAGCATGCATTGAGAATGATGATGGAACCATGCGATACAATAGAGTTACCGTAGTAGCTAGTCGTTACTTAAGCATATCTAAGTGTATTTACATACCTACAAACTTTGGTTTTGAGAAACCATCTTTCGATGTTTCGACGCCACATTAATCTTATATCTAAGACGCATGGTAAGTTTGTTTTGGCAAAAGATGAACTACATCTCTGAAATTCATCTAGTCTTGATTAATGTTAAAGATTAACCCTCTACTCTCTCGAGCTAGACAATCGTGCTTGTTTAACTTGTTTGTCCGACAAATCTATGCAAGCTAATGATATGTATTACTCAAGATGTAAACATACTTAATATTGCTCAAGAACAACTAACTTCTAACGTCTAACTCATTCAACATACAAGTAACATGGTGTAAAGTATTAAATATGGAAATGAGTGGAAGATAGTAGTCAATCAAACTTATATTAAGAAAATAAACCATTTTCTCGAATGTCATTGACAAAACATAAGTAAGAAGGAGGAAAATGAAGAAAGAACAGAAATGGAAGACGTCAAGCCGCCACTGGCAATGTCTTGCTTCAAGGAGGCTTGAGATGGTTGCTATTTGATACATAAATGGCATAGGATGAGGTTCTCACTCACAGGGAGATGACTCTGAAAATTCTCAGAATCCTTCTCACAGAAGAGCTTGAAATGAAGGCTGGTTATGGTGAGGGAGAAATTGTGCAGAGCTTTCGCCTCTTGAACTTGTTTCTCTCTCTTTTTTTGAGTTGAGAAGCTTTGGGCTATTTATAGGCATTGAGAAAGTGAACTCATGATGATCTGACACTGCATTAATTTCCATGCCTTGCTGCGTAGACTTTTCATGCCGTTAACCCATTGGACGTGTAATCCGTTCATATACTGGCATGACAACTACCGACAGCTACTGCCTAGGCGTCTATATTTGCTTTTTCTTCTCAATGCATGGTCTTGACGCATGAGTTTTCACTTTTGTTCTCGCAGTAGCTTCTTCTCTGGTACTTGGGTTATTTGCTTTTTTTCTACTTAATCCTGCGTTAAGAACAGAAAAATTCATATTTTCTCAGGTATATTCTTTTGTAAACGATGCTAACACATGGTAATACATATTACACAATTCAACTCCCAAAATCATGCGTTTAGCCCTAAAGTTACTCTAATTATTGCAAATAGTAAATATAATAACTTCTATTTCTACAAGTTATCAGTATAGATATGGCATTTTTTCCCATACAAATAATGATGCCATATCTTCAATGCTAAAACAACTGTAGCTAACTCCAGATCATAAGTAGAGTAGTTACTCTCATGAGGTCTCAGTTGCCTAGAAGCATAAGCTATTACTTTACCACTCTGCATCAACACACAGCCTAACCCCTGGCGAGAAGCATCACAGTAAACCTCAAATTCCTTTCCCGACTCCAGGAGTGCTAGAATAGGTGTTGTTATCAATCGCCCCTTTAGTTCCTAGAAACTCTGCTCACACTTCTCATTCCACTCAAACTTAGTATTCTTCTTAGTCATACTAGTCAGTGGTAGAGCTATCTTGGAGAATCCCTGAAAAAAATCTCCTGTAGTATCCTACTAAACCCAGGAAACTACGTACCTCTGTCACAGTCTTAGGCCATTCTACTATAGCCTCAGTCTTTTGGAGATCTACACTGACTCTTGCAACTGATACCATATGGCCTAAAAACACGACCTGATGTAACCAAAACTCACATTTACTGAACTTTGCATACAATTTCTTTTCTCTCAAAGTCTGCAAAACAGTCATGAGATGTTTAACATGTTTCCCTCTGTCTTCAGAATACACCAATATATCATCAATGAGCACAATTACAAACTGGTTCAGATAGGGATGGAAGATCCTATTCATCAGATCCATGAATACTGCTGGTGCATTCGTCAAGCCAAATGGCATCACCAGAAATTCGTAGTATCCATACCTCGTTCTAAAAGCTGTCTTAGGTATGTCCCATTCTCTAACTTTCAACTAATGATACCCTGACCTCAGATCGATCTTTGAAAACACAAAAGCTCCACTGAGTTGATCAAACAGATCATCTATACGAGGCAAAGGATATTTGTTGTGACACCCAACTTTTAAAAAAAAAACCAATGCATTGAAAAGTCTGAAGGAAAGGAATAAAAGACCATGTTGGACGCATGGTCAAGACTGAGGTAACGCATAGTAAAGGTGGACGCATGGGAAGTAGCCGAGAAGGAGAGCAAAATTTTGGCTAAGTGTTGGCCAAGACTATGCGTTGGTGAATGAAGAGGAAAGTAAAATTTTTGGCTAAGTGTTGGCCAAGACTATGCGATGGTGAATGAAGAGGAAAGTTGAACTATTTGAGAAACCATGCATTGTTGACTGAATCATGAAGGGTTGTGAGCTAAAATAGCTGCCCGCGTCGAAGGATAAGTGATCATTGGAGGGGGAAGAAATGTGCTTGAACCACGTGTTGAAGTCACTCTGCATCGAAGATAGCCATGCGCTGAAGTCACTCTGCGTCGAAGACAGCCATGCGCTGAAGTTACTCTGCGTCGAAGACAGTGGTCTTGACGCGACGAAGATAGTGGTGTGAATGACTGTGTTGCATGCGCTGAAGATAGGAGGCGTTGAGGGCCCCATGCGTTGAGCGTGGTTGATGGATGAAGGCATTAGGGTAGGTGGCGTTAAGGGTGCCTTGCGACGAAGACAGTGGTCTTGACACTTCGAGAACTTGAGTCGGTTTCACTTTTCAAACGAACTACAAAGGGAAGTAGAAGTGGGTGTCCCGGTGGATTTTGGAGGGGAATCTACTATAATAGTATTAAAATCTAAGCTGGAACAGAACGCTGTTCGTGAACGCACGGACTGGATGACGCCTGATGTTTGGAGTAGAGTGAATTGAAGAGATCGAGTCTAAGGCTGAAATTTTGAGGTTAGTAAGTTAACTCAAATTTGAACAACTTTTATGAAGGGTGCCTGAGTTGAAATGGAATAGAAACATGTAAACTTTTAGCTGGAAGTGATACAAATTTCTGTGCAATCTGGAGTAGCGCGGAGAAAACTTGCAATATCTGACGAACCAGGACGAGTTAAGCCATGAAAATTTGAGGTAAGCTAGAAAACATGTTTGCAGAAGGAAAGAAGTTCTAAATCTGGCTGGAAATGTGACTTTGAACTGACAGAAGTGAGAACAAAGAGAAAAGGAGGAAACTCTGTTGTCGGGTGTCGTCAGGAAGCTGGTATCGCTGAGAAATTGGAGCGTGAGTAGCAACACGAATCTCGCTGGTAGTGCAGAGGAGGTTTTGTCTCACAAATCTCGCTGACTCTCGCTCAGTGTCGCTCCTCGGGTAATCTCGCTAGTCTCGCTTATTCTGATGTCGCTAGTGCCGTGTATCTGTTGCGTAATTTCGCTAGTAATCTTGTTAGTAAGGTGAAATCTCGTTGGAAATCTCGCTTATTATGTTTATTTTAGAAAAGAAAGGGAGTCTCGGGGTGAATCATGATTAGAGTTTAAGTATGGACATTTAATGATCATGTAAAGGAAGTTTAAGGGAAGCATAACGTGAGGAATGTGTATTTACAGGCCAAGAAGAGCTCGGAAAGGCATATAATCCGCTCAGGGCCTAAGGACAAGTTGTGAGTGACACCTTTCTCTCTTTGAAATGAAATTTATTAAAAATGTTTAGTTTGATTTTTCTTATGAGATATGGCTTTGAGATGAACTGTTTTCTTGAAAAGCATGATGTTTGATGACATTGTTCACAAGGCATGTTTTATCCGTTTTCTATAAGATGCTGAATGGCATGTTGTGAAATGTTGTTTATCGTGTTATATCTGATTTTTCATGGAAAAGTTTCATATGAACTATTTATGTAAACTGATTGATAAAATGTTTTAGAGGAGGCTCAGTGCTCAAGGACATGAGAAGGCACGTTAGTTTTCCCGGGATCTAGTACTAAAGGACATGAGAAGGTACTTGGGCAACCCGCCATATTTCTATGTGCACATAGAGGTTGATTTGGCTGGTGCGTCGAGTTTTGCTCCGCATCAAGCCAGGGATGATTTCGACGTTGGGTGTGTTGAGTCTTGCTCCACGCCAACTAAGGTTGTTTTCGACATTGAGAGCGTTGAGTCTTGCTTTGCCTCAACTAAGGGAAAAGATTGAAAAAAAAAAAAAACCAAACGGTTTTCTGTTTAATCATTCTGGAAAACGATTCTATTGATTTGGAACGGATTTATGAGATTGATAAAGTTTTGTGGAAAATATGTTTCTGTTGAATAATCGTGTTAAATCCATGTTTTATGCGTATTGATTTAACATGCCTGTTTTCGAATTAAAGATAGTTTTACAAAACTTGTCACTCACGGGGCTTTAGCTCACGTTTTCCATTTTTTCTAATTTTCCAGGTAGTGAGCGAGTTCGGGATGCTTTGCCTACGTCGAACCTCGTCTGGGCCGTCTTTGGTGAAAATGGTTGGATAGTGAACCTTACAGAGGAGTCAAGGTTGCTGTCTTCACATCTCCTCTCGGGTTATAGAGGATAATCCGGGAGGGGGTGTGACATTTGTTACGTATTGTTACCCCATTTAATTGACGGTAATCAATGCATAACCTCATTGTGCCGTCCTTCTTCTTGACAAACAGAACTGGCGCACCCAATGGAGATACACTCGGTCTAATGTATCCCTTGTTTATTAGCTTTTGTAGTTGCACCTTCAGCTCCCTCAATTCCAACGGTGCCATATGATATGGTGCCTGAGAAATAGGCGTTGTACCAGGTACTAAATCAATAGTAAACTCCACCTCTCTATCAGGTGGCAACCCAGACAATTCCTTAGGAAACACATCCAAAAGCTCCCGTACCACTGAGACATGTTCTGGTTTCAACTTTTCCGCTTTCACTTCAGTCATATGTGCCAGGTACACTTCACAGCCCTTATTCAACAACTTCCTAGCCTTTACTGCTGAGATCACACAGGTAGGAAGAACTCTCCTTCTTCCTTTAAAGATCACCTCAACCCCATTGGGCTTCACAAACCTTACTTCTTTCTTAAAACAATCAACATTAGCATGATACTTCGACAAAAAGTCCATGCCAAGAATAATGTCAAACTCTATCAGATTCAGAGGTAACAGATCAACTAGCAGCACCACATTATCAATCACCAACTCGCAATCAAAATAGACATGCTCTATGGTTACAAATTTACCAACAGGAGTATGTACTAATAGAGCATCAGGCAAAAGTTCTAAACTCCTATTTACATGCAAAGCAAACTCATGGGAAACAAATGAATGCATAGCTCCAAAATCAATTAACACGTGAGCGTTCTTAGTATAGACAGTAAGTGTACCCGTCACCACATCTGGAGCCTCCTCGGCCTCCTGCTGCGTCGTAGCATACACCTTCCCTTGTTGCCTAGGTCTACCTACTTGACCTTTCTGTCTGCCACCACTACTACCTTCACCAGCTCCTATTTCCTGTCTCGGCTGATTTACTGTTTGCGACACGATTCTCTGTTCTGTCTCCCTTCCTGACCTTAACTGAGGGCAATCCCTCTTGAAATGACCAGGCTGGCCACAACTGTAACAAACATCAGCCCCTCTTACTCTGGTGCTTACCACATGAACTACACTATGTAGTTCATCTTTTGCCAACACAAACTTACCATGCGTCTTAGAGATAAGATAAATGTGGCGTCGAAACATCGAGAGATGGATTCACACACGCAGTTTGTGGGTATGTAATTGTACTTAGAAAGTTTAGGTAACAACTAGCTTTTGCGTTCAACTCTACCTCTATCGCATGGTTCCATTCATTCTCAACGCATGCTATCTGACGCATTGTTTTACATATGACTACCCAACGCCGCGTCCACCTCATTATTAGTAGTAGGAAATTCTTTTCATTCTTTATGTATAGTTTAGACACACATAATCAACAAATGCACATATTTACATGTACAGTCACTGCATAGTCATGCAATTATTCTCAACGCCTAGTTATTACAAATCCTTGCGTTCGACCCTGGACTCACCAGGAAACCTATAAATACTTACACTTGGGTTTTTATAGGAAAACTTGCTTAATAATGATCACACCTGAGTAATTCTCAACGCATCCTTGTACGGAAATGATAAATCTATTTTTGTGCAACGAGCTAAGAAACTCAATTTAATTAGAAATTCAAATGAACAAAATTTAATGAACAAATTTTACGAACAGCCCACATCAGGGTACCTGCATCTGCACTTCTGTTTTCTATTAGACGCCACCAATCCTCAGCCCCTTTCTGGAGCATATAAGTAACCAGATCAAGCTTTCTATCTTTAGAACAGTGCATGACCCTAAAACATTTCTCTACCTGATTCAGCCATACCTCAGCCTCTGCAAGATGTCACACCCTACTTTTAAGAAACTGATGCGTTGAAGAGTCTATGAAGAAAAGAAGTAAAAGACCATGTTGGACGCATGGTCAGGACCAAGGTAACACATGGAAGTAAACCGAGAAGGGAAAGAAGTGAAACGCATAAGCAAGAAAGGAATAAAGTTATGTTGTGAAGTGTTGAAAGAGATCTAAGTCTCGAAAAGATAAAATACTATAGCAAATTGAGTAACGCATAGACTATTAGCAAGGAATGTTCACGAGTGTTGGATAAAGTGGAAGGTGAGAAGTAAGTTTAAAGATTGGAACAAGAGGTGGACGCATACTACTTTATTATCAGAAAAATGTTTTATTGCAAGGAAAAAGGGTTAAATGAATAACCTTGGAATACAAGCACAAGAACGCATAGAGGGATAATTAAGAAATCCTCAAGGATAGAAGGAAGGTCATGGACACAAGATAGTGTGCGGTTCAGGTTAACGCATGGTATTATGCAGTAAGACAAATGCATAGTAGTGTGCGTTTGAGACGTTGATGCCTAGTAGTATGCGGTGGAAAAACGAGTTCAAAGGAAGTATGGCCGAGAGTTAGAGAAGTGAGCAGTGAAGCTCAAACCTTAAAGGAAACTCAATAAATGTATGGAGGCGTTGTGTTGAATGAATAGTTGTTTATTGGAAAATGTTGGACGCATAAGATAAGCTTATAAAGGCTAGGTGACTTCATATAGACTTGACACCTTAAAAGTAGGAGGTGTTAAAAAGGCATGTTAAGTGTTTCATGTAGGGTGACACTTGGATTAATGCATGGTTAATTAAGCATGTAGCGTGACATGTGGCAAACAAGTGGCAAAAGGAGAGGAGAAGTTGGATGGCAAGATCCCTATAAATAGAACCTTGAAGGAAAAGGAGCGACTGATGACTCTGAAAGAAGAATTCTGGAGAGAAAGGGAAGAAAGAAGGCAGAAAGGAGGAATCCTAGCGTCCGTAGTAGGAGTCTGCGGCCAAGAGAGAAGGTATTTTTGACAACTTAGCTATTTTATGTAAATGAAGTTGTCTTGCGTCGAAAGGGGTCGGCCTTGCGGTAAAGACAAACACTACGTTCAACGTGAACGCCGCGTTCAAAGATAGGTGATGCGTTCAAGATTGGACCTTGCGTCCAAGAGATCAACGCATCCCAAAAGAGAAGTAAGAAGAGAGGCTGCACTTTGCGGTAGTTGCCAACCTTGCGTTGAAAGGCAGGGTTGCGTCCAACCGAGCTGACAGAGGAATATGGAGCCTTGCGTTTTTGAGATTAGAACGCTGCGTCCAAGAAGCTCGGGAAGAGGAAATAAGGATAGGAAGAGGAATTATTCTTTGGCAAGTACAGGTGAGTAACACCTGCATTTTTCAAAATATAAATGAGTTCTTTATGAATATGATTTTATGGGTTCTAATGAATAAATGCATGCGTTTTTATTTGAAAAGCTTTGAGTATGCTGGTTACTTGCCATAAGTTTATAAAACACATGGTGATTGATTGATACATGTTTTCATGATTTTGCTAAAAAGCATGGTGTATATAATTTCATGAAAGATTTGGAAATAAACTTGTATGAAAAGCATGCTGTTTGATTTTTAAGCTTTGAAAATGAATTAAGCATGCTGGTTGATGTGAGATTTGGAAACGGTTAACTTATGAGTTATTGATATAATGTTTCCAAAATATGTATTGTGTTTTATAAAACTTTAAAAAGGCACCCGAGGCTGAGGGACTTCGGAGAAGGCGAAAGGGTAGCCGGGATATAGAAAAAGGTACCCAATGCTGAGGGCTCGTAGAAGGCAGATGGGTAACCTAAATATAAATATAGAAAAAGGCACCCAATGCTGAAGGACTCGTAGAAGGCAGATGGGTAGCCTGGATATGGAAATGAGACCCCAATGCTCAGGGACTCGTAGAAGGCATTGTGCGTGGCCCGAATTCTAGTACCTATGTGCACATAGAGGTATATACGACGCTGATGTGTTGAGATTACTCCACACAGCTAAGGAAAATCGACGTTGAAGAGCGTTGAGCATTGCTCCGCCTCAACTAGGGAAAAAGTATTTTGAATGAATGAGATTTTCATTATTTATTCCAAACAGATATGTATACATGATATAACAATGATTTGATCATGTTATAATATGATTTGAACCGTTATATTTTTATGCATGGTTGACAATGTTTATATTATAAACAGTTTTACAGTTAGAGTAAAATGTTTTCAGAAAACTATTACTCACTGAGCTGTTAGCTCACCCTTTTTATATGTTTTCCATTTTCAGGTAGCATGACAGTTCCCGTTGCCAATCGAAGTCGAGGTTTGTCCAGAGTGTGTTAATGGTATTACCGTCTTAGGAATGATTTATATGAAAGTGAGGCGAATGTGACAGTAGGTTATGTGACAGGATAGTCGGTAACTGCTTTCCTCACACTCCGTCTCGGGCTATGGGAGGGTAGTTCGGGGTGGGGTGTGACACAAGATCGGTAGTACCCTCAAACACCTGGGCACCTAAGGCTTTAAACCTTTCAATTACATACTTTTTCTCAAGATCCCCTTAAGTTGACTCCATGCTAGCTACTAGAGTTTGGGCTATTCTATTGAAAATTTTCTCTTCCATGTTCATATTTGCCTGAGGGTTACTAGACTCTCCCTCGAAGGTCTCCCTCACATCACCGGTAGCGTGCGACGTCCCGACGTCTGCTTGCCTACCTCATCTGGTCCTTCTGGGCATGTTCCTATAACACATCATAGCATTAATATATTATAGACTCATCATGCTCCTAACTACTATGCATGTTCTCACTTCCCGAAATCTTATGCTCTCATACCAACTTGTCACACCCCTTCCCAAGTACCCTCTTAACCCAGGAGAAAATGTGAGGACAACAGACACCAATCCTCTTACGGCATCCACTGCCAGCCATACCTTGACCAAAACCTAATAAGCAGATATACACAATAATTGAACATCCAACTATAACCAGGGTTAAGCTATCATACATGCATTGATTTACATTCAACCTTTGATTTACACAAGTTCACTAACTTCTGCCCTTAACCCTCTATATGTACAACATAGGTTTAAGATCAAATATTTACAATTCTCAAAATTCCAGATACTGATTGTGGGCCCATACGAGTTGCTGTGTAGGCTAAGCACCCGAACTCGCTCGCTACCTGAAAAACAGAAAAACAAGGAAAGCATGAGCTAGGTTGCCCATTGAGTGACTTGTTTTGTAAAAACCTTCCTTGATTCATAATTAAATCAAAGTAATCAAGTTATGAAAATAAATAAGCAGTAATAAATCGTTTCCGTATCCAAACAAATCATGCTTCTGTAACATTATCAAATCACATACGTATCATTTCTAAATAAAAACCATGTAAGTACAACACATTTCAATCACATTTTCCTTAGTTGAGGCGAAGCGAAGCTCAACGCTACTCAATGTCGAAAACATCCTTAGTTGAGGCGTAGTAATCTCGACACACCCAACGTCAAATATCCTTAGCTGTATGGAGTAGTCTCAACACAACAACGTCTATCATACCTCTATGTGCACCTAGATATCATATCCTGGGTTACCCCAATACCTTCTCAAGTCCTTTAGTACCGGGTCTCATAAACGAGATTTAGGTCACCCACATGCCTTCTCCGAGTCCTTCAGCATTAGGGCCTATTTCTATATTCAGGTTACCCACATGCCTTCTCCAAGTCATTCAGCATTGGGAACCATTTCTATATCCTGGCTACCCACATGCCTTCTCCGTGTCCTTCAGCATTGGGAGCCTTTTCAAAAACATTATTAAAAAAAAACATGCTTTGAAAATAGCATAATAAAAATTCACGAGTTTATAACATTTCAAATCTTCACAAACTCATTAACAATCATTAATGCTTTCCATAAAATCATAGGTTAATAAATAGCATGCCTTTCGTAAAACTCGTTTAACAACTAGCATGCTTCAAATGATTTCCAATGTAAAACACATAATACGCACGTACATGGAAACACATACTTTCTTCAAGCAAATAATCCTCACAGCACATTAAAACCCGTGAAAAGCATAAACATATAAACATGTTTCCAAACATAATCATATATCATGAAAGCTTTGTTTAAAGTAAACTCATTTAAAAAGAAAATTGTCACTCACAACTCGTCCCGGGCTCTTAATAGGTTATATGCCTTTCCTAGCTCCTCTCTGCCTGGAATAATATGTTTCCCTTGTTAGATTTCCTTAGAATTCCTTTTTACATAGAAAACAAGCGTTAGACATTAATATTATTCATCACCGAGACCAAACTACATAAAGAAAACTATCACCGAGACTATATTCTATGAATAAATGCTCAACCGAGGCTATATTTCATTTAAGAGTTCACTAATGAACGAGATTCAAGCCATTAGTGAGACTAAACCAACGAAAACAAGCAAAAACCAGCAGTACCAGCGAGACTATGGACAAGCGAGACCAGCAAGATTTGTGAGACAAAATCCACCAACGAGACTTGTCTCGCTCTCGCTTCTCCACGTTCCCAGTGTCGTCCAATTTTCTAGCGAGATTTGCTCCCTCTACTACTGTCTTCGCACTTCTAACTGTTAAAAGTCGGATTGTCAGCTTGAGTTAGAACTTCTCTTCTATAAACTTGTAAAGAAATATGTTTTCTAGCTTACCTCAAAATTTCAGAGCTTAACTTCTCTTCGTTCGACAGATATTCCCAATTTACTTCGCCCTGCTTCAAATCACTTGGGAAATCCGTATCAATCGCTTCCGCCTAAAATTGAACATGTTTCTCTTCATATTCAGCTCAACCATCCTTCACAAGCGTTGAGAAGAATTGAGTTAACTTACTAACCTCAAATTTTTAGCTTCAAACTTTGTCTCTTCCGCTCAATATTCACCAAACACCAAACCTTGTTTAGACTGCGCGACAGCAAGCAACCCTTCTGCTTCAGCTTCAACTTAAATTTCACCATGAAATCAACCAAAAATCTACACGAATCTACCCCTGATATCTTCTTCTACCTCCCCTTGACGCTCAACTAACGAATAGAATCGGTTAGAGCTTGGAAATGGAAGAAAAACCAGTCGGCAACTTCCCAATCTAAATGTAAAACTCACCGACTTCCTCCCACTATCTCATTTCTTTCTTCTTCATTTTTTTTTTAATTTGTTTATTAATTTTCTTTTCTTTTTTTTTTTCCTTTCCTTTCCTTTATTTTCCTTTATTTTCCTTTCTTTTTAATTTAGGAGAAAAAATAAGAAAAACAAAAAGAAAATTCGTTTTTACGTCCCAATTAATATTCGAAGTAAATTCTAACTCGGTTTCCTCTTAATGACTTAAATATTCAACTTACCAAAAATTACTTCTGGCTTCCTCCACTTCTTCCTTCGATCTACAAGAGGGATAACAAGTAAATAAGTTCACAACGATACTACGTACTTATGTTTAGCAGTTACAAATGAAAGTAGGGTTTATACTGCCTCTTGGATGCAAGGAAAGATTCATCCTCGCCAAAAGGAGACCTATAGAGTTGCGCAGAAGATAAACGGAGGGATAAGCTAGAAGAAGCACAACCGACTGTGCAGTTAATCCCTCACAGCAAGGAGATAGTGAGCGAACCAATGGAAACGCAAGGGGCAGCTCCTGTAGGAATGAGCCCTGAGGACCATGTGTTAGACTCCAATGAAGGGCCTATTAAGAAGTACGTGGTGGCCAATGAAACCAAAAGAAAAAGAAAAGACGAAGAACAAGTGGCACCATTGGTAAGGAAGAAGAAGAAGACATTGAAAGGGCCGAAAAGATCTGTCAAGCTCGCAAGTGAGGCTGCCAAGGATAAGAAGCCGGTTAACGTAGAGCCAACAAACAGTCTTGAGTCTGTTGTCGCCGCAACATCATTTGATCACCTTTCAGAGAAAATGGCGAAGAAAAGGGAAAAGCTTAAAAAGGAGCTAAGGACCCTACATAAAGGAGTAGAGAGTATTGTGAAGGTAGAAATCACAAAGAAAAGGCCTTGCAAGGAAAAAGAAGGAGCTTCGAAGCATATGCCTCCTGATCCTCAAATTGACCAAGCTGCATTAGCATTCGAAGAGAAAATGAGGGAGGATGTCAGACCCTACTTTTAAGAAACCTATGCGTTGAAGAGTCTATGAAGAAAAGAGGTAAAAGACCATGTTGGATGCATGGTCAGGACTAGGTAACGCATGGTAAGGGCGGACGCATGGAAGTAAACCGAGAAGGGAAAGAAGTGAAACGCATAAGCAAGAAAGGAATAAAGTTATGTTGTGAAGTGTTGAAAGAGATTTAAGTCTCGGAAAGATAGAATGCAATAGCAAATTGAGTAACGCATAGACTTATAGCAAGGAATGTTCACAAGTGTTGGAGAAGGTTGGGAAGTAAACATAAAAACTGGTGCATGTGGTGAACGCATGCTAATCTATCTTTAAGAGAAATAGTTCAAGTGCAAGGAAAAGGTTAAAAGAATAACCTTGGGAATAATCAAGGAGTGTCCAAGGATAGGAAGATGGTCATGGACGCAGGATGAAGGAGGACGCAACAGGACCAACGCATAGAGGAAGAGCTTGAGAAGAAGTTGTTGTTATGGACATAAGGAAGGAGTTGGACGCATGGTATGATGCGATGAGGTACAAACGCATAGTATTGCGCGTTTGTCATTAATGCCTAGTGGCATTGTGTAAGCATTGGTTTATAATAGTGCGGCTATGCGTTGAAGGTGATCTCGAATGGTTGTTGTGAGCTGAAGTAGTCGAGGCGTTGGCGGGGGAAGATACGTACTTGGCTTACCATGCGTTGGTAAGGTTGTCATGTAGTGAAATCCCTATGCGCTGAAGACAGAGTTATCTCTATGCGTCAAAGAGTGGTATTGCTGGCTGAGAGTTAGAAAAGTGAGTAGTGAAGCTCAAACTTTAAAGGAAACTCAACGAACGCAAGAGGGCGTTGCGTTGAGTGAATGGTTGTCTATTGGAAAATGTTGGACGCATAGGATAAGTTTATAAAGGCCAGGTGGCTTCGTGTAGATTTGACACCTTATCAGTAGGAGGTGTTGAAGGCATGTCAAGTGTTTCATGCAAGGTGACACTTGGACTAATGCATGGTTAATTAAGCATGCAGCGTGACATGTGGCAAACAAGTGGCAAAAGGAGAGGAAAAGTTGGATGGCAAGCTCCCTATAAATAGAACTATGAGGGAAAAGGAGCGACTGATGACTCTCAAAGAAGAAATCTGGAGAGAAAAAGAGAAGAAGAAGGCAGCAAGGACGTTCGTAGTAGGAGTATGCGACCAAGAAAAAAGGTATTTGACAACTTAGCTATTTTATATGAAGAAGTTGTCTTGCGTTAAAAGGGGTCGGCCTTGCGTTGAGGACAAACATAATGTCCAAGGTGAACGCGGCGTCCAAAGTTGGGTGATGCGTTCGAGTTGGACCTTGCGTCCAAGTGAGGGTGACGCATCCGAAGGAGAAGTAAGAAGAGTTGGGATGCACTTTGCGGAAGTTATCAACCTTGCGTTGAAGGGCAGGGTTGCGTTCAACCGAGCTGGCAGAGGGAAATGGAGCTTTGCGTTTCTGAGATTAGAACGCTGCGTCCAAAAAGCTCGGGAAGAGGAAATAGAGGAAAGGAAGAAGAAGTATTCTTTGGCAAGTACAGGTGAGTAACACATGCGTTTTACAAAATATAAATGAGTTCTTTATGAATATGATTATATGGTTTCTAATGAAATAAAGCATGCGTTTTCATATATATAAAGCATATGAATATGTTGTTTATAGAGATAAGAGCATGCTTTTATACATACATAAAAGAACATGAGCCAGTTGAGAGCATGCGTTTTACTTGAAAACTTTAAGAATGCTGGGTATTCGCTATGAGATATAAAACGAATGGTGATTGGTTGATACATGTTTTTCATGAAATTACTAAAGAGCATGGTGTTATATGTTTTCATGGAAGATTTGGAAATACACTTGTATGACAAGCATGCTGTTTGATAATTAAAGTTTTGAACTGAGTATTAGAAATGGTTACTCATAGCATTGTATAGCTATTGAATGTGTTGTGTTGATGAGTTTAAAGAATATGATATGTATTATTTTAAGGTAACCCATGGCTAAGGGACCTCGTGTGAAGGCCTATGGGAGATATGTTATATGGTACTCAATGCTGAGGGACCACGAGAGAAGGCACTTGAGTAGTTGAATGAGACGGATTCCAGTGCTGAGGGACCTTGTGTGAAGGCATATGGAAATCCAAAACATGATAGCCAAGTGCTGAGGGACCACGAGTGAAGGCACTTGAGCAGTGGTTGACAGTAAAACTCAGTGCTGAGGGACTATATGTGAAGGCACTTGAGGGATTGAAAATGCCGAGGGACGAAGTGTGAAGGCATTTGAATATGTGATTAAGGAAATTCGACGTTGGGAAGCGTAGAGCACTGCTCCGCCTCAACTAGGGAAAATGATTATGGAATGAGTGAAGTTTTGAGTATTTACCCTAAAACAGATAAGCATATTTTATAATGGCATTTGAACATTAACTAATATGATCTGAAGCGTTATATTTTATGCGAGTTTTACCAGTTTTACAGTTAAAATATATTGTTTTCTAATAACTGTTACTCACTGAGCCGTTAGCTCATTCTTTTAAATGTTTTCCATTTTCAGGTAGCATGACAGTTCCCGTTGCCGATCGAAGTCGAGGTTTGTCAAGAGCATGCAGATGGTGAGGTTGACAGTGGGTTACGTGACAGGGTAGTCGGTAACTGCTGTCCTCACATTCCGTCTCAGGCTACGGGAGGGTAGTTCGGGATGGGGTGTGACAGAGGAAGAGAGAATAGAAAAGGCACCAGAGGAGTTTGAAAGAGAGCTGCAAATAAAAGAGGATGCAGAGTTGGCCGCAAGAATAAATGTCGAATGTCACAGGGTCACAATAACCTACGTGCGACACTTGGTGCTTATGAATCAACCAAGTAAGCATTTTGAGGTTTGTCGGGACAAAGAATGTTGTAAAGAGGCGTTGAGATAGTAGAAAGAGTCAAGAGAGTCAGGCGTTGAGAAGTTAGCTTTGTATTGCGTGTGCCGAGTATTTTCCAAAGTGCTTTACAAATGAGGGGGTCTCGCCTATTTATAGAGGCCCCGCACCGACTTTCTATGACCGAATTATTATGTCGGTCATGGAGGTTTCTACACAATTTAATATTAAAATATTATTTACAAATAATCTAGACGCGGGGAGGAATTCTCGGGAGAGATCCAGGTCGTCTCTAGCGCAATCGGGATCCTTCCAAGCCGCTCCTGAGCGTGTTCGTCTGTCATGGAGGCTTCTAGAAGCATCCAGGTTTCTCCAGAGGGGTCACGACCCTTCTCAGGTGGTCGGAAGCCTTCCAGGGCCGTCAATGCTCGCCCAGGCCATTCGTGTGCCTCTGAGCGTCTTTCAGGCGCATCGGCGCCTATCTCGATTGTTCCAGACGTTTCCAGACCTTGTGTTCATGCATTCACGGACATCCACCTTGCGGCGCGTTCCGCGATGCGTCGGACTCAGCCTTGTCCAGCGATGCGTTGGACGCAGCCTTGTCCAACGATGCGCTGGACGCAGCTTTATCCAACGATGCGTTGGGCGCAGTCTTGCCCGATGATGCGTTGGACGCGGCGTTGTCTAGCGATGCGTCCAGTATGTGATTAACTAGGATCGACGCGTCCTTCTCTTCCCGTCCTCCCGTATGCGCGCAGCTCTTTATTAGGAATCCTGGGCTATGCGTCCCGATGGGGTGTGACAGACGCATAGGCCTTCTTGTTGGCTGCGACTATCATTTTCCCTATTCCCGACTGGACATTCTAAGGGAATAGGCACATCAGTGTCACGAAATTTGTGGATTAGTTTTTTTCCGTGACACCCTCCTCCACTGATGTGGATTAGTTTTTGTGAATTCTCACCTCAACGTGAGGCACTCATGTTAAACTTCTCCTCCAACGCCTTCAGCAACTGACCACACCCAACACATGGTGTCGTCCTCAACGCCTCCTATTTTTGACGCATATATCCCCGTCATACACCACTATATTCGTCGCGTCAAGACCACTCTGTCTTCGACGTGGAGTGACTTCAACGCATGTCTGTCTTCAACGCATCGACTTCAGCGCATAACTGTCCTCAACGCAGAGTGACTTAAACGTATGGTTCAAGCACATTTCTTCCCCCGCCAAAATTACTTATCCTTCGACGCGGGCAGCTACTTCAGCTCACTACCCTCTGTGAGTCAATCAACAACGCATGGACTTGGCCAACACTTAGCCGAAATTTTACTTTCCAAAAATTCCTACTCTCACTCACAACTACTTCTCCCCTTGCCACGCATAGCTACAAACGCATTGCCGCACCCCAACGCTTGGTAACGCAAGTCAGTGGTTACAGAAACAGCTTGTTCATCAGAGTGTAGAAGGTGGTGGGGGCGTTAGTCAAGCCAAAGGGCATTACCAGGAATTCGTACGCCCCATAGCGCGTTACGCAAGCTGTTTTGGGTTCATCGCCTGCCTTGATCCGTACTTGGTAGTACCCCTAGCGCAAGTCGATTTTGCTGAAATACTTGGCCTTTCCAAGCTGATCGAATAAGTCGGCGATCAGGGGAATCGGGTACTTATTCTTTATTGTGATCTTGTTGAGTGCCCGATAGTCTATACATAAACGCAGCGAACCGTCTTTCTTTCTTTGGAAGAGTACCGGGGCGCCGAAAGGGGCCTTCGAGGGCTGGATATATCCGGCTTCAAGCAAATCTTTCAATTTCTTGCGCAGCTCCTCAAGTTCTGGCGGTGCCATGCGATAGGGCGCCATGGCCGGAGGCTTGGCGCCGGGTTCTAGCTCTATCGCATGATCCACCTCCCGCCTAGGTGGAAGTTTCTTTGGGAGCTCTGCGGGCATAATGTCTTGGTATTCTGCCAGGACTTTTGCTATACAGTTTGGCAGGGTCTCCTTATTTTTGGTCTCCCCTACGTCTCCTTGTAACTCTCGGACGGATGCGATGAAGCACTCGTCCTTCCCCATCCTTCTTTTAAACTGCAAGGCCGATAGTACAGGACCTTGCGACTTCTCCCCCTGCCTTACTGGGATGACTCTTATTTTTCGGTCATCCAGTATCACTAGGGAGCTATATGCGGGGACAGGGAAGGCTAACGCCTTTTTGAAGAAAGTGAGTCCGAGAACCATTTTGAAGTCATCCATAGGGGCTATAGTGAAGTCGAGCGTACCTTGCCAATGTCCTATCTTGATGGGCACGTCCTTGGCGATACCAGCGGCAAGCTTGGCGTCGCTATTGACTGTCTTGATGGTCCCTCGGCCGCGGGTGATGTCTAGACCAAGATGGGTAGCTTTTTTTTCATCAATGAAATTGTGCGTGGCTCCCGTGTTTAGCATGGCAGAGGCGGGCTGGCCTTTGACCGTAGCATCTACATACATGAGACCCTTGTTCTCGACCTTGTGTGGAGAAAAGAGGTCGGCAAGGGCGTTGAGTTGTTGGATTGATCCAACTTTAGCTTCGAGTCCTTCATTTTCTTCTGTCGCCTCACGGATCTTAGCGACGAGAGCATTCATGGCTTTTCTATTTGGACATTCTCCCGTCCAATGAGGCCCATTGCATATAAAACAAGGCTTCGGAGGTTTAGAGGGCTCACCTTTTGTCCCTTTCCCGCGTTTGTCTTGAGCTTTATTTCTATCTCGACGGGTCTGGTCCTTGCGTTGCCCGAACTGATCTCCCTTGTTCTTCACCGAGTCGGACTTCTTTCCCTTCTGCGTCGAGTAGTCCGTCAAGCCTTCCGCTGCGGCGATCGCATCGTCGAGCATCTGGACGTTGCGACGCTCAAGCTCGACGTGTGCCCAGTCTTTAAGTCCATCCTTGAAGTAGAAAAGGGCATCTTTGTCGGGCAAACTGTCAACTTCCAGCATAAGGGTCCTGAATTCCTTGACATAGTCAAGAATTCCACCGGTTTGCCTCAACCTTCGTAATTTTTCCTTGGCCTCCTTTTCGGCATTGTGAGGGACGAAATGTTTCCGAAGCTCGATTTTAAATTGTTCCCATGTCTGGATGCTACATTGATCTTTTTCTCACTCAGCATATTTGCGTCTCCACCAAAGCTGAGTGGAGTTTCTTAGGTACATAGGCGCATTGTTTATTCGGGCGGCATCATCGCGTACCCCAAGCGCATCAAAGTATCGCTCAAGCCCAAATAGGAAATTGTCTACGATAGTGGCGTTTCGTACTCCACTAAAAGTATCAGGCTTGGGAACTTTGAGATTGAACGTACCTTGCGCGGCGGAAGTCGAGCTAGTAGAAGCCGGACTACTAGCTTGGTGGTGAGTGAGGCATTGCTCCTTCATGTCGCTCACCTCCTTACGGAGCCCATCTAATTCTTCTTCAATGAATTTTCGAAGATCTGCTACTTCGGCCCTTCGTTTGTCCAAGATCTTCGAAGAGCTCCTTGGCGACTCTGGTTACTTCGGCATTCTCCTGCGCCAACTCGTCATAGTCGCCGCTCAGTCGGCCAATTGAGGCCTGCAGGTCGCCTACAGTCTGCTCGAGGGCTGTTAGGCGCGTCTCCAACACCTTGCGGGCGGCGGGACTCTTGGACTTAACGGGTTTAGCCGGGGCGGACTTCTCGGCTCGCCCACGCGTTACGATCGCCTCGGGTTGCAGCTCCATTTGTGAACTGTAACCTTCTTCCGATGCCATGTTGTACCGACGCGTTGAGAGGAGGTACCTAGGTCTGAGAACCGTTGCTCTGATACCACCTGTCACGGGGTCACAATTTTCCTATGACCTACGTGCGGCACTTGGTGCTTATGAATCAACCAAGTAAGCCTTTTGAGGTTTGTCGGGACAAAGGATGCGGTAAAGAGGCGTTGAGAGAGTAGAAAGAGTTAAGAGAGTTAGGCGTTGAGAAGTTAGCTTTGTATTGCGTGTGCCGAGTATTTTCCAAAGTGCTTTACAAATGAGGGGGTCTCGCCTATTTATAGAGGCCCCGCACCAACTTTCTATGACCGACTTATTATGTCGGTCATGGAGGTTTCTACACAATTTAATATTAAAATATTATTTAAAAATAATCTAGACGCGGGGAGAAATTCTTGGGAGAGATCCAGGTCGTCTCTAGCGCAATCGAGATCCTTCCAAGCTGCTCCTGAGCGTGTCCGTCCGTCATGGAGGCTTTCAGAAGCATCCAGGCTTCTCCAGAGGGGTCACGGCCCTTCTCGGGTGGTCGGAAGCCTTCTAGGGCCGTCGATGCTCGCCCAGGCCATTCGCGTGCCTCTAAGCGTCTTCCAGGCGCATCAGCGCCTATCTCGATTGTTCCAGACGTTTCCAGACCTTGCGTTCATGCGTTCACGGACATCCACCTTGTGGCGCGTTCCGCGATGTGTCGGACTCAGCCTTGTCCAGCGATGCGTCGGACTCAGCCTTGTCCAGCGATGCGTTGGACGCAGCCTTGTCCAACGATGCGCTGGACGCAGCTTTATCCAACGATGTGTTGGGTGCAGTCTTGCCCGGCGATGCGTTGGACGCGGCGTTGTCTAGCGATGCATCCAGTATGTGATTGACTAGGATCGACGCGTCCTTCTCTTCCCGTCCTCCCGTATGCGCGCAGCTCTTTATTAGGCGTCCTGGGGTATGCGTCCCGGTGGGCTGCGGCAGACGCATAGGCCTTCTTGTTGGCTGCGACTATCATTTTCCCTATTCCCGACTGGACATTCTAAGGGAATAGGCACATCAGTGTCACGAAATTTGTGGATTAATTTTTTTCCGTGACACGAAGCTGAGGTAGAGGGCAAGAAAAAGAAGAAGAAGAAAATAAGTAGGTGTCAATCGCCTATAAAGACAGAACGCATCTTGAGCAATGCAAGGGTGGAGAAGAAAAAGAAAAAGAGAAAGGAGGAAAAAGAAAAGCCAACTAGAGAAACTCCCAAGCCTTCCTCAAAAAGACACAAAGAAAAGGAGAAAGTGGCTGAGGCTCTTATCTGAATGGACAAGGGCGAAGAGAAAATGATGGATGCAATTCTAGCCAAGGCCAAAGGGAAAGCGAACGTGACTGATGCGTCACCAAAAAAGAACGAAGGAAAAGGGAGACGCAAGCAGTTCTCTGACCTGTTAATGGAGATAGGGTTTTTCCTAGAAGAAGCTCCACACAAGCCTACATCATTAACCTAATTGACCACCATGGCTGGCGTGAATTCTGTGCGGGCCCAACTTGGATCTAGCCATCAATTGTCCGAGAGTTCTACAATGGGCAGATTGATGAGGAGGAAGATATGGTGGTGGTTAATGGATGCGAAGTCTCTTTCCACGCTAGAGAAATAAACGCAATTTTCAAGTTAAGGGACGACCCCGACGCAGAAGGAAACCAACTGATAGAAGACGCATCATATGCAAGATGCGATCTGGGTCATGGCCAAGCCAAGGTCTAAGTGGGATGTATCACCCACAGGCATCAGAACATTGCCTGTAAATTGCCTATTTGAAAAGCACTTGAAAAGTATTTTCTATTCTCTCAAAATTAAGGGAATTTATAGTAGATTTCACTTGTTTGCTAGTGGTTTTCAGGTCAAACTAAAGAAAATTAGAAGTGAAGACCAAAAGATCAAAACCGAGCCAAAATATAGTGAAAAAGTGAAGGAAACGCCAAAACTGCCAAAAATAGGGCAGTGCTGCGACATCGGTACGACACTGTCGCAACGCTTCTTCCCGAGAGTAGAAGTCATCTCAGCGTAGTGCCACCATCGTGACACTGCGCCACGACGACCGAAGGTAGCTTTCCATGACGATCAACGTCGCGACGCCATCCAATAGCGCGGTGGTGCCAACTTTCCATATCGGTCAATGTCGTGGCGCCAACTTTCCATAATTCAAGATTTTGTATTTTTGGAAAGAAATTTGGACAGCTAACTCTATAAATAAGAGGGTTTCCAACAGCCCTAATCACCAATCTAAAGACCAAAAGAGATACAAGAAGGAGAGAATTGAGTGAAAGTTGTAGACAGTTCAAAGAGTGAGTTAGCTGCAAGGAAGAGGAAAAGAATTCGAGAGAGTCGTAGTGTTGTTCGAGTTCTGAAGTGAAAGCCAAGGAGATTGTGACTATGTTGCCTCAATCAAGAGCATCTTTTCAGTAGAGTTTTCCTTTCTTTACACTCTTTCTTTGTTTATATTGTTTGAACATGTTGCTTCAAGCTATGAGTGGCTAAACTCTTTAGTTTTAGGGTTTTGATGAATTGTTTATGAATTCATGTTGATATTGTAGACTCCTCATGGTTTTGTTGTAATGATTATGCTTTTCTTTGTTATTGTGCTTAACTCTTGTTGAATGGCCATGTTTGAATGTTAGTTTAAATGTAGGATTGAAAGATTGTATGTTTCACTAGATCTATAACAAAGAATTATTGTTAATCTCTCATGAAAATAGTTAGGTTGACAATGAAAGTCGCTAAAGACTATTCTTAATGCCATGTAATTTGTATTGATTTCAAGAGATTAGTAATCAATTGAGTTGCATGAGAAAGGGTTGTTTTTTAGAGAAAATAACTTGGAATTAAGTTTCTAGACTTAGGCATATGAATTACAATAAAATCCATAAACCTTAGAACATTGCATGATGAAGTAAACAAGGATTCATTACCCCAGAACTCTCTTTGACTCTTGTGTTTCTTACTTTATTTGCTTTCCTTATTTAGTTTTTATTTTCCAAAATTCATAACTTGAATTCCAATCCTTAAATAAAATTGATTTGAGTCTAGAATAGCCAAGTAACTGAAACCTTCACAATTGGATCCTTAGTGGAACGATATTCGGACTTTACCGTCTTATATTATAACTTGACCGTACATTTGCGGTTAACACTTAAAGGGATCCAAAGAACGGTTTTTGTTATTTAATATTCATTAGAATTGATAGATCTTAATTTGAGGTGTATATTATTTTTTGGTTGATTATTTTTGTCGGTTTATGCCTCGTAATAATACTAACCTCATCCCTCTTGGTCCCGAGATTGAGAGAACCTATAGAAGGAATCTAAGGGCTCTACACAATCAAACCAAGGGGATGGTGGAGGAGATACCAAAGGCAATTCGGGACTACTTCCAACCGACATTACCGGTAAATCAACCCGGAATAATGAATGCGCCCATCAATGTCAACAACTTTGAGTTGAAACCAGGGTTAATTCAAATGGCTAGAGAGCTAGCCTTTAGAGGAAGAACCAATGAAGATCCTCACAAGCACCTACGGTCTTTCTTGGAGATATGTAGAATGGTAAAGATGAATGGTGTTTCTAATGATGCTATCAAACTAAGACTTTTTTCTTTCTCTTTACAGGACCGAGCAAAGGATTGGTTGGAAACCATACTGAAAAGTGCTTTCTATTCTCTCAAATTAAGGGAGTTTATATTAGGTTTCACTTGTTTGCTAGTGTTTTTCAAGTTAAAATGAGAAAAATTAGAAAAGAAGACCAAAAGATCAAAATCGAGCCAAAATACAGTGAAAAAGAGAAGAAAAACCACAAGTTTGCCAAAACAGGGCAGCACCGCGACGTCAGTTTCCTAAAATGAAAAATGTTGTATTTTTGGAAAGTTTTTTGGGCGGCCAACTCTATAAAATTGGGGGGTTTCCAGTAGCCCTAACCATCAATCTAAGCATGATACACACCAAAAGAGCCTCAAAGAGTGAGTTAGTTGCAAGGAAGAGGAAAAGAGTTCAAGAGAGTCGTGGTGCTGTTCGAGTTCCGACGTGAGAGCCAAGAAGATTGTGATAGTGCTACCTCAATCAAGAGCCTCCTTTCAGTAAAGTTTCCCTTTTTTTACACTCTTTCTTTGTTTATATTGTTTAAACATGTTGCTTCAAGCTATGAGTGGCTAAACTCTTTAGTTTTTGAGTTTTGATGAATTGTTTATGAAGTCATGTTGATATTGTAGACTTTCATTATTGTGTTCAATTCTTGTGGACTGACCATCTTCACATGTTAGGTTAGATGTATGATTGAGAGATTGTATGTGTAACTAGATCTATAACGATGAATTGTTGTTAATCTATCATGAGAATTGTTAGGTTAACAATGAAAGTTGCATAAAGACTAATCTTAATGCCATGTAAGTTTCAAGAGATTAGTAATCAATTGAGTTGCATGAGAAAGGGTTGTTTTTTAGAGAAAATAACTTGGAATTACGTTTCGAGACTTAGGCATATGAATTACAATAAACTCCATGAACCCTAGAATATTGCATGATGAAATAAACAAGGATTCATTACCCTAGAACTCTCTTTGACTCTTGTGTTTCTTACTTTATTTGCTTTTCTTATTTAGCTTCTTTCCTAATTCACAACTTCAATCCCAATCCTCAAATAAAATCGATTCAATTCTATGATGGCTAAGTAACTTAAACCTTCATAATTGGATCCTTAGTGGAACGATATTTGGACTTTACCGTCTTATATTATAACTTGACCCGTACACTTGCGGTTAACACATAGAGTGGCGCAATCATATACCTTCAGATAGTATCACTACGTAGGAGATCTTAACTCAAGCTTTCTTGAACAAATATTTTCCACCGACTAAATTTCAAATACTAAGGACGGAGATAGGAACATTCTGCCAATCTGAGGATGAACAACTATATGAGGCTTAGGAGAGGTACAAGGATCTCTTGAGGAGGTGCCTGATTGTGCCACTTTATGTGTTAACCACAAGTGTACAGGTCAAGTTATAATATAAGACGGTAAAGTCCAAATATTGTTCCACTAAAGATCAAATTGTGAAGGTTTAAGTTACGTAGCTATTATAGAATTGAATCGATTTTATTTGAGGATTGGAATTGAAGTTGTGAATTAGGAAAGAAACTAAATAAGGAAAGCAAATAAAGTAAGAAACACAAGAGTCAAAGAGAGTTCTAGAGTAATGAATCCTTATTTATTTCATCATGCGATATTCTAGGGTTCATGGAGTTTATTGTAATTCATATGCCTAAGTCTAGAAACTTAATTCCAAGTTATTTTCTCTAAAAAACAACTTTTTCTCATGCAACTCAATTGATTACTAATCTCTTGAAACCAATACAAATTACATGGCATTAAGATTAGTTTTTAGCAACTTTCATTGTTAACCTAACTATTCTAATGATAGATTAACAACAATTCATTTTTATTGATCTAGTTAGACATACAATTTCTCAACCATACATCTAACCTAACATGTGAAGATGGCTAATCCACAAGAATTAAACAGAATAACAATGGAAAGCATAATCATTCCATGAAAACCATGAAAGTCTACAATATTAACATGACTTCATAAACAATTCATCAAAACCCTGAAACTAAAGAGTTTAGCCACTCATAGCTTGAAGCAACATGTTCAAACAATATAAACAAAGAAAGAGTGTAAAGAAAGGGAAACTCTACTGAAAAAAGGCTCTTGATTGAGGTAGCACCGTCACAATCTCCTTGGCTCTCACGTCGGAACTCGAACGACACCATGACTCTCTTGAACTCTTTTCCTTTTCCTTGCAACTAACTCACTATTTGAGGCTCTTTCGGTGTGTTATTTCGTGCTTAGATTGATGGTAGATTGATTTTGGTCATTAGGTTGATGGTAGATTGATGATTAGGGATGTTGGAAACCCCCCAATTTATAGAGTTGGCCGCCCAAAAGGTTTTCCAAAAATAACAAAATTTCAATTAAGGAATATTGGCACCGCGATGGTGCCAAATATGGAAAGAAAGCGCCGCAGTTGTTGCTGTGTTGCAACAGACCTGCTCTCGGGAAATAGTGCTGCGGCACTGCCCCATTTTTGGCAAACTTGTGTTTTTCATCTCTTTTTCACTGTATTCTTGCTCGGTTTTGATCTTTTAGTCTTTTCTTCTAATTTTCCTCATTTTAACCTAGAAACCACTAGCAAACAAGTGAAATCTAATATAAACTCCCTTAATTTGAGTGAATTGAAAGAACTTTTCAAGCGCTTTTCAGTGCCCTCAACATTGGTACCCAGATTGGTTGCAAATTCAACTATTTGACAATGGATTGTCAAGCACAACCAAATCTATCCTAGATGCCACCACTAGAGTGTCAATCTTCTCCAAGAATGCTCAAGAGGCCTATAACATATTAGAAGACTTGGGCACTACATTGTACAATTGGCCATGTGAACGGTCTTCTCCAATCATCCCAAAAGCCGCCAGATTGTATGAGGTGGATGAGGTTAATTCTCTATAAGCTCAAATGGATTCCCTTACTAATGCTCTTTCTAAATTAACTGCAGGAGGCCAAGCTCAAGCAAGTCCACCATCCATAGCCTCCCTTGCCGCCTTGGCATCGGAGATGGCCACACAAAAGGAATTGGAACAAGGAGATAATGAGACGGGCAACTATATTAATAGAGAACATTATAGAGGCCACCAACAACAACAACTTCCAACTCATTACCATCCTAAATTGAGAAACCATGAAAACTTTTCTTATGTTAACAATAGAAATGTTTTGCAAGGTCCTCCGGGTTTTTCCAATGTAGGTCCATCACACACCGAGAAGAAGTCCAACTTAGAAAACTTGATGGTGGAGTTCATAAAGGAATCAAGAGGAAGGACCACCGCATTGGAGAGCACCGTACAAAGTCATGGTAAGACCATTCACAACATTGAGGTACAAATTAGCCAAATTGCCACTTCACTCCAAATAATGCAAAAGGGAAAATTTCCTAGTTGCCCCTAAAGAAATTCAAAGGAGGAGTGCAAGACCATGACTTTGAGGAGTGGGAAAAAGCTGTCCACTCCCTTGATTGATGGTGAGGATGATGAGCAAGAGGTAGATGAGACCATCCAAGAACCTATCTTAGAAGATGAACCAGAGGAGGTCTTAGAAAAAGAGGTAAGGGTAAAGGAGTCAACATCTTCAAGTAAGTCATCTAACCCTTTACCTTTTGTACCTAATACTTTATCATATCCTCAATGTTTTAAAAAGAAAGAAATAGACTCCCAATTTGCTAAATTTCTAGAGTTGTTTAAAAAGCTTCACATTAACATCCCATTTGCTGAGGCTTTAGAGCAAATGCCCAACTATGCTAAATTTATGAAAGATGTCTTATCTAAAAAGAAGAAGTTTGGGCAATATGAGATGATTAGCATGACTGAAGAATGCAGTGCTGTGCTGCAGAAGAAGCTACCACAAAAATTGAAAGATCCAGGGAGTTTTACTATACCTTGCACTATTGGTTCTTTAAATGATGCTAGAACTCTTAGTGATCTTGGTGCTTCTATTAATTTAATGGCTTTATCTGTTTATAGGAAGGTTAACATTGGAGAGGTGCAACCTACTACCATCACCTTACAACTAGCCGATAGATTCTTAGCTTATCCTAGAGGTATTGTTGAGGATGTATTAGTTAAAGTTGACAAATTTATCTTCCCTGCAGATTTTGTAGTTTTGGACATGGAGAAGGACTCTTAGATTCCTATCATACTTGGGAGGTCATTCCTAGCAACTGGGAAGGCTATCATAGATGTCCAACAAGGGAAGTTGACTCTAAGGGTAAATGATGATAATGTTGTATTTAATATTTATAAGTCCTTAAGTCATCATGAAGAGGGTACTACTTGCAATGCTATAGACATAATGAACCATACTATTTATGAGCATGTAGAGGTTATGTTGGCAAATGATCATTTAGAACAAAGCATCATAGATTTGGAGAATGTGGATACTATCTTTGATGAAATTGCTTTGTATGCTAAGTGGTTAGATAGCATGCCAATATGCACTAAAATGTATAAACCTATGCCTCTAGCTCCTTTGCATGTTATAAATGATGTTGAGAAACCTGTGCTTGAATTAAAGGTGTTACCTCCTCACTTAAAATATGTATTCCTGGATGATTTATCTTCTTTTCCTGTTATCATATCTTTTCAATTAAATTCTGTGGAAGAAGAAAAATTGTTGAGGGTGTTAAGGGAGCATAAGTTCGCCATTGGCAGGTCCATTGAGAATCTTAAAGGTATTAGTCCATTAGTCTGTATGCATAGAATCTTGATGGAAGATACCTTTAACCCATCAGTTGAGTACCAAAGGAGACTTAACCCCGACATGAAGGAGGTAGTTAAGAAAGAAGTGCTCAAGATTTTGAATGTAGGAATAATTTATGCCATATCTGATAGTTGATGGGTAAGTCCTATTCAAGTGGTACCCAAGAAAGGTGGTACGACTATGGTTAAGAATGAAAAAGATGAAATGATAGCCACTAGACTGTGACAGGATGACGGGTGTGCATTGATTATAGGAAGTTGAACAAGGCTACTAGAAAATATCATTTTCCTCTTCCTTTTGTAGATAAAATGCTTGATAGACTTGCAGGTTACTCTCATTATTGCTTCCTAGATGGATATTCAGGTTATAATCAAATTGTCATTGCTCCTTAGGATCAAGAAAAGACCACATTTACGTGTCCTTATGGGACATTTGCTTTTAGGAGAATGCCTTTTGGTTTCTGTAATGCCCCCACTACCTTTCAACGTTGTATGATGTCTATTTTTTAAGGGCTCATTGAAGACATAATGGAGGTTTTCATGGATGATTTTTCTGTATTTGGGTCTTCATTTGATTATTGTCTTGCTAATCTTGCTTGTGTTTTGCAGAGGTGTCAAGATGCTAACCTTGTTCTGAATTGGGAAAAGTGTCACTTCATGGTTAAGGAAGGCATCGTTCTGGGGCACAAAGTCTCTAAAAAAGGATTGGAGGTGGATAGGGCCAAAATAGCCACCACTGAACAATTAGAAGCTCCCAACAATGTGAAGGGAGTCAGAAGCTTCCTAGGGCATGCAGGGTTTTATAGGAGATGTATTAAAGATTTTTCTGAACTTGCTAAACCCTCGAGTAACTTGTTAGAAAAGGAAGCTAAATTTGTGTTTGATGATGCATGTCTACTAGTTTTTAATACTTTGAAGGAAAGATTGATTTCTGCACCTATTATTGTTGTACCTAAATGGAGTCAATCTTTTGAAATCATGTGTGATGCTAGTGACTATGCCTTGGGAGCTGTTTTAGGCCAACGTAGAAATAACATGTTTCAGGAAATTTACTATGCTAGAAGGACTCTTGATAGTACTCAACAAAAACACACTACTACTGAAAAGGAACTACTAGTTGTTGTGTTTGCACTTGATAAATTCAGATCATAGTTGCTTGGCTCTAAAATAGTGGTGCATACTGACCATGCTACTTTGAAGTATTTGTTTGATAAGAAAGATTCCAAACCTAGGCTAATGAGGTGGATTTTATTGTTGCAGGAGTTTGATCTAGAAATCAAAGACAGAAAAGGATGTAAAAATGTGGTTGCAGACCACCTGTCTAGGATTGAGAATGGGGATGCTAACACTTGTTCCCTCATTGTTGAGATGTTCCCTGATGAACAATTGTATCAGGTAAAAGATAGTTTACCTTGGTTTGTTGACATAGTTAACTATCTTGCAGGAGGACATTTGCCACTTGACATGAACTCTCAACAAAAGAAGAGATTTTTGCACAATGTTAAGTCTTATCATTGGGAGGACCCACTTCTCTACAAGGGTTATGCTGACAGTATAATAAGGAAGTGTGTGTCTCAAGAGGAAGTGGTAAGTATTCTAAATTCATGCCATGTCTCCCCCATGGAGGTCACTTTGGACCCACTAGAACTGCATCTAATGTACTTCAGTCAGGTTTTTATTGGCCCTATCTTTTTAAAGACTATTATACCTTTGTTAAATTATGTGATAGGTGCCAACGTACTGGCAATATTTCTAGATAACATGAGCTTCCAATGAAACCTATCTTGGAAGTGGAGCTCTTTGATGTTTGGGGTATTGACTTTATAGGGTCTTTTCCTATGTCTTTTGATGGCTACCTATATATTCTACTTGCAGTAGATTATGTATCTAAGTGGGTAGAAGCCATAGCTACTAGGACCAATGATGCTCGCACTGTTTTAAAATTCTTGCATAAAAACATCTTTACACATTTTGGTACATCTAGATCTATCATTAATGATGAGGGTTCTCACTTTTGCAATAAATTGTTTGAATCCATGATGCAAAAATATAATGTTAATCATAAAATTGCTGTAACTTATCATCCTTAAACTAATGGTCTTGCTGAGTTATCTAATAGGAAAATCAAGCAGGTTTTGGAAAAGACCGTCAAGACCAATAGGAAGGATTGGGCCTTTAAGCTCGACGATGCTCTGTAGGCCTACCGTAGAGCTTTCAAAACCCCAATTGGTACTTCACCATATAGGTTGGTGTTTGGAAAGGCTTGTCACTTACTGGTAAAGCTCGAGCATAGAGCTTATTGGGCCATCAAGAAGCTAAACATGGATTTTAAGAAGGTTGGTGATAAACGCCTTTTAGAACTCAATGAGATGGAGGAGTTCCGTGCTCAAGCTTATGAGAGTGCCAAACTCTACAACGAGCGCACCGCTAGATGGCATGATAAGAAGATAAGCCAACAGACCTTTCTTCCTGGACAACGAGTATTACTTTTCAACTCACGTTTACGTTTGTTTCCAGGAAAGCTAAGGACATGATGGTCGGGGTCCTTTGTCATTATAAAGGTGTCCCCACATGGAGCTATGGAATTGTAAAGCGATGATGGGACAATCTTTAAAGTAAATGGTCAACGCTTGAAGCATTACATCGGCGATGAAGAACACCGAATTGAGAACTGATAGCACCTAAAATGTGCTATCTTCCATAGCTTAACTTGGGATCGTTGTGCTATTTAATGTGTCTATTATGTTATTTTGTAGGATTCAAACACTTAACAGATAAACGGGGTGTTAGCAACAAAATTGGGCTAAAACAAACCGAAACAGAGTTCCATGGCATCAACCGGGACATAGAACTCCAAAATGACCAAAATTCCCCTGAAGTCATGGCACAGCGGCGCTTTTGAGGTTGTGCTATTTGCTATCTTCCTAGGCATCATTCTACAGCGTTGCCTAGGCACAGTGCCCCTGAAGTTGTGCTATTTGAGATTCTGCTGGCGAAACGCAGCAAGCGTCGCGACGCTTCGGAGAGGAGTCGCTTGCAGATTAACGTTAGCGCCACGGCGCTGTCCCTAGCGCTACAACACTCCAACGATCTCTATAAATTCATCTCTCAACTTTTAGGTCGGGAGATCAGCCACCAGCCAACTTTTGGCTCCATTCTCTCTATTTTTCTTCTTCTTTTCATACCTTGGAACTTGAACCCAATAATCGGTATGTGGATTATTGGCTAAGGTAACGTTTTTCTAGCTTGGGTATTAGGGATTTTCCATGTAATTGATGTTCTTTGAGGTTTTGAACTTGATTCAGTGTATGCATGATTTACTTCCGAGTTTTTAAGAATCACGATTAAATTGTAACACTGGTGTTCATTTTGATTATTGCTTTGATTGTATTACAATTCGTGACAATTTGTTGTATGTCAATCATAGGAAGCAATAGGTTAGGTTAGCTTGTAAATCTAATTGATGACGCGTATTGTTCTAATCAACCTAGGATTAAATCGATAGAACATTCAATCTAGGTCTTTCCAGCTGAATGTTGGCCTAATTTTCCTTTGAATTTAATTCGGTTAGGTTTAGTCAAATTTTGCATGCCTTTCATTGGTTTGCCTTAAGTTTAACTTGTTGACTAGGACAATTCAATTCTGGTCTTTCCAATTGAATTGATTAGGCAAGCTTTAATGAATTTAGTAATGACGAACCAATGAGTAAGAACATTGAACAAAGGAAATCCCGTGTAACCCAAGCTAGAGCTTTCTCCATTTGAATTTTAATTTATTTTAATTTGTGCAATTTACTTTTATGCGATTTAAGTTTCTTTGCAACCAACCATCACAACCCCCCCCCCCTTCTGGTTACCTTGAATTGTAAACTTTTCAACTGTGAAAGTCGAGGGCTCCATGTGTTCGACTCGGCTTGCCACTACTACTGTGGGTCAAGTTAGGAAAATTTATTTGGCACGGAATTGGGCGACAAATTTCGTCCGTCAAGAATCTTGATCCATTGATTCGGTCTAGCTAAAAGACCTTAAACTAAGCTCTTATTTGGAGACAACCCAATTTTATTGCTTTCTTTATTTTTTTTTACTTTTTATTTTTTTCTTTTTAATAATCTTTGAATCACTCATATGCTTTCTTAAATTTCAGGATCTTGGTTCATCACAAAAAGTACTCCTTACACCAAGCCTGTTTGGTGGCTTCCCGCTTGTCCCAGGCTTGTTCTTTGCGTGTTAGATGCTTTTATGCATTGTGGGCAATGCATGATTCTAAGTTTAAGGTGGGAGGTGTCACTCGTACTTTTGTGTGTTTTCTTATCCTGTTATGCATGTTCGTGAGGTTTTAATGATCATATGAATGTTAATGAAATTTTGAAAAATTTTGAAAATTTTAGAGCTTTCAATGTCACACCGCCTCTCGGGTATCCTCTTAACCTAGGAGAAAGTGTGACGACAGCAGACACTGACCCTTTTACAGCATCTACTGTCAACCCTATACCTGAACCAACCACCTAATAAGCAGATACATATACAATAATTAAACATCAATCTTTAACCAGAGTTAGGCTATCTTAAAAATACCGATACATTCAACATTTAATTTATATAAGTTCACTAATCACTACCCTTAACCTTCTATATGTACAACACAAGTTTAAGTTCAACTATTTACAATGCTCTAAATTCACAGGCGCCGATGGTGGTAGGCCCAGACAAGTTGCTGTGTAGGCTAAGCACTCCGAACTTGCTTGCTACCTAGAAAACAGAAAAACAGGGAAAACGTGAGCTAGGTTGCCCAGTGAGTGACTTATTTAGTAAAAACCTTCCTTTAACTCGGAAACTAATCAAAACCGTAATCAATTTATGACAATAATTAAATAACATCAGTTCATTCCCATATCCAAGCAAAACATGCTTAAGTAGCGTTGTCATACCATATATGATCTTTTCCGAAAAGAAACATGAAAATTCAATATATTTCAAAAAAAAATTTCGTTAGTTGAGGCGGAGCAGAGCTCAACGCTACTCAACTTCAAAAACATGCTTAGTTGGGGCGGAGTAATCTCGACACACCCAACGTCGAATATCCTTAACTGTGTGGAGTAATCTCAACACAACAACATCTATCATACCTCTATGTGCACATAGATATCATATCCTAGGTTACTCGAATACCTTCTCAAGTCTTTTAGTATCGGGTCCCATATACGAGATTTAGGGCACCCACATGCCTTCTCCGAGTCCTTCAGCATTAGAAGCTATCTCTATAGTCAAGTTACCCACATGCCTTCTCCGAGTCCTTCAGCATTGGGAGCTTTTTCTAAACATAATTCAAAAACAACATGCTTTGAAAATAACATAATAAAAATTCACGAGTTTATAACATCTCAGACTTTCACAAATTTCTTAACAATCATCATGCTTCGGTAAAATCATAAATTAACAAATAGCATGCCTTTCGTAAAACTCGGTTACCAACTAGCATGCTTCAAATATTTTCAATGCAAAATCATAATTACATTTACATGGAAACACATGCTTTCTTAAAGCAAGTAATCATCATAGCATATTTAAAACCTGTGAAAAGCATAAACATAAGAACATGGTTCCAAGCAATAGTAAATAGCATGAAAACTTCGTGTAAAGTATGCTTATTTTGAATAAAATTGTCACTCACTACTTGTCCTGGGCCCTTAAAGGGTTATACGCCTTTCCCAGCTCCTTTAGGTATAGAACTAGCGAGACTAGCAAGACTAGGCAAAACCAGCGAGACTTACTTGACCAGCGAGACTAGCGAGAGTAGCGACACCAACGAGACTAGCGAGACCTAGTGAGAGTTGTGAGACAAAAAGCAACCAGTGACACCAGCGAGACTCGTCTTGCTGCTCACCCTTACGCCTTAAGTGTTGCTGCTTTTTCCAGCGAAACCTGTCTCATTCTACTACTGTCTTTGCTTCTGTCTTCACTTCTATCTGTTAAAAGGTGTATTTCTAGCCCGAATTAGAACTTCTTTCTGTTTGCAAACTTGTAAAGAAATGTATTTTTTAGCTTACCTTAACATTCCAGAACTTAACTCCTCTTCGTTCGTTCGATAATCTAAATTTACTTCGCCCTGCTCCAGATCACTTGAAAAATCAGTAACCGTCCTTTCTTCCTATTATTAAACCTGTTTCTTTTCACATTCAGCTTAACCATCCTTCACGAAAGTATGAATTAGCTCACTAACTTCAAATTTCCAGCTTCAAACTTGATTTCTTCTGTTTGCTATTCACCAAACACCAGACCTTGTTCAGGTTTCGCGATAGCAGACAAGCCTTCAATTCCAGTTTCAATTGCACCTCGAATTCAACCGGAGTTCTTTTCCAATTTGCTCTAAACACCTTCTTCTTCCTCTCTTCGACATGCAGCTACAAGGTTGGATTGGTTGAAGCTTTTGAAAATGGGAAAAATGATCGAAAATCTCAGCTTATACACATGCGAGGCTACCGACTTACTTCCCACTATCAAACATTTCCTTTTTTTTTTTCTTTTTTTTCTTTTTCTTCTCTTATTTCTTTTCCTTCTATTTTTAAAATCCATCTTGTTTTTATTTTTATTTTTGTTTTATTTTTTTTAAATAAACAAAGTAACTCCTAAACTCGATTTACCTCGTAATAATTTAGAATTCACTTACCAAAAATATTTCCGGCTTCCTTCACTTCTTTCTTCAATCTACAAGAGGGAAAACAATTTAGTCCACATCGGTACTATGTACTTACGTTTAGTAATTACAAATAAAAATATGGTTTACAATTTACCACCTCCTTATAAGAATTTCGTCCTCGAAATTCAGTAACTACTAACTCCTCGAAAACAGATGTGGATACTTCTTTATCATTTGCTCATTGGTTTCCCAGGTAGCTTCTTCTATATCGTGATTCCTCCATAAAACCTTGACCAACATAATCACCTTGGTTCTCAGAACTTGTTCCTTCTTGTCCCACACTCGAACCGGTTCTTCTTCATAACTCATATATTCCTTTAGTTCAATAGGTTGCACCTCAAGCACATGAGTAGGGTCAGGGATATATATCCTTAAAATTGAGACGTGGAATACGCTATGAATCTTGGACATCTTCACTGGTAAGACCAACCTGTATGCTGCTGGTCCAACCCTTTCCAAGATCTCGAAAGGTCCAATATACCTTGGACTCAACTTCCCCTTTCTATCGAATCTTAGAACTTCTTTCCATGGTGATAACTTCAGGAATACCCTATTGCCAACTTTTCCGTCGATCCCGAGCTGCCTTAAGGTTCGCTTTAATCACTTCCACCTTCTCTATCGTAATCTAAGCGATTTCTGGTCCAATCAGCTTCCTCTCTCCAACTTCTCCCCAACATAGTGGTGTTCTACACGGTTTACCATATAATGCCTCGTATGAGGCCATGCCTATACTTGACTGGTAATTGTTATTGTAAGCAAATTCCATTAAAGACATATGTACATCCCAGCTATCTTTGAACTGCAAAACATAGGCTTGAAGCATATCTTCTAAAGTCTAGATTGTCCTTGTCCATCAGTCTGAGGATCGAAAGCGGTACTGAATTGCAACTTGGTTCCTAAAGCCTATTGCAAACTCATCCAGAATTTAGAAGTAAACCTGGGATCCCTATCCGATATAATTGCTACTGGAACTCCGTACTGACTTACAATCTTATCCACATACATCTGCGCTAACCTATCAAGTGTATAAGTTGCCTTAACTGGTAAGAAATGCCCTGTTTTAGTTAGTCTGTCCACAATCACCCAAATTTCGTCAACTCTTGCTGAGGTTTTTGGCAATCCAAACAAGAAATCCATCGTAACATGTTCCCATTTCCACTCAAGAATAGGAAGTGGATTCAACAACCCTGTTGGCTTTTGTCGCTTAGGCTTTACCTGCTGACAGACGACATCTTGCTACATACTCAACTATCTCTCTTTTCATACCTGGCCACCAGTAGAAAGTGTGAGGACAACAGACACCGACCGTCTTACGACATCCACTGTCAACCTTAATCCTTGACCAAATACCTAATAAGAAGAAATACAATAATTGAACATCAAACATAACTAGGGTTAAGCTATTATAAATACAATGATTTACATTCAAACCCTTTTAATTACATAAGTTCACTAACCACCGCCTTAACCCTCTATATGTACAACACAAGTTTAAGGTCAACTATTTACAATGCTCTAAATTCATAGGCACTGATAGTGGTAGGCCCAAAAGAGTTGTTGTGTAGGCTAAGTACCCCGGACTCGCTTGCTACCTGGAAAACAGAAAAATAGGGAAAACGTGAGCTAGGTTGCCCACTGAGTGACTCATTTAGTAAAAACCTTCCTTTAACTCGGAAACTAATCAAAACCATAATCAATTTATGACAATAAATAAATAACATTAGTTCATTCCCATATCCAAGCAAAACATGTTCAAGTAGCGGTGTCATACCGTATATGCTCATTTTCGAAAAGAAACATGAAAATTCAATATATTTCAAAAACATCTTCCTTAGTTGAGGCGGAAAGGAGCTCAATGCTACTCAACTTCGAAAACATCCTTAATTGGGGCGGAATAATCTCGACACACCCAACGTCGAATATCCTTAACTGTGTGGAGTAATCTCAACACAACAGCATCTATCATATCTCTATGTGCACATAGATATCATATCTTGGGTTACTCGAATACCTTCTCAAGTCCTTCAGTATCGGGTCCCATATACGAGATTTAGGCCACCCAGATGCCTTCTCCGAGTCCTTCGGCATTGGAGGCTATCTCTATACTCAGGTTACCAACATTTCTTCTCCGAGTCCTTCAGCATTGGGAACCATTTCTATATCCCGGCTACCCACAAGCCTTCTCCGAGTCCCTACGCATTGGGAGCCTTTCTTTTAAAACATAATTCAAAAGCAACATGCTTTGAAAATGACATAATAAAAATTCACGAGTTTGTAACATCTCAGACTTTCACAAGTTCCTAAACAATCATCATGCTTCCTTTAAATCAGAGATTAATAAATAGCATGCTTTTCGTAAAAACTCGATAACAAGTAGCATGCTTCAAACAACCCAATTTCAAAACCATAGTATGCATTTACATGAAAAACACATGCTTTCTTCAAGCAAGTACTCATCATAGCACATGTAAAACCCGTGAAAATATGAATGTATAAACATGTTTCTAAACATAATTATATATATCATGGAAACTTGTTAAAAATAAGCAAAATTATAAAACACATGCCTTTTGTAAAACTTGTATAACAGCTAGCATGCTCTTGAAAGATTTTCGGTGCAAATCATATAATGATCACTGCCGATAAAGCCATGCTTACTCCAAAACATTTATGGAAAAATGGCAAATCATGCTATAAACTCATGTTGATAAATATAAGCTCATTCAAGGAAATTTTGTGTCACACCCCCTCCCGGATTATCTTCCCTAACCCGAGAGGAGATGTGAAGACAACAACCTTGATTCCTCTGTAAGGTTTACTGTCCAACCGTTAATCACGAAAGATGGCCCAGACGAGGTTCTTGCGTAGGCAAAGCATCCCGAACTCGCTTGCTACCTGGAAAATTAGAAAACATAGGAAAAACGTGAGCTAAAGCCCCGTGAGTGATTGGTTTGTAAAACTATCTTTTGTTCGAAAACAGGCATGTTACATTTACCCATATAAAACAAGTATTTAATATGATAATACAACAGAAGCATAGTTTCCACAAAACTTTATCAATCTCGCAAAACCGTTCCAAAACATATGGAATCGTTTTCCAGAATGATTAAATAGAAAACCATTTGGTTTTTCAATCTTTTCCCTTAGTTGAGGCGGAGCAAGACTCACCGCTCTCAATGTCGAAAACAACCTTAGTCGGGGGTGGAGCAAGGCTCAACACACCCAACGTCGAAATCATCCCTGGCTCGATGCGGAGCAAACTAGACGCACTAGCCAGATTAACCTCTATGTGCACATAGGAATATGACGGGTTGCCCATGTACCTTCTGATGTCCTTGAGTACTGGGTCCCGGGGAAACTCACGAGCCTTCTCAAATAGATGAGCACTGAGTCTCCTCTTAAACATTTTATCAATCAGTTTGAATAAATCATTCATATGGAACCTTTTATAGAAAACAGGATGTTTCTTGATAAACCATATCTTGTAACATGCCTTTCAATATAGTAAAATAATCAGATAAAACATGCCTTTATAACAATATGATCAAATATCATGCGTTTCATGAAATCAATTATCACAAAATCATATCACATAAGAACATTTTCAACAAAGTTCAGTTTTGAAAGAAGAAGAGAGTCACTCACAATTACTTAAGAGATTTTCCTCTTTTCCTTCAAATCCCTGTTTTCCCGAGCTCCTTGAACGCAAGGTTTGAGCTCCTAGCCTGCAACTGTTTCTGGTAACCGGTTGGATGCAACCCTGCCCTTAAACGCAAGGTGCAGACTAACTCTTCTTACTCTTTCGGATGCGTTGACCTTCCTTGAACGCAAGGTCTAACTCGAACGCATCGCGGTGTTCACCTTAATGTTGAGTTCGTGAAAAACGCAAGGCTCACTCTTTTCGACACAAGCCAACTTCTTTAACACCAAATGACTTAAGTGTCAAGAATGTCTTCTTTCTTGGCCGCAGACTTCCTCTTACAGATGCAAGGGTTTCTTCCTTCAGCCTTCTTTCTCTCCTTCTCTCAAGGATTCTTACCACCGAATCATCAGTAATTATTTTTCCCTCAAGGTCCTATTTATAGAGGGCTTGTCATCCTACCTCTCCTCTTCTGCTGCCACTTGTCTTCCACATGTCATGTTGCATGCTTAATTAATCATGCATTAATCCAAATGTCACCTTGCATGAAATACTTAGCATGCCTTCTAGCACCTCCTACTTGATAAGGTGTCACAACTGTAAGCAACTAATTGGTAAGTACGTTCAAAAGCTTTAAGCGAATTAATATTAATAATCTTATTTTGTAAAAAAAAATAAAAAATAAAAAGAAAAAGAAAAGGAAACGAAAAGGGAAAGAAGAAAAAGAGAAGAAAAAGAGAGAAAAGAAAAGAAAGAAAAAAGGATAAGGATGGGAAAAGTCGGTTGTGATTTAATTTGAAAGGAAAAATGTGCCGGCTTCTTTCTACTCATTTCCAAACTCATTTCTATGCTATCTTTCAGCTGCACGTTGGGGAGAGGTTGAAGAAGAGTCCTAGGGCAATTTCGTGCAAGGTTTTGGATGATTTCATGGTAAAACTGAAGCTGAAACAGAAGCTTCATCTGCTGTCGCACAGCTCGAACCAGGTCTGGTGTTTGGTGAATATCGAGCTGAAGAGATTGAATTTTGGGCTGAAATTTAAGGTTAGTAAGTTAACTCAATTTTGAACAACTTTTATGAAGGATGCCTGAGTTGAAACGGAATAAAAACATGTGAACTTTTAGCTGGAAGTTACTGATACGAATTTTCTGTTCAATCTGGAGTAGCGTAAAGAAAACTTGCAATATCTGACGAACCAGGACGAGTTAGGCCACGACATTTTGAGGTAAGCTAGAAAACATGTTTCTCTACAAGTTTGTAGAAGGGAAAAAGTTCTAAATCTGGCTGGAAATATGACTTTGAATTGATAGAAGTGAGAACAAACAGGAAAGGAGAAAAGTCTGCTGTCGGATGTCATTTGGAAGCAGGTAACGCTGAGGAATTGGCGTGAGTAGCGACACTCGTCTCGCTGGTCGAGAAAAGACGGTTTTTCTCTCACAAATCTCGCTGGCTCTCGCTCAGTAACGCTCCTCAGGTAGTCTCGCCGGTTTCGCTTATGCCAGTGTCGCTAGTGCCGTGGCCTGTTGTGTAATTTTGTTAGTAAACTCGCTAGTAAGGTCAAATCTCGTTGGTAATCTCGCTAATGACATAGAAACTCGTTTATTATGTGTACTTTAGGAAATAAAGAGAGTCTCGGTGGTGAATCATGATTAGAGTTTATGTATGCACATTTATTGATCATGTAAAGGAAGTTAAGGAAAACGTAACGTGAGGAATGTGCATTTACAGGCCAAGAAGAGCTCGGAAATGCATATGATCCGCTCAGGGCCTAAGGACAAGCTGTGAGTGACACTTTTCTTTCTTTAAAAATGAGATTTATCGAAAATGTTAGTTTGGCTTTTCTTATGAGATATGGCTTTGAGATGAACTATTTTCTTTGGAAAGCATGATGTTTTATGATATTGTTCACAAGGCATGTTTTATTCGTTTCTATAAGATGTTGAATGGCATGTTTTGAAATGTTGTTTATCGTAATATATTTGATTTTCATGAAAGATTTTCATGTGATCTATTCACGTATAATGCTGGTTTCTAAAATGTTTTAGAGGAGGCTCAATGCTGAAGGACATGAGAAGGCATGTGAGTTTCCCCGGGACCCAGTACTGAAGGACTCGTAGAAGGTACTTGGGCAACCCGCCATATTCCTATGTGCACATAGAGGTTGTGACGTTGGGTGTGTTGAGTCTTGCTCCACCTCAACTAAGGATTGTTATCGACGTTGAGTGCGTTGAGTTTTACTCCGCCTTAGCTAAGGATGTTTTCGACGTCGGGTGCGTTGAGTCTTGCTCCGCCCTGACTAAGGGAAAGTTATGAGAACGAATTGTTTTTCCGTATACGATCATTTTGGCATGAACATATGTGAATTGTTTACATTGTTGAAATTATGATTTTACAGAAGTGATTATTTGAATCACGTTTACGTTTATGGCGTTATTATGTTTCTAACATGCCTGTTTTTGAACAAATGATAGTTTTACCAAATTAGTCACTCACGGGGCTTTTAGCTCACGTTTTCGATGTTTTCTTTTTCTCTCCCCAGGTAGCAAGGACGTTCCCGGTGCTTAGCCTATTACAGCTCACCCTGCCTAAGTCTCGAGTTATCAAGATACAGTCAAGTTTGAGAGTTGTACATTGAGTATATTTATGTAAATGGCATGTAGATCAAGTTGTGTGAAGAGTGGGGATCGTAATGTAGTTTGTATAAATGTATGGTGGATCTATGGAAGTTTAATTATGTGATATGATAATAGTGTACTTTGTATAGGAAGGATTGTTATATTATGATCATGTGTAATAGGGCTGAGTTCTATGAATGTTTATGTATGAAATGTGTGCACAGAAAGTTAAGTAAGATGGGACGATATGCGTCACAAGAGGGGTGAAGTTTATTGTCTTCACATTCCCTTTCAGGATAGGTAGGTAATCCGGGAGGGGGTGTGACAACAACTATGTGTAGCCACCTGGCATATAGGCTTACCTTATGCGTCCATTATGTTCCAATACACAACTACCCAATCATCTCTGTGTTCCTATGCGTTCATGGAACCTTCTTCCAGATTTAACTTTTTTACTCCCTTTTACCACTCTCAGATTTACTACCTTTATTTCCACTTCTCCTTCACATTCAAGTAGGTGTACAAATTCTAAACGCCTACTACTATGCGTTTCAGCTTACCATAAAACATCATACATCAATTTTTATCGCATATTATATGCGTTCAACTCCCTTTTCTTATATTCGTTCACAGTTACAATTCATTCTTTTGTACAATTACACCCTTCTGACCATGTGGTTTACCTTTGACTACCCCATCCAATTCATGTTCTTACTCTTATGCATTTGTCCTCTTGCATTTTCCTTTACTTCATCCTGTGTCCATGACCATCTTCCTTTAAGGTCCCTTGGTTTTCCCTCTATGTGTCCTTGAGTCATATACCAAGGTTATTCCTTTAACCATTTCCTCCCTTAGCTTCTTCCTATGCGTTTATCCGAGATTGAGGTAGCATTCCCATTTATCATGAAATTAGCTCTTCAGCGTATAACTTAATAACCAATGGTAGCCACCATCAACTCATAAACCCCTCGTCGCATAGCTAATAGCTGTCCTTAACACAGAACTCCTCAACACATTACTTTCCTTAAATAACTATTTCTCCCGCGCACGCTAACTTTTCCTACATAAGGTATTTTCCCATATCTGGTGGTTCTGACCAACCTTGCTTCGTCAACGCAGGGTACATCACCCCATTTAACTTACAACCTTCCAAAACTATTCTCATAGCTTAACAATTTCTAAAATTAAGTATAACCATGCGTTTTCCCCTTCCTCCTAATTCTTGTGTCCCTTTTTAAATCCTCAATATTAACTATTACATGCGTTATAACTTATCCATCTATGCGTCAGCCTGATTTCCAGAAATATGTCTACTCTTTTCTTAATACCATTCATCTCATCGCACAGAATTTATTGACCATAATTCAATAATTACATAATCTTAACTTTTTCGTTTTAAAACTTCCGCTAATCCACATACTTTTATCCTTTTATCCTTACTAGTCATATGAATACTTAGGTTTTTAGAGATAGGGTATTACATTTTGTAAGGAAATAAACTTCAAACATACTTCATATATATTCTTGGGCAAACTGAAAATGAAGAGTAAGTAAAACTCATTTTAAACAAAACTTTAACTCACAACTTGTCTTGGGCCCTTAATGGATTTTACGCCTTCTCTAGCTCCTTTCGGCCTGAAATGGTTTAGTTTCCTTTGTTAGATTCCTTAGAATTCTCATTAGAATAGCAAATAGGCCGTAAATACTGATGCACATGTCTCTAACGAGACCAAACTTTATAACAAAATTCACTAACTAGCGAGATTCAGGCCACCAGTGAGACTAAACTAACAAAACCATGGAACCAGCGAAATTATACCAGCGAGATTGTGAATAGTGAGATTTACCTGACTAGGAGACAAGCGAGACCTAGTGAGAGTTGTGAGACAAAAAGCAACCAGCGACACCAGCGAGACTCATCTCACTGCTCACCCTTACGCCTTCAGTGTCGCTGCTTTTTCCAGTGAAACCCGTCTCCCACAGCTTCTGTCTTCACTTCTAACTGCTAAAAGTAGCATTTCCAGCCCGAATTAGCATTTCCTTCCTTCTACAACCTTGTAGAGAAATGTGTTTTCTAACTTACCTCAAAATGTCAGGGTCTAACTCTCCTTCATGCAACAGATATTCCATTTTACTTCGACCTTTTCCAGATCACTCGAGGAATCTATATCAGTCACTTCCACCCATAATTAAACCTATTTCTCTTCACATTCAGCTCAACCATCCTTCACAAACGTTGTTAAGAATTAAATTAACTCACTAACCTCAAATTTTCAGCTTCAAATTCGATCTCTTCAGCTTGCTATTCTCCAAACACCAAACTTTGCTTAGATTGCACGAACAGCAAACCCGTTCTCATTTTCAGCTTCACTTTCACCACGATTTCTTCCCGAATTCAACACCAATTGCCCTGGTTGTCTTCTTCTTCCTCCCCTTAATGCTCAGCTGTAGGTTTGAGTCGGTTAAAGGTTTGGAAAATGGTAAATTGTCAACAACTAAAACCATAACCGGATATAAACTCCTTAGTCAACAATCCCTCCACTATCTTCCATTTTCTTTCTTTTTCTTTTTTTTTTTCTTTTTTCCTTTTTTTTTATATTTTTAATAATCTTCATTCTTAGTAATTGCACCATAATTGCCATAACACAAAATCCATATTAGTATCTCTTCACTTCGGTTCGACCGATGACTTTCTTCTTAAGTCTTATATGTATTCTAATTATTGTCTAAAAATAGATGGTTGTGCACTTTAAGTATTAACTGCAAGTGTACGGGTCAAGTCATAATATAAGACAGTAAAGTCCAAATATCGTTCCACTGAGGATCCAGTTGTGAAGGTTAAAGTTACTTAGCTATTCTAGAGTTAAATCAATTTTTTTTTAGGATAGGAATTTAATTTATGATTTATGGAAAATATGAACTAAATAAAGAAAGTAATAAAGTGAGAAACACAAGAGTCACAGAGAGTTCTAGGGTAATGAATCCTTGTTTATTTCATCATGCCATATTATAGAATTCATGGATTTTATTGTAATTCATATGCCTAAGTCTAGAAACTCAATTCCAAGTTATTTTCTCTAAAAAACAACCCTTTTCTCATGCAACTCGATTGATTAATAATCTCTTGAAACCAATACAAGGTACATGGCATTAAGAAAAGTCTTTAACAACTTTTATTGTCAACCTAACTACTCTCGTGATAGATTAACAACAATTCATTGTTATAGATCAAGTTAAACATACAATCGACACCCATACATCTAACCTAACATGTGAAGATGGTCAATCCTCAAGAATTAAACACAATAACAATGAAAAGCATAATCATTCCAAGAAAACTAAGAAAGTCTACAATATCAACATGAATTCATAAACTATTCATCAAAACCCTAAAACTAAAGAGTTTAGCCACTCATAGCTTGAAGCAACATGTTCAAACAATATAAACAAAGAAAGAGTGTAAAGAAAGGGAAACCTACTAAAAAGGGGCTCTTGATTGAGGTAGCACCGTCACAATCTCCTTAGCTATCACGTTGGAACTCGAATAGCACCACTACTCTCTTAAACCCTTTTCCTCTTCCTTGCAACTAACTCACCCTTTGAACTCTTTTATGAACTCTTACTCAATTATCTCCTTCGTGTGACTCTTTTGGTCTATAGTTTCATGCTTTGATTAATTCTTAGGGCTGCTGAAAACCCCCAAATTTATAGACTTGGCCGCCCAAGAAAACTTTCCAACAATACAAAATTTACTAAAAAGGATACTGGCGCCGCGGCGCTGCAAAATTTTGAAAGAGAGCGTCGCGACGCTGTGGCTGTGTTGCGCAGACCCTCTCTCGGGTTTTAGTGCTGCGGCGCTACCCTAATTTTGGAAACTTTGTTATTTTCTTCTCTTTTTCACCGTATTGTTGCTCGGTTTTGATCTTTTGGTCTTTTCTTCTAATTTTCCTCATTTTAACCTGAAAACCATTAGGAAACAAGTGAAATCTAATATAAACTCCCTTAATTTGAGAGAATAGAAAGCACTTTTCAAGTGCTTATCACCACCCCAAAGATTTTCTAGTCCCGAGCAAAAAATAGAATAAAATAATAGGAAGTTTAGATGAAAAAATGTGCAATTGACTCACGTCTCAAAGAATAGCATTTAGAGCTTAAGTAGAAACATGCAAGCATATCTATATTGTTATAATCATTCAATGTCAAATCTTACTATCTCCCATGTGTGTGTGCAAGCCTCCTTTAATTGAAAATGCTAGAACTCAAATTAGGACTTAAGAGAACTTCTTTAGTTTTCCCCCTACTCTAGCTCATGCACCAATCTTCAAGCATTCATACATTTCAAGTGAGTAATATGTCTACTAAGGTGCCTTTCAATCATATATATATATATATATTTTTTTTTCATGGGCCCTAAACTTGCATTCTTTTACCTAGGGGCACTAGCTTTCATACATTCACTGTAGGGACTCGTACCTAGTCAATTCCCAGGCGTCCTTACTGATCACAGCAAAGACAGCTCTTTTTACCCCCATCCATGCATACTCTTACAAGTTTAACATTTAAAAAGATAGACAAATAAAGCTCATGTATTTTTGTGTGCACTTCTTCTTTTTTTTTTTTTTTTTCAAAGGCATGTATATTTTTTTCTTTTTCCTTAGTCTAAGATTACAAACTATCATGCATTTCCACTCTCTAATCGGTGGGGCCTTTCGGAGTGACAACCAAATACACCCAACTTAATCCTTTTTTAAGTTAAAAATTCTAAATTAACGTGGCTACATGCTCAAGAATATGGAAGACTTTAAGAGGGACTTAAATGAATTTAACTTAAGATAATGTTATTCTATTTTCACAATAAGTCATATATTATGCAAATCAAATCTCATCATGGGCAATCAACATCAAAGCACACAACCAAAAACAACATTCTCATTAACTTTGAAAGCTCCAAAATTTTCAATTTTTTTTTTTTAAATTAACATGCATATGGTCATTAAAACTTCACAAACATGCATAGCAGGATAAGAAAACACACAAAAGTACGAGTGACACCTCCCACCCCAAACTTAGAATCATGCATTGTCTCCAATGCATAAGAACATCAAACAAAGAAAGAGCAAGACTGGGAGCAAGTGGGAAGCCACCAAACAGGCTTGGTGTACATGATAACTTGTAGAAATACAAGTTATTATAGCCTTTTTCATAGATAAATAGAGTTTAAATAGAGAAGCATGCGGTAGTTGATGATAAATTCTATTAATAAATCTTCCTTTGCGTTATACTCTTGTATTTTGATGAAGATAATGATTTTACCACTTGTTGAGCCTAAAACGCATGTTTTAACGCAGGAATGCAGACGATGCGCTGATGACTTATTAACGCGGGACGACACGTTAGCAATCTGTTCTTCATGGACGCATGATCTAAACGGAACGCAAACAACCTGACGATGCGTTAACAACAACTCAACGCATAACTACGCGTTAGCAATCTACGACGCGTTAACATAGGCCAAACTATGCATGGACGCGTAGACAACCGTTACGACAAGGCGCTGAGAATCAGATCAGAATCTTGAGAGATTGACGGATGATTGACAGACATGATTTGCGGCTAAAGTGGTGGATCTTAATTGGCCCGACAATCACGCAATCAGGCGAGATGGACGCAGTATCAATCTCGCCACCAATCAAGCAGATCTGCCATTAACTGCGATTTCATCATCTATAAAAGGGCAGCTCTGTGAGATGAGAAAGGTTGTTGATTCTCGGAAGGACTTCATAAGTGACAGCAGAGTTCTCTCAGACTTTAGCCGGAGACAAATAGCTCGAGAGAGAAGAGTCTTCCTTTCGGCCGCACCACTTCACCGCAAATCATCACGCTTCCATCCGGGCGATTCAAGACATTAACGCCTTCCCTGCTTTCTTTCTTACTGTTCTTACTTAATTTTAGATTTGTATCAAGGAATTAAACTTATCGAAAATTGTATCTCATCTTCATCAATATAAATTGTCTTCCATGTCTACTCACTTTTCTCAACTGTCCACTTTTTACTTTCAAGCCATGAGTAACTAATCACTCAAGGGTCTAGGGTTGCGTTAGCATCTAACTAGGAACCACAGTGTAACTATTTTATCTTGTCAATTGCGAGCTTAATCCGATGCTTATGTCCATCTGACAAATCGATATAAGTAGTAATAATCAGACTGCTCGAGAGGGTAAGTGATTGTGGAACTCAATTGACAAGGGCCAAGTAGTGTTACCTGTCTACGGGGATAACCTTGGTTCTTAACACTCTCCTATGTGTTATAGACATATAACGCATAGCGGCTGACAACCGGGAGAAGAGTCGCAAGTATGAATAGAATACTACTGTGCGTTTCCGACGTTAGATGTTAATCAACCCGAACCCTTTTCTTTATCCATTCACACACATCTTAGCTGAACTTGTTGTGTCGCATGCTTTCCATATTCCACCATTGTTAGTCTAGTGTACAAACAATCGCTTTCTTTAGATAAGAAACACAATTTCAAACATATATTGGTTACCGCTGTAACGCATGAAATCCAATTAAAAACTAAATCAATATAATCCCTGTGTTTGACCTCGGACTCACGGAGAACACCTATTACTTTGCTTATACTTGGGTAAAAGAATAGGAAAACTTGACAAGACCAACGCATAATAATAGAACACATTGCATGATCAAAGCATGGCATGTTGAACGCATAACCACATACTTAAGCACTTTGCGTTAGGCTAATTCACACATACAATATACGTACAACAAGTTTTTGGCGCCGTTGCCGGGGATTATTTCATTGATATAATCATTTTCTTTGGATTATTGTGTTGCAGAATTCCTCAGTCGACAGAGTATAGCAAGCTTCTCTTCTGTCAGAGGCTTCTAACAGTATATGAGTGAAGTGGATAACCCAACATTTGATATTGACCCTGAGATTGAGAGGACCTTCAGAAGAAGGATAAGACAGAATAAGCAAAGAAGGAGCAATCAAACTACTGAAGAGAACATGGATGCTCAAAATAATCAACCTCAAGCTTCTCAAGCTGAGGTTAGGCAGAACGCAAATGCGCAAGAGCACGCAAACTATGATACAAATCCGATTCTCTTGGCGCATGATAGAAATCGCCCGATGAGGGGGTATGCGTCGCCAAATTTATACAATTTTGCACCGGGAATTCTACAACCAACCTTCGAGGGTAATGGAAGGTTCAAAATGAAACCAGTAATGTTGCAGATGCTGCAAGCCGCAGGGCAGTTGGGGGGTGCAACGGGTGAAGATCCACATGCACACCTGAAGAGTTTCTTAGAAATTTGTAGCGCATTCCCTATGGCTGGAGTACCGCAAGATAGCATCAGACTGACGCTATTCCCATTTTCTCTCAGAGATGAGGCAAGACAATGGGCGTATTCATTTGAACCTGGTGAGATTACAACTTGGGGCAAAATGGTTGAAAAGTTTATGTAGAAATACTTTCCTCCGACGGTAAGTGCAAAGAGGCGACGAGACATTGTCACCTTCGAGCAAAAGAACTCGGAGACCCTTAGTGAAGCATGGGCTCGGTTTAAAAGGCTTGTAAGGAATTATCCTCACAATGGTATCCCTGATTGTGTACAGATGGAAATTTTCTACGGAGGACTGAACAAAACATCACAATCAGTGGCTGACGCCTTTGCAGTAGGAGGTTTAATGGACAAAACTTACACGCAAGCCAAAGAGATCCTCGACAGAATTTCGAGGAACACTGGTGAATGGGTGGATGATGGATATGGATCTAGGTATATGGATAAAAGTCGATCGCAAGCTGGAATGATTGAAACGGATGCGACTAGTAACCTTTCAGCTCAGATCGCCAACATGACATCCTTGCTGCAAACAATTTCATTGAACAACCAAGGTGGAACAGTTGCATCAATGGACGCAATGAACACGGTGAATGCAACAGCGTCTGTAAGCTGTGTGCAATGCGGTGAGGGCCACTTGTATGATATGTGTCCCTACAACCCACAGTCTGTCTGCTATGTTCAGAACAACCCGTATTCTAAGACTTATAATCCGGGTTGGAGGAACCATCCTAACTTTGGATGGGGAGGAAACCAATCACAGACGCAGGGAACTGGACAACAACCGTAGAGAAACAATAACCCCGTGTACAACCAAGGTGTTCAAGGGCATCAAGCGCAAAGAAACCAGTCAACAAATTCATCATCATCATCCCTTGAAGCACTTATGCGTCAAACGATCACCCAAAATGAAGAAACGCGTAAGTCGCTGGAAGCGATGTTTCAAAACCAAATGGGTGAAATAAAAAGCCATGCCATTGCAATTCGAAATCTAGAACTTCAAGTGGGACAAATGGCAAGTGAGCGCAATACCAGACCCCAAGGAGCATTGCCTAGTAATACCAAAGCCCCACGAGGTAACGGTAAGGGACAATGTCAAGCTGTGACATTGAGAAGTGGGAAGGTTATTCCCACTGAAACGCAAGATCAGAGGATGCAAGGAAATCTGCAGCCTCAAATCACTCCACAACTACCTCCCGTAATATCTGTTAGTAAACCGCAATCTTCATCCACAACCACAACCTCTCAAGAACAAGAAAATGGAAAGGGGAGAGAAAAAGCAACGCAGGCAAACCCTGCGTCGGTATCACAGAATATCACTCCCCCTATGCGTCCGCCCTTTCCTCAACGCCTAAAGAAGAAGAATGATGAGGGTCAATTCAGAAAATTCCTGGACGTTCTCAAACTTCACATCAACATTCCGTTGGTGGAAGCCCTGGAACAAATGCCGAGCTATGTCAAATTTCTGAAAGACATATTATCTAAGAAAAGAAGGCTCGGAGAGTTTGAGACAGTCGCATTGACGTGGGAATGCAGCGCATTGTTTAAAAGCAATATACCCACTAAAATGAAAGATCTAGGGAGTTTCACATTGCCCTGTTCTATAGGAGGAATGGACGTAGGTCAGGCACTATGCGACTTAGGGGCCAGCATAAATTTAATGCCACTGTCTATATTCAAGAAGTTGCGTATAGGGGAAGCACGGCCAACCACAGTCACACTTCAGCTCGCTGACCGTTCCATTAAGCATCCAGAGGGAAAAATTGAGGATGTTCTTGTAAAGGTGGATAAATTCATCTTCCCGACCGACTTCATAATTCTAGATTATGAAGCTGATAGAGAGGTGCCCATCATTTTGGGAAGACCTTTCTTAGCTACTGGACGCGCCCTGATTAACGTCCAGGAAGGGGAGCTAACTATTCGAGTGGACGACCAGCAGGTAAAATTTAATGTTTTTAATGCGTTGAAATATCCTGATGATTTTCATTCTTGTCAGATGATCGAAGAGATAATTGAAGAAAAGGCAAGTATCATCAACGCATGTGCGGAAAACGAAACACTGCTGGATGAACTGGATGAGGGAAGAGAAGCGGAAATAAGTATAATCTCCAACGCAAGCTTTGAACGCTTAGACTTAGGCAACCGAACCACGGAGAAAACAAAGCCGTCCTTAGAAGAGCCACCAACCCTTGAGCTTAAAACACTGCCAACGCATCTAAAGTATGCATATCTGGGGGAAGAGAGCATGCTACCGGTCATCATATCCTCTGCGTTGACGACAGAATGTGAAAAGGCTTTGCTGGATATACTGAAAAATCATATCAAAGCCATCGGATGGACCTTAGCGGATATTAGAGGAATAAGCTATTCATATTGCATGCACAAAATTCAGTTGGAAGAAGGTAAAGATGGCTCAGTTGAAAGGCAACGCAGGCTTAACCCCGCAATGAAGGAGGTTGTAAAGAAAGAGATCATCAAATGGCTCGACGCAGGGGTCATTTATCCAATCTCCGATAGCAGCTGGGTAAGCCCAGTTCAGTGTGTACCAAAGAAAGGGGGAATGACAGTGATCATGAACAGTAAGAATGAATTAATACCAACAAGAACGGTCACTGGCTGGCGCATCTGTATGGACTACCGCAAGCTGAATGCGGCAACAAAGAAGGACCACTTTCCACTGCCATTCATCGACCAGATGCTTGATAGGCTGGCAGGAAATGAATTTTTCTGCTTCCTGAACGGATATTCTGGCTATAACCAGATCATGATAGCTCCGGAAGATCAAGAGAAGACGACGTTCACGTGTCCATATGGCACCTTTGCGTTCAGAGGCATGCCATTCGGGCTATGTAACGCACCAGGGACGTTCCAAAGGTGCATGATGGCAATATTTTCTGACTATTTGGAACAGTCAGTAGAGGTGTTTATGGACGACTTCTCAGTATTTGGGAAATCATATGATGAATGCTTGACCAATCTAGAACGAGTGCTAAAGCAATGCGAAGACACAAATCTAGTCCTCAACTGGGAAAAATGCCATTTTATGGTTACTGAGGGTATTGTGTTGGGGCATAAAATCTCAAAGGTTGGATTGGAAGTGGATCAAGCAAAGATAGATGCGATAGCAAAACTCCCAGCCCCCACAAATGTTAAGACTTTGCGAAGTTTCCTAGGCCATGCGGGCTTCTATAGAAGATTCATTAAAGGATTCTCGCAAGTAGCAAAACCACTGAGCGAGCTGCTGGAAGCCAACAGGGAATTTAATTTCGACGGTAAATGCTTAAACGCATTCGAGTCTCTAAGGCAAGCTCTGATTTCAGCACCTATTTTAGTTGCACCTGACTGGTCTCTCCCATTTGAATTAATGTGCGACACAAGTAACCATGCGGTGGGAGCAGTATTGGGGCAAAGAAAAGAGAAAATAATGCACCCCATCTATTATGCTAGTGAAACGTTGAATTCATCTCAGGAGAACTACACCACTACTGAGAAGGAAATGTTAGGCATAGTCTTTGCGGTTGACAAATTTAGAGCATACTTGATAGGGTCAAAGGTGACCATCTATAGTGATCATTCTGCGATCAAGTATTTGATGGCGAAAAAGGACGCAAAGCCTAGACTTATCCGTTGGGTCCTGCTGTTGCAAGAATTTGATTTGGAGATTAAAGATAGAAAGGGAACCGAGAATCAGGTTGCGGACCACCTATCTCGGTTGGAAAATAAAGAGGTCCAGGATAGTTGGGGTGATATAGAGGAACGATTTCCAGACGAGCACGTCATGAACACAGAGAGCCAGGAACCGTGGTACGCAGACATAGTAAATTACCTGGTCTGCAACCAATGGCCTGAAGAATTCAACGCTCAACAAAAGAAAAAGCTCCAACATGAGAGTAAGTTCTATTGCTGGGATGAGCCATATCTATACAGACTTGGCCCTGACCATATACTGCGTCAATGCGTTCCAGAATATGAAACGCACAGCATTTTGAGAAGCTGTCATGAAGCACCTTACGGAGGACACTTTGAAGGGCAGAGAACAGCTGCAAAGATGCTGCAAAGTGGGTATTTCTGGCCCACATTATTTAAAGACGCAAGGGCATATGCGGTAGCTTGCGATCGTTGTCAGAGAACAGGCAACATTTCCAACCGGAATGAGATGCCCCTGAATTCAATGCTGGAAGTTGAGTTGTTCGACGTATGGGGAATCGACTTCATGGGACCATTCCCTTCTTCTTGCGGCAATCAATATATCTTAGTAGCGGTGGACTACGTATCCAAGTGGGTAGAAGCAGCAGCCTGTGCAAAGAATGACGCAAACACAGTGTCCAAGTTCTTAAAGAAACAAATCTTCTCTCAATTTGGGACACCAAGGGCGATAATTAGTGATGAAGGTACACATTTTATAAATCGCATCATCACTAATTTACTGATTAAATTTAATGTCTCGCACAGGGTAGCAACTGCCTATCACCCATAGACAAACGGCCAAGCTGAAATAACAAACCGGGAGATCAAGTCCATACTTGAAAAGGTCGTGAGCACATCAAGAAAGGACTGGACGGAGAGATTAGATGAAGCTCTATGGGCCTACAGAACGGCATTCAAAACACCGATAGGCATGTCACCCTATGCGTTGGTGTTTGGGAAAGCATGCCATCTCCCACTTGAGCTGGAACACAAGGCCATCTGGGCCATGAAGAAGCTCAATTTTGACCAGGAGGCAAGCAGAGAAGCCAGAAAGCTTCAACTAAACGAACTCCTGGAGTGGAGGCATTCAGCTTACGAAAACGCAAAGCTGTACAAAGAAAGGACCAAGAAATGGCACGACAAAAACATTAATAAGAAAACTCTATACGTCGGCCAGAAGGTCCTGTTATTTAATTCAAGGTTGCGTTTGTTTCCAGGTAAGCTGAAGTCTCGTTGGTCGGGTCCATTCATAATTCAAGGAAGTGTTCCCGCATGGTGCGGTCATGCTGACAAATGAAAATGGAACCACATTCTTCAAGGTCAATGGACAAAGGGTAAAGCCCTACCACATTGGAGAGTTCGAAATTAACAAGACCTCCATTGACCTACGCGAGTGTAATGACTGAGCTTGCATCGAAAGGTCCCTGCGTTGCCGAATGCCTACATTTCCAGGGACGCTTTCTTTTACCCTTGCTTTATTTTCATTTGAATTTGTTATAGTATTTAATTTAATTTTATTGTATTTTGCTTTCTCGCTTCTGTTTATATTTTGTTTTTAGCATGTATTTATTTCTTTAATTTCAGTTTATAAATGTAAATGAGACAAGCATGAAAGTAGGAGTTGAGTTTTTGAACAATCTGATTTCATTGCATAATCTATTATTCATTCATGCGTCCAACGCATAAGTAAACTATGCGTTCATCGATAAACAATTTCTGTGTTTATCGAATTAAGGTTAGAGGAAAGGTTAGAGCCGTACATATTTTATCAAACGCATCATACTTAATTTACAACGCATAATCTAACCTGAGAACCAAGCGTTCATCAGTATGCGTTTATCATTAGTTCACTGCGTTTAGATAGAGCACTAGGTAAAACGTAGATGTCTTCTCAGCCTACGCGTCTTTCCTAGAAAAACACTCAAGTGCCAAAAACACTCAAGTGCTCTGTGTGCGTTAATTAGCCGCCCATTACACGTGATGGGTGTGCGGCTCAATAAAATTTGCCTTGATCAGTGGGATTTCGGATATCGCGTATCCGCATTAATTATCGACGGCTAAATTAGTCCTTTATAAACGCGATCCGATTTTCCATTTTCCATTTTCGAAACCTTTCATCTCTCTTAAACCTCCGGCGATCTGTGTTCCAGCAGAAATCATATGTCTAACCAGTCCAACCCACAAAATCAAGAACACCTCGCCGGCAACATTTCCCCAAGACCTTCTGCATCATCTACACCAGTACCCGAGGTATTTCTTAACCCTTGATTTCCATTCTTCTCTCCACCTACATTTCATCCTTCCAGACCTGTGAGGCCTTTTGCTTCTACGGTCAAACCAAGATCTCCAAACCCTAACCCACCGTTTATCCCTAACTTCTCCGCATCCAGAATCCGGGCCACTGCCCAAAGACCACCCATATACCCATTCTTCCGGCCATTCGCCAGAGCCCCAACCCGTCCACCAGTAGTCGACGACAGACGACTGTGTGGAAATTTTAAATATCCGCCCCTTGAGCCAAATCAACCCAATACCCACCCCAAAACCCAAAAGCCGGGTCAAATCTTGCATCTCACGGCCCAGAATGAAAAACATGAGGGAGTTTTCTACTGCTAACTTCAATGTAGGAAGCCAACGGTTAAGCACGGAGAACTCCGAGGCTGAGCAACCGGTTCCTGGAACGGTACGCGATGAAGCCAGTACACTGCACGGAACCAGTGAGGTATGCCGAAGGGAAGAAAAAGATGTATTCGGCGACATCTTGGAGCGGATAGCTCAAGAAGAAAGGGAGGCGAAGGGTCGGAGGATGACGGGGAGGTCAACCAACCCTTGCCTCTATCACGTTCACCAAGCACGAGAGGGACGGAGGAAATGGGAAGAGGAGAAGAAGAAGAGGTGGCTGTCACCGTGGGGGAAGTAAACTCAGCAAAATCTCCAGACGAGTGGATAGCTGAAATTCTGAGCGGACTGCGTGACCCGATGGACGCAACCGTCTCAGATGCCAGAAGGGAATCACCCTCACCGGTAAAAGAGGTCCAGAGTCAGTTGAAGGAGACTCGGGAGGGTGAACAGAGTGGGGGAGATAAGGAAGGAGAGGCAGCCTACAGCAAGGAGGACGTAGGCGAGCCACGTGAAATGCAAGGGTTTGTCCCTGCGTCTATTAGTCCTGAGGAGATGACATTGGACTCAATGAAGAACCAATAAGAAAAGTTGTGATGGCCGCAGAGGCCAAGAGAAAAAGAGTGGAGGAAGAGGAAGTGGTACCCCTGTCGAGGAAGAAACGAAGGGTATCACCGGAGACTGCCAAGGATGAAGAGCCCAAAAGCACAGAACAAGGAGACAGACCTGAGTCTCCAATTGCGGCCACATTCTTTGATAGGCTGGCAGAGAAAGAGAGAAAGAAGAGGGCCAAGTTGAGAAAAGAGCTCAGAGCCCTAAGAAAAGGAGTTGAAAAAATTGCCAAAGACGCATTGTCTGGCAAGAAGGCGCGCAGGGAAGTGCGGCCTCAAGAAGTCGGGGAGACGCAAGGCCTTCCTGATCCTTAATTAGAAGAAGCCACATTGGCATTTGAAGAGGAAATGGGGGAAGAAGAAAGAATAGAACAAGCAGCCGTAGAGCTTGAAAGAGAGCTACAAATTGAAGAAGATGAAGAGCTGGCTGCTAGAATAAGAGCCCAAGAGGAAGGGGAAGGCAAGAAGAAAAAGAAAAAGGAAAGTAGGAAGGAACGCATCGGAGAGGATGCGAGGGAAGAACAAGGTGTTAGCACCTTGGAGAAGAAGAAGAGGAAAGAAAAGGAGGTGGCGGTCCAAGCACGCATACTGAGAAATGCAAAGGGAAGGAAAAGGTGACTGAAGCACCAGTTAAAGTGGCCGAGAGCAAAAAGAGAACTGTAAATGAGATTCCAGCTAAGGCCAAAGGAAAAGAGAAAGTGGCTGATGCGTCGCCACAACAGAAGGAAGGAAAAGGGAGACGCAGGGCGTTCCCTGACCTGATGATTGAGGTGGGATTTTTCCCTGAAGAAGCCCCAGTGCCGCCATACATCACCGAAATAATTGACCACCACGGCTGGAGAAAGTTCTGTTCCAGCACCCCTTGGATCCAACCTGAAGTAGTCCGAGATTTTTATAACGGACGCATAGACGAAGAGGAGGACATGGTGGTGGTGGATGAAATTGAAGTCCCATTCAACGCAAGGGAAATCAACGCTATATATGAGTTGAGGGACAACCCGGATGCGGAAGGAAATAAGATTATAGAATCAACTCCAACAGAGTTAATGGAGGACGCAATCCGGGTAATGGCGAAGCCAGGGGCTAAGTGGGATGTGTCACCCACAGGTATAAAAACGCTATCAGCAAGCAGCTAAGACCAGAGGCAAACCTGTGGGTGTATTTGGTGAAGAAGCGGCTGATCCCTACAATGCATGACAAGACAGTATCAAGGGATCGGGTGATGGCAGCATATTGCATTATGCGTCGCATCACCCTTGATGTTGGACGCATAATTTGCAGTGCAGATAAGAGGGGTGTTCAGCAAGCCAAGGGGCCAACTCTTTTTCCCCACTCTTATCATGAACTTATACGGCAATGCTTCCATCGGAAGGCCAATGGAAGTGTTAGACGCAGAGAAGATGATTGAAGTTAATGGCGTAATCGCCCACAAGACTCTGCGTCGGTTGATGAGAGGATCACAATATCTGCTAGAGCCTACCAAGGCCACCAAGAGACCTCATCAACCAATTCCGCCTCCAAAGCCGCAACCGCAGAAGAAGGGGAAGCCGTCCAAGTTGAAGGCCGTGGCAAGTCCTGATGCCACCATTTGACCTTCCCCAACCTCAAGCCCTTCACCCCCACTTCCAACAACCAGAAGGGAACCAACTCCACCTCCACCTCCTTCTGAGACGCATCGCCCTAAGCCACCTCCACCTCCTCATAAAACGCATTGCCCCAAACATCCAAAACCCCGACCTTCCACAAAACCCTCTGCCTCAATAAGAGTTGATGACTCACACTTTGAGGATTTTGGCGCGACTTTTATGCGTCCATCATCCCCCGCGTTTGATGAAACTCCATCCACTCCCCCGCCTTAGCCAAACCCGCCTACCTCACCTCAGCCAAACCCGCCTACCCCACCAACGCAACCACAACCGCAAGAAGGCCAACTTGACCTTGAGTGGGAGACAATGCAAACATATCTGCAGCAAGCGATCTTGCGTCCTGTGATGCACTCATTGAATATGTTAGCACGCCGGCAGACGGAGCAGTTCCAATTCACTTTAAATTACGTTCACCAACTGCTCTCAATCCGATCGGAAATCCCACCCCCTGATATTCCAGAACGCCTCCAACAGCCTCTTGCCTTCCCAGTGCCGCAGCGCCCTGCATCTGAGTAGCAACGCAGACCTGATGAAGACGAGACTGATGGTTAAAAAAATTTAGGGGTGTAGTCAAGAGTTGTAATTTTCTTGCAATTTTGTATCTTCACATTCAATTGTATGCGTTGGTGAAAATAAAATTAATAGAATGAATATTTCTTCGTCACCTGGATCTTCAACTTCCTCTTTGCGTTGTCCCTTGTTGTAAATTTATTCTAAGTACATTTAATTAGTCTTAACTTTTATCTTTGCGTTGAAAAGTTGGTCCCTGTGATGATAATCATGCTTACACCTTTTGTACACTCTTTAAGTTAGATTACTTTCAATGCGTCTGCATACTATTCCTTAGAAACGCAAACCTACTTTGAAAGTATGCAAGCAACCAATTCAAACCTCTTTTACAAAAATTTGCAACTTAATCTTTGTTTACAATTTAAGCAATGAGGACCTTGCTACTCTCAAGTTTGGGGGTGGAAGAGGTTTGAACTGTCAAAGATAAAAATATGAGGAAGTTAGTTAAGTCATGTCAAAAAAAAAAAAAATAATAATAATAATAATTTTACTCTTTGAAACGCAAAAACTCCGCTGGCAAGACTAATATATTTATCTTGTTAAGAGTTCAGCTGAAAACGACACCTGCTCGTAGTTGGCCACCTCCATGCACCCCATAGTTGGTGTGTCAAAACGAAGGTGGGTAATCGTATTCAGCAACGCATAGATAAATAACAAACTCCAATGTCTAGTGAGGAAACCGAGCTTAGATAAGAGTTTAGTCGAGAAGGGCACTTGCTCGTAGGGCTGACTTCATGCACCCCATCGTTGGTATGTCAGAACGAAGGTGGGTAACCCTACTCGACGCATGCTTAATAACCATGTAATAAAACCAATGAAAGAAAAAGGAACTTTATATCTTCATCTTTTCAGACTCAGTGTTAAAAGAAGAAACAAAAATTTTGTGAATAATGAGTTAAAGAGTTTTGAAAAGAAAGCTTGCCGCATACAAATTAGACCCGTCCTAAAGAAAAGAATATAGAGGTAGAGAAATAATATAACTAACGGGTAGCTGACTGAGTATAGCATTATGAGAGACTAGTCAATGCGTTGAAAAAATGTTTAGGATAATTGAAGTTTCTTAGATAGAAGTTATGCTTGAGGACAAGCATTTATCTAAGTTTGGGGGTGTGATAACTTGTAGAAATACAAGTTATTATAGCCTTTTTCATAGATAAATAGAGTTTAAATAGAGAAGCATGCGGTAGTTGATGATAAATTCTATTAATAAATCTTCCTTTGCGTTATACTCTTGTATTTGATGAAGATAATGATTTTACCACTTGTTGAGCCTAAAACGCATGTTTTAACGCAGGAATGCAGACAATGCGCTGATGACTTATTAATGCAGACGATGCACTGATGACTTATTAACGCAGGACGACACGTTAGCAATCTGTTCTTCATGGACGCATGATCTGAACGGAACGCAAACAACCTGACGACGCGTTAACAACAACTCAACGCATAACTACGCGTTAGCAATCTACGACGCGTTAACATAGGCCAAACTATGCATTGACGGATGATTGACAGACATGATTTGCGGCTAAAGTGGTGGATCTTAATTGGCCCGACAATCACGCAATCAGGCGAGATGGACGCAGTATCAATCTCGCCACCAATCAAGCAGATCTGCCATTAACTGCGATTTCATCATCTATAAAAGGGCAGCTCTGTGAGATGAGAAAGGTTGTTGATTCTCGGAAGGACTCCATAAGTGACAGCAGAGTTCTCTCAGACTTCAGCTGGAGACAAATAGCTTGAGAGAGAAAAGTCTTCCTTTCCGCCGCACCACTTCACAGCAAATCATCACGCTTCCATCCGGGCGATTCAAGACATTGACGCCTTCCCTGCTTTCTTTCTTACTGTTCTTACTTAATTTTAGATTTGTATCAAGGAATTGAACTTATCGAAAATTGTATCTCATCTTCATCAATATAAATTGTCTTCCATGTCTACTCACTTTTCTCAACTGTCCGCTTTTTACTTTCAAGCCACGAGTAACTAATCACTCAAGGGTCTAGGGTTGCGTTAGCATCTAACTAGGAACCACAGTGTAACTATTTTATCTTGTCAATTGCGAGCTTAATCCGATGCTTATGTCCATCTGACAAATCAATATAAGTAGTAATAATCAGACTGCTCGAAAGGGTAAGTGATTGTGGAACTCAATTGAAAAGGGCCAAGTAATGTTACCTCTCTATGGGGATAACCTCTGTTCTTAACACTCTCCTATGCGTTATAGACATATAACGCATAGCGGCTGACAACCGGGAGAAGAGTCGCAAGTATGAATAGAATACTACTGTGCGTGTCCAACGTTAGATGCTAATCAACCCGAACCCTTTTCTTTATCCATTCACACACATCTTAGCTGAACTTGCTGTGTCGCATGCTTTCCATATTCCACAATTGTTAGTCTAGTGTACAAACAATCGCTTTCTTTAGATAAGAAACACAATTTCAAACATATATTGGTTACCGCTGTAACGCATGAAATCCAATTAAAAACTAAATCAATATAATCCCTGTGTTCGACCTCGGACTCACCGAGAACACCTATTACTTTGCTTATACTTGGGTAAAAGAATAAGAAAACTTGACAAGACCAACGCATAATAATAGAACGCATTGCATGATCAAAGCATGACATGTTGAACGCATAACCACATACTTTAGCACTTTGCGTTAGGCTAATTCACACATACAATATACGTACAACAATACACTACAAGAAAATTTAGATATACTGACAGAGGTCATGCCGACGCCAGAAAAAGGCGTCGACAAATTGTGGCTATACTGACGACGTTAATAAGCACTTGAAAAGTGCTTTCTATCCTCTCAAATTAAGGGAGTTTATATTATATTTCACTTGTTTGCTAGTGATTTTCAGGTTAAAATGAGGAAAATTAGAAGGAAAGACTAAAAGATCAAAACCGAGCAAGAATACGGCGAAAAAGAGCTGAAAAACTCAAAAGGGCAAAATTTAGGATAGCGTCGCGGCGCTAAAACCCGAGTGCAACGTTCTGGACGGATCATAGCATCGCGGCGCAAAAATCGGAGCGCAACATTCTGAACGCATCATATCGTCGCGGTGCTTGGATGGCGCTGCCGCGGAGCGAAAGCCCGAAAGCAATAATTTTGAACACATCACAGCGTCGCGATGCTTGGACGGCGCTACCGCGACGCTAAAACCCGAGAGCAACAATTTTGGACACAACCCTAGCGCCGCGGCGCCAGTTTTCCATAAATGAATATTTGTTATTTTTGGTAAGTTTTTGGGTGGCCAACTCTATACATTTGGGGGTTTCCAGCAGCCCTAATCATCAAGAATGAATCAACCATCAATTTATAGACCTTAAGAGGCACAAGAAGGAGATAATTGAGTGAGAGTTCATAAAAGAGTTCAAAGAGTGAGTTAGTGCAAGGAGAAGGAAAAGAGTTCGAGATAGTCGTGGTGCCATTCGAATTCCGACGTGAGAGCCAAGGAGATCGTGACGGTGCTACCTCAATCAAGAGCCTCTTTTTAGTAGAGTTTCCCTTTCTTTACACTCTTTCTTTGTTTATTTTGTTTAAACATGTTGCTTCAAGCTATGAGTGGCTAAACTCTTTAGTTTTAGGGTTTTGATGAATTGTTTATGAATTTATGTTGATATTGTAGACTTTCATGGTTTTGTTGGAAAGATTATGCTTTTCATTGTTATTGTGTTTAATTCTTGTGGATTGGTCATCTACACATGTTAGGATAGATGTATGATTGAGAGATTGTATGTTTAACTTGATTTATAACAATGAATTGTTGTTAATCTATCACGAGAGTAGTTAGGTTGATAATAAAAGTTGCTAAAGACTATTCTTAATGCCATGTAATTTGTATTGGTTTCAAGAGATTATTAATCAATCGAGTTGCATGAGAAAGGGTTGTTTTTTAGAGAAAATAACTTGGAATCAAGTTTCTAGACTTAGGCATATGAATGACAATAAAATCCATGAAATCTATAATATTGCATGGTGAAATAAACAAGGATTCATTACCCTAGAACTCTCTTTGACTCTTGTGTTTCTCACTTTAATACTTTCCTTATTTGGTTTATATTTAATTAACAACTTCAATTTCAATCCTCAAATAAAATTGATTTGATTCTAGAATAGCTAAGTAACATAAACCTTCACAATTGGATCTCCAATGGAACGATATTCGGACTTCACCGTCTTATATTATAACTTGACCCGTACACTTGTGGTTAACACTAAAAGTGTGCATCAGACGTAAAGAACCGTCGGCAATAACTATCTATGCCGACGGTAAATATTGGGCATCGACATCGAGGAACATATGCCGACGCCTGTATAGTAACCCGTCGGCGGAGTGATGTCTATGCCAACGTGTTTCTCTTATCCGTTGGCAGCTGTGGGTTTTGCCAACGGATTGTTATACTATTGGCAAAAAGGGGCCTTTTCCGACGGTAACAATGTCGACGTCCGAAACAAAGCACGTGCATTTTCTGATGATGGACCACATGGCGTCGGCATAGGTGTGCCCTTTCCCAATGCATTAAATGATGCGTTAGCATAAATAGACCTATGCCGACGCGTCAATTGGTGCGTCGGTAGAGGTGGCCCCGACGCATCATTTCATGCGTCGGCAATTCCCAAACATAAAAAAACCCTTGTCTCTTCTTCGTCGATTTCAGCCGCCGTCGCACAGTATTTTGTTTTAGATCTTCGATTTCAGCTGCCGCACAGTATTCCCGATCCCTCCCGCCGATATCTCCCTCTCCCTTCCGTCCGTCGTGCCGGTTTCTCTCTCTCCCTTCCGCCGATTTCTTGTGTGATAAACCAAGATCCTGAGAGATAAAGCATATGAGTGACTCCAAGATTTATTGAAAAGAAACTAAAAAGAAAGGTAAAGAAAGCAATAAAATTGGGTTGCCTCCCAATAAGCGTTTGGTTTAACGTCTTCTAGCTAGACGAGGCTCGCGAGTCACGTTGGATCCCAAGGTGGTTTCTTCCTTTCATGCTTTAGATCACCTACAACTTTTAGTATTCGCCCACATTGACACTCACAAACATATTCATTAGCATTTAGTGAGTTAGTCAACAAATCATTATCAAGTTGGACATCATCTTTTCTAATGTAGTCAAGAATCATTAAGAAGTCATTATTCTTAGATTTTACTGGACTCACCAGTTCATTTTTAACATGCTTCTCCATGATTTGTTCATAATTCATTATAGGTTTGGGAGGCATGCAAGAAGAACTAGGAGAATTATCACAACCAAAAACATGCTTCATAGAATTTTCTAATTTAACATTAAGCATGTCATTAGTCTTACCATTCAAAGGAGGCTTATCATGCATAGAGTTCTTACTAGAAGAGATAGGCGATGTTACCTTCGTGCTTGGCTCATGATGTTCATACATTTCTACATCCGGATGCTTAAGGGTTTTATAAATGTCGACTGTTACCTCCTCATCGTTAAGGCGGAATGTGAGCTTCCCATCTTGCACAAAGAATAAGGGCCCTTCCCGTGACCGAGAATAGTCTCCCAAGGATTATGGGGACTTCGGCATCTTCCTCAATGTCTAATATCACAAAGTTCGCGAGGAAGATAAACTTGTCTACCTTGACCAAGACGTCCTCCACAATGCCGTAGGGATGAACAAATGATTATCGGCCAAAAGCAAAGATATGGTAGTTGGTTGCACCTCTCCACCATTGAGCTTCCTAAACATGGATAAAGACATTAAATTAATGGAAGCACCAAGATCATAAAGAGCTTTAGTAACAGAATTATTGCCTAAATGACAAGGGATAGAGAAACTCCTTGGATCCTTTAGTTTTGGAGGCAATTTCCTTTGTATGCCGCACTACATTCTTTGGTTAGTGCAACCATTTCGTAATCTCCATACCTTTTCTTCTTAGACAACACATCCTTCATGAACTTGGCATACTTAGGCATTTGTTCTAATGCATCTGCAAAAGGAAGGTTAATTTCCAACTTTTTGAATATGTCTAAGAACTTAGAAAATTGAGCATCGATCTTTTTCTTTTGAAATCTTTGAGGAAAAGGTAAAGTATTAGGGATAAAAGAAGTAGAGTTAGAAGTACTCCCTATGTTTGACTTTGATTTCTCCTTTTCCTTAGATGCACTCTCTTTTAGTGGAACATCCTCTATGATGGATTCATCCTCTTCTTGTGCAAGCTCATCATCTTTATCATTGATCAAGGGAGTGGACAACTTTTTCCCACTCCTCAAAGTCACGGCCTTGCATTCCTCCTTTGGGTTTCTCCCGGGGCAACTAGGGAACTTACCCTTTGCATTGTTTGGAGGGAAGTGGCCATTTGACTAAGTTGAACCTCCACGTTTTGAAGTGTCTTACCTTGGCTTTAAACGGTGCTTGCAATAGCTTGGACCGAATTTTCCAATGTGGTTGTCCTTGATCTTGACTCTTTGACAAAGTTAAGCATTATGTCCTCTATTGATGATGTCTTTGCATTCCCCACTCCATTGAATCCTTGAGGTGCTTGCAACACATTCTTGTTGTAAGCATATGAAAAATTCTCATGATTCCTCAAGTTGGAATGATAGTGAGTCGGGAGTTGTTGTGGACCTCGGTATTGTCCTTTATCTACATAATTGGCCACTTTTAACACTAGGCTCTTGTTGATTTGCCATGGCCACAAGGGAAGCTATTGATGGTGGACTTGCTTGAGCTTGGCTTCCTTGAGACAATTTAGATAAAGCATTAGTGAGAGAAGCCAATTGAGTTTTTAGAGAACTTACCTCGTCCATCTCATATCGTCTAGTGGCTTTTGGGATAATTGGAGAAGACCGTTCACATGGCCAATTATACGATGTAGTGGCCAAGTATTCTAGTATGGTATAGGTCTTTTGAGCATTCTTTGAGAAAATTGAGCCTCCGGCGGTTGCATCTAGATTGGATTTGGTTAAGCTTGATAATCCATTGTAGAAGAGTTGAATTTGCAACCAATCCAGGTAACCATGTTAAGGGCACCTTCTCAAGAGATCCTTGTACCTCTCCCAAGTCTCATAAAGTTGTTCATCCTCAAGTTGGCGAAATGTTCCAATCTCCGTCCTTAGTCTTTGAGATTTAGCCGGTGGAAAGTACTTGTTCAAGAAAGCTTGAGCTAACATCTCCCACGTTGTGATGCTATCCAGAGGGATGGTTTCCAACCAATCATTTGCATGGTCCTGTAAAGAGAAAGGAAAAAGTCTTAGTTTAATTGCATCGTTAGAAACACCATTCATCTTTACCGTCCCGCATATTTCTAAGAAAGACCGTAAGTGCTTGTGAGGATCTTTATTGGTTCTTCCTCTAAAGGCTAGCTCTCTAGCCATTTGGATCAACCCTGGTTTCAACTCAAAGTTGTTGACATTGATGGGCACATTCATTATGCCGGGTTGATTTCTCGGTAATGTGGGTTGGAAGTAGTCCCAAATTGCCTTTGGTATCTCCTTCGCCATCTCCTCGATGTGATTGTGTTGAACCCTTAGATTCCTTCTACACGTCCTTTCAATCTCGGGATCAAGAGGGAGAATACTAGTATTGTCTCGACGCATAAACCGACAAAAAAAGAGATAATATAAAATAAAATAAAATAAAATAAACTAAAATAAAATAAATAAATAAATAATCAACCAAATAATATACACCTCAAATTAAGATCTATCTTAGTGTAACCAGAAATTGTAATCTTTGAAATGTTTGATTCATTCCAATAATCTACACATCCTCCATATCTATCATCTCCTCGTCTTGTATCATTTGTGTATTAATATCCATGAGTAGCTAAATTCCTTAAGGGTTAAGGGTTGTGCTAATGTCCATTTAAGAATCAATGATTGAACTATATCATCTTGTTGAATGTGTTGAATCTAATGCTCATTTCCATCTACCTAATAGAGATGAGTAGTAATAATCAACTGCTTTAAAGAATAAGTGACTGTAGAAATCATTAAGCAAGAATAAGAAGTATTTCTAGACATAGAAACAACCTTAGAATTTGATACTCTCACATGCGTCATAGACATATGAGCATGCGATTTGTTGACCGAAAGGTGTAGGTTACGAGTTGATAATATGACTTAGTTCATTCTATGGTTCCAAGAATAGACAATAGCCAACCCTAGCCCTGTTTTTCTTCCCATTCATACTTATACCCTTGCTGATTACTTTTGTGACACATCATACTTCATTCCCCACTAAGATAGTGTAGCTTTTGATAGCTTAATTACTTTTAACGCATTGAAAACAGACTTATTTTCTTGTTACGCATATAACTCAGATAATCAAAGGAAATTTGGAATCTGCATAGTCCCTGCGTTCGACCTCAGATTCATCGACACCTAATTTCTCCTTATACTTGGGTGAAAGTTAGGAAAACTTGTTTAATTAATAACGCATGCTCAATATCTTAAGTAAGACAACCCACATTGACACTCACAAACATATTCATTAACATTTAATGGGTTGGTCAACAATTCATTGTCAAGTTGAACATCATCTTTTCTAATGTAATCAAGTATCATTAAGGAGTCATCATTGTGAAACTTTGCCGGACTCACCACTTCATTTTCAACATGTTTCTCCATGATTTGTTCATAATTCATTTTATGTTTTGGAGACGCATGAAGAACTAGGAACATTATCACAACTGAAAGCGTGCTTCATAGGATTTTCTAATTTAGCATCAAGCATGCCATTAGTCTTACCACTCAAAGGAGGATCATCATGCATAAAGTTCTTACTAGAAGGAGCCGATGTTACCATTGTGCTTGCCTCATGATGCTCATACCTTTTCGTATCCGGATGCTTAAGGGCTTTATAGATGTCGAATGTTACCTCCTCATCGTTAAGGCAAAATGTGAGCTTTTCATCTTCCACATCGATGAGGGCCCTTCCGGTGGCCAAGAAAGGTCTCCCAAGAATTATGGGACTTCGACATCTTCTTCCATGTCTAGTATCATAAAATCCGTCGGGAAGATAAACTTGCCCACCTTGACCAATATGTCCTCCACAATGTCGTAGGGATGAACACATGATCCATCATTCAAAAGCAAGGATATGGTAGTTGGTTGCACCTCTCCACCATCGAGCTTCCTAAACATGGATAAAGGCATTAAGTTAACAGAAGCTCCAAGGTCACAAAGTGCTTAGTAACCGAATTATTGCCTAAATGACCGGGGATAGAGAAACTCCTCGGATCTTTCAATTTTTGAGGCAATTTCCTTTGTAGTGCCACACTACGTTCTTCAGTTAGTGCAACCGTTTCGTATTCTCCATACCTCTTCTTCTTAAACAACACATCCTTCATGAACTTGGCATACTTGGGCATTTGTTCTAATGCCTCTACAAAAGGAAGGTTAATTTCCAATATTTTGAATATGTCTAAGAATTTATAAAATTGAGCATCAATCTTTTTCTTTCGAAATCTATGAGGAAAAGGTAAAGTGTTAGAGATAAAAGGAAGAGAGTTAGAAGTACTCCCTTTATTGGTCTGTGATTTCTCATTTTCCTTAGGTGCATTCTCTTTTTGTATTGGAACATTCTCTATGATGGCTTCATCCTCTTCTTGTGGAAGCTCATCATCATCTATCACGATGTGCTTGTTCAACTCTTTCCCAATCCTTAGGGTTATGACATTGCATTCCTCCTTGGGGTTCTTCTCCGAACAACTTGGAAATTTACCTTTTTGCATTGTATGGAGAGATGTGGCCATTTGACTAAGTTGAACCTCCAAGATTTGAAATGCCTTACCTTGGCTTTGAACAGTGCTTGCTATAGCTTGGACTGAATTCTCCAATGTGGCTGTCCTCGATCTCGACTGTTTGACAAAGTCAAGAATTATGTCCTCCAATGATGATGTCTTTGCATTCCCTGCTCCATTGAATCCTTGAGGTGCTTGCAAGAATGAGAAATTCTCATGATTCCTCAAGTTGGGATGATAGTGAGTTTGGAGTTGTTGTTGACCTCGATATTGTCCTCTATTCACATAATATGCCGTCTCGTTGTCTCCTTGTTGATTTTCCATGGCCGCAAAGGAAGCTATGGATGGAGGACTTGGTTGAGCTTGGCTTCCTTGAGACAATTTAGACAAGGCTTTAGTGTGAGAAGCCAATTGAGCTTTTTGAGAATTTACCTCATCCACCTCATACAGTTCGGTGGCTTTTGGGATGATTGGAGAAGACCGTTCACATGGCCAATTGTAAGATGTAGTGGCCAAGTCTTCTAGTATGGTGTAGGCCTCTTGAGCCTTCTTAGAGAAAATTGAGCCTCCGGTAGTAGCATCTAGAATGAATTTGGTTGAGCTTGACAATCCATTGTGAAAGAGTTGAATTTACAACCAATCTGGGTATCCATGTTGAGGACACCTCCTCAAGAGATCCTTATACCTTTCCCAAGCCTCATATAGTTGTTCATCCTCAAGTTGGCGGAATGTTCCAATATCCATTTTTAACCTTTGAGATTTAGCCGGTGGAAAATATTTGTTTAAGAAAACATGAGCTAAAATCTCCCATGTAGTGATACTATCCGGAGGTATGGTTTTCAACCAATCCTTTGCTCGATCCTGTAAAGAGAAAGGAAAAAGTCTTAGTTTAATAGCATCGTTAGAAACACCATTCATCTTTCCCGTCCTGCATATCTCTAAGAAAAACCGTAAGTGCTTCTGAGGATCTTCATTGATTCTTCTGCTAAAGGCTAGCTCTCTAGCCATTTGAATCAACCCCGATTTTATCTCAAAGTTGTTGACATTGTTGGGCACATTCATAATACCGGGTTGATTTGTCGATAATGTCTGTTGAAAGTAATCCCGAATTACCTTTGGTATCTCCTCCGCCATCTCCTGAGTGGGATTGTGTTGTGCCCTTATCAATCTCGGGATCAAGAGGGAGGAGGTTAGTATTGTCACAAGGCATAAACCGACAAAATTGCCAACCAAAATAATATACACCTCAAAGTAAGATCTATCAACTCTAATGAATATTAAGCAATAAAAATCGTTCTTTAGATCCTCGGCAACGACACCAAAAACTTGATGCGCATTTTTTGTGTTTATCGCAAGTGTATGGATCAAGTTATAAAATAAGACGGTGCAGTTCCGAATATCGTTCCACTGAGGATCCAATTGTGAAGATTTGAGTTACTTAGCTATTCTAGAATTGAATCAATTTTATTTGAAGATTCGTTCTTAGGTTGTGCTTTTGGAAAAACTAAAACTAAAAAGGAAAGCAAGTAAACAAGAAATACAAGAGTCAAAGAGAGTTCTAGGGTATTGAATCCTTTTTTAATTCATTATGCAACATTCTAGGGTTCATGGATTTTATTGCAATTCATATGCTTAAGTCTAGAAATATAAATCCAAGTTATTTTCTTTCAAAAACAACCTTTTGCTCATACAACTTAATTGATTACTAATTTCTTGAAACCAATACAAATTACATGGCATTAGAAGTAGTCTTTAGCAACTTTCATAGTTAACCTAACTATTTTCATGATAGATTAACAACAATTTTTGTTATAGATCCAATTAGACATACAATTATCTCAACCATAAATCTAATTTAACATTCAAGGATGGCCAATCAACAAGAATTAAGCACAATAACAATGAAAATCATACTCATTACAACAAAACCATGAATAGTCTACAATATCAATATAACTTCATAAACAATTCATCAATACCCTAAAACTAAAGAGTTTAGCCACTCATAGCTTCAAGCAACATGTTCACAAACAATATAAAGCATAGAAAGAGTGTAAAGAAAGGAAAACTCTACTATGAAGAAGCCCTTGATTCAAGAGGAACCGCCAAGATGTCCTTAGTCATCACGTTAGAAACTTAAACGGCACCACAACTCTCTCTCAAACTCTTATATCTCTTCCTTGCAGCTAACTCACTCTTTAGGACTCTCTAATGTATTTTCTCTGAATTCTTTTCTTCTTGTGTCTCTTGGTGTCTTGATTGTTGTCTAGGGCTGCTGGAAACCCTTAAATTTATAGAGTTGGCCACCTAAAATTTTTTCCAAAAATGTAGATTTTTCAAATAAGGAAAGATGGCGCTGCAGCGCTGGTCAATGGTGCCGCTGCACTGTCCGTCATCAAATGGTGGCGCCGCGACACTATGCATCATAAAATCCTACCCTTGTCGCCGTGTCGCAACGCCGCATTGTTGCTGCTGCGCTGATGTTAAGTGTTGTTCTCGGGAAAAAGCGCTGCGGCAGCTGAAAATCGACCACACAACACTGCCTTGTTTTTGGCAGTTTTATGATTTTCTTCTCTTTTTCCCTTGATTTTGGGTCGGTTTAGTTCTTTTGACTTTCGATTCTTGTTTTCTTTGTAATGACCTGAAAACCACTAATAAACAAGTGAAATCTAATATAAACTCCCTTAATTTAAGGGAATAAAAAGCAGTTTTCAAGCGCTTTTCAAGATGCCGACGATAACTCTTATGGAGAATGGCCTTATTATTTTCCAATTCAGCAAGGCGGAGTCAAGGGAGTGGGTTCTTGCTAATGGGCCTTGGCACCTTGGTGGAAATCCTATTATTCTTTGTAAATGGGTTCTAGGTATCGTCCCTGAATCTTTTGTCGTTGACTCTGTCCCAATCTGGATTAAACTTGCTCATATTCCTTCGAAAATGTGGACGGATATAGGGCTAGCTGTGGTAGCTAGTGCAGTAGGCACTCTAGTTGCTCTGGATACTGCCATGAAAGAGAGAAGAAGGTTGTCGTTCGCTAGGGTTTGTGTGGAGGTTTCAGGGGATTCTATGATGCCGCCCTCAATGACGGTTCGGATTAGGGGCCAAGATTTTGTTGTGCCGGTTACCTATGAATGGAAGCCAAAGAAATGCCAGAAGTGTTCATCTTTCAAGCATAGGGGAGATCAATGTTTGAAGTCTATTCCACATTTGGAGGAGAGTAGTTAATCTGAGGATCTGCTCAGCATGATTATGGTAGGGATATAGCTGTGTGGACTAAAACCTCTAGAAGATTGTCCGTTGGCAGATTTAGAGAAGGAAGAGGTTGAGACTGTTATGCAAGAGGGTAAGGGGTCTCGGGGGGGAGAGGGCCTTTATTATGATGGTGAGGCAAAAGAAAATTTGCAGTCCTAAAAGTAGTCGATGATCTGGTATGGATGTTGCTAGTTGTAAGCCCTTTGAATCCCTATGGGGGATGGAGGATGATGCGTTGGCACTGGTAGTTGTTGATCCTATTCCTTCTCCATTAATGATGATTGAGGGGATGAGAGATTAGGGAGGTCATATGGATGATCTAGTGTTGGCCCGTTGGGATAGTATTTCCTATGATTAGTTGGTGTTCTTGGAATGTACAGGGCCTTAATAACCTTGTGAAAAGTAGGTTGGTGGGTGATTTTTTGAGGTCTGAGTCTGTGGAGGTTTGTTGTTTATTGGAAACTCATGTTAAACATGTTAATTTTGATTTTGTCTTGGCCAGGTTTGGTGTGAAGTCGATATGTGTGAATAGCTTCAATGAGGGGGTGGTTAATTTGGGTCGTATCTGGGTGATGTGGAATGCTACTTTACAAGATTTCTGTCTGGTGATTGTTGATGACCAGGTAGTTTCGGGTGTTTTGACAGATCGTCAGTCTAGGCAATGTGTTAATATTGTTTGTGTGTATGCTGCTAATTATTCGAGAGATAGAGTGTGGTCGCTTCCGCTCTTTGTGCTTTACCTAGAATGGTCCGGGGGTGGTTATGGGTGACTTTAATGCTATCCGAAATTCTTTTGAAGCTTGTGGGGGTAGCCCAAATTGTGGTGAAATGGAGGAGTTTGATAGTACCATTGTGGATGCTGATTTGGCTAAGATGAGGGTGTTGGGTAACTGGTTTACGTGGACTAGTAAAATTCATGGCTTGGGTATTTTACGTCATCTGCACCGTGTTTTGGTCAATGAAGAGTGGATTCTTTCTCATCCTCATAGTGTTCTCCTGTTGTCTCCTAAGACTGGTTTGAGCTGAAGATTCCCAGTTTTTAGATTTTTAACTATTGGATTGAGGCGAATGGTTTTTTAGATACTATTGCATCGGTGTGGACACGTCATCAAGGGGTGTCTCCTTTGGTCAGTTTGGTGAGGAATCTTCAGGCCCTCAAGCCTATTCGGAAGGGTTGATTTGGACGTCATATTTCTCAGTTGAGTGAGGGGGTGAGGGCTGCAGAGACTAATATGCATAGGGCTCAGTCTCTTCTGGAAGCTTCCCCTATTGATGTTTATTTTGCTAGTGAGGCGGCTAACGCTACTGAGGTTTCTTGGGATGTGGTGAGATGGGAGGAGGCTTCTATTCAATGGAAATCTAGAGTATGTTGGTTGGAGTTAGGTGACCAGAATTTTGCTTTCTTCCACCATAGTGTGCGATTTAGGTAGGGTCGGAATGAGTTGTTCTCTGTGATTGATAGTATGGTGTCAGACACTTCTCGCCTGAGAGTGTTGCATGGGTTACTGTAGATTTCTTCTAGGGGAGTTTGGGGTATCAGCCTATTGCTTACAGGGACTTGACTGCTGAAATCTCTAAGATTGTTCAATTTCGTTGGCCTAAGGAATGTTGCCATGACTTATGTCATCCTATTAGTAGGGATGAAATCCGGAAAGTTCTATTCTCTATGAAAAATGGTAAGGCTCTGGGTCCTGATGGCTTTTCAGTGGATTTCGTTAAGGCTGGTTGGTCTGTTGTGGGTGATGACTTTTGCTCTACGGTGCGGCACTTTTTTTATTCATGCTATCTTCCTGCTGGGATTAATGCTACAGCTATTACGTTGGTGTAAAAGTAGGCTGGGGCAGAGAGGTTATCGGATTTCAGGCCCATTTCTTGTTGTAATGTGGTTTATAAATGCATCATTAAATTGTTATCTGATCGGTTACAAGGTTGGTTGCCAAAGTTTGTAAGCGGTAACCAGTTTGCTTTCATCCCTAGGTGTTCCATTTATGATAACATCCTGTTGTGTCAGGAGCTTGTGGGGGGGTATTGTCACACCCCCTCCCGGATTACCTACTTAACCTGAAAGGAGATGTGAAGACAATATACATCACCCATCTTACATAACTTCCTGCACAAACATTCCATACATATACATTCATAGAATCCAGTCATACTAAAGCATAATCACAATACAACAATCCTTCCTATACAGAGTACACCTTTAACATACTCTCTCATAACCCTCTTATAAACAACTAAATCTACATGCCACCAGTGTTAAGTTATTTACACGTACAACAACCAGAAAATAAACTGTTTTTGGAAACTCGAAGCTTAAGCAGGGCGAGCTGGAGTAGGCTAAGCACCGGGAATGTCCTTGCTACCTGGGAGGGAAAGAAAACATTGAAAACATAAGCTAATAGCCCAGTGAGTGACTAATTTAACAAACTATTTAGGTTCGAAAATCATCAGGAAATAAACTACGTTCAACATCATGTTTAAAACATGAAATCACTTTATATACAATAGTTAAAACATACTTAGTTGCCCTTATCAAATCATACATGATTTTCAACAAATCATAAGAAAACAGTTTAGTTGCAATACTTCTCCTTAGTTGAAGTGGAGCAAAACTCAACACCCCAACGTCGAAAACGAATAAGGCTCGATGCGGAGCAAGACTCAACGCACCAGCATATAACCTCTATGTGCACATAGGAATATGGCGAGTTGCCCAAGTACCTTCTCATGTCCCTCAGTACTGGGTCCCGGGGAAACTCACGTGCCTTCTCAAATCCATCAGCACTGAGCCTCCTCTTAAACATTTTCCTTTAAAGAAGCAACACTTATACAAACAAATCGTATGCAAATCATTCATAAGAACACAGGGCAACTATTATATCAATAACATTTCATAAACATACTTTTCAATAACTTTAAGAACATAAAGTATGCTTCATAAATCATTTGATCACAAAATCATATTCCATTGAGTGGAAAAAGAGAAGAAAATCATTTCGAGCTCTTTTGAGAGAAGGATTCTGAGAATTTTCAGAGAAGAAAAGAGAGAAACGAGTTCAAGAGGCGAAAGCTCTGCACAATTTCTCCCTCACCATAACCAACCTCCATTTCGAGCTCTTTTGAGAGAAGGATTCTGAGAATTTTCAGAGTCGTCTCCCAGTGAGTGAGAACCTTCACCCTATGAAATTTATGTATCAGATAGCAACCATCTCAAGCCTCCATGAAGCAAGACGTTGCCAGTGGCGGCTTGACGTCTTCCATTTCTGTTTTATCTCCATTTCCCTCCTTCTTACTTATGTTTTGTTAATGACATTCGAGAGAATGGTTTATTTTCTTAATATGAGTTTGATTGACGATTATCTTCCATTTATTTCCATATTAAATACCTTACACCATGTTGTTTGAATGCTAAATGAGTTAGATGTTAGAAGTTAATTTTTCTTAAGCAATATTAAGTATGTTACATTTTGATTAATGCATATCATTAGCTTGCATAACTTTTTCTGACAAACAAAAGTAGCAAGCACGACTGTCTAGCTTGAGAGAATGGATAGTTAATCTTTAGCATTTATCAGGACTAGATGAGGTGCAGAGATGTAGTTCATCTTTTGCCAACGCAAACTTACCATGCGTCTTAGAGATAAGATTAATGTGGCGTCGAAACATCGAGAGATGGATTCAAAAACGCAGTTTCTAGGTATGTAATGTCACACCCCACCCCGAACTACCCTCCCGTAGCCCGAGACGGAGCTTGAGGACAGTAGTACCGACTATCCTGTCACATATCTTACTGTCACATTTACCTCACTTTCATATAAATCCTCCCTAGGACGGTAATACCATTAACACACTCTTGACAAATCTCGACTTCGATCGGCAACGGGAACTGTCATGCTACCTGAAAACGGAAAACATATAAAAAAAGGTGAGCTAACAGCTTAGTGAGTAACGGTTTTCTGAAAACATTATACTTTAATTTGTAAAACTGATCGAACTCGCAAAAAATATAACACTTCAAATCATATTAAATTATGCTCAAATGCCATTATAAAATATGTCTGTCTGTTTTAGAGTAAATACTCAAAACTTCATTCATTTCATAATCATTGTCCCTAGTTGAGGCGGAGCAATGCTCTACGCTCCTCAACGTCGATTTTCCTTATTCACATATTCAAATGCCTTCACATTTTGTCCCTCGGCATTTTCAACCCACAAGTGCCTTCACATATTGTCCCTCAGCACTGGTTTCACTACCAATCCACTGCTCAAGTGCCTTCACTCGTGGTCCCTCAGCACTTGGCTATCATGTATTGGATTTTCATATGCCTTCACACAAGGTCCCTCAGCACTGGAATCCGTTTCATCCAACTACTCAAGTGTCTTCTCACGTGGTCCCTCAGCACTGAGTACCATATAACATATTTCCCATAGGCCTTCACACGAGGTCCCTCAGCCATGAGTTACCTTTAAATAATACGTATAATATTCTTTAAACTCATCAACACAACAGAAATGTTCAATAGCTACACCATTCAATAGTTTCTACTCACCCATTACCAAGTAACCACGCTAAGTGTAACCATTTCTAAATTCAATTCAAAACTTTAGTATCAAACAGCATGCTTGTCATACAAGTTTATTTCCAAATCTTTCATGAAAACATATAACACCATGCTTTTCAGTAAAATCATGAAAACATGTATCAACCAATCACCATGCGTTTTATAAACTCATAGCAAGTAACCAGCATACTCAAAGTTTTCAAGTAAAACGCATGCATTTATTCATTGAACACCCATGAAATCAGATTCATAAGGAACTCATTTATATTTTGTAAAACGCAGGTGTTACTCACCTGTACTTGCCCAAGAATAATTTCTCTTCCTTTCCTCTATTTCCTCTTCCCGAGCTTCTTGAACGCAGCGTTCTAACTCAGAAACGCAAGGCTTCATATTTCTTTGTCAGCTCGGTTGGACGCAACCCTGCCCTTCAACGCAAGGTTGATAACTACCGCAAACCCTGCTCTTCAACGCAAGGTTGATTACTTCCGCAAAGTGCAGCCCAACTCTTCTTACTTCTCTTTGGGATGCGTCAACCTCTCTTGGACGCAAGGTCCAACTTGAACGCATCACCTATCTTTGGACGCGGCGTTCACCTTGAACGTAGTGTTTGTCTTTACCGCAAGGCCGACCCCCTTTCGACGCAAGACAACTTCTTTTACATAAAATAGCTAAGTTGTCAAGAATACCTTCTTTCTTGGCCGCAGACTCCTACTACGGACGCAAGGATTCCCCCTTTCTGCTTTCTTTCTTCCCTTTCTCTCCAGAATTCTTTTTTCAGAGTCATCAGTCGCTCCTTTTCCCTCAAAGTTCTATTTTTGGGAGCTTTCCATCCAATTCTCCTCTTCTTTTACCACTTGTTTGCCACATGTCACGTTGCATGCTTAATTAACCATGCATTAATCCAAGCGTCACCTTGCATGAAACACTTAACATGCCTTTTCAACATCTCCTACTTTTAAGGTGTCAAGTCTATATGAAGCCACCTAGCCTTTATAAGCTTATCTTATGCGTCTAACATTTTTCAATAGACAACCATTCATTCAACACAACGCCCCCATGCGTTCGTTGAGTTTCCTTTAAGGTTTGAGCTTCACTACTCACTTTTCTAACTCTCGGCCATACTTCCTTTGAACTCGTTTTTCCACTGCATACTACTAGGCATCAACGTCTCAACGCACACTACTATGTGTTTGTCTTACTGCATAATACCATGCGTCAGCCTGAACCGCATACTATCATGCGTCCATGATCTTCCTCTTTTCCTTGAGGATTCCTTGAGTATCCCTTTATGCGTTCTTGGGCTTATAATCCAAGGTTCTTCAATTAACCTTTTCCTTGTACTAAAATATCTCTGATGATAATTAGTATGCGTCCACCCCTTGCTCCAACCTTTGAGCTTACTTCTCATCCTTCCACTTTATCCAACACTCGTGAACATTCCTTGCTAATAGTCTATACATTACTCAATTTGCTATAGTATTCTATCTTTCCGAGACTTAGATCTCTTTCAACACTTCACAACATAACTTTATTCCTTTCTTGCTTATGCGTCTTACCAATGCCAATGCTTACATCTTCTCCTATGCGTTTCACTTCTTTCCCTTCTCGATCTACTTCCATGCGTCCACCCTTACCATGTGTTACCTAGCCCTGACCATGCGTCCAACATGGTCTTTTACTTCTTTTCTTCATAGACTCTTCAACGCATCGGTTTCTTAAAAGTAGGGTGTGACATGTAATTATACTTGGATATGTTTAAGTAACAACTAGCCCCTGCGTTAACTCTACTTTTGTCGCATGGTCCCATTCATTCTCAACGCATGTTATCTGACACTAAATGACATTTGACTAACCATCGCCGCGTCCACCTCATTGTTAGTTGTAGGAAATTTTATTCATTCTTTATGTATACTTTTAGATACATACAATCATGCACATATTACATGTATAGTTCACCGAATAGTCATGCATCTATTCTCAACGCCTAGTTATTACAAATCCCTGCGTTCGACCCTGGACTCACCAGGAAACTTATAAGAGCTTATACTTGGGCTTTTTATAGGAAAACTTGCTTAATCATGATCATATTTGAGTAATTCTCGATGCATCTTTGTACGGAAATGATAATATCTATTTTTGTGCAACAAGCTATGAAACTCAATTTAAATCAAATAGAAATCTAACAACAATTTCTACAAGTTATCACATGTTTCACTAATTGATCTCGAACAAGTCACCACCAACTAGTCTTCTCCGCTATTCTTCGACAAGGAAAAGGTTTGTGGGAATCTCTTATTGGAAGATTAAGAAGAAATTTTGCAGAGAAACTTTTTCTCTGTAACTTGGGAGTGTTGAGAGATTGAGAGAGAATTTTTTAGAGAGGTTGTTCATCCATCCATCAAAAGAACTTCCGTGAATCATAATTAAATAGATGGAGAAGGGGAAGTTAATTATGGATTAACTTCCAATCCTTTAACTCTACTCTTAGGAGTTAAATTTTAACTAAAGTTTAATTTAATTTAATTTAATTTAATTTAATATTAATTAATCTAATTAATTAATAAAAATTAATTAAATATCATATATTTAATCAATATTACATTTGAATCATATTCAAATGTATTTCTCATAACCTATAGTCTAAATATATGAATCTTATTCATATTATGTTTTAACCTATAGTTTTAATATGAACTCATTCATATTATTTAATATTTGAATCTTATTTAAATATATTATTCACCCATATTATAAAGTTTAATTTTGAATCTAATTCAAAATTTACTTTATAATATAATGAATCTACATACATTATATTAATTGTATCATATACAATTAACATTTAAATACCTTATATGAATCTCATTCATATTAGTTAATATTTGAATCTTATTTAAATATTAATACTCTCATAATATATAGCTTAATTTTGAATCTAGTTCAACAATAACTTTATTTTGTAATGTATCTCTATACATTATATTAATTGTATCATATACAATTAACTTAAAACCTTTATAATTTAAACGATTCAAATTCTTCCAAAACTAAATATTCCTTATTTTACCCTTAATGAGCTAGTAGGGGGACCTAACTGACCTACAGATTAGAAGCTCCAATAATACGAGATTAATTAATTACACTCTTTAATTCAATTAATCAACATTCATTAACTATGGGTCACTCCACTAAGACCCACAGCTACACTCTTCGAACTGTAGACATATTTCTGTGTCCATGGATATAACCAATCAATAGTGAGTGGACCCTGCACGAATTGTTTGTAATTACAGTTGGGTCAAATTACCGTTTTACCCTTGTAACTACATAAAACTCGTTAAGTCCCATTGATCCTCTCATGAACAACCTGTTGTTTATGGTTCTACCATAAACAAAACCCTCTCGAGCCAGTGAGAGGGAGGGGCCCCATTGTTCAAGACCCAAAGTCAGCACTTAAGGGAACAATTCATCCACTTCCCTAAAGATGGGAAGGAGTGAACTCCATCTTGTGTAGTTATGATCCCAGCTCCCTACTTTGACAAATACCCAAAATGGTAGACATATTGAGTCGGCAAATGTGGTCACTTTCACCCATACAGATCAAAGGACTGCCCTCATAGATAGGAGTTCATAACTCACTCAGGATTAATGTCAAGTCACCTATGGTTATCCTATGAAATGTCAATCTTTTCAGTCAACGATGTTATAAAGAGAGATTCATCATTTCGTGACTCGGTCTTATACAAACTCTTTGTATGGGATACCCCCTGTCACACCCCCTCCCGGATTATCCTCCATAACCCGAGAAGAGATGTGAAGACAGCAGTTACCGACTACTTTGTCACGTAACTCACTGTCAACCTCTCCATCCACATGCTCTTGACAAACCTCGACTTCGATCGGCAACGGAAACTGTCATGCTACCTGAAAATGGAAAACATATGAAAGCATGAGCTAACAGCTCAGTGAGTAACAGTTTCTGAAAAACATTATACTTTAAGTATAAAACTGATTGAACTCGTATAAAACATCATACTGAAAATCAGTTTATAACATGATCAATTCTTGGTTATATCATGTGTACATATTCATTCATTTCAAATACTCTTTCCCTAGTTGAGGCGGAGCAGAGCTCAATGCTCCTCAACGTCGATTACCCTTCGCTGTGTGGAGTAATCTCAACACCTCAGCATCGTGTATATATTTTCTTCTATGCGCACAAGCATATTATTGCTCGGGCTGCCCATATGTCTTCCTTTTATCCTTGAGCATTGGGTCCCATTTCTATTCTCCAGTTACCCATTGCCTTCATCTAGTCCTTGAGCATTGGGAACCTTTTATAACTCGAGCTGCCCTCAATGCCTTCTACGAGTCCTTGAGCATTGGGGTCCCTTTTCAAAGCTTTATAAAACACCATACATATTTTGGAAACATTATATTAACAGCACATAACTTAACCGTTTCCAAATCTTTCATGAAAACATCATCAGCATGCTAAATTCATTTTCCGGCTTTAATATCAACCAACATGCTTTTCATACAAATCTATTTTCAAGTCTTTCTAGAAATCATATAACACCATGCTTATTAGAAGAAAACATGAATATAAGTTTCAATCAATCACCATGCATTAACCAGCATTCTCAAAGTTACCATGCGTTACTCAGCTTTCTCAAAGTTACAAGTAAAACGCATACATATGTTACTAAACGTATGCTCATGTTTCTATAACTCACTTATTCGTATGCTTTACATATATGAAAACGCATGCATTATTTTATTCAAAACCAGTATGATTACATTCATAAAGAACTCATTTATTTTTATAAAACGTAGGTGTTACTCACCTGTACTTGCCAAAGAATACTTCTTTTTCCTTTCCTCTTTTTCCTCTTCCCGAGCTTTCTGGACGCAGCGTTCTAACTTTGGAACGCAAGGCTCCATTTTCCTCTGTCAGCTCGGTTGAACGCAACCTTGCCCTTCAACGCAAGATTGGTAACGCAAGGCTGATTACTTCCGCAAAGTGCATCCCGACTCTTCTTACTTCCCCTGTGGATGCGTCGCCCTCTCTTGGACGCAAGGTCCAACCATGAACGCATCATCTAGCTTTGGACGCCGCGTTCACCTTGGACATTATGTTTGTCCTCAACGCATAGCCGACCCTTTTTAACACCAAACAACTTCTTTACATAAAATAACTAAGTTGTCAAATACCTTCTTTCTTGGCCGCATACTCCTACCACAGACATCCTTGTTGCCTTCTTCTCTTTTTGTCTCCAAAATTCTCCTTTGAGAGTCATCAGTCGCTCCTTTTCCCTCAAAGCTCTATTTATAGGGAGCTTGCCATCCAACTCCTTCTCTCCTTTTGCCACTTGTTTACCACATGTCACGCTGCATGCTTAATTAACCATGCATTAATCCAAGTGTCACTTTGCATGAAACACTTGAGATGCCTTCAACACCTCCTACTAATAAGGTGACAAATCTATACAAAGCCACCTGGCCTTTATAAGCTGGTCTTATGCGTCCAACACTCCCAATGAACAACTTTTATTCAAGACAACGCCCTCATGCATTAGTTGAATTTCCTTTAAGGTTTGAGCTTCACTGCTCATTTTTCTAACTCTCAGCCAACTATACTACTGTCTTTGACGCATAAAGATAATTCTGTCTTCAACGCATAAGGACCTCAACGCATAACAACCTTGCCAATGCATGGTAAGCCAAGTACGGTCCTTTCCCCGCCAACGCGGCGACTGCTTAAGCTCACAACACCATTTGTGATTTTACCTTTAACGCATAACCATACTATTATAAACCAATGCTTACATATGCCACTAGGCGTCAATGACAAACGTGCAATACTATGCGTTTATACCTCGTTTATACCTCATTGCATCATACCATGCGTCCAACTCTCATATTCATAACGAATAAATCCTTCTCCATTTCTTCCTCTATGCATTTCACATCTTTCCCTTCTCGGTTTACTTCCATGCGTCCACCCTTACCATGTGTTACCTAGTCCTGACCATGCGTCCAACATGGTCTTTTACCTCATTTCTTCATAGACTCTTCAACGCTTCGTTTCCTTAAAAAGTAGGGTGTGACACCCCCACTCACATGTCTCCACATGAAAAGACACCCGACCTTATCCTTATTGTCACACCCCCTCCCAGGTACCCTCCTAACCCAACAAACGCATAGCCACTCAAGCCAAAGGCTCTTGGCCATCATTTTCTCAATCACCCGCCTACTTCGCTTGCCATCTTCCAAAGATAAGAGTAGGGCTTATAATTTACCACCTCCTTACAAGAATTTCGTCCTTGAAATTCAGCAGACTGTTAGTTCCTCGAAAACAAATGTGGATACTGTTTAATCCTTTTCTCCTTGGTTTCCCAGGTAGCTTCTTCTACACCATGATTCCTCCACAAAATCTTGACTAACGGAATCACCTTAGTTCTCAGAACTTGTTCCTTCTCATCTAATACTCGAACCGGTTCCTCTTCATAACTCAGATCTTCTTTGAGTTCCACTGGTTGCACCTCAAGTACATGGGTAGAATCAGGAACATATTTCCTCAAAACGGAGACATGAAACACATTATGAATCTTAGACATTTCCATCAGTAAGGCTAACCTATATGCTGCCGGTCCAACTCTTTCTAAAATCTCGAAAGGTCTGATATAACTGGGACTCAACTTTCCTTTCCTACCAAATCTTAGAATTCCTTTTCATGGTGACAACTTTAGAAATACTCTATCACCAACTTCAAACTCGAGAACTCTTCTCCTGTTATCAGCGTAACTTTTCTGGCAATCTCTAGCTGACTTAAGATTAGCTTTGATCATCTCTACCTTCTCCGTTGTAATCTGGACAATCTCTAGTCTAACAAGCTTCCTTTCTCCAACTTCTCCCCAACATACTGGTGTTCTGCACTGGTCTACCATATAATGCTTCGTACGGAGCCATACTTATACTTGCCTGGTAGCTGTTATTGTAAGCAAATTCCATTAGAGACAAATGTTCATCCCAGCTACTTTTGAACTGCAAAACACAGGCTCGAAGCATATCTTCTAAAGTTTGGATCGTCCTCTCTGATTGTTCATTAGTCTGAGGATGAAAGGCAATACTAAACTGCAACTTGGTTCCCAAAGCCTGTTACAAACTCTTCCAAAATTTAGAAGTAAACCTAGGATCCCTATCCGATATCATAGTCACTGGTACTTCGTACTAACTTACAATCTTGTCCACATACATCTGTGCCAATCTATCCAGTGTATAAGTTGCTTTAACCAGCAAGAAACATGCTGTCTTGGTCAATCTATCAACAATCACCCAAATTCCATCAACACCTGTTGGAGTTCTTGGTAATCCAAATAGAAAATCCATAGTAACGTGTTCCCATTTCCACTTAGGAATAGGAAGTGGATTTAGTAACCCTGCCGGCTTTTGTGTCACACCCCCTCCCAGGTACCCTTCTAACCCAGGAAGAAGTGTGATGACAGTAGACCAGATAACTTGTAGAAATACAAGTTATTATATGTCTTTCTCGTAGAAAAATAGAGCTTAAATAGAGAATCATGCGGTAGTTAGTGCTAAATTCTATTAATAAATCTTCCTATGCGTTCTACTTTTGTAAATTGATGAAGATAATTGTTTTATAGCTTTTTGAATCTAAAACGCATGTTTTAATGCAGGAACGCAAACAACCTGTAGATGCGTTGGCAACCTCTTAACACAGGACTATGCGTTGGCAACCCTTCAACGCAGGTTAATGCATTAGCAACCCATGGATGCGTTGATATACTTGAACGCATGAACCCAAAGTTATCCGTGGACGCATATCAACAAGGCAGTGGAGAATTAGATAATAATCTTGAGAGATTGCGGGAGAATGATATGCTTGATATGCGGCGAGAGTGGTGGATTGAAATTAAACCGGAAATCACGCGATTAGGCGAGATGGACGCAAGGCAGAAATTCAGGCTCCAATCATTCAAATTTGCCAGCGATTGCAACACAACATCGATGAAAGGGCAGACCTGTAGAAGAAAATGTTGTTGGACTCTCGGAAGAATTCCTAAGTGACAGCAGAGTTCTCTCCAGACGACAACCGGAGACAAATAGCTCGGAAGAGAAGAGTCTTCCCTTCGCCTGACCACTTCACAACAGAATTCACGCTACCATCCCGGTGAACTCAAGATATTGAGAAGCCATTCCATGCTTTCTATCTCTTTTCTTACTTTTGTTTTAGTTTAGTAGCAAGGAATTGTATTTTCTAAAACAGTTATTCCGTTCATCAATATATACATCTTCCATGTCTATTCATTTTTCATCACTTTCCATTTGCTGTTTATCATCCATGTGTAACTAACTCTCTCAAGGATAACGGGTTGCGTTATCATCTAAATAAAGAACCGTAGAAGACTATTTCATCTTGTCAATTGTATTTTTAATCAAATGCTTATGTCCATCTAGCTAATCGATATAAGTAGTAATAATCAGACTGCTCGAGAGAGTAAGTGATTGTGGAACTCAGTTGACAAGGCTAAGAAGTGTTACTTAGGGATAGGAATAACCTTGGTACTTAACACTCTTCTATACGTTATGGACATATAACGCATAGTGTTCGTTGGATTTTTGTTCGTTTAATTTCTAATTGAATTGAATTTTCTTAGCTCGTTTCACAAAAACAGATTTATCATTTCCGTACAAGTATGCGTTGAGAATTACTCTAGATGTGATCATGACTAAGCAAGTTTTCCTATAAAAACCCAAGTATAAGCATCTATAGGTTTTTCTGGTGAGTCCAGCGTCGAACGTAGGGATTTGTAATAACTAGGCGTTGAGATTAAATGTATGACTATGCGGTGACTGTACAAGTGTATATATGCGTTTGTTGATTATGTGTGTCTAAACTATACAGAAAGAATGAAAAGAATTTCCTAATACTAATAATGGAATGGACGCGGAGTTGGGTAGTCATATGAAACAATGCGTCAGATAGCATGCGTTGGGAATGGATGGGACCATGCGGTGAAAGTAGAGTTGAACGCAAGAGCTAGTTGTTGCCTAAACTTTCCAAGTACAATTACATACCTACAAACTGCGTGTGTGAATCTATCTCTTGATGTTTCGATGCCACATTTATCTTATTTTTAAGACGCATGGTAAGTTTGTTTTGGCAAAAGATGAACTACATTTCTGCAACTCATCTAGTCTTAATTAATGCTAAAGATTAACTATCCACTCTCTCAAGCTCGACAGTCATGCTTACTACGTTTGTTTGTCAGACAACGTTATGCAAGCTAAAAATATGCATTAACCAGAATGTAACATACTCAGAATTGCTCAAGAAAAACTAGCTTTTAACATTTAACTCATTTAGCATTTATATAACATGGTATAAAGTATTTAATATGGAAATGGATGGAAGATGATAGTCAATCAAACTTATATTAATGAAATAAATCATTCTCTCGAATGTCATTAACAAAATATAAGCAAGAAGGAGAGAAATAGAAATAAAATAGAGATGAAGAGCATCAAGCCGCCACTGGCAACGTCTTGCTTCATGGAGGCTTGAGATGGTTGCTATCTGATACATATATTCCATAGGGTGGAGATTCTCACTCACTGGGAGATGATTCTGATGATGCTCAGAATCCCTCTCAGAAGAGCTCGAAGTGGAGGTTGGTTAGGGTGAAGGAGAAAAAGTGCAGAGCTTTCGCCTCTTGAACTGGTCTCTCTCCCTCTTTCAATGGGGAAGCTTTGGGCTATTTATAGGCGTCGAAAAGTTGAAACTCATGATGACTTAACACCTTTACATTAAATTCCATGCCCTGCTGCGCAGACTTTTTACGTCGTCGGCCCATTTGTTCTGCCATATTCTGATAGCGTGTTATCCTTTTGCATATTGATATGACAGCTTTTGGCCATGCGTCTGTATCTACTTTTTCTCAACGCATGGTCTTAACGCATGGTCTCAACGCCTAGGCTCGACGCGGGTTTCCACTTGTTCTCACAGCAGCTTCGTTTCTTCGTGCTTCGCGCTTCTTTTCTTCTTAACCCTGCGTTAGAAACATAAAAGCTCATCGTTTTTTAGGTATTTTCTTTTGTAAGTAGTGCCAACGCATGGTGATACATTTTTCATCATTTAACTACCAAAATCATGCGTTTAGCTCCAAAGGCACTCTAATTAAGTCAAATAGTGACTATAATAACTTGTATTTCTACGAGTTATCACATAGCGGCTGACAACTGGGAGAAGAGTCGCGGGTATGAAATAGACCTATCTATGCATTTTCGACTTTAGATGATAATCAACCCCAGTCTTGTTTCTTTTACCATTCATATAACTCAACTAGCTGCTTTTGCTGTGTCGCATACCTCTCCATCAACCCACATTTGCTTAGGTTTACTACTTTCTAGTTAGCTAAACGCATCACTTCTCATCACCTTCTTTAAACGCATAACTCAAAGAATTCAATTAATTATAGAATCTGCATAGTCCCTATATTCGACCTCGGACTCACCGAGAAAACCTCATTCTTTGCTTATACTTGGGTGAAGAATAGGAAAACTTGACAGATCACTAACGCATAATATTAAGCATGTTGAACGCATAATATGTTGAACGCATAATAAAAAGCTTAAGAAAAATAAACGCACAACAGACACTGACCCCCCTTCGATTTCTACTATCAACCATAAACTTTACTTTTACCTAATAAACAGTTATAAACCATAATCGACTTCATACATACACTAGAGTTAACTTGCCATACACACATCCTTTTTACTCAACCATATAATAGCATAAGTACACAACAACTGTCTTAACCCTCTCTATATGCGCAACACATATCCAGTTCAAATATTTGCAATTTTTAGAATACTAAACACCGATGGTAGACCCAGACGAGATCTTACATAGGCTAAGCACCCCGGACTCGCTCGCTACCTGGAAAACAGAAAAACAAGGAAAACATGAGCTATGTTGCCCAATGAGTGACTTGTTTTGCATACTCTTCTCTTTGCACAAAAGCTAAGCATAGAGTAAACACTATAAAATCACGCATACAAAACTTAGATACAAGATTATACTCAATGCAAAATATATACAATAGCATTTTCAAATCATGTATGTTTATTTCAGAAAAGATACTCAAAATCCGATTTGTTTCAAATCATTTCCCTTAGTTGAGGCGGAGCAGAGCTCAACGCTACTCAATGTCGAAAACATTTTTGAATCATTTCCCTTAGTTGAGGCGGAGCGGAGCTCAACGTACCCAACGTTGAATATCCTTAGCTGTGTGGAGTAATCTCAACACAACAGCGTCGTACGTTCCTCTATGTGCATATAGGTATCATAATTCGAGATGCCCATATGCCTTCTTCAAGTCCTTGAGCATTGGGTCCCATTTTCATATTCAGGTTACTCATTTGCCTTCTTCGAGTCCTTGAGCATTGGGAGCATTTTCCAAAACATTATTTAAAAACAACATGCTTTGAAAACATCATACCATAAATTCATAAACTAACATTTTCAAACCTTCACAATCTCATAAGCAAGCTTCCATGCATTTCATAATTTCATAAATCAATAAACAGCATGCTTTTTCATAACTCATACTATGCACATAAAACTCATAAGTTTTTCAATCATATAACCATGCTTTCAGATATAAACTTGTCAACAATATCACCTTGTTTCAAGTAAAACTATTTTAAATAAATCGTCACTCACAACTTGTCCTAGGCCTTTAGCGGTTTATACGCCTTTCCTAGCTCTTCTTGGCCTGTAATTATACATTTCTCGTTGTTAGATTTTCTTAAGATTTCTTTAACATAACCAACAAGCTTTAACCATTCATACTTGGTTAATAATTCACTACCGAGACCATAATTCAATAGAATAAACCTTAATGAGCGAGACCCAACCACCAGCGAGATTACACTAACAAAATTAAGTTGTAAATAAATCTGGACTAGCGAGACTTTGACTAGCGAGACTCATTTGATCAGCGAGACCTAACAAGAATTGTGAGACGCAAGGCTTCTAGTGACACCCGTGTTACCCATCTCACTACTCCCGCATATTTCCAATGTTGCTGCTCTTCCAGCGATACTTGTCTTCTATAGCTTCTGCCTTCACCTTGGCCCTCACTTCTATCTATTAAAAGTCGTATTTCCAGCCCGATTTAGCACTTCTTTCCTTCTACAAACTTGTAAAGAAATGTATTTCCTAGCTTACCTCAAGATTTTAGAACTTAACTCTTCTTCGTTCGGCAGATATTTCCGACTTACTTTGAGCTGCTCCAAATCACTCGGAAAATCTGTATCAAACAGTTCCACCCATCATTTAACATGTTTTTCCTCAAATTCAGCTCAACCAACCTTCACAATATTTGTTAATAATTGAGTTAAATTACCGACCTCAAATTCTCAGCCCTAAACTCGATCTCCACAGAACGCTATCCTCCAAATACTGAACATTGTTCAGATTGCACGACAGCAATCAACCTTTCTATTCTAGCTTCAAATACACCATGAAACCGATCAGAATTCTACATGAATTTGCCCTAGACTTTTTCCTCTACCTCTCTTCGTCGCTAAGCTAAAATATGGAATTGATTGAAGCTTTAGAGACACAGAAAATGATTGAAGACTTAGCTTTACACACTTAAATGAGCTGCCAACTTACCTCCACTTTCTCTTTTATTTTATTTTATCTTCCAGAAACTATCTCCAAGTATCTCCTTCAGTCTGCGAATGCAATCTTCCATTGACAAACTTGGACGCTAGCCTGGATGCATCACACCATGCGTCTGAACCATAAACACTCTTGAACGCATACTTCGCTAACGCCCAATGCAACCTCCCTACCGATCTCAACCAACGCATGGCTGCTGGTCCAACAACCTCATCAACGCATAGCCCCGAACATTTACTCACGCTCACCCTTGGGAACGCATGCCTCTCCAGCAACCGCATCCCTTTTATACTTGGCCTCGGCTACCCCAAAGCTTCATTTAGCCACTTCCTTTCCAGCACACACTTCTCTTGCCATATGCTCTCGGTCATCACTTCCTAAATCACCCACCTACATGATTGCCACCTTCTAAAGATAAGGGTAGGGGTTACAACTTACCACCTCCTCACAAGAATTTCATCCCCGATGCATGGCATAAGCTGAGCTATGTGCCTTCTCAAGAATCGCCTGTTTAACTTCCACATTTCGTGGCACATAAATTCTATCCTGTTTCAACAATATAGCACCAGATCTAAGCTCGTAGTCCACTCTTCTGAGCTTTCACTTCTTTTATTAGTTTCTTAATCACAGGATCCTCTGACTGCATCCTTATAACCTCATCCACTAGCTTAGGTCTCAGCTGAAAATGTTCCATCAACGTCCCTTTATCTGTTACTTTTAAACTAGCAGCACTATTTCTGAATTCCTCGAGCAAAGTAATTCTTACAGTGTTTAAAGAACTTGCCCCACCTCAGGATTTCCTGCTTAGAGCATCAGCCACAACATTCACTTTTCCTGGGTGATATTCAATAGTGCAGTCATAATCTTTGATCAGTTTTAACCACCTCCTTTGTCTCATGTTAAGCTCTTTCTGATCAAAAATGTATTTCAAACTCTTGTGATCTGTATAGATATGGCACTTCTCTCCATACAAATAATGTTGCCATATCTTCGATCCTAAAACAACTGCAGCTAACTCTAGCTCATGAGTAGGGTAGTTACTCTCATGAGGTCTCATCTGCCTAGAAGCATAAGCTATCACTTTACCACCCTGCATCAACACATAGCCTAACCCCTGATGGGAAGAGTCATAGTAAACTTTAAATTCCTTTCCCGACTCCGGGAGTGATAGAATAGGTGCAGTCACCAATCTCTTCTTTAGTTCCTGAAAGCTCTGCTCACACTTCTCATTCCACTCAAACTTAGTATTCTTCTTAGTCAAACTAGTGAGTGGTAGAGCTATCCTGGAAAATCCCTGAACAAATCTCCTGTAGTATCCTACTAAACCCAGGAAACTACGTACCTCTGTCACAGTCTTAGGCCGTTCCCACCTGACTATAGCCTCAGTCTTTTAAGAATCCACACTAACTCCCGCAGCTGATACTACATGACCTAAGAACACAACATGTTCTAACCAAAACTCACATTTACTGAACTTTGCATACAATCTCTTTTCTCTCAAGGTCTGCAGAACAGTCCTGAGATGTTCAGCATGTTTCTCCTTGTCTCCAGAATACACTAGTATATCATCAATGAACACAATCACAAACTCGTCCAAATATGGATGGAAGATCCTATTCATCAAGTCCATGAATACTGCTGGTGCATTTGTTAAGCCAAATGGTGTCACACCCTACCCCGAACTATCCTCCCGTAGCCCGGGATGGAGTGTGCGGACAGCAGTTACCGACTACCCTGTCACATAACCTACTGTCACATTCGCCTCACTTTCATATTAATCCTTCCTAGGACGGTAATACCATTAACATACTCTGGACAAACCTCGACTTTGATCGGCAACGGGAACTGTCATGCTACCTGAAAATGGAAAACATATAAAAAGGGTGAGTTAACAGCTCAGTGAGTAACGGTTTTTTGAAAACATTATACTTTAACAGTAAAACTGGTCAAACTCGCATAAAATATAACACTTCAAATCATATTAGAATATACTCAAATACCATCGTTAAAACATGCACGTCTATTTTAGAGTAAATACTCAAAAATCTCATTCATTTCAAAATACTTTTCCCTAGTTGAGGCGGAGCAATGCTCAACGCTCCTCAACGTCGATTTTCATTAGCTGTGTGGAGTAATCTCAACACATCAGCGTCGTATACCTCTATGTGCACATAGGTTTTATATTCCGGGCCGCCCACAATGCCTTCTCCGAGTCCCTGAGCATTGGGGTCCCATTTCCATATCCAGGCTACCCATCTGCCTTCTACAAGTCCCTCAGCATTGGGTGCCTTTTTATATATCCCGACTACCCTTTGGCCTTCTTCGAAGTCCATCAGCCTCAGGTGCCTTTTCAAAGTTTTATTAAACACAATACATACTTTGAAAACATTATATCAATAACTTGTAAGTTAACTGTTTCCAAATCTCACATTAACAGCATGCTAAATTCAATTTCAAGCTTTAATATCAAACAACATGCTTTTCATACAAGTTTATTTCCAAATCTTTCTTGAAATCATATAACACCATGCTTTTCAGTAAAATCATGAAAACATGCATCAATCAATCACCATGCGTTTTATAAACTTATAGAAAGTAACTAGCATATTCAAAGCTTTTCAAATAAAACGCATGCATTTATTCAATAGAACCCCATGAAATCATATTCATAAAAAAAAAACTCATTTACATTTTGAAAAACGCAGGTGTTACTCACCTGTACTTGCCCAAGAATAATTTCCTCTTCCTTCCCTCTATTTTCTCTTCCCGAGCTTCTCGGACGCAACGTTCTAACTCAGAAACGCAAGGCTTCATATTCCTCTGTCAGCTCGGTTGGACGCAACCCTGCCTTTCAACGCAAGGTTGATTACTACCGCAAAGTGCAGCCCAACTCTTCTTACTTCTCTTTTGGATGCGTCGACCTCTCTTGGACGCAAGGTCCAACTTGAACGTATCACCTAACTTTGGACGCGGCGTTCACCTTGAACGTAGTGTTTGTCTTTAACGCAAGGCCGACCCCCTTTCGACGCAAGACAACTTCTTTTACATAAAATAGCTAAGTTGTCAAAAATACCTTCTCTCTTGGCCGCAGACTCCTACTACGGATGCAAGGATTCCTTCTTTCTGCCTTCTTTCTTCCCTTTCTCTCCAGAATTCTTCTTTCAGAGTCATCAGTCGCTCATTTTCCCTCAAGGTTCAATTTATAGGGAGCTTGCCATCCAACTTCTCCTCTCCTTTTGCCACTTGTTTGCCACATGTCATGCTGCATGCTTAATTAACCATGCATTAATCCAAGCGTCACCTTGCATGAAACACTTAACATGCCTTTTTAACACCTCTTGCTTTTAAGGTGTCAAGTCTATATAAAGCCACCTAGCCTTAATAAGCTTATCCTATGCGTCCAACATTTTCCAATAAACAACTATTCTTTCATCACAACGCCCCCATGCGTTCATTGAGTTTCCTTTAAAGTTTGAGCTTCATTATTTACTTCCCTATCTCTTAGCCATACTTCCTTTGAACTCGTTTTTCACTGCATACTACTAGGCATCACTGTCTCAAACGCACACTACTATGCGTCCACGACCTTCCTTCTATCCTTGAGGATTCCTTAATTATCCCTCTATGCATTCTTGTGCTTGTATTCCAAGGTTATTCATTTAACCCTTTTTCCTTGCACTAAAACATTCTTCTGATAATAAAGTAGTATGCGTCCACCTCTTGTTCCAATCTTTAAACTTACTTCTCATCTTCACTTTATCCAACACTCGTGAACATTCCTTGCTAATAGTCTATGCGTTACTCAATTTGCTATAGTATTCTATCTTTCTGAGACTTAGATTTCTTTCAACACTTCACGACATGACTTAATTCCTTTCTTACTTATGCGTCTTACCATCGCCAATACTTACATCTTCTCTTATGTGTTTCACTTCTTTCCCTTCTCGATTTACTTCCATGCGTCCACCCATACCATGTGTTACCTTGGTCCTGACCATGCATCCAACATGGTCTTTTACTTCTTTTCTTCATAGATTCTTCAACGCATCAATTTCTTAAAAGTAGGGTGTGACAATTCCACTCACCTTAGAAAAAAATTTCGTCCTCGAAATTTAGGTAGTATAATAAGATATGAAAATGGAAAATACTTCTTATTCATATACGTTGTTTATACAATTCTTACTTAAACAGTACCTTTAACTATAATAACTAAAATACTTCTTTCCATTCTTTTCTTCTTCTTAATACTTGAGCCTCCCTTGTTCTGTGGACAATCTTTGCATTAATGTCCCGGTTTCTCACACATATAACAAACATCTTTTCTTCCATCATAATCTTCGTCATGTCCTCTTCCACATTTCTTACAGGGAATCTCTCTTTTCATCTCCTCAGCTTGGCTATAAAAGTCCATAGATATATTGCATTGCTTCCGATGATGTTCTTTCACTCTCGCTAGTGACACAAATCTTACTCATTATGTTATTTCGGAAAAAGGGGAGGCTCGGTGATGATTCATGATTAGAGTCTATTTATGCATACGATCATGTAAAGGAAGTTTAAGGAAAATGTAACGTGAGGAATGTGTGTTTACAGGCCAAGAAGAGCTCGGAAAAGCATATAATCAGCTCAGGGCCTAAGGATAAGTTGTGAGTGACTCTTTCTTTCCTTGAAAACAAAAATTTATTCAAAATGTTTAGTTCGGTGTTTTTATGAAATATGGCTTTGAAATGACTATTTCCTTGGAAAGCATAGTGTTTGATTATATGATATACAAGGCATGTTTTATCAAATTTATATACGATGTTGAAAGGCATGTTGTGAGATGTTTATCTATAAATATTCTGTTTGCTATGAAAGGTTTCATATGAACTATCTATGTAAACGGGTTTCTAAAATGTTTTAGAGGAGGCTCAGTGCCGAGGGACATGAGAAGGCACGTGAGTTTCCCCGGGACCCAATACTGAGGGACATGGAGAAGGTACTTGGGCAACCCGCCATATTCCTATGTGCACATAGAGGTTGATATTGTTGGTGCGTTGAGTTTTGCTCCGCATCGAGCCAGAGTTGATTTCGACGTTGGGTGTGTTGAGTCTTGCCCCACCCCAACTAAGGTTGTTTTCGACGTTGAGAGCGTTGAGTCTTGCTCCACCTCAACTAAGGGAAAAAGATTGAGAAAACAAACGGGTTTTCTGAACAATTATCACAAAACGTTTCTATACGATTTGGAATGGATTTATGCGATTGATAAAGTTATGTGGAAATTATGTTTCTATTGAAGTATTATGTTAAATCCTTGTTTTATATGTGCAATTGTAACGTGCCTGTTCTCAAATAAAAGCTCGTTTTACAAAACTTGTCACTCACAGGGCTTTAGTTCACGTTTTCCATTTTTCTAATTTTCCAGATAGCGAGCGAGTTCGGGATGTTTTGCCTACGCAAGAACTTCGTCTGGGCCGTCTTTGGTGATAATGGTCGGACAGTGAACCTTACAGAGGAGTCAAGGTTGCTATCTTCACATCTTCTCTCGGGTTATGGAGGATAATCCAGGAGGGGGTGTGACAAATGGCATTACCAGAAAGTCATAATGTCCATACCTCGTTTGGAAAGCCGTTTTAGGTACGTCTGACTCCTTAACTTTCAACGGGTGATATCCTAACCTCAGGTCTATCTTCGAGAACATCGACGCTCCGCTAAGTTAATCAAACAGATCGTCTATACGAGGCAAAGGGTATTTGTTATGTATGGTTACCTTATTTAACTGGCAGTAATCAATACATAACCTCATTGTACCATCCTTCTTCTTAACAAACAACACTGGCGCACCCTGTAACAGCCCAGACCACCCGCTATACGATATTGTCCGCTTTGGGTTACCCCTCACCGTTTTGTTCTTGGTATGGTTGCGCCTACCAAAAGGCCTCGTACATAGAAAGGTATCCACCCCCTTTATAAGGAAGGCTTCGTTCTCCTTCCTAACCGATGTGGGACAATGTATAGCCAAGGTCAACGCCATAGCCCTTACAATCTCTCCCCCTAACGAGTCAAGCGTCCCCGCTTGACCTACCTGAGATTTTAACATCAATTCGGGCACTGGCTCTGATACCATTTGTAACAGCCCAGACCACCCGCTATACGATATTGTCCGCTTTGGGTTACCCCTCACGGTTTTGTTCTTGGTAGGGTTGCACCTACCAAAAGGCCTCATACATAGAAAGGTATCCACCCCCTTTATAAGGAAGGCTTCATTCTCCTTCCTAACCGATGTGGGACAATGTATAGCCAGGGTCAACGCCATAGCCCTTACACACCCCATGGAGATACACTAGATAATGTATCACTTGTCTACTAGATCCTATAATTGCACTTTTAGTTTCCTCAATTCTGACGGTGCCATACGATATGGTGCCTGTGAAATAGGTGTTGTACAAGGTGATAAATCAATAGTAAACTCCATCTCTCTATCAGCTCGCAACCCCGACAACTCCTTAGGGAACACATCTAAAAACTCCCATACCACTGGCACATCTTCTAGTTTCAACTTTTTTTAATTCACTTCTGTCATATATGCCAGGTACGCTTCACAACCCTTACTCAACAACTTCCTGACCTTCACTCCCGAGATCATACAGGTAGGAAGAACTCTCCTTCTTCCTTTAAAGATCACCTCAACCCCATCGAGTTTCCCAAATCTCACTTCTTTCTTAAAACAATCAACTAAGCGTGATACTTTGACAAAAAGTCCATGCCAAGAATAATATCAAACTCTATCAAGTTCAGAAGTAACAGATCAACTAACAGCACCACATTATCGATCACTAACTCGCAATCAAAATAAGCATGCTCTATAGTTACAGATTCACCAACAAGAGTATGTACTAACAGAGCATCAGGCAAAAGCTCCAAACTTCTATTTACATGTAAAGCAAACTCATGGGACACAAATGAATGCGTAGCTCCAGAATCAATTAACACATAAGCATTCCTAGAACAAACAGTGAGCGTACCCGTCACCACCTCTGGAGCTTCCTCAGCCTCCTGCTACATCATGGTATACACTTTCCCTTGCTGCTTAGGTCTGCCTACGTGGCCTTTCTGTCTGTCCCCACTACTATAGGTCTGCCTACGTGGCCTTTCTGTCTGTCCCCACTACTATAGGTCTGCCTACGTGGCCTTTCTGTCTGTCCCCACTACTACCTTCACCAACTCCTATTTTCTGTCTTGGATGATTTACTGTTTGCGACACAGTTTTCTGTTCTGTTTCTCTTTCTGACCTTAACTCAATCCCTCCTGAAATTTCCTGGCTAGCCACAACTGTAACAAACACCAGCCCCTATCAAACACTATCCCTAGTGATTTTTACCACATGAATTACACAATGATTTCCTTGTTGCACTAGCTATGGATTCGCTAGGATGGCAAAACTGTGAACCGCCTGTAAGAGCTGAAGTCTGAGGAAACCTCCCCTGACTTTTCTATGTACTACCACCTCGGGAACCACCTGCAAAATATGATCCGCTAGATCGATCTTTAAACTTTCCCTTACCAGAAACTCCTGGTATAAAACGCCGTCGCTCACCTAGGTGAGACTGCTCCCAGGATGTACTGAATGTCTGTCCAGCTCTATTTCCTCCTCTGTCTATTCTTCCCTCTGCTAAGCTCTTCTTTAATCTCAAAGCAGCTTCAACAAGCTTAGCAAAATCTGTCCATTCTGTACTCGCCGTCACTAGAGTACGAATTTCACTTCGCAAGCCTTCCTCAAAACACTTGCACTTATCAACTTCCTCTGTCACCAACGCCAAGGCATACTTGGGCCAGTTCTGTGAATTTCTTCTCATCTTCAGCCACAGACATACTTCCCTAAACTAACCTTAGAAATTCATTCCTCTTCTCATCACAATAAGACCTATGATAGTACTTATCCTGAAAATATTTCTTAAAATCTGCCCATTTTAGGGAACCTGCATCTGCACTTCTATTTTTTATCAAAGCGCCACCAATCCTCGACCCTTTCTGTAGTATATAAGTAACAAGATCAAGTTTTCTATCTTCAGGACAATGCATGACCCTGAAGCATTTCTCTACCTGATTTAGCCATACCTCAGCCTCTGTAGGATCAGTAGTACCCTCATACACCTGGGCACCTAAGGCTTTAAACCTTTCTATTCCATACTTTTTCTCAATATCCCCCTGAGCTGACTCTACACTAGGTACCAACCTCTGAGCTATTCTGTTGAAAATTTGCTCTTCCATATTTACATTCGCCTAAGGGTGCTAGACTTTCCCTCAAAAGTCTCCCTCACGTCACTGGTAACGTGCGACGTCCCGACATTTGCTTGCCTACCTCGTTTGGTCCTTTTGGACATGTTCCTATAACATATCATAACATCAATATATTACAGACTCAACATGCCCCTAGCTACTATGCATGACCTCACTTCTGATAAGCACTTGAAAAGTGCTTTATATTCCCTCAAATTAAGGGAGTTTTATATTAGATTTCACTTGTTTGCTAGTGATTTTCAGGTTAAAACGAGGAAAATTAGAAGAAACAACTAATAGATCAAAACCGAGCAAGAATACGGCGAAAAAGATCTGAAAAACGCATCCTTGTTGAAACGCATGATGCGTCGCGGCGTTAAGGCAGCGCTGCCGCGGCGCTGAAGCATAAAGCATCAGCATGGACGCAGAGTAGTATCGCGGCGCCGAGATGGCACTGCCTCGACGCATCCTTGGTGAACGCAAGACAGCGTCGCGGCGCTGGGACGGCGCTGCCGCGGCGCTAAAACCTGAGAGCAATTTATTTTTGGTCGCAACCCTAGCGCCGCGGCGCTAGCGTTAATTAAACGAAAATTTTGTATTTTAGGTTAAATTTTTGGCGGCCAAACTCTATAAATTTGGGGGGTTTTCAGCAGCCAAGGAGGGGGGGAGAATATCAAGAAAAGCAAGAAACTTGCAGACCTAAAAAGAGATACAAAAAGGAGAGAATTAAGCGAGAGTTCAAAGAGTGAGTTAGTTGCAAGGAAGAGGAAAAGAGTTCGAGATAGTCTTGGTGCCCTTCGAAGTTCGACGTGAGAGCTAAGGAGTTCGTGACGGTGCTGCCTCAATCAAGAACCTCTTTTCAGTAGAGTTTCCCTATTCTTTACACTCTTCTTTTGATTTTTTGGCTTAAACATGTTGCTTCAAGCTATGAGTGGCTAAACTCTTTAGTTTTAGGGTTTTGATGAATTGTTTGTAAATTCATGTTAATTTTGTAGACTCATGGTTTTGTTTAAATAAATTATGCTTTTCATTGTTATTGTGTTTAATTCTTGAGGATTGACCATCTTTAAATGTTAGGTTAGATGTATGATTGAGAAATTGTATGTTTAATTTGATCTATAACAATGAATCGTTGTTAATCTATCACGAGAGTAGTTAGGTTGACAATGAAAGTTGCTAAAGACTAGTTTTAATGCCATGTAATTTTTGTATTGGTTTTAAGAGATTAACAATCAATCGAGTTGCATGAGAAAGAGTTGTCTTTGAGAGAAAACAACTTGGAATTAAGTTTTTAGACTTAGGCATATGAATTACAATAAAATCCATGAAATCTATATTATTGCTTGATGAAATAAACAAGGATTCATAACCCTAGAACTCTCTTTGACTCTTGTGTTTCTCCCTTTGATACTTTCTTTGCTTGATTTTTATTTTTTCCCTAACTCATGAAATTGAATTTCAATCCTCAAATAAAATTGATTCAATTCTAGAATAGCTGAGTAACTTGACCTTCCCAATTGGATCTCTAGTGAAACGATACTCGGACTTAACCGTTTTATATTATAACTTGACCCGTACACTTGCGGTTAACACTAAAAGTGCGCATCAAGTTTTTGGCGCCGTTGCCGAGGATTCCAAAGAACGGTTTTTGTTATTTAATATTCATTAGAATTGATAGATCTTAATTTGAGGTGTATATTATGTGATCGTTTATTTATTTTTTTTAGTTTATTTTATATTATTGTTTTTTTATTTTAGTATTTGGTTGGTTTATGCCTCGCGATAATACTAACCTCCTCCCTTTTGATCTCGAGATTGAAAGGACGTGTAGAAGAAATCTAAGGGCTCTACTTAATCAAACCACGGAGATGGCGGAGGAGATACCCAAGGCAATTAGAGACTACTTTCAACCCACGTTACCGGCAAGTCAACCCGGAATAATGAATGTGCCTATCAATGTCAACAATTTTGAGTTGAAACCGAGATTGATCCAAATGGCTAGAGAGCTAGCCTTTAGAGGAAGAACCAATGAAGATCCTCACAAGCACTTACGATCCTTCTTGGAGATATGCGGGACGGTAAAGATGAATGGTGTTTCTAACGATGCAATTTAATTAAGACTCTTTCCTTTCTCTTTGCAGGACCGTGCTAAGGATTGGTTGGAAACCATACCTCCAGATAGCATCACAACATGGGAGATCTTAGCTCAAGCTTTCTTGAACAAATATTTTCCACCAGCTAAATCTCAAAGACTAAGGACGGAGATTGGAACATTCCGCCAACTTGAGGATGAACAATTATATGAGGCTTGGGAAAGGTATAAGGACCTTTTGAGAAGATGCCCTCAGCATGGGTACCCGGATTGGTTGCAAATTCAACTCTTCTACAATGGATTAGCAAGCTCAACCAAATCCATCTTAGATGCAACCGCCGGAGGGTCAATTTTTTCAAAAATGCTCAAGAAGCCTACACCATATTAGAAGACTTGGCCAATACATCTTACAATTGGCCATGTGAACGGGCTTCTCTAAACATCCCCAGAGTTGCCGGATTGTATGAGGTGGATGAGGTAAATTCTCTCAAAGCTCAAATGGCTTCCCTTACTAATGCTCTTTCTAAATTAACTGCAGGAGGCCAAGCTCAAACAAATTCACCATCTATAGCCTCTCTTGCCGCGTTGGCATCGGAAATGGCCGTACAAGGAGATAATGAGACGGCCAACTATGTTGATAGAAGACATTAAAGGAGTCACCAACACCAACAACTTCCAACTCACTACCATCCTAGCTTGAGGAACCATGAAAATTTTTCTTATGCTAACAAGAGGAATGTTTTGCAAGGTTCTCCTGATTTATCCAATGTAGGTCCATCACACACAGAAAAGAAGTCCAACTTAGAAGACTTGATGATAGAATTCATAAAAGAATCAAGAGGAAGGACAACCGCATTGGAAAGCACCGTACAAAGTCATGGTAAGGCCATTCACAACATCGAGGTACAAATAAGCCAAATCGCCACTTCCCTCCAAACAATGCAAAAAGGAAAATTTCCTAGTTGTCCCGAGATAAATCCAAAAGAGGAGTGCAAGGCCATGACTTTGAGGAGTGGGAAAAAGCTGTCCACTCCCTCGATCATTGATGAGGATGAAGAGCAAGAGGTAGATGACACTATCCAAGAGCCAATTTTAGAAGATGAACCAAAGATCCTAGAAAAGGAGGTAAAGGTAAAAGAGTCAACATCTTCAAGTAAGTCATCTAACCCTCTACCTTTTTTACCTAATACTATGCCATATCCTCAACGTTTTAAAAAGAAAGAAATTGATTCCCAATTTGCTAAATTTCTTGAGTTATTCAAAAAGCTTCATATTAACATTCCATTTGCTGAGGCTTTAGAGCAAATGCCTAACTATGCTAAATTCATGAAAGATGTCTTATCTAAAAAGAATAAGTTTGGGCAATATGAGATGATTAGCATGACTGAGGAATGCAGTGCAGTGCTACAAAAGAAGCTACCACAAAAGTTGAAAGATCCAGGGAGTTTTACTATACCTTGCACTATTGGTTCTTTAAATGTTACTAGAGCTCTTTGTGATCTTGGTGCTTCTATTAATTTGATGCCTTTATCTGTCTATAGGAAACTTAACATTGGAGAGGTGCAACCTACCACCATCACCCTGCAACTTGCTGATAGATCATTAGCTTATCCTAAAGGTATTGTTGAAGATGTATTAGTTAAAGTTGACAAATTTATCTTCCCTGCAGATTTTGTAGTATTGGACATGGAGGAGGACTCTGAGATTCCTATCATACTTGGGAGGCCATTCCTAGCAACTGGAAAGGCTATCATAGATGTCCAACAAGGGAAGTTGACTCTAAGGGTAAATGATGAGAATGTTGTGTTTGATATTTACAAGTCCTTGAGTCATCATGATGAGAGTAGTCTTTGCCATGCTATAGACATAATTGATCATACTATTTATAAGCATGTAGAGGTTATGTTGGCTAATGATCATCTAGAACAAAGCATAATAGATGTTGAAAATGCAGATACAATCTTTGATGAAATAGCATTTTATGCTAGGTGGTTAGATAGGTTGCCAATATGTTCTAAAATAGATAGACCTGTACTTTTAGCTCCCTTACATGTTGTGAATGATATTGAGAAGCCTAAGCTTGAATTAAAAGTGTTACCTCTTCATTTAAAATATGCATTCTTAGATGATTTATCTTCTTTACCTGTTATAATATCTTCTGATCTTGATTCTGTGGAAGAAGAAAAATTGTTGAAAGTATTGAGGGATCATAAATCCGCCATTGGTTGGTCTATTGAGGACCTTAAAGGTATTAGTCCATTGGTCTGTATGCACAGAATCTTGATGGAAGATACCTTTAAACCATCGATAGAGCACCAAAGGAGACTTAATACCACCATGAAGGAGGTAGTTAAGAAAGAAGTGCTCAAGCTTTTGAATGCAGGAATCATATATGCCATATCTGACAGTCCATGGGTAAGTTCTGTTCAAGTGGTACCCAAGAAAGGTGGCATGACTGTGGTTAAAAATGAAAAAGATGAAATGATAGCCACTAGAACTGTGACAGGATGGCGTGTATGCATTGATTATAGGAAGTTGAACAAAGCTACTAGAAAAGATCATTTTCCCTTCCTTTTATAGATCAAATGCTTGATAGACTTGCAGGTTATTCTCATTATTGCTTCCTAGATGGATATTCAGGTTATAACCAAATTGTCATTGCTCCTGAGGATCAAGAAAAAACAACATTTACATGTCCCTATGGGACATTTGCCTTTAAAAGAATGCCATTTGGTTTATGTAATGCCCCTGCCACTTTCCAACGTTGTATGATATCTATTTTTCAGGGGCTCATCGAAGATATAATGGAGGTTTTTATGGATGATTTTTCTGTATTTGGGTCTTCATTTGATTCTTGTCTTGTTAATCTAACTCGTGTTTTGCAGAGGTGTCAAGATGCTAACCTTGTTCTAAACTGGGAGAAGTGTCACTTCATGGTGACGGAAGGCATCGTCCTGGGGCACAAAGTCTCTAAAAAAGGATTGGAGGTGGATAGGGCTAAAATAGCTGCCATTGAACAACTGCCACCCCCCAACAATGTGAAAGGAGTCAGAAGCTTCCTAGGGCATGCAAGGTTTTACAGGAGATTTATTAAAGATTTTTCTAAAATTGCTAAACCCTTGACTAATTTACTAGAAAAGGAAGCTAAGTTTATTTTTGATGATGCATGTCTACTAACTTTTAATACTCTGAAGGAAAGACTAATTGTTGCACCTATTATTGTTGTACCAGATTGGAGTCAATCTTTTGAGATCATGTGTGATGCTAGTGATTATGCTTTAGGAGCTGTTCTAGGCCAACAGAGAGATAACATGTTTAGGGCAATTTACTATGCTAGTAGGACTCTTGATAATACTCAACAGAAATACACTACTACTGAAAAAGAACTACTAGCTGTTGTGTTTGCCCTTGATAAATTTAGATCATACTTGCTTGGCTCTAAAATAGTGGTGCATACTGACCATGCTGCTTTAAAGTATTTGTTTGTTAAGAAAGATTCCAAACCTAGGCTAATGAGGTAGATATTATTGTTACAGGAATTTGACTTAGAAATCAAAGACAGGAAAGGATGTGAAAATGTGGTTGCAGACCACTTATCTAGAATTGACAATGAGAATGCTAAATCATGGCCCCCAATTGTTGAGATGTTCCCTGATGAACAACTGTATCAGGTAAAAGATAGTTTGCCCTGGTTTGCTGACATAGTTAATTATCTTGCAGGAGGACATTTGCCACCTGACATGAACTATCAACAAAAGAAAAGATTCCTGCACAATGTTAAGTCTTACCATTGGGAGGACCCACTTCTCTACAAGGTTTGTGCTGACAATATGATAAGAAAGTGTGTGCCTCAAGAGAAGTGGTAAGTATTCTAAATTCATGTCATGCCTCACCCTATGGAGGTCATTTTGGACCCACTAGAACTGCAGCCAAGGTACTTCAATCAGGATTTTATTGGCCATCCCTTTTTAAAGATTGTTATACCTTTGTTAAGTCATGTGATAGGTGCCAACGTACTGGCAATATTTCTAGACAACATGAGCTTCCAATGAAACCTATCTTGGAAGTGGAGCTCTTTGACGTTTGGGGTATTGACTTTATGGGGCCTTTTCCTATTTCTTCTAATGGCTACCTATACATTCTAGTTGCAGTAGATTATGTATCTAAATGGGTAGAAGCCATAGCCACTAGGACCAATGATGCTCGCACTGTTTTAAAATTCTTGCATAAAAACATTTTCACACGTTTTGGTACACCTAGAGCTATTATTAGTGATGAGGGTTCTCACTTTTGCAATAAACTGTTTGAATCCATGATGCAAAAATATAATGTTAATCATAAAATTGCTACAGCTTATCATCCTCAAACTAATGGCCTTGCTGAGTTATCTAACAGGGAAATCAAGCAAGTTTTGGAAAAGACAGTCAAGACCAATAGGAAGGATTGGGCACTTAAGCTCGATGATGCACTGTGGGCCTACCGCACAACTTTCAAAACTCCAATTGTTACTTCACCGTACAGGTTGGTGTTTGGAAAGGCTTGTCACTTACCGGTAGAGCTCGAGCATAGAGCTTATTGGGCCATCAAGAAGTTGAACATGGATTTCGAGAAAGCCGGTGAGAAACGCCTCTTAGAACTCAATGAGATGGAGGAGTTCCATGCTCAAGCTTATGAGAATGCCAAACTTTACAAAGAGCGCACTGCGAGATGGCATGACAAGAAGATCACCCCACGAACCTTCCTTCCAGGACAAAGAGTATTACTTTTTAACTCACGTTTACGCTTGTTTCCAGGAAAGCTTAGGACACGATGGTCGGGACCCTTTATCATTGTCAAGGTATCCCCACACGGAGCCGTGGAACTACAAGGTAACGATGGAACAACCTTCAAAGTGAATGGTCAACGATTGAAGCACTACATCGGTGATGAAGAACGCGGAGTTGAGAACCTGGCTTTCACTGCATGATCCATTAGTCCCGTCTAGCTAGAAGACGTTAAACCAAGCGCTTATTGGGAGGCAACCCAATTTTATTGCTTTCTTTACTTTTCTTTTTATTTTATAAATCTTGGAGTCACTCATATGCTTTATCTCTCAGGAACGTGGTTCATCACACAAAGTACTCCTTACACCAAGCCTGTTTGGTGGCTTCCCGCTTGCTCCCAGGCTTGCTCTTTCCTTGTTAGATGCTCTTATGCATTGGGGACAATGCATGATTCTAAGTTTGGGGTGGGGGGTGTCTTTCGTACTTTTGTGTGTTTTCTTATCCTGCTATGCATGTTAGTGAAGGTTTTAATGATTATATGCATGTCAATTTTTTGAAACAATTTTTGAAAAAAATTTTTATAAATTTTTTGAGCTTTCAAAGTTAATGAAAATGTTGTTTATGGTTGTGTGCCTTGATGTTGATTGCCCATGATGAGATTTGAATTTGCATGATAGATGACTTATTGTGGAAATAGAATAGCACTATCTTGAGTTACATTCATTTAAGTCCCTCTTAAAATCTCTCATATTCTTGAGCACGTAGCCACTTTTATTTAGAATCTTTAACTGAAAAAAGGATTAAGTTGGGTGTATTTGGTTGTCACTTCGAAAGGCCCCACCGGTTAGAGAGTGGAAATGCATGATAGCTTGTAATCTTAGACTAAGGAAAAAGAAAAGAGTATACATGCCTTGAAAAAAAAAAAAAAGAGAAAAAGTGTGAGCTTTATTTGTCTATCTTTTTAAATGTTAAACTTGTAATGAGTATGCATGGATAGGGGTAAAAAGAGCTGCCTTTGCTGTGATCAGTAAGGACGCCTGGGAATTGACTAGGTACGAGTCCCTACAGTGAATGTGTGAAAGCTAGTGCCTCTAGGTAAAAGAATGCAAGTTTGGGCCCATGAAAAAAAAATATATATGATTGAAAGGTACCTTAGTGGACATAATACTCACTTGAATGCATGAAAGCTTGAAGATTGGTGCATGAGCTAGAGTAGGGGGAAAACTAAAGAAACTCTCTTAAGTCCTAATTTGAGCTCTAGTATTTTAAATTGAAGGAGGCTTGCACACACACACATGGGAGATAGCAAGATTTGGCCTTGAATGATTATAACAATATAGATATGCTTGCATGTTTCTACTTAAGCTCTGAATGCTATTCTCTGAGACATAAGTCAATTGCACACTTCTTCATCTAAACTCCCTATTTATTTGATTTTATTCTTTGCTTGGGACTAGCAAATCTCTAAGTTTGGGGTGTTGATAAGCACTTGAAAAGTGCTTTATATTCCCTCAAATTAAGGGAGTTTTATATTAGATTTCACTTGTTTGCTAGTGATTTTCAGGTTAAAACGAGGAAAATTAGAAGAAACAACTAATAGATCAAAACCGAGCAAGAATACGGCGAAAAAGATCTGAAAAACGCATCCTTGTTGAAACGCATGATGCGTTGCGGAGCTAAGGCAGCGCTGCCGCAGCGCTAAAGCATAAAAGCATCAGCATGGACGCAAAGTAGCATCACGGCGCCGAGATGGCGCTGCCTCGACGCATCCTTGGTGAACGCAAGACAGCGTCGCGGCGCTAAAACCTGAGAGCAATTTATTTTTGGTCGCAACCCTAGCGCCGCGGCGCTATGGGACAGCGCCGTGGCGCCAGCGTTAATTAAACGAAAATTTTGTATTTTAGGTTAAATTTTTGGCGGCCAAACTCTATAAATTTGGGGCAGCCAAGGAGGGGGGGAGAATATCAAGAAAAGCAAGAAAGTTGCAGACCTAAAAAGAGATACAAAAAGGAGAGGATTAAGCGAGAGTTCAAAAGAGTGAGTTAGTTGCAAGGAAGAGGAAAAGAGTTCGAGATAGTCTTGGTGCCCTTCGAAGTCCGACGTGAGAGCCAAGGAGTTCGTGACGGTGCTGCCTCAATCAAGAACCTCTTTTCAGTAGAGTTTCCCTATTCTTTACACTCTTCCTTTGATTATTTTGGCTTAAACATGTTGCTTCAAGCTATGAGTAGCTAAACTCTTTAGTTTTAGGGTTTTGATGAATTGTTTGTGAATTCATGTTAATTTTGTAGACTCATGGTTTTGTTTAAATAAATTATGCTTTTCATTGTTATTGTGTTTAATTCTTGAGGATTGGCCATCTTTATATGTTAGGTTAGATGTATGATTGAGAAATTGTATGTTTAATTTGATCTATAACAATGAATCGTTGTTAATCTATCACGAGAGTAGTTAGGTTGACAATGAAAGTTGCTAAAGACTAGTTTTAATGCCATGTAATTTTTGTATTGGTTTTAAGAGATTAACAATCAATCGAGTTGCATGAGAAAGAGTTGTCTTTGAGAGAAAACAACTTGGAATTAAGTTTTTAGACTTAGGCATATGAATTACAATAAAATCCATGAAATCTATATTATTGCTTGATGAAATAAACAAGGATTCATAACCCTAGAACTCTCTTTGACTCTTGTGTTTCTCCCTTTGATACTTTCTTTGCTTGATTTTTATTTTTTCCCTAACTCATGAAATTGAATTTCAATCCTCGAATAAAATTGATTCAATTCTAGAATAGCTGAGTAACTTGACCTTCCCAATTGGATCTCTAGTGAGACGATACTCGGACTTAACCGTTTTATATTATAACTTGACCCGTACACTTGCGGTTAACACTAAAAGTGTGCATCAACTTCCCAAAACCTTATGCTCTGATACCAACTTGTCACACCCCCTCCCAGGTACCCTCCTAACCCAACAAACGCATAGCCACTCAAGCCAAAGGCTCTTGACCATCTTTTTCTCAATCACCCGCCTACTTTGCTTGCCATCTTCCAAAGATAAGAGTAGGGCTTGCACTTATACTATAGACCATTTAGGTTATTACTTAAACATAATCCATTTGTATGTCAATCACATACATGCTTAAGTTACATAAAATAACCTTTGATTTTTCTCTAATGGATAATTGCATATATAAAATAATCAACCATTATTCTGAATTATTTATTAACTACAAGGCGTTAATAAATAATTCAGAATAATAATATTAAATTAATCTTTTTAAAAAGCAACTAGCTGTTAGACACAAATATATATAATAATATTAAATTCATCTTCTTTTTAAATTCATTTTCTTTTTAAAATCATTTTCTTTTTAACATCAATCCAAAAATAAAAAACCCACCAATTGTCACTTCTCCATTGATCCAAGTGACACCTCTCAATTTGTCCACTTTGATTAAAATAATCTGCCACGTCATCAGCTCGGGATTTTTCCATTAAGCTTGTTTTGGCCATATCTTCTTCGTTTGAACTCCGATTTGAGTGATTCAAATTGTCACACCCTACTTAGGAAACTGATGCGTTGAAGAGTCTATGAAGAAAAGAAGTAAAAGACCATGTTGGATGCATGGTCAGGACCAAGGTAACCCATGGTATGGGTGGACGCATGGAAGTAAACCGAGAAGGGAAAGAAGTGAAACGCATAAAAGAAGATGTACGCATTGGCGATGATAAGACGCTTAAGCAAGAAAGGAATAAAGTTATGTTGTGAAGTGTTGAAAGAGATCTAAGTCTCGGAAAGATAGAATACTATAGCAAATTGAGTAACGCATAGACTAATAGCAAGGAATGTTCACAAGTGTTGGAGAAGGTTGTGAAGTAAACATAAAAACTGGAGCATGTGGTGGACGCATGCTAATCTATCTTAAGAGAAATAGTTTAAGTGCAAGGAAAAGGTTAAAAGAATAACCTTGGGAATAATCAAGGAATGTCCAAGGATAGAAAGATGGTCATGGACGCAGGATAAAGGTGAACGCAACAGGACCAACGCATAGAGGAAGAGCTTGAGAAGGATTTGTTGTCATTGATGCCTAGTGGCATTGTGTAAGCACTGGTTTATAATAGTGCGGCTATGCGTTGAAGGTGATCACGAATGGTTGTTGTGAGCTGAAGTAGTCACCGCGTTGGCGGGGGAAGAAACGTACTTGGCTTACCATGCATTGGTAAGGTTGTCATGCGTTGAGGTCCTTATGCGTTGAAGACAGAGTTATCTCTATGCGTCAAAGACAGTAGTGTAGTTGGCTGAGAGTTAGAGAAGTGAGTAGTGAAGCTCAAACCTTAAAGGAAACTCAACGAACGCATGAGGGCATTGTGTTGAATGAATGGTTGTCTATTGGAAAATGTTGGACGCATAAGATAAGTTTATAAAGGCCAGGTGACTTCATATAGATTTGACACCTTATCAGTAGGAGGTGTTGAAGGCATGTTAAATGTTTCATGCAAGGTGACACTTGGACTAATGCATGGATAGTCAGACATGCAGCGTGACATGTGGCAATCAAGTGGCAAAAAGAGAGGGGAAGTAGGATGGCAAGCCCTCTATAAATAGGACCCTGAGGGAAAAGTAACGACTGATGATTCTGAAGTAAGAAATCTTGAGAGAAAGGGAAGAAAGAAGGTATTCTTGACAACTTAGCCATCCGATGTTAAAAGAAATTGTCTTGCGTCGGAGGTCAGCCTTGCGTTTAAGACGAACTCAACGTCCAAGGTGAATGCCGCGATTGAAGACAGGCGATGCGTTCAAGTTAAAGCAGCTACCTTGCGGGTTAGAAGCTCAAGCCTTGCGTTCAAGGAACTCGGGAAAGCAGGATTTGAAGAGAAAAGAGGAAATTTCTTAAGTGATTTGTGAGTGACTCTTTTCTTCCTTTGAAAACGAACTATATTGAAAATGTTCTTATGTGATATGGCTTTGAGATGATTGTTTTCTTGAAAAGCATGATATTTGACTATATTGTTCAAAAGGCATGTTTTACCTGATTGCTTTATGATATTGAAAGGCATGTTGCAAGATGTTGTTTATCAAGGAACAATCTGTTTTCTATGAAAGGTTTTAGATGAACTATTTATGTAAACTGATTGATAAAATGTTTTAGAGGAGGCTCAGTGCTGATGGACTTGAGAAGGCACGTGAGTTTCCCCGGGACCCAGTACTCAAGGACATGAGAAGGTACTTGGGCAACCCGCCATATTCCTATGTGCACATAGAGGTTGATTTGGCTGGTGCCTCGAGTTTTGATCCACATCGAGCCAGGGATAATTTCGACGTTGGGTGTGTTGAGTTTTGCTCCACCCCAACTAAGGTTGTTTTCGACGTTGAGAGCGTTGAGGCTTGCTCCGCCTCAACTAAGGGAAAGATTGAAAAACCAAATGGATTTCTGTTTAATCATTCTGGAAAACGATTCTATGCGTTTTGGAACGGATTTACGATATTGATAAAGTTTTGTGGAAAATATGTTTATGTTGAATTATCGTGCTAAATCCTTGTTTTATATGTGCAAATGTAACATGTCTGTTTTCAAATAAAAGCTCGTTTACAAAACTTGTCACTCACGGGGCTTTAGCTCACATTTTCCATTTTGTTTTCTAATTTTCCAGGTAGCGAGCGAGTTCGGGATGCTTTGCCTACGCAAGAACCTCGTCTGGGCCGTCTTTGGTGAAAATGGTTGGACAGTGAACCTTACAGAGGAGTCAAGGTTGTTGTCTTCACATCTCCTCTCGGGTTATGGAGGATAATCTGGGAGGGGGTGTGACCCAAATTGCATTGGAACCGTTGTTCCAAACTCCACACAATAGACACTTCAAAACACCCAAATGGTTAATAAATAAAATCAGGTTTGTTATCATCAAAACACTAATTAACCAATTAATTAAAATTAATTAATTGGAGATTAAGGGCCAAAAAGCCAATAGGTTTGAGAGTGAAAGTGTCACTTAGACACTTTTTAGGTAGTTTTTAGGTTTGGTTGGAGAGTAAGACTAATGTGAGTATTTAAATTACATATTTGTTTTGCTCCTACTGTATTATGTTTCACTTGTCCTCCCCCCACCCAAACGAAGAAAATTTTCAATTAACCCTTATTCTTTCTAGTAGACTAGTGTATAAGTTAAATTTGGAGGTTTTCCATGTTATTAAGGTTGAAAAATGAGATTATAATGTGATTTTGAGCCTATTTATGTGGCTATATTGTAATTCTATGTATAATTTTTGTTTGAAAGTGTTCATCGAAGCTTACTTGTATGACTAAAGTGGGGTTTTTAGTGTGAATGTATATAACATAATGATATTGTCACAATACGATCAATATATATGTATATATAACCTGCATATTGTTATTATTGTCACCTATATATATTGAGTTAAATTCTGAAATGAATGTTTTTTTTTTTTTTTTTTTTACAAGGTTCTTGGACAAGGCCATTGAAGCAAGGAAACCCACCAATCAAGATATTTAAATAGGTGTTGTATATATTTTTTTTGGTATTATGCCAACACTTAGTTGTAAATACTAAATTTGTAAATGATGTACCCAGAATTTGGTTACTAGTGTTTTTGTTATTAGTTTCTTTGTATTAACGATAGAAAGTATATTATTATATATGAAAGTTACTTTTTATGCTTGTGTACATATTTTGTGTTGAAACTAAAGGAAACACAAGTGTAATAACGTGTATCATTGAAATGGTTTCTTTGATATTTGACAAAAGTCATGAGATGTAATTTTATGACAGTAGAATATTGTCATCTATCAGACTTCTATGACTATAAATAAGTGACAATGTATGTAATTCAATGACCTTAAGAAAATGTCATAACTAAGGTATTATTGACACTTTAAATGTGTCATTATTTGTTGCTCGATGACATAATTTTAATGTCAAGATAACTCTTTATTTGACAGAAAAAGTCAACATTTTCATTATTTAATGACTGTAGAAAATTATCATGAAAAATGGTTTCCACGACTTATAATAAATGTCAATACATGTTCTTTGTTAACTATGTCTAAAAGTCATGAAACTATCAATGATGACTGATTTCTCATGTGTCATCTATATACTTTAGATGATGGGCGATTAAATGACTAAAAAAAAAGTCAAAAAATGTGGTAATGACTGTTTTTTAGAGTCATAGAAGCCTATTTTTGTTGTAGTAACACGTGGCCAATCTTAATCCACATTTGGCACTTACCTCAATCCTTCAGCTAGGTCTGCTTGGGGTTAATTTTTCTTCCTCCTTGGGCTTCCGATCGTGGGCCTCTCTCTCGAAAAATAAATCACACCCCAACAAGGACATTAAGCATTACATATGAATTCTCATTCGGTATAGTAAAACAAATATTTATGTATATTAAATAGAAACTTGATTTATACCCTCTTATTCTCAACTTGGTATATATATCTTAAATTAAATATTTATCTAGATTACAATACAATCTTATTTCTGATTCATATATATAATTACTAACATGAATTACAATTATTCTCCATTGAAATATTGTGTTATATTACATATAGAAATTAAGATACCTCATCATTTTCTTTCTAATCCATCTCAGGATCTTCAGATAAAATCTCCTGAAAAAATGATAAATTTATAACATTTACCCGAATGTATTTGATATATAAACCTCAAACATTATATAACATATAACATGATAAAAATTTTAAGGTTTGTTCTTAATAATCATATCTTATAAACTATTTCGATAACAATACCATCTTCCTCATTAGTATTTGCTTCGTCATCTTTCCACAATATTAACCACATCATTCTATTAGTTGGAGTATCCGTATGAAATGATTCATGATCCATATGCTTCCATATCCGTATGAAATGATGTATGATAGACTTGATCAACCTTCATTCATTCTTTGATAGCTAGAGATTAGGGATGCTCTAATGTGTTTTTAGTCTCAGATGGGCAAAGTCCAAAGCATGCTTGTTTAGAATAACCCTTTTACACATTGCACGACTAGGATGTTTCTGAAGGAATCGAATTTCCAGCGGAAGTGAATGATCGCATTGTGCCATTAAATTTGTTTTAGAAAACTGAAAATTACAAAGAACATACATAAGGACAAACTACTTAGCATGCTTTTAAAGAAGAGTTAGAGATTTGGAGTTTTTCCTACCTTTTGAAGACTTCTTTGATGTGAAAATTTCATTTTCCAAGTCACAATCCGGTGAGAAACCCCAACAAAAACACAGTAAGAACTCTTCTCCTTTGAATCACCACCACAATGAAAACCTTGCTATTCTCTAGGTAGAATCAAAGAGGAGTGTGTGGGCTGTCTATGATTTTTTTTTTGCAAGAGAATTCTTGAGGAGAGGGATAAATTTTTTACAGAACTCTTCTATAAATTGGTATTCTGTAACTCACTCTCCCATTTCCCTCTACTTTTACTTAAAGTGTGAGAGAGAGATGAGAAATAACTTCTTAAAAAATGTGGGAAGTTATTTCTTTAATAATAATAATAATAATAATAATAATAATAATAATAATAATATAATTATATAATTAAATCATTTTTAATATATATAATTAAATTAATTAATTAGTTAACATTTAATTAATCAATAAATTAAATATCACATATTTAATTTAATTTGAATCATATTCAAACAACCTTCTCTCACATATCCTAAAGTTTTAATATGAATCATATTCATATTAATTTTAACCTATAGTTCTTATATGAATCTCATTCATATAACTAATATTTAAATCTCATTTAAATATTCATCTCCCTTATACCATAAAGTATAAATTTTGAATCTCATTCAAAATAAACTTTATATTATAATGTATCTATATACATTATGTTAATTGTATCACATACAATTAATTCCTTTATTAATTTGAACATTTCAAATTAAATGTTTGATTCTTATACAAATCCTTTATGAGCTAGTAAGGGTGTCACAACCCCTCCCGGGTACCCTTTTAACCCAGGAGAAAGTGTGAGGACAACAGACACTGACCTTCTTACGGCATCCACTGCCAGCCTTATAACTTGACCAAGATCTAATAAGTAGATATACACACTAATTGAACATCCAACTATAACCAGGGTTAAGCTATCATACAGACATTGATTTACATTCAACATTTAATTTACACAAGTTCACTAACTTCTGCCTTTAACCCTCTATATGTACAACACAGGTTTAAGATCAAATATTTACAATTCTCAAAATTCTAGACACTGATGGTGGGCCCACACGAGTTGCTGTGTAGGCTAAGCACCCCAGACTCGCTCGCTACCTGAAAAACAGAAGAACAAGAAAAACATGAGCTAGGTTGCCCAGTGAGTGACTTGTTTTGTAAAAACCTTCCTTGATTCATAATTAAATAAAAAATATAATCAAGTTATGAAAATAAATAAGCAGTAATTAATCGTTTCCGTATCCAAACAAATCATGTTCAGGTAACATTATCAAATCACATACGTATCATTTCTAAAGAAAACCATGTAAGTACAACACATTTCAATCACATTTTCCTTAGTTGAGGCGGAGCGGAGCTCAACGCTACTCAACGTCGAAAACATTCTTAGTTGGGGCGGAGAAATCTCGACACACTCAACGTCCTCCTTAGCTGTGTGGAGTAGTCTCAACACAACAACGTCTATCATACCTCTATGTGCACATAGGTATCATATCTTGGGTTACTTGAATACCTTCTCAAGCCCTTTAGTACTGGGTCCCATAAACGAGATTTAGGCTACCCACATGCCTTCTCCGAATCCTTCAGCATTGGGAACCATTTTTATATCCTGGCTACCCACATGCCTTCTTCGTGTCCTTCAGCATTGTGAGCCTTTTCAAAAACATTATTAAAAAACAATATGCTTTGAAAATAACATAATAAAGATTTACGAGTTTATAACATTTCAAATTCTCATAAACTCATTAACAATCATCAATGCTTTCCATAAAATCATAGGTTAATAAATAGCATGCCTTTCATAAAACTTGTTTAACAACTAGCATGCTTCAAATGATTTCCAATGTAAGACACATAATATGCATGCACCTAGAAACACACAGTTCCTTTCAAGCAAATAATCCTCATAGCACGTTAAAACCCGTGGAAACCATAAACATATAAACATGTTTCCAAACATAATCATACAACATAAAAACTTATTTTAAAGTAGACTCATTTTAAATAAAATGTCACTCACTACTTGTCCCAGGCCTTAATTGGGTTATACGCCTTTCCTAGCTTCTCTCAGCCTGAAATAATACGTTTTACTTTGTTAGATTTCCTTAAAATACCTTTTTACATAGGAAACAACCCTTAGACATTCATATTATCCACCAATACCCTACCACATAAAGAAAACTATCACCGAGACTATACTCCATGAAGAAATGCTCAACCGAGGCTATATTTCATTTAAAAGGTAATTAATGAACGAGATTCAACCATTAACGAGACTAAACCAACGAAATCAAGCAAAAACCAACTGTACCAGCGAAACTTTGGACGAGCAAGACTAGTGAGATTTGTGAGACAAAATCTACCGCGAGACTTGTCTCGCTCTCGCTTTTCCACGTTCCCAGTGTCCCAATTTTCTAGCGAGATTCGCTCCATCTATTGTTGTCTTCACACTACTAACTATTAAAAGTTACACTTTCAGCCCAAATCAGAACTTTTATCTTCTACAAACTTGTAAAGAAATGTGTTTACTACCTTACCTCAAAATTTCAGAGCTTAACTCCTCTTCATTCGATAGATATTCCTAATTTAATTCACCCTGTTCCAGATCACTCGGGAAATCCGTATTAGTCGCTTCCACCTAAACGTTAACATGTTTTGCTTCATATTCAGCTCAACCATCCTTCACAAGAGTTATTAAGAATTGAGTTAACTTACTAACCTCAAGTTTTCAGCTTCAAACTCGGTCTCTTCAGTTTGCTATTCACCAGACACCAAACTTTGCTCAAACTGTGCGACAGAAACCAAACCTTTGTTTCAGCTTCAATTACACCACGAAACTGACTAGAATTGTCACACCCTCTTTCTAAGACCATTTCGTGGAAGAGCCTATAAAGGAAAGAAGTAGGACAAGAGCGGTTGTGCTCAAGTGTTAGTTTACATAGGCCGTAGATGAAATTTGAATTAGAAGGATTTGATAGAAAGGTTGCATTGAATGAATTCTGAATCTTGGAATCAAAGTAATTCTTGAAGTTGAGAATTATACTGTGTAGGATAAACAGATCAGCAGAATGCAACCATGATTTTAAGCTTAGAAGTAAGACCTATGGAAGAAAGGAAACCTCATCAAGTGATGGGCAGGGTTTAAAAGAATAGCTGAGAGGTAAGTGAAGTTGGACGTATACTTAGTGGAAAACCATGTTGGACGCATGGTAGAAACGAAGGAAACGCATGATAAAGGTAAACGCATGACGATACGTAATTAAGGCAGACGCATGGTATTATAAACTCCCTTAATTCGAGAGAATAGAAAGCACTTTTCAAGTGCTTATCAAGTATACGAAAATTGAATCTTATGGAAACGGTTAGGTGAATTTGGTTCTCATAAAAGTGATTTAGGAAAAGAGCCTAGAAATAGGACTTTGTTTTTTTACCCTAGACATAGGGCAAAACCTTTAGAACCAAAGGATTGTATTTTTTAATTATATAAGTTCACATTAGCCATAGAAATATAGGTTTAATGGCTTAGACTCCTAAAGTCACTTTTTAGAATATCGAATAGGTGTTGAATCTGGTTCACCAAAGCAGTGAAATCGAGTCAAGTTAAATTTTTTCATATAAGGCCAAATTTACTTTCAAAAGAAGTGTGAACATATTTGAATCCCTACTTTTTCGCAATTATTTGATGATTTAATTTTTCTACCAAAAATCCCAAATCAAATTCTTCTTGGTTACTATAATTGTAATTTTGAGAAAAATCTTTGTTGACATTTAGGATTTTGTTAAAAAAAAACCATTCCCTTGGGAGACAACTTGGAATACTTCCAATCTTTTTATTACTTGTCGACAAATTGGAGATCTTTCTTACAAGGAAATTTCAATTTAGTAAAAGAGAATTCAGTTGATCAAATGTATATCATATATTAAGTGTATGCTAACCTTCATTGATCTACCCTGATGAATTTGTATCTAATATGCATTGATAGCACCTAAATGTGCTATCTTCCTCAGCTTAACTCGGGATCGTTGTGTTATTTAATGTGTCTATTTTGTTATTTTGTAGGTTTCGAGCACCTAATAGGTAAAATGTGGTGTTAGCAACAAAACCGGGCTAAAACGAACCAAAAAGGAGTTCCACAGCATCAACTGGGAAATAGAACTCCCAAATGACCAAAATACCCCTAAAGCCACGGCGCAACGACGCTTTTTCTCGAGGGCTTCTACTGGCAAAAACATAACAAGCATCGCGGCACTTCGTAGAAGAATCGCGTGCAAATTAGTGTCATCGCCGCGACGCTCTGACGGTTCCTATAAATGGATTTCTTGACTTTTAGGTCGAGAGATCGGCCACTAGCCGACTTTTGGCTCCATTCTCTCTATTTTTCTTCTTCTTTTCATACCTAGGAACTTGAACCCAATAATCGGTATGCCAATTATTGGCTATGGTAACGTTTTTTCTAGCTTGGGTATTAGGGATTTCCTTGTAATTTATGTTCTTTTGAGGTTTTGAACTTGATTCAGTGTAGAATGATTTAATTCATAGTTTTTAAGAATTACGATCAAATTGTAATGCTGGTGTTCATTTTGATTATTGCTTTGATTGTATTACAATTCGTGACAATTTGTTGTATGTCAATCATAGGAAGCAATAGGTTAGGTTAGCTTGCAAATCTAATTGGTGATGGGCATTGTTTGAATCAACCTAGGATTAAATCAATAGAACATTTAATCTAGGCCTTTTAAGTTAGATGTTCCGCCTAATTTTCCCTTGAACTTAATGCTGTTAGATTTAGTCAAATTTTGCATGTTTTTCATCGGTTTGCCTTAAGTCTAACTTGTCGATTAGGACAATTCAATTTTGGTCTTTCCAATTGAATTGATTAGGTGCTAGCTTCAATGAATTTAGTAATGACGAACCAATGAGTAAGAACATCGAACAAAGGAAATCCCGTGTAACCCAAGCTAGAGCTTTCTCCATTTTTAACTTCTTTTAATTTGTGCAATTTACTTTTATGCGATTTAAGTTTCTTTGCAACCAACCCCCCTCCCCCTGATTACCTTGAATTGTAAACTTTCCAACTATGAAAGTTGAAGGCGAGTTAGGAAAATTTATTTGGCACAGAATTGGGCAATGAATCCCGTCCGCTATGCATCATCAACAGATTTGGTAAGCTTGGTTACTTGGTAAGTTATGTCATTCCTTCAATCATAAAACCATTATTGTAACATCATTCTTAAAACCTCTAACATGGAAGCAATAGGTAGGTCTGTAGCATTTAAAATTGCAACATTCAAACTCTCTAACGTATTTCTAGTCATGACCATATATATATCTTTTACTATGTGAGTAGATGTAAGCCCCGCATCTATTTTTGTGAGAACGCAAAGTAAGAAGGGGCCGAGAGATGGGTGAATGTGTAAAAGTAGTTGGCTGGCTTGCATTTGGAGTGGGAAAATGGCTAAGTGTAAGCTATGCGTTGATGGCAACCTGTTGTGGAGGAAATAATTTGGTGTAAACGCAAAGGTGAGGGAAGCTTATCATGCGCTGAAGTTGAGACGCGTTGAGGATATAAGGCGTGGAGGATCACTTGGTATCGAGGATCATTATGCGTCAAACGCATTGAGGGCAGTGTGCCGTTGGAAGTAAAGGCCACGGGGAGTTTGGGAGCTGGTCTGCGGTGAGGCTGTTATGCGGTGAACGCTACCATGCGTCGAAGGCGGGTATGCTTTGGACAAGGAGTGTTGGCTGAGAGAAGGTAGTGCAGTGCGTATGTTAACTATTTGGCGGGAGAGTTTGAAATGAGATATCATCAGAGGCCATGTGCGTTGTTGAAGCTGAGCATAAGAGGTATGCGTTGAACGGATTATAGTATAGGGTTGGAATGGAGAACAAGTCGGTGATATATATATAAGTGGACTGAGAATTCAATTGTTCTGTTTGCATTTCAAAGCTCGAGTTGGGTCCATATTAAGGCGAAACATCGGAGGGAGGTAGAAGAAGATGTTCATACTGATCTGAGGCAGAAATCTCATTGAATTCGTGGGAGAAACTTGGGTTTGACAGAGGTTTCAGCTGCTGTGGTCTCTTCATAGTGATGCTCGGTTTTGGAGGAAGAACAAATTGAAGAGACGAAGGTTAGGGCCGAAACTTTGAGGTTAGTAAGTTAACTCGATTTCTAGCAGGTTTCATGAAGGATGCTTGAGCTGAAATTGTTTAATTGTGTGTCAAACTCAGGAAGAAGAGACGGGAGTTGAACTGTCGAATGATTAGAGGTAACTCGGAGTTGTCGGAGGATATGTCCTAAATGAGGAAGATGTTCTTCATGAAATTTGGAGGTAAGATGAAGGACTTGTATTTTAACAAGTTTGTAGAAGGAAGAAATACCGAAATTGATTGGAACAAAATGTTTAACAGGTTGAAGAAGGAAGAAGAAAGGAAGAAGGAAATGGTTCTGTCGCAGCGAAAGTATCGCTGAGTGAGCGAGAGACTGAGCAGTGAAGCGAGTAACGCTGCAACGCAAAGATCGGCTTTGCGTCTCACAATTCTCGCTAGAGTATCGCTGGGTATCGCTCCTCAAGGAAGTCTCGCTGGTTTTAATCAACGCAAGTGTCGCTAATACAGTTCAAGTATCTTTTGAGTAACGCTGATAGCTTACAATTTGCTCTAGGGTAACGATACTATTGTATGTTAAAGAAAAGGGAGATATGGAAACTAAACTTGAGGATTATGTATTTTCAGGCCAAGAAGAGCTCGGGGAGGCTTATAACCCACTTAGAGCCGGGACCAATTGTGAGTGACTGTTTATTATACCTTGTGTTAAACTTAGTACGCATATTGATGAGGAATCGTGATTCATGGTAGTATACTTATGTATGTGAGGTGTTAGTTATTTAAGAGAATATTATTACAAATGTCTAAACACATAAGTGGCTGAGGGACCTTATGGTGAAAGCTACATGTGAGTAAGCGGTGAAACTAAGTGCTGAGGGATTTGAGAAGGCACTTGAATAACAGTAGTAAATGGACTACAATGCTCAGGGACGTAAGTGAAGGCATGTAGTAATCCATCTCACACTAGCTTGTGCCGAGGGATCATGAGTGAAGGCACTTGAGCATAAGATAGAGTTTGTTACCTGTGCCGAGGGATTTCATATGAAGGCACATGGTACTGTATTATAAATGAGTAAGTGCTGAGGGACGGAAAGTGAAAGCACTAAATAGATGAAAGCCTGTGAGACATGAGAATTGATAGTTATACAGGCCTAGGGGAAAGTAAATCTTGATAATTCATTGGGATGTGTTATGTAATGGTTACTATCTTACAAACTGGATCATAGTTGTTATGATTAGTTTTAGTAGCTTTAGTCACTCACTGAGCCTCTTGCTCATCCAGTTTGTTGTTATTTGTTGTTTCAGGTAGCGAGCGTGTCCGGGACGCCTAGCCTACAGAAGAATCTCGTCTGGGCTTATCTGGAAGTGAACCTCTGGGATAATTGTAATTATTTAGATTGCTCATATGTCATGTATTAAACATCTTTCGTGAGGGTGTAGCGAAAGGGGGACGTGTTGTACTTATTATGTGTATATACAGACATGTTGGTTGTAAGTTTGCTTGTTCTTCTGATAAGATAATGAGACTGTTGTTTGTCTTGCTATTCTTTTATGGTGTTTATCTTATAGTGTCTTATGTTAGGAATAGGATCATGCTCCCTCCTAGGTATAGAGTAAATCTGGGATGGGTGTGACAGTAGACACGAGACATAACAGATAGCCACTTGATTCTAACTCAGCTCGTATATCTTGTGCACTCGAATCCAATTGACGCATGTAAAACTCAAAGTCAACTACATTGTGTGATTTTGGCACATGAAAAAAAAATATGGAATCAACCAACTTGGTTTGGTACCTAAGCTTCAAGTTCTTTAACAGATGAACAAAACATATGCCATGAAAAACATTTGGAACACTACCTCTACTACTTTAATGATGCTTTTATGTCTATCAGATATAATAACAACACCATTTTGATTACCAATTACTCTTTTCATTTGGTGGAAAAACCACTGCCATGAAAAACCACTCTCTGAATCAACAACACAAAATGTCATGGAGAATATTTGATCAATTGCATTTGGTGTACATGCAGTCAATAGAGTGCAGCGTACTTATTTTTCAAACTTGTACCGTCATAAAAAATAACAGGATGACAATATTGCCAACCAGAAATAAAGGCAAAAATGCCAGGAAGAAGTACAAGAATCTATCATCAGCATCAATCTTATATTCAGTTATGGAACCAACAAAAAAATAAAATAAAGGAAATTAAAGAAATAGTCATATTAAATATCAATGAGTATATGCCATATATATTTATTGATTTGATATAAAAACCCATGATATTACAAACCAACCTGGATTGACATTCACATATGAGCACATGTCAGTATATTTTTGTACCCATCTTTTGGAGATCCTCTTACAGCTTTTCGGGCATGCTAGCAACATCTAAAAGGTGCAATCTCCCTTAACTTAACTCGAGATTGTTGTATTATTTAATGGGTTTATTTGGTAAATTTACAGGTTTCGGACATCTAAGGGGTAAAACAGACCTCTATCGACAATTCCAGCTTAATTTAGGCTTATCAGGGGGTTTAAGGCAACAACCAGAGCTTGAGGAAGAAGTATGTTTGAAAGGAGGATAGCAGTTAGGCATTCTAGAGGCGCTAGCATGACACTAAGAGGCAGAATGCCCTCTTCTAGAGAGCGTCGCGACGCTAAGAGACAGTAGCTTCACTTCTGAGAGCATTGCAGCACTTCGAGCTTTGACGAAATGGTGCGTGCTTGGGAGGGCCGTACTATTCACCAGGTGCAGCACGTGGCACTCCGATTAGGGTAGGAAATTCAGCCGCCAACACGAGGGAGAACGAAAAATTGCCATTTCTGCATACTTCCCCTAAACTTCTGTATTGAGTTCTTTAACTATTTTGGGATTTCATCAACAATTATATTGCTATTTTCAAGCATGTATTTAGGCTAAAGGTACAATTTATCTAGTGTGGGTTAGTGAATTTCCCTTTCAATTTGTATTTCTTTTGGGATTTTAGACTGAATATTGCTTCATCTTGTGACTTTCTAAATTTAGGGACTCTTCTTCTTGCTTTACTCTTCATCTAAGTATGTTTGGGAATATTTGATAAATTAGCCAAACATGTTTATTTGATTGCCTAAGGTTAACACCTAACAAATAATTGTTAGGCTCGTTAATTGACAAATAGCTAAGATTAAGTTAGAGTGGCAAATTGTTTGGGCATTTTTCCATTCAATTAGCATTCTCTTAATTAATCTAGAAGAAGATTGAATTGAACAATTAACCAGGTGATTGTAAGTTAAACTTGTTTATGCTAGCAAAGCCCTAGATTCTAATGCCTATTAATTTGCTAGTTTAGGATGCTTTTCATCTAAACTTTGTGGATTAATTTTATTTTATAGACACTCATTTAGGATTCTAAATGAGGATGACTAGGCTTAAATTTATGAATGTTGCATGATTTATTTCAAGAGCAATCCATGATAAGGTGTACAAATTAGAGGAAATCCACTAGATGTTTAATCTCTTTAACATATCATTTCGCTTGATCGTTGCATTGCAATCCGAAAAATTTTCTTTCTGTGCAATTAATTTGTTTTAATTGCTTTTTTACAATTTTAGTTTTAGAAAAACCAAACCTCCCAATTACTCTAACTATAAGTTGTAAGAAATCATTTGGTTCTTTGTGGTTGGACCCTTGCTTCACTTTTCTACCAGTTAAAGTAGGCACGAAACATCATTTGACTTAGTTCGGAGGCCTCATTCGAGCTCGGCCACATGCCACGCCTTATGATAACTTATGTTCAATCTATGCTCTAATCGAATGAAAATGGACAATGTCTTTGGGAGTGCTTAATTTAGTCCCCAACAATGCTAATCTTCTCTTAATACAATTTTTTATAACAATAAGGGTTGCTTGCTTGTAATCCGTTAGTATAATATCTGAAGAACACATATGCTCATGTTCAAACCTAGTCACAATCCACATACTACTACCATCATCTCCAAAACGAGAAGCACAAAGGGACCATTGACAAAGTTCAACTAAACACTGTACAACCAAAGAATTGCGATTAGACTTGACAGTGTTATACTAAAAGTTGTTCCTAATGGCAATAGCTTGAAAAATATTTTGCAACACATCTTTGATGGAAACATGTCATTGATCTTAATTTGAAAATCAGGTGAAATCCTAGTGACGCCAATATTCTAGTAAAAATTTTCTTCACCATCATCACTGTTGCGTTTAATGTACATGAATATTTTGTATAAGCCTTATGTCGTACTTATGACAATTCAGTTGAAAAATCTAACATTTTTCCTATCAGACCCAAGTGTAAGTCTAAGTAGGGTTCCAGTGAGTCCACTATCAAACTCGGAGACTTGTGACAAAATTATGTTTCAACTTAAATGATGTATTGAGTGATGCTATGTTCTACTATAAATATGGATTAATTACATCTGATGGTGAATGTGAGTGATGATGAAATGGAAGGTGTGGAGTGGTGATGAGTTGAGTGTGGTAATAGAGTGAATCATAATTGCAAGCATAATCAAATAGCATGCGTTGATGAGAAGTTAAAATCAATTGATAAAGTAGGATTGAGGGGAGTTCACTAACATTTTTCTAAGTGATGCATAAGTAGGCATTCATAATTTTAACTCACAATTTGAGAGCTCAACTCTTAGTACTTCCACGCCACATTTATCTTATTTCTAAGACACATGATAAAGTTATTTTATAGAAAAAGACTAATTTTCTCTAAAGCTATTTCTTTTCTTGCTTAACGAAATTCACAGCACTTACTATCTCAAGTAGTTAATTATTTCTACTTAAATCTATTTGTTTGATGGCTTCAAGCAAGGTTTTAAGCACACATTAAACAAGATGAACTAAACTTACGCAAAACTTGTAAAAAAAGTTAGTTTAAATCCATTCATCTCATTAAGAATTTAGCTAAACATAGCTGATGATAAGAAACACATGGATGAATGAAAGAGATGAAGAATCCGATTTATATAAAAAAATTAATGAGTTTTTCAATCTCAAGGTCTTAGTACAAATTGAAATGACAAGTAAATGAAGTGAAATTAGAAAAAAAGTGTGTCAAGCTGTCTGTTGCAACGTCTTGCTCCCTTAAGCTTTGATGGTAGCTAACGGACGGAATTTGTCGCCCAATTTCGTGCCAAATAAATTTTCCTAACTTACCCACAATAGTAGTGGCAAGCGAGGTCAACACAGGGAGCCCTCGAATTTCACAATTGAAAAGTTTTCAATTTAAGGTAACCAAAAGGGGGTTTTTGAGAAAAACAGTTGATTGCAAAAAAAGGTAAATTTCATAAAAATAAATTGCGCGAAGTAAAAAGAGTAAAAATTCAATGGAAGAAGCTCTAGCTTGGGTTATGCGGGATTTTCTTTGTTCGATGTTCTTATCATTGGTTTGTCATTACTAAATTCATTGAAGCTAGCACCTAATCAATTCAACTGAAAACGCCATAATTGAATTGCTCTAGTTGACAAGTTAGATTTAAGCAAATCGATGAAAAGCATGTAAAATTTGACTAAACCTAACCGCATTAAGTTCAAGGAAAAATTAGGTGGGACATGCCACTGGAAAGACCTATATTGAATATCCTACTGATTTAATCATAGGTTGATTAGAACAATGCGCATCACCACCTAGATTTGCAAACTAACCTAACCTATTGCTTTCTATGATTGACATACAACAAATTGTCACGAATTGTAATACAACCAAAAGCAATAATCAAAATAAACACTAGCGTTACAAATTGATCATAATTCTTGAAAACTCGGAATTAAATCATGCATACATTGAATTAAGTTCAAAACCTCAAAAGAAACATCAATTACAATGGAAAATCCCTAATACCCAAGCTAGAAAATGTTGCCTTAGCCTCGATACATGCTTGTTCACCCAATAGTTGTTCAAAGAAACTCTACTCAAGATGAAAAGAAGAAAAAATGCAGTGAAAAACTCTAAAAACAGACTTGGGACTTGGGCTGCTATCTCCTCTCGAATGGTTGGCGTCTAGGGCTAATTTAAGGCAAAATTAAACTGGGGCCGCGCTAACGGTAATTTGTCCACGTTTACTTTCCGGAGCGTCACGGCTCTTGCTTCATTTCTTCAGCAAAGCGTCTTGGGAAAAAGCGCCGCGACACCGGGGCTTCAAGGGCAATTTTGTCCTTTTGGAGTTTTATCTCCCGGTTGATGTCGTGGAACTTTGTTTTGGCCCGTTTTAGCCTGCTCGAAACCTACAAAATAAACAGCACAACGATCACGAGTAAAGCTGAGGAAGATAGCACATTTTAGGGGCTATCAGTAGCTGCTTGGATGTAGTTTACATGGGAAGAATGATGTTGCTCTCACTTTCAGAGTAGAATTTGAGCTCTCACTTAGAATTCCTCAAAGAAAATCTCGAGAGGTTGAAGATGGTGGTGGAGTTGAAATAAAATTCAATAGAGCTTCGACCAGTTCTCTGAAAATTCGATCACTAGAGTTAAGGTATCTTTGGTTATATATAGGCGTCCAAAAGAAGGTTCTCATGATTGTCTAACACATTTACATTTAATTCCATGCATTGCTCTATAGATTTCTTCGTGTCATAGGTTCATTGGCTCTGTCATGACCTTCAAATCACTCATCCACTTGCACTTTGATGCGACATTCACCGCCTATGCGTTCATTGCTTCATTTTCTTCATGTTTCTCTTCAACGCCTAGTTCTTCGCGCGAGCTTGCTAGCTGATTTGATCTTGACTTTGTCTAGTGGTAGCATCTTTAATCTCCTTAGCTATTTTCAGCTTCTTTTCATCAAATTCCTGCGTCCAGGAGATACAAATCTTATAGTTTCCAGGATAAAGGGGTTTTGTAAACAATTGATCGCAGAGTTGATCTTTTACACCATTTTCATATCAAGTTAATGCATTTTCTTCTGCATTATCTTAATTATTCTAAATAAAGACTACACAATAATTTGTATTTCTACAAGTTATCAATCACTCAGTAACAGATGTATTGTAAAAAAACAATTTTTAAATTATTTTGATTGAACAATTAAAGAACAATCTCGTTCAATCTCATTGGACATTACACACTGTACAGCCATTTCACGTCATTGTCGTTAATAACCTCCAAATCCTTCTTAATTATTGGGCCGATGGGCTTTTAATTTTAAGCCCAAAATGACATAATGCTAATTTGTTTGTCAGGTGTGAGAAGAAGAAACCTTCTACTGCCACGATAATTTCCCATTGATCCAATCAATTGGGTAAACGCCCAGGTGAGAGAGACATTTCAGAGATCATATTGAAAAAGGTAGATCGATGCGCGTAAGTATATTGGCCATATACACAAGTATATTCATCATGTACATAGTAATTTAGTGAGATTATTTTGCAAGTTAACTCAATGAACAATATGTAGTATCAAAGTGATAGATGAACAATTTAACACGATGTCCACGTGCCTTTCCAAAGGTGTAGTTGCAGGATGTGTGACATTTTGCAGATTTCGTTCTCATGCATTTGCAATATTTAGTATAAAGTACTTATATATTGTTGGCACATACCTGAAGATGTGAGATCCATAAATATTCTCAACCACTCAATGTTAAAGTGTCCAATTGGTAGACCTCATAAGCTCAGAATTCCTTCGTAGATGGAGTTTAAGAAGTGTGTGAAGTGCAGTCATTGCAGAAGGCTTGGGCACAATCAAAAGAGGTGCAATTTTTCACTTACACATAACTTGTTTGATTCCCTTTATAGGTACTATTTTCTTATATTTTTAATTTTATCTTAGCATTGAAGACATTCAATTTGTATTTTTTATTAAATAAAATTTACATTGCTAAAATGAGTAAGACTTTAAGGAGATATTCAACTAGCGTTTACATAGGAGTATATGTATGTATTTTAAAAAATAAACTAGTATTTATATCAAGCATAAATAATGTAAAACTATTTGACAATTAAAGTACAAATAATAAACATTTTTATAATTTTGTTCACATATATTTACGTACGACTAGTTGACAATTAGAAACATCCACATTATAGACCTTATGTTTGAAATAAACTAGTGGTTGCAAGGGTTTGTCGAATCTCCTTGTCCAAATAAAGCAAGTGAATACCTTAACTTGCAGTAATTGTAGTGGTCACAAGGACATGCTAAATCTCCTTGACCTAGGAAGCCAACATTTTGACAATCAAAGACATTATAGAAAGGAATATTCAGTTGTATGTTTTAACAAAACTTATATATCAAATGTACTATATGTTATAGTCATAAGCAAATTGACTAAAAGTATATTTGAGATATTTTGGGAGTTATATGCATAAACATATATTTGCATGCGACTATTTCACACTAAAAATATTCAGATTCAAATCCTTATCTTTAAAATACTAGTCATTAGTATGTATATCGAACAAACTAAAAGGTTTTTTTGGTCCTCAACAAAGATATAGTTTTAGTCATAAGCGAATAAACTAAAAGTACATTTATAATGGGGAATTATATGCATAAGCATTTATGAGGGATAACTTGTTCATATATCACGTCAACCATGGAGACATGTCATATTTTTAAACTAAAAGTAATACCACATTCATATCATATAAACTAGTACGTATAAGCTTAGAATTGATATCACAACAAAATACCATATCCCATAACAAAATACCCCATCCCATAACATATAAGCTTAGAAGTCTTAAATTAGTGTTTAGAAACATCAATTTTATATTTTAACAGTTCACTGCAATTTTGACAAAAAAATTGAATGAGGGTTCATTGAAATACTCAATCTTGACTTTATTCTTCTCACTGCTCTTTTCCTCTACTGACCCAAATTTGGTTGTGAAACAAAGATTTAACCATTTTAGAAGGTGTGAACATTCTATCTTATATTTGTCCTAGAGTATATTTGTTCACAAACAAACTCGTAACTCGTAGTTGTTGCAATATACACGACAAATATTAGTCATAGAATATTGTACATGTTTATTTTCAAGTAAAACCATTTCTATTTCAATTGAGGATAACTTGCAACATGATTATAAGTTTCTTGTTGCCATAGTTATCGAATATGTAAGTAATCTTCCTTTTCCCCTACAACGTATAGACAAATATTCATATAAAAATTCATGTGATATATTAAAGCTAAACATATTAATGGTTAAGTATGACAATTGTATACCTTGGTCGCCTCATTTTCTATTTTACCTACATCAAGTAAGAAGTTTTTGCTAAGTACACTGGAACTCCTTTCAATAGACAACATAAATTAAGATTTATAAAAGTATTGTCAACAATACATATTATAAACACAGTGAAAATAACTACATTTCATGTGGTCCCCAACTTACAAGAGCATTACATGTTATTATAATATATACTGTAAGGTTTGTAAATCAGAACATATAGTATGAATATCAGTCCACCAAATAATATAAATGCACAGAGCCCCAGTTGACGGAGTTTTAATGACATATCCTGTATACATTTGTATACGAAAGCCAATTAACTATAGCTATATCTATAAGATGATGCCTTATCTAACATTGTTGAGTGTGTTTGAACATCATCTCTACCATTACGCTCATGATTCTACAAAATAAGTTCATTACATATATAAAAAGAGATGTGATTGTATGACTAAAGAGGTAGAGTATGCTGCTAATACCTCAACTATCACATCTTGACCTTGTTTTCCCCCCTCCTCTCTCTCCCTCATCCCCCTCTAGATTATCTTTGTCACCCCCATCTCCATCGTATATTTCCTCATTAATTTCTCTTCTTTCTTTTTCGTCTTGCAATTGTTTCTTATTTCATCAGTCAATATGTTTATCTTCCTATCAAAGCCCTTCGAACTTGCTCATCACTAGATCCTAGATTTCTTCGAAATATTTTGGTAAACTTGAAGTCATCATTAGTTCATTGACCCTACTTGTTTCAGCTAAGTAAGTAGTCCTTACTGAAATAATTGAATCCTCAACAGATGTGAATGATCGCCTTGTGCCAATAATTTTCTATTGGAAAACTTCAAAATTATTGAGAAAAAAAAAACATGGATAAACAAGAAAAAACAGAAGCATGCTTTTAGAAGCAATTAAAGATGAAAATACTTTACCTTTGAAGAACTGTCTTATTTGGTAGGATTCTCCTCACAAACACACAAACACCAATGCTTCCTTCAACAGAAAAATACAAAGAGTTTCTTGGGACACTACCAAAGAAATCTTCTTTGCTATTCTCAAGAAGAATCAAGCGGAGTTGTGGGTTGTCTTATTTTGGTGAGGGAATGAGAGATTGAGATAGAGAACTCTACTTGGGAGAAATTTTCACACAAAACAAAAACTATCTTTTTTTTTTTTTTTTTGTTCTTTTTGCAAAACTCAAATAGGATAAATATCATGCATTGAGAGGTGGAGTGGGAGGAATAACTCCTAACTACGTGTAATCGGTGTTATTTAATAAAATAAAATAAAATTTAATAATATTAAATTAATATTAATATTAAATCATATCTAATATATAATTAAATAAAATTAATTAATTAATAAAAATAAACATATTTAATTTAATTTGAATCATATTCAAATAATCTTCTCTCACATAACCTATAGTTTTAATATGAACCCATAAATTAATATTTAAATCTTATTTAAATATTTATCTCTCTCATTGCATAAAATAAATTTTGAATCTCATTCAAAATAATTTTATAGTATAATGTATCTATATACATTATATTAATTGTATCATATACAATTAATTCCCTTATTAATTTGAACACTTCAAACTAAACAAAATAACTGATTCTTATTCAAACCCTTATGAGCTAACAAAAACCTTATGGACCAATAGATTAAAAGCTCTAATGTTATGAAATTAATTAATTAAACTATTTAATTAAATTAACCAATATTCATTAATTGTAAGTCGCTCCACTAAAAACTTATAGCTGCACTCTTTGCACTTTTGATATATTTCAGTGTCCACGGATATAACCAATCAATAGTAAGTCGACCATTCACAAATTGCTCGTAACTACAATTGAGTCAAATTATCGTTTTACCTCTATAGTTACATCTAACTCCTTAAGTATCACCGACCCTTCTAATGAACAAATAGTTTATAGTCTAACTATAAACTAACATCTCTTGGGCCAGTGAGAAGGCGAGACCTCTTTGGTCAAGACCCATAATCAATTCTCAAGGGAACAATTTATATACTTACCTTAAAGATGGGAATGACTAAATTTGATCTTGTGAAAATATGTTTCCAACTCGCTACTTAGATAAATCTCCAAAATAGTCAGCATATTGAGTCCACGATCTGGCCACTCTCACCCATACAGATCAGAGGATTGTCCTCACAAACAAGAGTTCATAACTCACTCAGGATTAAGGTCGAGTCACCTATGGTCATCATATTAAATGTTAATTTCTTCAATTAACGGTGTTATAAAGAGAAACTAAACATTTCGCGGTCCGGTCTTAAACAAACTCTTTGCATAAGATACCCCCACTCACATGTCTCCATATAAACAATTATGATTAAATCATTTGTAACACTTAACAACTTTTGTAACAATTACAAAACAAGTTGTATTCGTAGTGTTACCAAGATAAGGCACCCAACGTTATCCCTATATTATAGACCGTTTTACTTATTTCTTAAAAATGATCCAACCTTGCATGTCAACTACATACATGTTTAAGTTTACATAAAATAACCATAAATCTTAGTTTATTGGATTGAGTTAATGCAAAAGGAAAATAAAACAACTCTTTATTTTATTAAATAAATAAATTATATTTACAACTTTACAAACTACAATACCCCAAAAAATTTATGATACTAGTCCCAACAATCTCACTTATTCTAAATTAGATTCCAACAACAAATATAGAGTTTTGTAAAGGTTATAGACCAATTTACATCATTTAGAAAGGATTTTAAATGTCTAAACAAATATTTGTCACGTAAATATAACCCAACAGAGGTAATTGATCCAAAATTGATCTATTTTGAAATAAGTTGCAATATATATAAATGTAGATTAATTGATATGAAAAAAATTAAAGAATGAAATTTTTTGGATAAGGCAGCCATAGTTACAGAAGAAGAGAAGATAAAATTGGAGGATTTAGAAAAACCCAATGGTGGAAGCTAAACATAGTTCATCGAACAGAGGCATTAAGATCTTTCATCAGAATGGGTCCAATTTGGGCTTTAGGAATCCTAGATTGAAGCAAACAAAAGTAAATTATCATGCGAAATGTCGTTTTCAGAAGGGCAACAAATAAATATTCAAAATGGGTAACACTAGTTCCTTGGTATAATACAGGGCAGAGAAACATCATATGACATCTGAATCAGTAGACAACAAACCCCCACCAAATAAAGTCTAGATTTTATACTCTTGAATAAAACCATTCGTCTGGAGCTGAACGTATGAAACTAATAGAGTCAATGAAGGAAAAGGATAGAAGAACAAATCAAAGAAAATAAAACATAGAATATGGTAATGCAACAGGAGAACAGAGGCACTGTACTTGCAGTTTATCAACATCGTCCAATGTAGCTTGGGACATGATTACAGTATGATTTGCTCTCGCCGGAACAAGAACAATCCGAACAAAAGTTCCAGTCGATGAATAATAATACTCAGAAAATCTCCCTTAGGTTTCGGAAAAGAGGTATGGAAAGTGCTTTTTGAAGTAAAATAAATCATTTAAAAATGGGTTTTAGTCGGATTCCCCTTTCTTAAATGACCACTGCTTGGACACTCTCAAGCGAACTACTCAAGTTCACCATAGCTGTAGCAGTTTCCACCGCCACCAATATAACCTCTACTAATGCCCTATTTTTCCCAACTTAAGGAAGAGGTAAAACCCTAGATGACATTAACAAAAAGAAAGCCCTAAACATAAAAATGGGGTTTAAGGGCAGACTGAAGAAAATAAAAGGGAACAAGAAAGACAAAAATAAGAAGGAACAAGAGATTTACCAAGTTAGGAACATAGACAAAACAATGGAGTTGGAATGTTATTTGAACACCTCTTTGGGAGTTGCTCAACGAAATAGAAGAAGATGTCAGAAGATGTTAGATCTGTAGGAATGACGAACCATGGCGATGCTTAAACCACGGCTGGAGAAGAAGAGGATCAAAAGGGACAAGGCAGAGGGAGAAGACATACCGAGAGTCTGCAAATGGCGATAATGAAATAAGCATAATAATGGTCTTTGGGTCTTTTCCATGTGTAAGGTCGCGCGCAAACAAATTTCCTTTCCCGCTTTTTTTCCCCATTTTTTTATAGCTTTTTATATAACAAGCTATATTAAATAGCTATTAAAAGTGATATTTGTAGCGTATTGTCACGGAAAAAAATTAACTCACAAATTTTGTGACACTAATGTGCCTATCTCCTTAGAATGTCCAGACGGAGATAGGAAAAATGCAAGTCGCAGCCACCAAGAGGACCTATGCGTCTGCCGCACCCCACCGGGACGCATAGCACAGGACGCCTAATAAAGGGCTGCATAAGGGAGGACGGATAGAGGAGGATGCGTCGACCCTAGTCAATCGCATACTAGACGCGTCGCTAGACAACGCCGCGTTCAACGCGTCGCCAAGCAAGACCACGCCCAACGCCTCGTGGGACAAGGCTGCGTCCGACGCATCGCTGGACAAAGCTGCGTCCGACGCATCGCCAAATGCGCCGCAAGGAGGAAGTCCGGGAACGCAAGGTCTGAAAACGTCTGGAACAATCGAGATAGGCGCCGATGCGCCTGGAGAACGCTCAAAGGCACGCGATTAGCCTGGACGAGCCTCGACGGCCCTGGAAGGCTCCCGACCATCTGGGAAGGGCCGTGACCCCTCTGGAGAAACCTGGACGCTTCTGGAAACCTCCATGACGGACAGACACGCTCAGAAATGGCTTGCAAGGACCCCGGTTGCGCTAGAGACGACCTGGATCTCTCTAGAGAATTCCTCCCCGCGTCTTAGTTATTTGTAAATAATATTTTAATATTAAATTGTGTAGAAACCTTCATGACCGACATAATAAGTCGGTCATAGAAAGTCGGTGCGGGGCCTCTATAAATAGGCGAGGCCCCCCCTCATTTGTAAATCACTTTGGAAACTATTTGGCACACGCAATACAAAGCTAATTTCTCAATGCCTGACTCTCTTGACTCTTCCTACATTCTCAACGCCTCTTTACCGCATCCTTTGTCCCGACAAACCTCAAAAGGCTTACTTGGTTGACGCATAGACACCAAGTGCCGCACGAAGGTCATAGGAAAATTGTGACCCCGTGACAGTATGCATTCTTACTAACTTTTTTTTTTTTTATTGACTCCACTATGGTCACATATGCGATATGACGCCATGAACATTGATCAATTTTCTCCTCCTCGTCCAACATTCGTGAAGGGATTGAATCTCTTTAGTAGAAGCATTTGATCGCTTTCCCTAATTTTGTTACAATGAATTTTACAGAAGAAAAAAAACAAAAGAATTGAGATCAAATCTTCTTTTCAAGTATATTTTTACAGGTTTTTTAAGGAAGAAGGTTAATAGCTTTGTAGATCAAATCTTCAAAGTATTCTCTTAGTTTTCAAAATAGTAAAATTATAGCACAAATGATTTCACGTTTTGAATACCACCAATGGATCTTTTTTGGTATTCTCTGGGAACAATGGTTTGTGGGAACCTTGTGAAAGAGAAGAGAATAGCGTAATTCTTTTCAAGAATTCTTTTTTTTTTTTAGAGAGAAAAAATTGAGAGAGATTTTTAGTTGGAGTGGAAGTTTTCTTCTGTCAAAGCATTACCACCTTGTAAATTGAGATCACATCTTCAATTCATTGTGAGGAGAGTTTGTAACTCCCCTCCCCACTCAATTGCAATGTAGGGGAGTTATTTTTATATAAAATTAATTATATATTTAATTAATATAAATTAACAAAATCACATTCAATTAATTTATATCATGATTAAATATCAATTATTAATAATCAATTAATGAAATCTTATCCAATTAATTAAAAAATCAAATATCATATATTTGATTCAATGTATCATATTCTAATACACATATTCTCTCATAACCTATAGTTTTAATATGAATCCAATTCATATTAATTTAATATTTAAATTTTGTTCAAATATTAATTCTCTCATATTATAAAGTTTTAATTTTGAATCTAATGCAAAAATTAACTATATTATAATGTATCTCATACATACTTTTAATTGCATCATATATAATTAATTCCCTTGATCAATTTGAACATTCAAATTCTTTCAACGCTTAATTTCTTTGTTTTAACCCATTGTGAGCTACTAGAGGGACCTAATGGCCCTACAATTATAAGGTTCAATAATTCAAGATTAATTAATTAAAGTCTTTAATTATATTAATCAACATTCATTAACTATGGGGCATGCCACTAAAGACCCACAGTTGTACTCTTATGAACTGCGATATATTTATATGTCCATTAATTTAACCATATTTTGTAAGTCAATCCTTAACAAGGTGTTCGTAATTACAATTGAGTCAAATTACCATTTTACCTCTGTAATTATCTCTTGCAACTTAAGTACCACTAATCTTCTAATGAACAATTTTGTTTATGGTCCAACCAACAAAATCCCTCTCAAGTCAGTGAGAGGGTGAAACCTCATTGTTCAAGTCCTAGAGTCAAAACTTAAGGGAACAACCTATCTACTTTCCATAAAGTCAGGAAGGAGTGAATTTCATCTTGTGAAGTTATGTTCCTAACTCCTCACTCGGTGCCATTCCCAAAATGGTACGCATAGTGAGTTGCCAACTAAGTGTTGAGATTTGTGCCTTAAACCTCGTAATTGATTAGTTAATTAATTTAAGTATTAATTATGCAATATTAACTTATCCATTAACAAAAAAGTCCAAGGTTATAGCATGAAGTCTTGAACATGTATTAAGTTGATATACGAGTGGATCATATTCATGAAATAACGTAGAGGTCTATAGTATGGATAAGATTGGGTGCCTTATCCTGGTGACACTATGGATACGACCCATTTTGTAATAGTTACAAATGGTTTGATCAAAACAGTTCGTGTGGAGACATGAGTGGGGTATCCTATATAAAGAGTTTGTATAAGATCGGACCATAAAATATTTAATCTCTCTTTGTAAATTCGTTAATTGATGATTAACATTTCATAGGATGATCATGTGCGACTCGATCTTAATCATGAGTGACTTATGAACTTCTGTCTGTGAAGTTGGTCATTTGATTTGCATGGGTTAGAGTGACCCAAGTTGTCGACTCAATAAGCCTACCATTTTGGGAACTTGACTAAATGGGGAGCTGGGAACATAACTTCACAAGATGAAATTCACTCCTTCCCAGATAGGGTAAGTAGATGAGTAGTTCCCCTAAGTGCTGATTTCAGGTCTTGAACAAAGGGCCCCGCCCTCTCACTGGCCCGAGAGGGACTTAGTTTATGGTTGGATCATAAACAAATTGTTCATTAGAGAAATAAGTGGTACTTAAGAAAAAGAGGTAATTATAGGGTAAAATGGACATTTGAACCCAGCTGTACTTATGATCAACTCGTGAAGGATCGACTTGCTTATACTGATTATATTCATGGACACAACTTGTCCTATAGTGCATAAAAGTTAAATTATGGGTCTATAGTGGTTTGCCTTGTAGTTAATGAATGAAGGTTAATTTAATTAAAGAGTTTAATTAATTAATTCTGGATCAATGAAGCTTATAATTTGTAGGTTCATAAGGTCCCCTGCTAGCTCATCACACACCAACAAGGATCAAATATGATTGTAAGAAAATTTGAGTGAAAATATTAATTGTATTGGATACGATTAATATATGATTTATCATAACTTTATAATATGGAGACTTAATTTATTTCAATGAGATTGAAATAAATAAATTATTTATTTGAATAAGATTCGAATTAAATAAATAAAGGAAGAATTAATTAATTAATTTTAATTTGATTCAAATAATTAATTATCTAATTAGGATGAGAATCAAATTAAAGATTTTGTACAAATTAAATATTTAAATAAGATTTAAATATTTTAAACTATTTAATATGAGATATTATTTGGGTAAATATTTATTAATATTAGATATTATTAAATATTTAATTTAAAATCTCTGCAGAGAGGTTATCTTAATAGGATTAAGAATAACCCATTGAATTTTATAAGTAGGACTTTTGGGAGCCCTCATAGAATACACTCTTTCTAAAGGAATAATAAAGATTACTCTAAAACTCTCCTCTAGAAATTCTCTCAAACTTTCTTCGAAAAGTTATAAGAAAATTCTTCTTCCCATTCCCTCTATTCTTTCAAGAAGCGGTCCTCACAAATCGGATGCTTGTCAGAGTCATAGTAAGGAAGATCTCTTAGAAAAGAAAGACTATCGGTTCGAGGCGAAGAATTTCCTGAAATTATGGATCGGCAAAGGTATGTTGCTTAACCTTTTCTTAAATATTTGTATTTTAAATTCTTTCAAGAAATCAAAGAATGTGATCACACACTTTCCCCGGGATTCAATTCCCTTCACTAAGACCACTCTCACCAATACAAATCAAAGAATGACCCTTTTGAACAAGAGTTCATAACTCACTCAAGATTGAGATCAAGTTACATGATTATCGTTTGAAATATAAAACTCTTCATTTAACGGTGTTACAAAGAGAGATCATATTTTGTGGTCCGGTCTTATAGACTCACTGTATAAGACACCCAACCTCATTCATATACTATAGACCTTTTAGGTTATTTCTTGAACATGATCCATTTGTATATCAACCACATACTGTTCAAGTTACATTAGATAACTTTGGATCTTAGTTTATTGAATTTTGAGTTATGCTAATAAATAACACTTAATAGAAAATAAACAATATTTTATTTATAATAATTTGTTTAAAAATTATTTATTAATAATTTGTTTATTAAATAACACTTATTACAAATCAAAGAACGACCCTTATGAACAGGAGTTCATAACTTACTCAAGATTGAGATCAAGTTACATGATTATCGTTTGAAATATAAAACTCTTCATTTAATGGTGTTACAAAGAGAGATCATATTTCGTGGTCCGGTCTTATATAGACTCACTGTATAAGACACCCAATCTCATTCATATACTATAGATCTTTTAGGTTATTTCTTGAACATGATCCATTTGTATATCAGCCACAAGTTCAAGTTACATTAGATAACTTTGGATCTTAGTTTATTGAATTTTGAGTTATGCTAATAAATAACACTTATTAGAAAATAAACAATATTTTATTATTAATAATTTGTTTAAAAATTATTTATAATAATTTGTTTATTAAATAACATTTATTACAAATCAAAGAACGACCCTTATGAACAGGAGTTCATAACTCACTCAAGATTGAGATTAAGTTACATGATTATCGTTTGAAATATAAAACTCTTCATTTAATGGTGTTACAAAGAGAGATCATATTTCGTGGTCCGGTCTTATATAGACTCACTGTATAAGACACCCAACCTCATTCATATACTATAGACCTTTTAGGTTATTTCTTGAACATGATCCATTTGTATGTCAGCCACATACTGTTCAAGTTACATTAGATAACCTTGGATCTTAGTTTATTGAATTTTGAGTTATGCTAATAAATAACACTTATTAGAAAATAAACAATATTTATTTATTAATACTTTGTTTAAAAATTTATAGACTACGAGATTTAGGACATAGATCGCAACAATTCGAATATGATTGGTATGCACTAGGAAGAAATTTGATATGAAATATAGTTTTGCAAGCTTCACTTTGTCCTTTTTTACAGACTCCCTAGTCATGAATATCTCACTTAAAGTTGATCTTCTAATTTGAGATGTTTGGTCAAAGTATTTGTTTAGGAATTTCTACTAAAATTTTGCATATCTAAGTCATGTTTTCTCTTCAAACTTAGCTATCCTAAACTTTAGTATTCCCCCTTTGATATTGAATGTGAGTTCATCCTCCCTTGTTATACTACATTTTCTCATTATTAGGTGGTATAACTATTGGATAAGGAATTTGCTAACATTTAGGGCAAGGAAATAGCTAAAAGAACTAACTAACTAGGAACCTAGCGAGATGCTTCCTACTTCGGTTGTCCTTAATATTTCAAATGATTTCAAACCTAGCATAAATGTTTACTTTTGTACACTAAACCACCTATGTCTAGGTAACAACAAAGGCACAGCTTGTAAACGCAATTTAATAAACAAATGTATATTGTATGAGTGTGTATATATAATACATACCTCATATAGTCTGTCCAGGTCTGCACCATTCGTAGTTCCTCTCAAATTTATCTTGATTCATCTTAGCATTCCCACATCTATTCTGAAATAATTTGAAAACTATGTTAAAACATGAAAACACTTTAGATAATGTCATAAAGAATTATATTTGCAAAATTCTTTTATCCTTTCACCTCTATCATTACGAATCTTCATTTTTTTCTGATCAGAATTAGTGTGCACTTCTTCCCTAGTATGTTTTGTTTGTCTTGTTTCCTATAGGACTAAAGAAAAATGATCCAAAACATTTCAGTTTTCTTTTTATTTCATTTCTTTCATTTAACTAACTTTAGTTACTGCTGTAATTGACTCTTGTTCATATAAAAGAGCTCAGAAAAGAAAGAAAGTAGTAGTTAAAAAGAAAAAAAAAACTTGTATCAAACTTATCTTGAAGAAAACTAAGGAAATGTCCTTCTTGTGGATGTAGGCTTTCATTAAGCTAAACCACATACATGCTTGTTCCTTCTTCTCCTTCTCCTTCTCCTTCTTCGTCATTCCTCTATTTTTTTTTTCCTTTCGCACTTAATCTTGTGATCGAAACCAAAGAAAGAGAGGGCTTTACTCGATATCAGGGTAGCATTTTCCATTATCATGAAGTTAAGCTCTTCAGCATATGACTTAATAACTAATGGTAACCATCATCGACTCCTCAACCCCATGTCGCATAGCTAATGGCTGTCCTTAACACAGAGTTCCTCAACGCATAGCCAATATTTTCTCACCACATAACTTTCTCAACGCATAGTAAGACCCTACTAATCACTGAAGTCCTACTAGCAATATAATCCTTCAACATTTAACATCTCATAGCACTTATAACACGTAGCGACCTCCTTTGCACTGGCTGTACTAAAGAACTTCCCGATCAGCACTATGGTCTTTTACAATAAACCTCAGCGCATAACTTTCCTTAGCTTCATTTTTCCGATGCGTTGTCAACCTTTCCAACGCAAGGTACTTTACCCCATTCAACTTGCCATCGTTAGAACCTAATCTCACAGCTTGGTTGATAACTCCTCAGTATTAAATACCATGCGTTTGAGCTTAACCATCTACGCATCAACCTAATCTCCCGAGATATGTCTATTCTTTTCTTAATACCATTCATCTCAACGCACAGGATTTATCGGCCATAATTCAGTAGTTACACAATCTTAACTTTTCGTTTAAACGTTCCGCTAATCCACACTCTTTTATCCTTTTATCCCTACTAGTTATATGAATACTTAAGTTTTCGGGGACAGGTTATTACAGATGCTATTATTTTAGCTTTAAAGACTAAGAATTAGAGCTTCAAATCACCAAGAAAGACAACCAAATGCAGAAGGGTTGTTTGTCAAATGGAAGAACAAATCAAATCACTCCAAGGGAGGAAAGCAACAAACTAATGAGGAACATAGGCTTAAAACTAAACTAAGGTGCAATTATTGTAAAAAGAAAGGCCATCTGATGAGAGATTGTTACAGTCTCAAGAGAAAAAATCAAGAGAAAGAAAAAGAATCCAAAAACAAGTAGCCTAAAGCCTCCATTGTAGAAGGCTCATATGTCTACTCCTATGCTTTAGCTACACTAATGATAAAGCCAATCAAGTGAGTCCTCTAGGGAAGCATGATTCTAGACTCAGGATGCACTTATCATATGACTCCGTTTAGACCATGGTTCAACACCTACAAAGAAATTGATGGAGAACTCGTGTACATGGAAAATAATGAAGCTTACAAGATCAAAGGCATTGGCTCGTTCTCACTGAAGCTTACAGATGGGACAGTGAAGCTCCTAAGGAATGTAAGGCATGTACCATTGCTGAAAAGAAATCTAATTTCTTTAGGCATGTTGGACTCCATAGGGTGTGAATATAAAGGCAAAGGTGGGACCTTAGAGGTTATCAAAGATTCTAAAGTTGTCATGGTTGGGGAAAAGATGAATGACCTATTTGTTGTAAGGGGAGTAGAGATGATTAATGGTGCTTAGACAGTAGACAAGTCAAATTTGACAGAAGCTAATCTATGGCACAAGAGGTTGTCTCACATTAGCCAAAAAGGTATGCAAGCTCTATCTAAACAAGGAGTTCTACCTAAAGGTATCGATGAACAATTTTCCTTTTGTGAACATTGTGTAATGGGCAAGGCAACTAAGCATGTCTTCACTAAAGCTCAGCACACCACTCAAGGTATCCTTGATTACATACACTCAGATCTATAGGGCGAGCTTCAACTCGAAGCCTTAGTGGCTCAAGGTACTTCTTATCCTTAACTATGATTTCTCTAGAAAAAGTTGGATATTTTTTTCTTAAAACTAAAGATCAAGTGTTTACTAAATTCAAAAAATGGAAAACTTTAGTTGAAAATCAAATCAATAGAAAGGTTAAGTATCTTAGGACTGATAATGGGTTGAAATTCTGTGGAGAAGAATTTAATAAATTCTGTAGAGATAATAGAATTTCTAGGCACATAACAGTGAGGTACCCCCCCCCCCCCCAAACAAAATGGTGTAGGTAAGAGACTTAATAGAACTATAATGGAAAAGGTTTTTTAGGTGTTTGTTGTCTGATGCTAACCTAAGTGAAAACTATTGGGTCGAGGCAATAGCCTATGCTGTCTATACTTTAAATAAATGTCCTCATACCTCACTAAATCTCTTAACTCCTAAAGAAAAGTGGTCTAAACATCCTCCAAACTTAGAAAATCCAAGGGTATTCGGGTGTGTAGGCTATGTTCATCAAAACCAAGGGAAACTTAAAGCTAGAGCGACAAAATGTATGTTTGTAGGTTTCCTAGAAGGAGTAAAGGGGTATAAAATGTGGCATCCCATAGAAAAGAAGTTCATAATACGTAGGGACATCACATTCAGGGAAAATGAAATGTTTATGCATAAGGAAGAAAAATCAGATTGTAAAGAAACCTTTAGTTCTAAAATTGAGGTGGATAAAGAGTCTATTCCTTCGATTGACTCTAATAATTTAGGTGATCTAGATGAAGAGGAAGAAACTATTGAAATACAACCTAAAACTTTTGATCTTCAACCAGACTTGAGTCAATATTCCCTTACTAGAGACAGATAGAGGAGAACCATTGTTCCTCCAGCTAGATATGCTGATACAAACTATATGAGCTTGGTGCTAAGTGCAACTATTGCTCCTAATGATCAAGAACCTAACACTTTTGAGGAAGCTATAAATGGCCGAGAAACAATTCAATGGATCGAGACTATGAATGAGGAAATTCACTCACTAAATGTGAATGAAACTTGGTCCTTAGCACCCTTACCTAAAGGATGCAAACCAATTGCATCAAAATGGATCTATAAAATTAAGGAAGGAATCTTTAAGGATCAACCTCCCAGATATAAAGCTAGATTAGTAGCTGAGGGCTTCACTCAAAGGCAAGGCATAGACTACACTGAGGAATTCTCCCCTGTTGTGAAACAAACTTCTATTAGGCTTCTTCTATCCCTTGTTGCTCAATATAACTTAGAGCTGGATCAACTAGATGTCAAAACAGCCTTTCTTCATGGCTATCTAGATGAGACCATCTATATGGAACAACCTAGAGGGTATGAAGTGAAGGGAAAAGAAAGTCTTTTTGGTCGCTTAAACAAGTTCATATATGGACTCAAGCAATCTCCTAGATGTTGGTATAGGCAGTTTAATGACTACCTAGCTAGCTTAGGTTTTCAAAGAAGCTCCTATGATATGTGTATTTATGTGAACCACTCATCATACAATGATAAAGTCTATCTTCTACTATATGTAGATGATATGCTCCTGGCAGGAAGCTCAAAAAAAGACCTTGCTCATGTCAAGACTCTCTTAAATAAAGAATTTGACATGAAAGACCTAGGAGAGTCCAAAAGAATTCTTGGTATAGACATTGACAGAAATAAAAGCCTAGACTACCTAACTATAACCCAAGCTACCTACTGTGAGAAACTTATTAAGAGGTTCAATTTAAGTCAAGCTAAACCAGCAACTCTCCCTATTGCACAACACTTCAAGCTTTCTTTAGCTAATTCTCCTAATGACACTAACCTAAAACATAAGCAGCAAATGGAAAGGGTTCCCTATAGCCAAGCTATCACACCCCCTCCCAGATTACCCACCTAACCTAAGGAGGAGTGTGAAGACAATAAACATCACCCCTCTTGTGACGCATATTGTCCTAACTTTACATTTCTTTCCTGTCCATACATTTACTCATATACAAACATAGAACACAGTCATACATCACATGCTTATAACTTGATACAATTCCCTGTATAGGGTACACCTTTAATACATAGCATAAATTCATATCCATATCCATAATACAATATACACAACTCTACCAACAGTCCCCACTCAAAACTACATGTTCTACATGCCATTTACATAAACATATGCAACGTACAACTCTCAGATTTGACTGTATCTTGATAACTCGAGACTTAGGCAGGGTGAACTGAAATAGGCTAAGCACCGGGAACGTCCTTGCTACCTGGGGAGAGAAAAGGAAAACATTGGAAAAACATAAGCTAACAGCCTAGTGAGTGACAAATCTTTGTAACACGACATTCATTTAAAACAGGCATGTTACGTATAACGAATAAATAATAGTTTAACATTTGTTCAAATGTAACATGTTTTTCATGAAATCCATCATTCTCATAAATCAATACTAAAATCATACCAAAGTGTTTTCCAAGAAATTTATCAATATCAACTAGTTTTCCAAACTTTTCCCTTAGTTGAGGCGGAGCAATGCTTCTACGTACTCAACGTCGAAAATCCCTTAGTTGGGGTGGAGCAAGGCTCAACACACCCAACGTCAAAATCATCCCTGGCTTCAAGCAGAGCAAGCTCGATGCACTAGCCAGCTTAACCTCTATGTGCACATAGGAATATGACGGGTTGCCCATGTACCTTCTCATGTCCTTGAGTACTGGGTCCCGGGGAAACTCACGTGCCTTCTCGTGTCCTTGAGCACTGAGCCTCCTCTAAAACGTTTCAGAATTTCTTTCACATAGTAGTTCATATGAAAATCTTTCATGAAAATTAATATATTACGATAAACAATATTTCAAAACATGCCATTGAACATCTTATAAAAACGTATAAAACATGCCTTGTAAACAACATCATCACACATCATGCTTTTTAAGAAAACAGTTCATCTCAAAGCCATAACTCATAAGAAAACCAAGCTAAACATTTTCAATAAATTTCGTTTCAACGCAAGAAAAGTGTCACTCACAACTCTTTCTAGGCTTTACGTGAGTTATATACTTTTCCTATTTCTTCTTGGCCTGCAAAAGAAATATACCTTGCGTTAATCAACATTAATTCCCTTTCCTTTTCTCTTCTGTCTTATAACAAGAACCTCAGCGATACCCGCCGAATAATATTGTTACTAGCGATACCCGATAGAACAGCACCAGCATTACATACCTTAGCAGCGATACTCAGCGTTATCTAGCGAGATCTCTGAGACGGAAGGTTCCTTTGCGTCTCAGCGATATCCGTCTCGCTACCAATTCCCAGACAGTGTGTCGATACTTGATTTTCCAACGGCACTCTGCACTGTAATTCCTTCCTTTCTTCTCGTTCTTACTTCAACCTATTAAAAGTCATATTTTCATACCGATTCAGGGTTTCTTCTCTTCTACAAACTTATAGGAAATCCAGTTCTATAGCTTACCTTAAAATTTCAGGGTGTAGCTCCTCCTCGTTCTCGCGATATTCCGAAGTTACCTCCCGCTGTTCCGGATTGCGAGATAATCTTGTAAACTCTGGTTTCCTAAGGATTCACATAGTAAATCTTCAATTTCAGCATCACCATCCTTTACAAAAGTTGTTAGGAATTACGTTAACTTACTAACCTTAAATTTTCAGCTCTGACTCAGCTTCTTCCTCACGTTCTGTTCCGAATATCAGTCACTGCTCAACCAAACCAAGTAACTTCAGTCATTCCCCTGTTCCAGCTTCGTTTTCAGCATCGATATGAATAAAACTTCGTCCAAAATCCTCAAGAACACCTTCCTCAATCTTCTTCTGAAGTTTATCTGAAGAATAGAACCGACTTAAGCTCTCGAAATGTCCTTAAAAATGATTAAACATTTAATTAATCCAGCTATTTATACTACCGACTTAACCTTCTCATACACCGGAACTTAGGCTGCTAACTTACTTCCATCTGCAGACTAGCGCAGGGTTCTCCCTCAATGCACGACACTCAAGTTAACTTCTCTTCCAACGCATGGTGGGCGTCCCCACACGCCTCCTATTTTGAACGCATATCTTTCCATCTTGCAATTCTACTTTCGTTGCGTCCAGAGCATCCTGTCTTCAGCACAGGTGCCTCCCACACATGTCTGTCTTCGACGCATCGACTTCAACGCACAACTATCCTCAACGCAGAGTGACTTGAACGCATGGTTCAAGTGTGTTTCTTCCCCCATCAGGATTACTTATCTATCAACGCAGGTAGCTACTTCAGCTCACCAACCTCCGTGAATTAACCACAAACGCATGGACTTAGTCGATACTTAGCCAAAATTTTACTTTCCAAAAATTCTTACTCTCGCTCTCGGCCAGTTCTCCCTTTAAGACGCATAGCCACAAACGCATGGCTACACCTCAATGCTTGGTAATGCAAATCAGTGCTTACACAAGCTGTAGGGAGTTTGATGTATCTAATGATATCCACTAGACCTGACCTATCCTATTCAGCTAGCTTAGTTAGTAGGTACATGTCTAATCCTGGAAGAAGGCACTAGGAAACAATTAAATGGGTTATTAGGTATCTAATTTTGTCTAAAATGCTAAGCTATACTATCAAAAGGCAGAAGAGTCTCAACTAGAATTAGTAGGCTTTGTTGATTCAGATTTCGTAGGAGACATTGATAAAAGAAGATCCCTAACAGACTTTGTTTTTCTATATGGCCCTAATCTAATCAGCTGGAAAGCCTCACTATAGTCAATAGTAGCATTATTAACAACAGAAGCAGAGTATATAGCTCATACAGAAGCAATAAAGAAGCATTATGGATCAAAGGATTAATGAATGATTTTGGTATAAAAGCAATCAATAGTAAAAATCTATTGTGACAATCAAAGCAACATTCATTTATCAAAGAACCCACAATTTCATAATAGGACTAAACATTGATATTAAATTTCATTTTGTTCGAAATATGATTGAATCAGGACAGGTGGAAGTCATTAAAGTTCACACCTCAGAGAACATAGCAGACATGCTTACGAAGTCAGTTCCCAAGCTCAAGCTGCTCAAATGCTTGGACCTTGTCAGCTTCGAGCTTCCTGAAACAAAGTGACAAAGTTAGATCAGAAGGACAACATTTGCATGCATTGGAATCAAGGTAAGGATTTGAAGAAAAATGATTCCAAAACATTTTAGTTTTCTTTTTATTTCCTTTCTTTCATTAACTAACTTTAGTTCCTACTATAACTAACTCTTGTTCATATAAAAGCTCAGAAAAGAAAGAAAGTAGTGAAAAAGAAAAAAGAACTTGTATCAACATATCTTGAAGAAAACTAAGGAAGTTGTCCTTTCCGTAGATGTTGGCTTTCATTAAGCCAAACCACATACATGCTTGTTCCTTCTTCTCCTTCTCCTTCTCCTCTTTCTTTTTCATCATTGCTCTATTTTTTCTGCACTTAATCTTGTGATCAAAACTAGAGAAAAGAGAGGGTTAGAGAGTTCTTCAATCGATTGAGAGAGAAAAAAAATATCAGAAGATAGTGATTGAAAGAGTAAAATTTGTTACCTCTTTTTGCATCTGCTATTTCTCCTCTCAACGTGGAAAAAGAAGACTCACGCACTACAAAAAATTTCACCTTCCATAACTCTTGTACAGTAGCAGAAATATAGGAGAAAGAGAAAAACGTCATTAAAGCCAAAATCACACGTTTTTGGCGGGAAAAAAACGGAGTTTTTCAGATTTGTCAGAATTGATGACTGTTTTTTTGTGTCATTAATTAATGACTGAAAAAAACAGTCATTAAATGTAAGAAAATGAAAATACGGTGTTGGCAGGAAAAGACGTGAATTTTTTAATTTTTTACTATTTTGACATTTTTTTGTATCATCAAATTATGACTACAATTAACCGTCATTAAAAAGTGTCAAATTTTAATAGCCATTAATATTTTTTAATATTCAAATTTTGAGAAAATGAGGGAAGTTAAAATTTGTGGGTAAAAATTACTTAAATCCCCACATTTTAGTTTTTTCCACACTTTCTTAAAATCCTCCCCCACTTTATTTTTCTCACATTTTTTATTTATTTCCCCCATCTTTTTAATTTCCCTCTAAAACACTCTCCCTATTTTTTTGTTTTCTCTTCCCCTCTCAATCTCCCCCTAATTTTTTCCTTCACCATTGCCGCACCAGACGGTACCACCTCTAGGGACGTCCACTGCTGTCGTCGCACACTTGTTCGTCTCCCGCCACCGTTGCAGACCTCGTAGCTACCGCCGTTGCACACCTGCTTGTCGCCGCCGATGTCGCACGCTGTCTGCCTCCATCACCTGAACACCACTTGTCACACCTTACTTTTAAAAATCAATGCGTTAAAGAAAAGAAGTAAAAGACCATGTTGGACGCATGGTCAGGACGAAGATAACGCATGATATGGGTGGACGCATGGAAGTAAACCGAGAAGGGAAAGAAGTGAAACGCATAAGAGAAGATGTAAGTATTGGCGATGGTAAGACGCATAGACTATTAGCAAGGGATGTTCTTGGGTGTTGGATAAAGTGGAAGGATGAGAAGTAAGCTCAAATATTGGAGCAAGAGGTGGACGCATACTAAATTATCATCAGAGATATTTTGGTACAAGGAGAAGGTTAAATGAATAACCTTGGATTACAAGCACAAGGACGCGTAGAGGAGTAATCAAGGAATCTTCAAGGATAGAAGGAAGGCCATGGACGCATGATAGTATGCGGTTCAGGCTGACGCATGGTATTATGCAGTAAGACAAACGCATAGTAGTGTGCATTTGAGATCTTGATGCCTAGTAGTATGCGGTGGAAAAACGAGTTTAAGGGAAGTATGGCCGAGAGATAGGGAAGTAAATAATGAAGCTCAAACCTTAAAGGAAACTCAATAAACGCATAAGGGCATTGTGATGAATGAATAGTTGTTTATTGAAAAATGTTGGACGCATAAGATAACCTTATAAAGGTTAGGTGGCTTCATATAGACTTGACACCTTAAAAGTAAGAGGTGTTAGAATGCATGTTAAGTGCTTCATGCAAGGTGACGCTTGTATAAATGCATGGTTAATTAAGCATGCAGCGTGATATGTGGCAAACAAGTGGCAAAAGGAGAGGAGAAGTTGGATGGCAAGCTCCCTATAAATAGAACCTTGAGGGAAAAGGAGCGACTGATGACTCTGAAAGAATAATTCTGGAGAGAAAGGGAGGAAAGAAGGTAGAAAGGAAGAATCCTTGCGTCCGTAGTAGGAGTCTGAGGCCAAGAGAGAAGGTATTTTGGACAATTTAGCTATTTTATGTAAAAGAAGTTGTCTTGCGTTGAAAGGGGGTCGGCCTTGCGGTAAAGACAAACACTACGTTCAAGGTGAACGCCGCGTCCAAAGATAGGTGATGCGTTCAAGTTGGACCTTGCGTCCAAGAGAGGACAACGCATCCAAAAGAGAAGTAAGAAGAGTTGGGCTGCACTTTGCGGAAGTAATCAACCTTGCGTTGAAGAGCAGGGTTTGCGGTAGTTATCAACCTTGCATTAAAGGGCAGGGTTGCGTCCAACCGAGCTAACAGAGGACTATGGAGCCTTGCGTTTCTGAGATTAGAACGCTGCGTCCAAGAAGCTCGGGAAGAGGAAATGGAGGGAAGGAAGAGGAAATTATTCTTTGGCAAAGTACAGGTGAGTAACACCTGCGTTTTTCAAAATATAAATGAGTTCTTTATGAATATGAATTTATGGGTTTCTAGTGAATAAAGGCATGCGTTTTTATTTGAAAAGCTTTGAGTGTGCTGGTTACTTGCCATAAGTTATTAAAACGCATGGTGAGTGCTTGATGCATGTTTTTATGATTTTGCTGAAAAACATGGTGTTGTATGATTTCAAGAGAGATTTGGAAATAAACTTGTATGAAAAGCATGCTATTTGATATTAAAGCTTGAAATTGAATTCAGCATGCTATTGATGTGAGATTTGGAAACGGTTAATTTATGAGTTATTGATATAATGTTTCCAAAATACGTATGTGTTACATAAAACTTGAGAAGGCACCGAGGCTCAAGGACTTGGAGAAGGCCAAAGGGTAGCCGGTATATCGAAATGGGACCCCAATGCTCAAGGACTCGTAGAAGGCATTGTGGGCGGCTCGGAATATAAAATCTATGTGCACATAGAGGTATATGCGACGCTAATGTGTTGAGATTACTCCACACAGCTAAGGAAAAACGACGTTGAGGAGCGTTGAGCATTGCTTCGCCTCAACTAGGGAAAAAGTATTTTGAATGAACGAGATTTTGATTATTTATTCCCAACAGATATGTATACATGATAACAATGATTTGATCATTTTATAATATGATTTGAACTGTTATATTTTTATGCGTGGTTGACAATGTTTATACTATAGACAGTTTTACAGTTAAAGTAAGATGTTTTCAGAAAACTGTTACTCACTGAGTTGTAGCTCACCCTTTTTATATGTTTTCCATTTTCAGGTAGCATGACAGTTCCCGTTGCCGATCGAAGTCGAGGTTTGTCAAGAGTGCCTTAATGGTATTACCGTCCAAGGAAGGATTTATATGTAAGTGAGGTAAATTTGACAGTAGGTTATGTGACAGGGTAGTCGGTAACTGCTGTCCTCACACTCCGTCTCGTGCTACGGGAGGGTAGTTCGGGGTGGGGTGTGACACCGCTGCTGGTGGGTTGCCACCATCCAAAGTCTTCGCTTGCTCATCTGCTTCCATCACTTCAACGTCGTCGCCTTTTGAGGTGAGTTGCTTTGCTTCTTATAGTTTTGAAGTTTATTTGGATGCGATTATTTAGGGATTTCTTTTCTCTTTATATTTGGGCAAATCGTTCCTTTGTTTTTTCATGTATGTAGGAAGAGTCTTTCTTGGAAAGAACGATATATCTTAATGCTACCAAGGTTGTATATATTCAACATTATGCTTTACTTTCATTTCTTACAATGTTATGTTGTATTAGTGGGTCGGAGTGATCAATTTGAACTTTCATTTGTAAAAATCCATTTAGGTTAATTACAATTCTAGTTTACTCTTTTGTACAACAATTGGCTAAATTTTCATTTGTTAGAACAATTCATCAAGTGATGTTTATTCTCTTTTAGGTAGGTTTGAGAGTTAAAGTGTCATTTAGGCACTTTTTAGAAACTTTATGTGTTTTTCATGGTCAAAATGACATTGATGCACTTTTTAGATTGTCTCAAGAGTTAAAGTCTTACTTGGGGACTTTTTAGGAACTTTATATGTGTTCTTCATCATCAAAGAACACTTAACCACTAAGGTTTTAGGTGGTTTTGAGAGTCTCGAAGCAACATATAGTAATTTTCTTATACTTTTTATGTAGTCTTGAAAGTCAAAGTGATGCTTAGACATTTTTTAGGTGGTTTTGAGACTTAAAGTATCACTTAAGCACTTCTTAGGAACTTTATATGTATTTTTCATAGTCAAAAGGACAATAAGCGACCTTTTTTTTAAAAAAAAAATTGTTGTAGGTGGTTTTAAGAGTTGAAACAACACTTGGAAGCTTTTTTAAACAACACTTGAATGATGAATAAAATTTGAGACTTTGATTTTCTTTGAAGTGTACACAATTGCTTACGGGTTTTGACCATAAATGCTATGAATATTCTTGTTCTTGTTGATATTATTAATGACTTCTAGATTGTTGGTGCTGGAAATCTGGTAAAGTTTTACACTTTGATCTCTTGATATATTGCACACTGTTCATTTGATGAGATGTTTCTGAAGAAGTAAAGAAGCTAATTTTTGTTGTTTGTTTGTTCAATCAACCATGTTCTTATCTTCTCTTGTACTATTGTTGGCTATTGTGATTAGGTGGTAGTTATTGGAATGAATGCATTTTATTGCCTTTTGGTTTGCCATTTCTTCCTCAAATCTTTCAAGTTCTATACTTGGTATATTTTAAAATGAACCCAGTTTTCTTTTATATTAGATTATATAGCCGTTGATTCCTTCTTTTTCTTAGCATTGCAGTTGACAAGTTTAGATGTCATTAACAAGGTATAAGTTTTGCTTTTCTTTTTCTTTTTTAAATTTTCAGTTGATTTTTCTCATTAGAGAACTACCCATATTTTTAACAAAATTGTTTCATATAAACAAGATACTAGGTAACTTTAAAGAAAGATATTTCATTCACGTGTATATGGTTTCATTATATTTCATTTGTAGCTAGTTTTATCAAATTGGTCAAATTTTTCTTTGTTTGTAGTTGTTTGAGAAAGTTGTAACTCTTGTTGTTATAATACTCAATTTTGTCATTTTGAGTTTTGGAGTATGGTTATTAGATTTATTTGTTCTTCATTTTGGATTTTTTATCAACAAGTTTAGGATCATTTTCATGTAAGCTTGTTAAGTTTTATGGTTATAATTTGATTAGTCCATGATAATTTGGTTGTTATATCCTAAAAAAGTTTGGACAAGTTGTTTATGTGACTATTTTCATGGAGCTTATAATGTGATTTTAAGTTTATTTATGTGATTAATTGTGGCTTTGAGTATTGTTATTATTGTTGACATTGATGGATTGGGTTGAATTCTAAAATGAATGTTGTTTTTTTTTCACTAGGTCTTGAACAAATACATTGAAGTGAAGAAATTGTCAAGCAAGTTATTTAGATATGTACTTTTTTGTTGGGATATTGCTAACACTTTTTTTTTGCAACACTTGTTGTATTTAGTTGCTTTGTAAATGATTTAACCAAAATTTTGTTACTAGTCTTCTTATATAATTTCTTTGTATAAGTGACTAACATTATTGTTAGATATGAAAGTTCATATTTATGATGCAATTTATAAGGATAATTGCCTAACATTTATACTTTTTATTATTTATTAAAATTAATTATATAACTTCTTAGGATAATCTTCTCTAATATATTTATCTTCTTGTAGATAACAAGATTCTAGGCTATTCATGTGGTGAAAGATGGATGAGACTATGAGTGAATGGTTTGTTTTATCATTGGAAGCTATTAGTGATGTTTTGTACATTTTTGCGTAGTTGTTATTGATATTTTCTTTATATATTTTGGATATGACGTTGATACTAATTCATGTGGTGAAAGGTGGATGAGACTATGACATTTTTTGGCCGTCAACGAAGGTAAGAATTGTAGTAGTGTCGAACATTTTAGATTTTGTGGTAATTTTTGTTTTTATAAGTGTGTGACTAACAAAATTTCATTCCTAGGCGCAGAAGATACAACTTCTCTTATTTGAAGTCGGTGATTGTTGGTTTGCATTCTCATATCACTAAAAAATTGTTCGGGCAAGAACATGAAGATGATAAACCTTCAAATACTTAGGTATTTTTTAATATTAAAGTTCAAACTCTATTTATAAATGCATGTATATCATGTGTGACTATCCTGCAGTTATGGTAGCCAATTCATCCATTTAATGTTATTATTATATGCTTGAGTTGGTTTTGATAATGCGTCACTTAGACAGTTTTTAGGTACTTTTTAATTAGTTTTGATAATCAAAGTGCACATATGAACTATTTTGGTTGTTTGGGGAGTTAAATTGTTTCTTGGAAAACCTTTAGGAACTTTTTATGTTGGTTTGAGAGTGAAGGTGTCACTTAGACACTTTTTAGGTAGTTTTTAGTTTGGTTGGAGAGTAAAAGTTGCACTTAAGGATTTTAAGTTGTTTTGAGAATCAATGTGTCACTTACACACTTTTGAAAATTGTTTGGTTGGTTTTTAGAGCTAAAGTGGCACTTGGGCATTTTTTTGGTTGTTTTGAGAAACAAATGGTCATTTACACACTTTTTGGAAACTTTATAGTTTGTTTTGATAATCAAAGTACACATGAACTATTTGGTTGTTTGTTTTTTGTTTATTGGAAAACTTTTAGGTACTTTTTGTTGGTTTTGTTGGATCGGTATGGCAACCCAAGAGGGGGTGAATAGGGTTTATTTAAACTTATTCCTAAATATGCTCAAATTAAACTAATTGAATTAATTTTTGAATTAAATTAATAAAAACCTTAATTGATGCTAAATATCAAGATTGATAAAAATATGAAACACAAGATTCAATCAATCTCAACAAAGAAGGATAGTAATCTATAACATGCTACTAAAAATTGAATGCAAAATTAATTGAGAAAGAGTTGGAGAAGAAGACACCGTGATTTTTATAGTGGTTCGGCAAAACCGGCCTACGTCCACTTCCCAAGCTCCTCTTGGGTACTTCACTAGAAGTCTTTGACTCTTTCCACGGCTTAGAGTCGAACCGCTACAACGTTCTTTTTTTGGGCGCAAGAACAAACCCAATCCTTTCCACGGTTAAGGATTAAACCGTTACAACAACTCTTTTTCTCGGGATCAAGAGCCAACCCAACAAAAATTTGGAAAAAACAAAAAGTACACTTGACAAACTCTCTAAAGAGTGGATTTACAAGTTTAAGCACTTCACAAATAAATCCTCACAATACAATATATCTCTCTCAAGAATAAGATGAAAAGAAGAAAATTGAAAGCTTGAAAGCTTGGAGAGAGAGCAACAATGGTGGCTTGGTGAATTATGGAGGATTGAAAATAATAAGAGTTGTTTTGGATTTTGGAGAAGATGAAGTGTTTAAAAAGAAATGAAAGTGGGTGAAAACCAAATTAATTTGGACCATTAGATCTTTGTAAAAGAAAATTGAATGGTGGAGATTTAAACTCAACTAGGCGTTAGACACAAACATATAATAATATTAAATTAATCTTTTTAAAAAGCAACTAGCCGTTAGACACAAATATATATAATATATTAAATTCATCTTCTTTTTAAATTCATTTTCTTTTTAAAATCATTTTCTTTTTAACGTTAATCCAAAAATAAAAAACCTACCAATTGTCACTTCTCCATTGATCCAAGTGACACCTCTCAATTTGTCCACTTTGATTAAAATAATCTGCCACGTCATCAGCTCGGGATTTTCCCATTAAGCTTGTTTTGGCCATATCTTCTTCGTTTGAACTCCGATTTGAGTGATTCAAATTGTCACACCCTACTTAGAAAACTGATGCGTTGAAGAGTCTATGAAGAAAAGAAGTAAAAGATCATGTTGGATGCATGGTCAGGACCAAGGTAACGCATGGTATGGGTGGACGCATGGAAGTAAACCGAGAAGGGAAATAAGTGAAACGCATAAGAGAAGATGTACGCATTGGCGATGATAAGACGCTTAAGCAAGAAAGGAATAAAGTTATGTTGTGAAGTGTTGAAAGAGATCTAAGTCTCGGAAAGATAGAATACTATAGCAAATTGAGTAACACATAGACTAATAGCAAGGAATGTTCACAAGTGTTGGAGAAGGTTGTGAAGTAAACATAAAAACTCGAGCATGTGGTGGACGCATGCTAATCTATCTTAAGAGAAATAGTTTAAGTGCAAGAAAAAGGTTAAAAGAATAACCTTGGGAATAATCAAGGAATGTCCAAGGATAGAAAGATGGTCATGGACGCAGGATAAAGGTGAACGCAACAGGACCAACGCATAGAGGAAGAGCTTGAGAAGGATTTGTTGTCATTGATGCCTAGTGGCATTGTGTAAGCACTGGTTTATAATAGTGCGGCTATGCGTTGAAGGTGATCACGAATGGTTGTTGTGAGCTGAAGTAGTCACCGCGTTGGCGGGGGAAGAAACGTACTTGGCTTACCATGCGTTGGTAAGGTTGTCATGCGTTGAGGTCCTTATGCGTTGAAGACAGAGTTATCTCTATGCGTCAAAGACAGTAGTGTAGTTGGCTGAGAGTTAGAGAAGTGAGTAGTGAAGCTCAAACCTTAAAGGAAACTCAACGAACGCATGAGGGCATTGTGTTGAATGAATGGTTGTCTATTGGAAAATGTTGGACGCATAAGATAAGTTTATAAAGGCCAGGTGACTTCATATAGATTTGACACCTTATCAGTAGGAGGTGTTGAAGGCATGTTAAATGTTTCATGCAAGGTGACACTTGGACTAATGCATGGATAGTCAGACATGCAGCGTGACATGTGGCAATCAAGTGGCAAAAAGAGAGGGGAAGTAGGATGGCAAGCCCTCTATAAATAGGACCCTGAGGGAAAAGTAACGACTGATGATTCTGAAGTAAGAAATCTTGAGAGAAAGGGAAGAAAGAAGGTATTCTTGACAACTTAGCCATCCGATGTTAAAAGAAATTGTCTTGCGTCGGAGGTCAGCCTTGCGTTTAAGACGAACTCAACGTCCAAGGTGAATGCCGCGATTGAAGACAGGCGATGCGTTCAAGTTAAAGCAGCTACCTTGCGGGTTAGAAGCTCAAGCCTTGCGTTCAAGGAACTCGGGAAAGCAGGATTTGAAGAGAAAAGAGGAAATTTCTTAAGTGATTTGTGAGTGACTCTTTTCTTCCTTTGAAAACGAACTATATTGAAAATGTTCTTATGTGATATGGCTTTGAGATGATTGTTTTCTTGAAAAGCATGATATTTGACTATATTGTTCAAAAGGCATGTTTTACCTGATTGCTTTATGATATTGAAAGGCATGTTGCAAGATGTTGTTTATCAAGGAACAATCTGTTTTCTATGAAAGGTTTTAGATGAACTATTTATGTAAACTGATTGATAAAATGTTTTAGAGGAGGCTCAGTGCTGATGGACTTGAGAAGGCACGTGAGTTTCCCCGGGACCCAGTACTCAAGGACATGAGAAGGTACTTGGGCAACCCGCCATATTCCTATGTGCACATAGAGGTTGATTTGGCTGGTGCCTCGAGTTTTGATCCACATCGAGCCAGGGATAATTTCGACGTTGGGTGTGTTGAGTTTTGCTCCACCCCAACTAAGGTTGTTTTCGACGTTGAGAGCGTTGAGGCTTGCTCCGCCTCAACTAAGGGAAAGATTGAAAAACCAAATGGATTTCTGTTTAATCATTCTGGAAAACGATTCTATGCGTTTTGGAACGGATTTACGATATTGATAAAGTTTTGTGGAAAATATGTTTATGTTGAATTATCGTGCTAAATCCTTGTTTTATATGTGCAAATGTAACATGCCTGTTTTCAAATAAAAGCTCGTTTACAAAACTTGTCACTCACGGGGCTTTAGCTCACATTTTCCATTTTGTTTTCTAATTTTCCAGGTAGCGAGCGAGTTCGGGATGCTTTGCCTACGCAAGAACCTCGTCTGGGCCGTCTTTGGTGAAAATGGTTGGACAGTGAACCTTACAGAGGAGTCAAGGTTGTTGTCTTCACATCTCTCTCGGGTTATGGAGGATAATCTGGGAGGGGGTGTGACCCAAATTGCATTGGAACCGTTGTTCCAAACTCCACACAATAGACACTTCAAAACACCCAAATGGTTAATAAATAAAATCAGGTTTGTTATCATCAAAACACTAATTAACCAATTAATTAAAATTAATTAATTGGAGATTAAGGGCCAAAAAGCCAATAGGTTTGAGAGTGAAAGTGTCACTTAGACACTTTTTAGGTAGTTTTTAGGTTTGGTTGGAGAGTAAGACTAATGTGATTTAAATTACATATTTGTTTTGCTCCTACTGTATTATGTTTCACTTGTCCTCCCCCCACCCAAACGAAGAAAATTTTCAATTAACCCTTATTCTTTCTAGTAGACTAGTGTATAAGTTAAATTTGGAGGTTTTCCATGTTATTAAGGTTGAAAAATGAGATTATAATGTGATTTTGAGCCTATTTATGTGGCTATATTGTAATTCTATGTATAATTTTTGTTTGAAAGTGTTCATCGAAGCTTACTTGTATGACTAAAGTGGGGTTTTTAGTGTGAATGTATATAACATAATGATATTGTCACAATACGATCAATATATGTATATATATAACCTGCATATTGTTATTATTGTCACCTATATATATTGAGTTAAATTCTGAAATGAATGTTTTTTTTTTTTTTTTTTTTACAAGGTTCTTGGACAAGGCCATTGAAGCAAGGAAACCCACCAATCAAGATATTTAAATAGGTGTTGTATATATTTTTTTTGGTATTATGCCAACACTTAGTTGTAAATACTAAATTTGTAAATGATGTACCCAGAATTTGGTTACTAGTGTTTTTGTTATTAGTTTCTTTGTATTAACGATAGAAAGTATATTATTATATATGAAAGTTACTTTTTATGTTTGTGTACATATTTTGTGTTGAAACTAAAGGAAACACAAGTGTAATAACGTGTATCATTGAAATGGTTTCTTTGATATTTGACAAAAGTCATGAGATGTAATTTTATGACAGTAGAATATTGTCATCTATCAACTTCTATGACTATAAATAAGTGACAATGTATGTAATTCAATGACCTTAAGAAAATGTCATAACTAAGGTATTATTGACACTTTAAATGTGTCATTATTTGTTGCTCGATGACATAATTTTAATGTCAATAACTCTTTATTTGACAGAAAAAGTCAACATTTTCATTATTTAATGACTGTAGAAAATTATCATGAAAAATGGTTTCCACGACTTATAATATGTCAATACATGTTCTTTGTTAACTATGTCTAAAAGTCATGAAACTATCAATGATGACTGATTTCTCATGTGTCATCTATATACTTTAGATGATGGGCGATTAAATGACTAAAAAAAAAAGTCAAAAAATGTGGTAATGACTGTTTTTTAGAGTCATAGAAGCCTATTTTTGTTGTAGTAACACGTGGCCAATCTTAATCCACATTTGGCACTTACCTCAATCCTTCAGCTAGGTCTGCTTGGGGTTAATTTTTCTTCCTCCTTGGGCTTCCGATCGTGGGCCTCTCTCTCGAAAAATAAATCACACCCCAACAAGGACATTAAGCATTACATATGAATTCTCATTCGGTATAGTAAAACAAATATTTATGTATATTAAATAGAAACTTGATTTATACCCTCTTATTCTCAACTTGGTATATATATCTTAAATTAAATATTTATCTAGATTACAATACAATCTTATTTCTGATTCATATATATAATTACTAACATGAATTACAATTATTCTCCATTGAAATATTGTGTTATATTACATAGAAATTAAGATACCTCATCATTTTCTTTCTAATCCATCTCAGGATCTTCAGATAAAATCTCCTGAAAAAATGATAAATTTATAACATTTACCCGAATGTATTTGATATATAAACCTCAAACATTATATAACATATAACATGATAAAAATTTTAAGGTTTGTTCTTAATAATCATATCTTATAAACTATTTCGATAACAATACCATCTTCCTCATTAGTATTTGCTTCGTCATCTTTCCACAATATTAACCACATCATTCTATTAGTTGGAGTATCCGTATGAAATGATTCATGATCCATATGCTTCCATATCCGTATGAAATGATGTATGATAGACTTGATCAACCTTCATTCATTCTTTGATAGCTAGAGATTAGGGATGCTCTAATGTGTTTTTAGTCTCAGATGGGCAAAGTCCAAAGCATGCTTGTTTAGAATAACCCTTTTACACATTGCACGACTAGGATGTTTCTGAAGGAATCGAATTTCCAGCGGAAGTGAATGATCGCATTGTGCCATTAAATTTGTTTTAGAAAACTGAAAATTACAAAGAACATACATAAGGACAAACTACTTAGCATGCTTTTAAAGAAGAGTTAGAGATTTGGAGTTTTTCCTACCTTTTGAAGACTTCTTTGATGTGAAAATTTCATTTTCCAAGTCACAATCCGGTGAGAAACCCCAACAAAAACACAGTAAGAACTCTTCTCCTTTGAATCACCACCACAATGAAAACCTTGCTATTCTCTAGGTAGAATCAAAGAGGATGTGTGGGCTGTCTATGATTTTTTTTTGGCAAGAGAATTCTTGAGGAGAGGGATAAATTTTTTACAGAACTCTTCTATAAATTGGTATTCTGTAACTCACTCTCCCATTTCCCTCTACTTTTACTTAAAGTGTGAGAGAGAGATGAGAAGATAACTTCTTAAAAAATGTGGGAAGTTATTTCTTTAATAATAATAATAATAATAATAATAATAATAATAATAATAATAATAATTATATAATTAAATCATTTTTAATATATATAATTAAAATTAATTACTTAGTTAACATTTAATTAATCAATAAATTAAATATCACATATTTAATTTAATTTGAATCATATTCAAACAACCTTCTCCTCACAGATCCTAAAGTTTTAATATGAATCATATTCATATTAATTTTAACCTATAGTCTTATATGAATCTCATTCATATAACTAATATTTAAATCTCATTTAAATATTCATCTCCCTTATACCATAAAGTATAAATTTTGAATCTCATTCAAAATAAACTTTATATTATAATGTATCTATATACATTATGTTAATGTGTATCACATACAATTAATTCCTTTATTAATTTGAAACATTTCAAATTAAATGTTTGATTCTTATACAAATCCTTTATGAGCTAGTAAGGGTGTCACAACCCCTCCCGGGTACCCTTTTAACCCAGGAGAAAGTGTGAGGACAACAGACACTGACCTTCTTACGGCATCCCCTGCCAGCCCTGATAACTTGACCAAGATCTAATAAGTAGATATACACAATAATTGAACATCCAACTATAAACCAGGGTTAAGCTATCATACAGACATTGATTTACATTCAACATTTAATTTAACACAAGTTCACTAACCTTCTGCCTTTAACCCCTTATATGTACAACACAGGTTTAAGATCAATATTTACAATTCTCAAAATTCTAGACACTGATGGTGGGCCCACACGAGTTGCTGTGTAGGCTAAGCACCCCAGACTCGCTCGCTACCTGAAAAAACAGAAAAAAACAGAAAAACATGAGCTAGGTTGCCCAGTGATGACTTGTTTGTAAAACCTTCCTTGATTCATAATTAAATAAAAAATATAATCAAGTATGAAAATAATAAGCAGTAATTAATCGTTTCCGTATCCAAACAAATCATGTTCAGGTAACCTTATCAAATCACTACGTATCATTTCTAAAGAAAACCATGTAAGTACAACACATTTCAATCACATTTTCCTTAGTTGAGGCGGAGCGGAGCTCAACGCTACTCAACGTCGAAAACATTCTTAGTTGGGGCGGAGAAATCTCGACACACTCAACGTCCTCCTTAGCTGTGTGGAGTAGTCTCAACACAACAACGTCTATCATACCTCTATGTGCACATAGGTATCATATCTTGGGTTACTTGAATACCTTCTCAAGCCCTTTAGTACTGGGTCCCATAAACGAGATTTAGGCTACCCACATGCCTTCTCCGAATCCTTCAGCATTGGGAACCATTTTTATATCCTGGCTACCCACATGCCTTCTTCGTGTCCTTCAGCATTGTGAGCCTTTTCAAAAACATTATTAAAAAACAATATGCTTTGAAAATAACATAATAAAGATTTACGAGTTTATAACATTTCAAATTCTCATAAACTCATTAACAATCATCAATGCTTTCCATAAAATCATAGGTTAATAAATAGCATGCCTTTCATAAAACTTGTTTAACAACTAGCATGCTTCAAATGATTTCCAATGTAAGACACATAATATGCATGCACCTAGAAACACACAGTTCCTTTCAAGCAAATAATCCTCATAGCACGTTAAAACCCGTGGAAACCATAAACATATAAATGTTTCCAAACATAATCATACAACATAAAAACTTATTTTAAAGTAGACTCATTTTAAATAAAATGTCACTCACTACTTGTCCCAGGCCTTAATTGGGTTATACGCCTTTCCTAGCTTCTCTCAGCCTGAAATAATACGTTTTACTTTGTTAGATTTCCTTAAAATACCTTTTTACATAGGAAACAACCCTTAGACATTCATATTATCCACCAATACCCTACCACATAAAGAAAACCATCACCGAGACTATACTCCATGAAGAAATGCTCAACCGAGGCTATATTTCATTTAAAAGGTAATTAATGAACGAGATTCAACCATTAACGAGACTAAACCAACGAAATCAAGCAAAAAACCAACTGTACCAGCGAAACTTGGACGAGCAAGACTAGTGAGATTTGTGAGACAAATCTACCGCGAGACTTGTCTCGCTCCTCCCATCGCTTTTTCCACTGTCCAGTGTCCCAATTTTCTAGCGAGATTCGCTCCATCTATTGTGTCTTCAACTACTAACTATTAAAAGTTACACTTTCAGCCAAATCAGAACTTTTTAATCTTCTACAACTTGTAAAGAAATGGTGTTTACTACCTTACCTCAAAATTTCAGAGCTTAACTCCTCTTCATTCGATAGATATTCCTAATTTTTCACCCTGTTCCAGATCACTCGGGAAATCCGTATTAGTCGCTTCCACCTAAACGTTAACATGTTTTGCTTCATATTCAGCTCAACCATCCTTCACAAGAGTTATTAAGAATTGAGTTAACTTACTAACCTCAAGTTTTCAGCTTCAAACTCGGTCTCTTCAGTTTGCTATTCACCAGACACCAAACTTTGCTCAAACTGTGCGACAGAAACCAAACCTTTTGTTTCAGCTTCAATTACACCACGAAACTGACTAGAATTGTCACACCCTCTTTCTAAGACCATTTCGTGGAAGAGCCTATAAAGGAAAGAAGTAGGACAAGAGCGGTTGTGCTCAAGTGTTAGTTTACATAGGCCATAGATGAAATTTGAATTAGAAGGATTTGATAGAAAGGTTGCGTTGAATGAATTCTGAATCTTGGAATCAAAGTAATTCTTGAAGTTGAGAATTATACTGTGTAGGATAAACAGATCAGCAGAATGCAACTATGATTTTAAGCTTAGAAGTAAGACCTATGGAAGAAAGGAAACCTCATTAAGTGATGGGCAGGGTTTAAAAGAATAGCTGAGAGGTAAGTGAAGTTGGACGTATACTTAGTGGAAAACTGTTGGACGCATGGTAGAGACGAAGGAAACGCATGATAAAGGTAAAACGCATGACGATATGTAATTAAGGCAGACGCATGGTATTATGCGGTAAGGAACAAACGCATAGAAGTATGCATTTGAGGCTTTAATGCCGGGTAGTATGCGGTAGAGAAACGCTGTAAGCCCCTACCTGACATTTGGGGAGTTGGCAAGTTAAGAAGAAACTATGAAATGGGCAGTGATTAGAAAAAGTTGGCTGAGTAGTATGGGAGCAAAAGTGGCTAAGTGTTGGCCATGCGTTAGTGGAGCTACGCGTTGAGAATATGTTGGAGGCCACTAGGCGTTTAAGGCCACTATGCGTTGAAGGCCACTGTGCGTTGAAGGCCACCAGGCGTTGAAGGCCACCAGGCGTTGAATGCCATTAGGCGTTGACAGCCACGAGGCGTTGAAGGCCACGAGGCGTTGGAAGCCACTATGCGTTGAAGGTTGGTATGTGTTGGTATATTAGAAGTGGCCGAGAGGATCATGCGTTAATTGGCTATCCGGCGACCGGCGTTGAACAATTGTAAAACAGAAAGTTTAAGCTATGCGTTGCTGAAGCTTTGAACGGAAGGTTGCGTCGGCCAACCTAAGTAAGGAGGTGATGGCCGTACTGGTGAGTCGGTGGTATATATATAAGTACGCCGACTAAATAAACACTTTTAGACATATTTCGAACCCAGATTTACTCCTTTCACAAAAGAACAACGAGGAGAGGTCGAAGAAACTGTTTATGTCAAAGCTAAGTAGGAACCAAATCACTTCCATGGTGAAATTGAAGCTGGAACCAGAAGCTTGACTGTTGACGATAATCTACACATCATTTGGTGTTTGAAGAAGAGTGAGCTGGGGAAGTCGAAGCTAGGGCAAAAATTTTGAAGGTGAGTGAGTTAATTCTTAGCAACTCCTGTAGAGGATGTTTAAGCCAAATTTGAGCAAGAGTATGTTAAATTTTAGGAAGAAGCATTCGGAGTTGAGCTACTACATGAGCTGCTAGTATTCGAGGCAGTTGGAGTTATTCGAGGATAGTTCTCAAATGAAGAAAAGTTAGGGTTTGAAATCTCGAGGTAAGTTAGAAAGCTCACTTCTTTACAAGTTTGTAGAAGAGAAAGTTCTGATTTTGGCTGGATTTCAATGTTTAGCAGTTTTGAGAACGGGTTAGAAAAGAAAGAAGAAAGCACTGACCATCGGAGGGTCGCTAGGACAGAAGTATCGCTAAAGAGTTGGAGGGTGATCAGCGAGACAAGTGCCGCTGGTAACGCAAAGGGGCCTTGCGTCTCATAACTCTCGCTGACTCTCACTGAGTATCGCTTGTTAAGGTAATATCGCTAGTTTCGCGAAGCTGGGTATCGCTGATGTCGCATGGTTATGAGTAGTTTAATCTAATAATCTCGCTGATACCTGTGAATCTCGCTCATTATTGTAAGTTGTAAACAAGAGAGGAACTAGTGATGAAAACCCATGTTTAAGATATTTAAGCAAATGTAGAGAATATAAGAGGAATATTAGAAATGTCTAACACGAAAAAGGTGTGTTTACAGGTCAAGAGAAGCTAGGGAAAGCGTATAACCCGCTCGAAGCCCGGAATAAGTCGTGAGTGACTTTATGGTTTGAGATAAGCTTAACTTGAATACTATTTTCTATATGCTATGATGTGTACAAAACGTTGCGTTCAGGTTTTAGTGTAGCGGCAGCGCCGTTCAGGCGCCGCGGCGCTATCCCAAATTTCGCCCTTTTGAGTTTTTCAGCTCTTTTTCGCAGTATTCTTGCTCGGTTTTGATCTTTTAGTCTTTTTCTTCTAATTTTTCTCATTTTAACCTGAAAACCACTAGCAAACAAGTGAAATCTAATATAAACTCCCTCAATTTGAGAGGATAGAAAGCACTTTTTGTAAGCACTGATTTGCGTTACCAAGCGTTGGGTGCGGCCATGCGTTTGTGGCTATGCGTTTCAAAGGGAGAAGTGGTCGTGAGCGAGAGCAAGAATTTTTGGAAAGTAAAATTTTGGCTAAGTGTTGGCCAAGTCCATGCGTTGTTGATTGACTCACGGAGGGCAGTGAGCTGAAGTAGCTACTGGCGTTGAAGGATAGGTGATACTGGCGGGGAAGAAATGTGCTTGAACCATGCGTTTAAGTCACTCTGCGTTGAGGACAGTTATGCGCTGAAGTCGATGCGTCGAAGACAGACTGGTTTTGACGCGACGAAAATAGTGTTGGGTGACGGGAATGGATGTGTCAAAAATAGGAGGCGTTGAGGACGACACCATGCGTTGGGTGTGGTCAGTTGCTGGAGGCGTTGGAGGAGAAGTTAACATGAGTGCCTCGTGTTGAGATAAGAACCCTGCGCTAGTCTGCGGGTGAAGGGTAAGTCGGCAACATAAGTCCTGGTGTTTGTAAAGACTAAGTCGGTAGTATAATAGCTGGATTACTTAAATGTTTAATCATTTTTTTAAGACATTTCGAGAGCTTAAGTCGGTTCCATATTTCAGACAAACTTCAGAAGAAGATTGAGGAAGGTGTTCTTACGGATTTTGGACGAAATCCTACTCATATTGATGTTGAAAACGGAGCTGGAACAGAGGAGTGATTGAAGTTGCACAGATTGAGCAGCTGTTGATATTCAGAGTAGAACGTATAGAAGAAGCCGAGTTTAGAGCTGAAATTTGGAGGTTAGTAAGTTAACATAATTTCTAACAACTTTTGTGAAGGATGGTAATGCTGAAATTGAAGATTAACTATGTGAATCCTTAGGAAAAGCAGAGCTTACAAGATTGATAAGTAATCCGGAACAGCATGAGGTGATTCTGGAATACCGAGAGAATGAGGAGTTAAGCCTTGAAACTTTAAGGTAAGCTATAGAACTTAATTTTCTATAAGTTTGTAGAAGAGAAGAAGTCCTGAATCCGTATGGAATTGTGACTTTTAATAGGTTGAATTAAGAACAAGAAGAAAGGAAGGAATCACAGTGCAGAGTGCCACTGAAAATCAAGTATCAGCACACTGTCTGGGTACTGATACCGAGACGGGTGTCGCTGAGATGCAAAGGAGTCTTCTGTCTCACAGATCTCGCTAGATATCGCTGAGTGTTGCTGCTAAGGTAAGGTAACGCTAGTGTCGCTCAATCAAGTATCGCTAGTAACAGTTTCTGTTGAGTAGTGTCGCTAGGATTCTCGCTTATAATGTTAGTTTAGAAAAGGAGGAAGGTTTAATGTTAAGTAACGCAAAGTAAATGTCTCTTGCAGGCCAAGAAGAAATAGGGAAAGCGTATAATCCACGTAAAGCCTAGAAAGAGTAGTGAGTGACTATTTATTTTTCAATTCTATTTTATTAAAAATGTTCTTATGAAGTATGATTTTGCAATGAACTGTTTGATATGTATAATATTTGATTGTATTACTCACAAGGCATGTTATATGTTTCTAAAGTTGATAGAAAGCATTTTTAAAAATATTATTGGATAAAGATTTGTATGATTTCTATGAAAGGATTTTCATGTGAACTGTGATATGAACGGATTTCTAAAACGTTTTAGAGGAGGCTCAGTGCTCAAGGACACGAGAAGGCACGTGAGTTTCCCCGGGACCCAGTACTGAAGGACTTGAGAAGGTACTTGGGCAACCCGTCCTATTCCTATGTGCACATAGAGGTTAATTTGGCTGGTGCGTTGAGCTTGCTTCGCACTGAGCCAGGGATGATTTTCGACGTTGAGTGCGTTGAAGCGTTGCTCCGCCTCGACTAAGGGAAAAGTTTGAAAAACTAAATTGTTATAGTTAATCTCCTTGGAAAACACTCATGTATGTTTTGAGATTTGATTTATGAGATTAATGGATTTTGTGGAAAGTATGTTTAAATTGAATAATATTAAATTCTTACTTATTCGTTCTACGTAACATGCCTGTTTTCAATGAATGCTCGTTTTACAAAGATTTGTCACTCACTGGGCTGTTAGCTTATGTTTTCCAATGTTTTCCTTTTCTTCCCCCCAGGTAGCAAGGACGTTCTCAGTGCTTAGCCTACTTCAGCTCACCCTGCCTAAGTCTCGAGTTTTCGAAATTCAGTCAAGTCTGAGAGTTGTACGTTGTATATGACTTATTGTAGATGGCATGTAGACCTAGTAGTTTTGAGTGGGGTTTGTAGTGGAGTTTGGTACATTGTATGATGGATATGGAACTTAAATTATGTTATGTAATAAAAGTATACTCTATACAGGGAATAATATTATGTTATAAGCATGTGTAGTATGACTGGGTTCTATGTATGTATATGATTAAATGTATGCCAGGGAAGAATGTAAGAAGAGACAATATGCGTCACAAGAGGGGTGATGTTTTATTGTCTTCACATTTCCTTTCAGGTTAGGTGAGTAATCTGGGAGGGGGTGTGACACTTTTCAAGTGCTTATCACCCACGTCAGGGAACCTGCATGTGCACTTTTGTTTTCTATCAGGCGCCACCAATCCTCAGCCCCTTTCTAGAGCATATTGTCACACCCCTCCCGGATTATCCTTTTTAACCCGAGAGGAGATGTGAAGACAGCAACCTTGACTCCTCTGTAAGGTTCGCTGTCCA